>OU343217.1:115012417-115152922 GCA_910596185.1 Chrysanthemum makinoi | reverse complement strand
CTTGAAACTAATAAAGGAACTATTCTATGAACATGTAGCTTATAGAGATTGTTTGAGAATGCTTAATGAACTATAGCTTATAGGTATTAAACTATGAATAGATGGGTCGGGCCGTCCTTTAAACACGCTTTTCTCTCTTTCTCTTTTGGTGGTTAAAAAGATTTCATTATATAATATAGGTCGGTAAATCAAGACGCTTTAACAATAAGAAATACTCAAGAACTTAGACAAAAGTACCCGCAGAAAGTTTAATTGGTTATCCGACCATTAGGCCTCACTAGGGTGACAAAACAAGTTTAACTGTGACTACCTTTGGTCACTGACTCTTAGGTGAAGGGTCGTCTATGATGTAAAAAATAAATATATTCCCATTCACGGGTCAAAAGTGATCTATAATGGTCAAAACTGATCTATACATGCTTTTGGACTAATTTATATCAATAATTAATAACCGTCATTTTATGGTTATAACACAAGTTATAGTTGACTGTAATTTAAATATTTAGATGATGCTTCCAGAGAGATGAACGTTACACATGGCACATGAGGTTTCTTGGATAAGCTATTTGTAAAGGCAGTTGTTTGCTATCCGTGTCGCTGCTCGTTGGAGGATGGTTGGTAAGTTCTTTTGCATTCGGCACCCATGCTATATTTGGGTTAGATAGTCGTTGTATTCAAGAATGGACTTCTCTTAACTGGTTTGAATCCGTGTTGTAGGCGAGGTAATGGACTTCTCGATGAAGTAGTGAGTGGTTCATCATCTCAAAGTCGAGAGTTAGCGGAAAAGATGCCGATTATGACATGAGTTTGGCCATACTCCTACAAGTTTACAATTTCATGATCGGGAAGGGCTCTTTAGTGGCATGCACATAGTTCATGGCTTAGAGCCTCTATTCTGATTATATCATTACTCACCTAAAAGAAGAATAATTCTACCCATTTCCTGATCTGAAGCACGATAAATCTTAGAGACAATGGATGCAATTTATTATTTATATATTTTGGGGAAGTTATGCATGTTCAAGATCATCTAATGCAATGCGAATACCTATTTTTTATGAGCTTCTTTTAAAAAGGGTCGTTCACTACTTTGGACCATTGCAACATGTAATGTTCTCTTCGTGTTTATTATTTTACTTGCCTTGAATTCTCCAGTATTTTAAAGAAGTAGAAGCTTTAATGAATGATGGCTACAATGCTTAACTACAATAAGGGATACCAAGGTATATATTGGAACTTTTTAGTCACGTGCTAATATATTTAGATACATTTATATGCTAAAATAATATAGGATTGGTGGGTTTAGATTAATGCTCATTTCTACATGTCTTTAAACATATCAAGTAGTAATAAAAGTTTGCCTGCCAAAATAAATAAATGAATGATAGTTAATGTGTACTTGCGTAATGCTTATTTTCACACATCCTTGCGTTAATTTTAAGTAAGTGACCAAATGTTTCGAGCCAAGTCCTCACGAAGCACGATAAAGAAGAATAATCCTACCCATTTCACGAGCCTCTATTAACGATTATATCATTACTCACCTAAAAGAAGAATAATCCTACCCATTTCCAAGCATGAAGCAGTCATTGCTATTGGTATACATTTTATTCATGTAGAAAATGTGAATGTTCCTAAATTTATAATTTAGTATATCTGATGTTATATGATGATAAGGATCAGGTGAATGGTGGGATGTAGAACCCATGAATGTTATTAGAGAAGCCGCGTAGCAAAGTAGCTACAAATGTTTCGGATGCATATACCATCAATAGTTAACCCAATGATTTATAAAACTCCTCCAACAAAGGTAATACTTCTTTTTAATTAGAGTTATAATTAATATGGTACTTTGATCAATAATTTTATTGCTCGGATTAACAATGTAGATACAAGGTCATCATACCGTTGAAAGGAGACAATTCACCTTCAGGTGATCAATTTAGCCATACGTCAACAACTCTTTGTCATCATAACCACCATAAATTCAATGTGGTAAGAGATGATGCCGTCGTGAAACCATTCACAACAAAAGTTCTCATGATTGGGACAGTTCAAACCATAGATGTACACTTACATGTTTGCCTGTACATTGTAGATTTCTTCGTACAAGTCATCATTGTTTAAAGGTTATGTGTTTCACACTCTTATTCCGAGGTTGAAATTACACCGTCTGATAAACGTTTACCTCTAAAGATCATAATGATTCTGAATATCTTGTGGCCGTTTCATTTGCTATGACAATAAACAAAGCCGTGGCCAATCTCTTTCAAAGGTGTTCATGGAATGAACATAGGCTACTCGGTTCGAGCTCGGTTCGACTCCTATGTATGGAGGGTCTTTAAGGGTTTTTATGAACTATTGGGTTATGCGCCAGAATAGACATTGACTATTATATTGATTAGTGCTCACAGACGTCATTTGTTATTTAATATCATCAAATGTGGACGACAACGACGGGACGCCAATTATTTTAATGTTACAAACTCAATTGATTGTTGAATAATTCAAGTTTTATATCATTATTTCTTTTTTATATTAATGAAACATGTTGACGTTCATTGTTTGCTTATTATCTCATTTATCTATTTCTTTAAAAACTAACCCGGTGTCAACGGGTCTCTAAGCTTGTGTGCAATATACTTGGTGCTTGTGCACCAAATATTAATGGGGCTATTAATGCGTTTGACGAAAATTCAAATACCATTGAATTGACCCAACTTGATAACATTCGTCTTCTTCCGGTATCTTCACCTTCATTCTTCATCATCTCCCATTTTTCACTTTCTCATAACCAGTTAACTTTCTTCATTAATAATCCAACAAATTTTTAATCCTTAACCAAAAATCATACTTGCAATTCAAAGATAAATCCTTAGCAAAAAAATATTCCAAAAATACCCAAAAAAAAATAATAAAGCCGAAAATTATCGATCATTTTCACGTGTGGTGCGCGAGTTTTCATACTAAAAGTTTCCTCTTGAAGAACTCATATTGAAGTTGGTATTTGTTACAAAATTTGATAATAACAACACATTTTTCATAAAAGAGTTTTTCTAACTTGTGCTATGATGCACAAGTTTATAACAGTAAATGAACACATCTATTTCCTTAAATAAACTTTTTCTAAATAAAACATTGATAAATTTTACAAACATTACAAATTTTAAAAATTATTAATATCAACTCAACTGTACATATGGTAATTTGAATCTTGTATTTCCAAAAATTGTGTACATTTAATGTTATAAACTTGTGTTGCCATGTCGCAAATTAGAAAAACTTTGTATAAAAATAAGGAAAGTGATTTGGGGGTCTAAATGTGTGCCTAATTTTATGGCTAAAGGGATGTGGAATTGAATTGTGATGAAGCGGGTCCATCTACTGTCACCAATAAAATGATGACACATAAGATTAGACATATAATTAAGCACATGAATTAGACATGCCAATCAATGCTCTAAAAATAAATATTTTTTTTGGATAAGGAAATCTATCTTTCGAGGAGCTTGGAAATATGTCTAAATAAGGCATTTGGTGCGCTAAATATGTCTTTTGCGCACCAGAAATTGTCCATCTCCTCATTCGTTTATAAATTAAATGCGGCGCTCAAAAAATAAAGATTCTAGCTTTTTTATTGTTTGGTGCGCTAAATATGCCATTGCACACCAAAAATGACGTGCCATCTCCTCATTCGTTTATAAATTAAATATGGCGCTCATTTGTTGGTCATTTTAGGGCAAATCACCTAGAAATGTAGTTAACTTACCACTTTTTTCCATTGTATGTAGCATTCTTTTTTCTCCCATTACCATAAACTTCAATCGTTAGTCCTCACAGCGTATGCCATTACCGAAAAACGCCGTAGTTAGTCGGCTTTACTTGGTCGTTTCCATTCCTTCATTAGTCCTTCCGTTTAGTTTCCATTCCATTCCATTCCATTCCATTTCATCCATTCCTTTCCTCCGTTTCATTTCATTCCATTCCATCCGTTTTCTTCCATTTTCATTTTCATTCATGTCCATTTTCCATTTTCATCCATTTTTTTCCATCCATTCTTTCATCCACTCTTCTTTTCATTAGTTTTCCGTTTTCATCCGTTTCCACATATTTTCATCCGTTTTACGTTTTGTCCGTCTTTGTCCATTTCTTTCACTTTCCATCCAGTTTTCCATTCCGTTTTTGCGTTCCTCATTTTGTTTTATCCGGTCTTTCCATTCCATCCGTTCCATTCCATCCGTTTCATTCCATTCCATTCCGTCTTCATTCGTCCATCCATTCCGTTTCATTCTTTCCGGCTTCTTCATTTTACATTTTCGATTTTTTCACGTTTTAAATCCAGATTTTCTCGTTTTCCTCATTTTACCGCGTTTTCTCCGTCTACGTTTTTGTTGTTTTCCCGATTTCATCCGGCTCACCAAAATGTGCAAGCCCGACGAAAACATGAAGCGACGGATGGCGATAAACGGATGAAACGAAAACGGATGGCGTGAAACAACGGACGGCGTGAAACAACGAACAGCGTTAAAAGCGTATGAAAACATGTAAAACGGATGAACGTGAAAAATTGGAAGCGTGAATAACGAAAACGGCGTGTTAAAACGGCGTGCTCTGAAAATGTGTAAAACATAACTGCAAACGACGAAACACGCAAAACGCCGTGGATGAAAATGTAAAAATAGATGAAAACATGAAAAACATATGAAACCATGTTAAAGCGGATGATTATGTAAAACAGCGATGGCAACTGAAACAATTTCGTCGTTAAAACGGATGAAACCATGGAAATGAAACAAAAAACAGCGAAAAAATGGATCGTTGTAAAAACAACGTTGAAAACGCTGGACCGCTTGATAAAAATGAAAAACGGATCACTGATGAATAAACGGATGACGTGTTGTCATGGATCAACGATTCATGAAAGCGTGTCGACAAACGATCGGAAAAGCGATAAAACGGACAAAGTGTAATGGATGAAAAGGATCGTGAAAAAGCAGATAGCAATTAAAACGGATAACGATGTTCGAAAGAGATGAAAGCGTGAAAGACGAAAGAATATTCGCTCGGATCGCGTGTCCGCATATAAAGAATGAAACGCCGATGTCATCGGGAATAATCTGATAAAGATAAAATGTGACGCCGAAATGAAAAACGGACGGCATAAATCGTAAAAAAAAAACGGATGAAGCAATAACGCAATGCGTCAAAAATCGCGCGAAAGCGTGTCCGCTGAAACGAATCTGACGTCAGACGAAAAAAACGCGAATGAAAGAAACCGTTATTAAGATTGTTACTTGTAAGGAACCAACGACGCAAGTTTAGCGTAAGATAACCAAATTTTAAGTTATTTATTAACGGTCGTTAGCATAAAGGACTAACGATGCAGGTTTTTTTGGTAACGGGTACACACAAAGGACTAACGATAGAAGTTTATTGACAGAATGAGAAAAAAAAAGAATGCTACTTACAATGAAAAAAAGTGGCAAGTTAATTACATTTCTATGTGATTTGCCCGTCATTTTACCTTATTAGTCTAATTGAAAAGAGTCAAAATTTGATAATTATTAGTAATTCTTGGTAACTATACACCAAGTAAAATGTATGTACTTTATCTTAGGAATTAAGTTCGAAGCTATAAAATATTAAAATGTATATATATTTTTAGAGGCAATTTCATATATTCCCTCTCAAAACATGAAAATTTCATATATATTCAAATCATGCTTTAAAAGCATGGTACAAAATGCATTCAATTATTATATCATAGGTATATATTAAATTAATGATGAAAAGATAGGGATATATGAAATTCTCCTTATTTTTTATCCATAATTTTTATTAGTCTAATTGAAAAGAATTAAAATTTGATAATTATTAGTAATTTTTGGTAACTATACATAAAGTAGAATATTGTAAATTGATGAACTGTAATAATAAGAAGGGTATATATACGTAACTAAAATACCACAATGACATATTTATTTAAAACATGCTTTAAATATATTGTATATCATTATATTCAAAACTTGTATTTTAGACATATATGTATATAGCATTTTGATGTTTAGATGGGATATATATGGAATTATCCCTAATATGAATATATATCCAAGTTCACTTTTTAATTTCTCTTTTATAGTAAGGTAATCACATATAGACGATAAATATTTTTTTTGACAAAGTTGATTAACTTTTAATACTCCATAGAATAATAACTTTATACCATTTTATGACATTGTATATGAACATATATTTTGAAAATGAAAAGTTATGTTATTTTTAAGAGGAATTACATATATACCTTTTTAAAGGCTCAAAATCGCATATATATCTCTATATATTATTATATATAACAGGAGACGTTACACGTAGATAATGCCACGTAAACGCCACCTCATTGCCCAGTAATTCATTATTAGCCATGTCATCACATTGTTGCCATGTAAGCATTTTTAAAATTTATTTTATTTTGAGACATTTAATTAATTTTGAATTTTAGGCTATTTTTTTATTTTTTTCGAAATTATTTATGTTTTATACAGGAGGCATTTTCTAGAAATTATTTTTTTTAATTTAATTAAATAATTTTCGAAAATTAATTATAGTGTTTAAAAATGTAGTTAACAGGATTCGAACCTAGGATTTGCTAATACAATAATGAGTATGCTTACCACTAGAGCAACTTATTTTTTGAGATATATCTTCCAAAACCATAAATATAATGTTCAACAAAAAATTAATACCAGATTTGAGAATCCCTACAACTTAGAAAACTCAATATTTATTCTCTAAATATTACCCAATTTATTCATAATATACTTTTCACTTATAATAAAAATACGCCACTTCTCTCTCAAAACCCTAATATTTTTTTTGCTTTTAAATTTATAAGAACCTGTTGATGAGCTCAATATGCGTAGCATTTTTGAAGAGGATGATGTCATCTGTGTAAGTTCATATACTTATTGGTTCTGTGTTCTGAACAGCTTACAAGTGAAATTTCCTTACTTGGTTCAAAAGAAGCTTAAAGCTGGTTAGGAAGTTAGACGTGTAGCCCAACTTGATTGGAAAGTAATTGAGAATGAATGTAAGAGGTCATTTGTTGAATCTGGGGTAAAAATTGTTCCATTACCAGTTAATCTTCTAAACTTTAGTTTTTTTTATTTTTTTATTTATTTATTTATTTATTTATTTGTTTACTGTTTGAATAGTAAACTCAAACTACAAACTGTGACTGTGTTGCTAGACCCTATAATCGACACGAGGTCTGGTGTCATGGTGATGTTACAAGTTGGGCTGGTGGGTTGGCGCCATGGCTACTAGCCAACGGTATCTCCTGCTCTTAACTTTTTAAACTTACTGCAGAAGTGTATTTGCTTTAGAATTTCTACTTTGTATTGGGAATTTGGGATCGAATACATATATTTGTGAGTTTTTACGTTTTCCTAAAATGCCAAACTATGCTAACGATAGAAATTAGTAAATGTGTACGACATCGTTAAGATACCTAAAACGTCCAAAATTTTATATTCATTAAAACTTATCCACACTGTTATACTTTTGGATTTACAAGTGACCTGTAGGTAGAAAAAAACTTACTGAGACATGTTCAAACTATGCTAAATTTGTATTGACTTCATTAAAACTGAAAGAGTGACAGGCACATAAGAGGTTGCGGTGACATGGGCAGGACAAGTCATTAGAAAGACATCTTGGATATTTAGCCAACATATCATGGACGAATAATTTAACATCGTGATTCACACGCATTGCCTCATGCCCTCATGTGGTGTTAGAGGTCTCATTCTCCCATAACGGAGATACTTTGCAACCATAATGGTTTAAGGAACAGATTTAAAAAAAAGGTAACACAAATAGATTATTATTGCAATTTCCACTAGATAACCATCTCATGAAATGAGGAAACTGCCATAGTCTATAAAATTACAGCACTAAGCATCATTGTACAGAACTCTGTTTCACGGTACAGTTTAATACAAGATTAAATGGCTGTTATAAACTTCTGAGATTAGAACTTGTATTGGATCTATATACCGTGTGTGTTTATTTGAATACTACTCTCTTATATCTTATATACGTGTTTGTGTGCTATGGCCTATGGACTTTGGTTCAGGGGACCAGGGGTGCCAGATTTCTTCATACAATCTACAATACCTTCACAGATCGCAATACACGAATCGCTCTTGAAGAAACCGATTCATTGGAAGCATGAGGAGACCGTATGTTCCCAAGAGTTTGACATGCTTTCATTGTCTTGCAATGTTCCGCTTCATCGTCTCTAATGTTCATAAACGCATCATACATATTTTCTTGACAAAACATAAAATCATAAATGAGTACAGATAATTTCAGTTTAAGTTTTGTTTGATGTTCATATCATTTTGAATAAAAACAACTGGGGTGTTCTTACCTATCACTGCTCCTAAATGGAAAGTATCACACGCAACCATCATGACATTGATATCATGCTGTTGAAGCCAGTAAGCCACCTATACACAGTTGCAACATTCAAAACTAGACCATTGATAATCATTGTGAGCAACAAAGTATACAACAACTGAGATTTTTTAGGTCTTAGTCTGCTTTTACCATGGTAAGTTTTACTTTGATTTGATAACAATCTCTTAGACCGCTCTTATGAATGGTTGAGAACTTACAATCAATTATTATATAACAATGAGAACTGATGTTTTACATGACCTAATAGATTTTAATACTCACTATATGATTGCTTGAGGTTTGGGGACAGTGGTGGAGATGTTTGATATTTCCGACTGCTTTTAACTTAATTACACTTAGCATCACTTTACTTTAGCTTAAATTGCTCTTTAAATCTGTCCACTGCCCATTTAATTTATGTTTTCAAGCGGTCCCATCCGCACTTTTCACAGTGATTTACATTGTATTTCCATACACTCATATCTGCAAAAACTTGGCTTCACGATGCTTTTGATAAAGCTTCTAGAAAGAGGTTCAGGTGGTGGCAAAGCACGTGAATCCATTAGATATCGGTTCAACATGTTCAAGAAACTATGTAAACGGCCTTTCCCAAAACCTGAACCGAAACCGTTTTTAAGCACACAACATGCTCTCTCACACAATGGTTATAGTCATCAGAAGAAGCAACTTCTTATAACCTGCTCCATGGCAATGCGGGCTTCTGAAGGCTCATTTTGCAACTGTTTATGAAGGGAAAGATTAAGCAGTCCAAACACAATGTTAGTTTGGGCCGAACTCGATATCCAGGAGCTGATATTTAGGATTTTGGATTTTGGACGATGAACCTCATGAATAGAGCTAAACCACCTTTCTATTATCTCTTTGCGAATCGACTCTTCCATTCTGAGGGCATTAGGTACGAATCAAAGGCATATACAATATGGTGTGTTGTGTATTGAACAATTGCAGACACATGGAGATAAGGAATATGTTGGTTAAAGAATTTTATCAAAGACTATACTAATAAAAGTATTTTAGCTGATATTAAAAACCATGTTATAATTTTGGCATTAATATCTATTTCTGTGCCAGTCGAAACAAAAGGATTCCTATAGCTATATAGAAAATACGTAATAGATGTCAAGTTTAAAATATATCAAGTGAGCTTTAATACTAAATAGTGCTTGTGGAGGACTGTGTCCAAGTCCAACTATCCATGGCTATATGCAGCTTGTGAGATTATATACTTAATGATGGCATGCGCCACTGTTTGAACATGTTGATTAATATTTAATACTCACTGTTCTATTGTCAGGTATCTGGTGAAATTTCAAGTGTTACATACAATTTGTCTATAAGAAGCACATCACGTCCATTAGGCCCTGGTGACAAACATGTTTACTCACTCCCATACGTCGATCCCAGATAACCAGGTGCGTTCAATTCTCAACATTTACCACCCATAAAACACTCTATTTTAAGTATCAGTTATGTGTTGAAGAACACCTTCAAAATCAATGTATACAAAAGGTTGGAAAACACTTCAATCATTATAAATTGAAGAAGTCAGATATGTCACACCTACAAAAATTCAGAGACAAAAGGTTTCAAAAGCTGCTTGCATGCTTGCTTCAAAGTCTTTAAGCTGTACAAGAAGATAAGTCGTGCACTATTATGGCTCTTCTAGATGGAGGAACTTTAAGAAGACAAAAAATTTGGTTAAAGGTACTAATGTGGCAGCTTGACCCGTTTACATAGATTTGGTTAATTTTGATTATTGTTTGTCATAACTGGTCAAGCGAGTATACTTGAATAACTTAGCTAAAAATAAAACTGGTCAAAAGTGACCTGAAATGTAGTTACCTGCTTACAACCTCTGGCCTAAATGACCGCTCTATATTCACGCACGTTATTTCATTCCATTTTCTATAATACACTAATAAATCAAATACATGTATTCGTTACGAATGAATGATACATTCACATGTAAGTAATATTAGCTATTACTATCTGAGAAAAGCCTTATTGGCATGTAATATTGATTCCATTCTATTTAGACTTAGTTTTTTGAACGTATTATTGATACGGTTATTGTAATGCAGAAATATAGAGTTGGTAATTTCGATTCTTTTACTTATGAAAGGGTTGGTTTGGGTAATATTTGATATTTAACAAGTTAAATGCTTAACATAAAAAAAGTTGCTAACGGGTGGAATGGGTAAAATTAAAAAAAATGCTAATGGGTAAAATGCGTCGAAAGTCATATAAATAATTTAGAATTATGCATAATTTTTAGTTCATGAAATTGGCTCCAGTAATATACCTATAAAAAGAATTAATTTTTTTTTTCTTTTTTTTATTATTATTATTTTTTATTTTAAGGTTATAGAATTAATTATTGAAAATGCAAGATCAATTTGCGAGGTTTGAGAACGAACATCAAGCTTTTCTATTGAGTGTGAGAGATCGGTTATCAAGCCTAAAGCTGAAACCTGAACAGCCAAAAGCTCTCAAGACAGATGCTGCTCAAAGTGGAAACACATCCGTGTAAGAGGACACCAAAATGACTGAAGAAACTGAAGCACCTATGGCTGTTGTGTCGGAATCGATCCACCTGAAGTGACCTATGCTGAGATGTTGACTACTGATTAAGTGCTCTCTATACTCAGCACAAGCGCGCTAACTCCACCCTTTGAAACAATGGACTATCACCACTGCTGCGGCTTGATTCTCGGCCTCACATCCTTCCTCATTATCTGATTCTCAACTAGCGATGATGCAGCCATCATGGCTAAGCTTTCCACATCCATTTCCCCTACCCCGTCCTCGTGGGATGGGAACAATTTCTGTGCTTGGCAAGGAATTTCTTGTGACAGGTACAACAATGTTACTTCCATTAATCTTGCTCATAAATCACTCACTGGAACCCTCCCCATCAGACCTCAACGGCCTCTCACATCTCAAAACTCTAACCCTTTAAGACAACTCATTACCTGGTCCTTTACCTACTCTATCTAACCTTGCTTCCTTTGAACAAGTTATACTCGATAGTAACAACTTTACTTCAATCCCCTCAGGCCTTTTTAATGGTCTCACTAATCTCCAGATTTTTAGCATCTCGGACAACTCAAATCTGTCCCCTTGGAGTCTCCCTAACGACCTTATTGATAGAACCAATTTACAATCATTTGAAGCTTGAAATGCCAATATACACGGTACAATTCCTGACATTTTCGATAGTCTTCTTAATTTGCAGAATCTTCGCCTGTCTTATAATAACATCACCGAATGAAAACGGACAAAAACGTATAAAAACGGACGAAAATGGACGAAAACGTATGATTAATGGACGAAAACGTATGAAAACGGACAAAACGTATGGAAACGGACGGAAATAGATGAAAACGTATGAAAATGTATGAAAACGGATGAAACCGAAAAAAGTAAACGCGAATTAAAAAAAGGTACAAACGTGAAAAAAAATGTGAAGAAAAATAAAAAGACAAAAAAAAGTGAAGAAAAAAAAGACAAAAAGACAATAAAAAAACATGGACTTAGGTTTATCTATTATCTTAGGTTAATTCCCATCATTAGATCAAATTAGATGAATGGTGATGATTTATCCCTTGGTAAGCACCAAAATAAGAGTAAGCAAAAGAAAATTCCTTTAGACTTAAAAGCAATTCAAATGACTTATTTTGGTGCTTTGCTCGACTTTGATAGGTTCACTTTTGCCTCAAGTGATCACGCCATCTGTTTATAGGTTTGTGAAGGACTGGATAATGGGATAAAAAGAGTGCATAGCTGGGTAAAGTGTGTAACTTTGTTATATGTTTTTAATCTTTAATTTGATATTATGTTGAGTTGAAATCAGTTGATGATAATGGGGGTTATTCATTTGTATGTTGAATTAAAATCATTTGATGATAATGGGGTTTATTCATTTGAATTTGTATATTTTTCAGAAAGTTTTGTTCCATAAAGGTATAGGAAAGTCTTCTATATCGATATATTTCAATGGTCTAGATAACTAATTTTGATGATCACAAATACTGGGTGTTTTTGTTTTTTCCTGTGATGCTGCCATTGATAGGTCTGCGCGTACAAAGGCTACAACACTGTCTGATACTCAATGGGTTATGGGCTTTCAAAATGTCGCAAATGGTCCGAGTCCTGCAGTGGGTAAGTAGGACAGATTGCCTTTATTATCACTGAGTCGCATTTGAATAAGCTGTGACATGAATATATTTGGGAAAGGGAATTAGGTCATATTTTACGATAAGGGTAAAAGGAAAGTGGAAGTTGATCACCATTCAGAAAACATGGCGTATCTGATGGCTAACAAACAATGTGACGGCCAACTTAGAATTGGATATGATTCTCAGATAGGATACCATATTACCATCCAATCATATTACTCTGGCCAACTATGTCCCAACCTAATAAGGTAAATTGGTATTTCTCTTCATGTTCTGCACGTGCGATTGATGGTAATACTGGGATTACTGGCTATGTTTTTATTTTGCAAGGCCCTGAATATTACTGATTGCAGCAAAACAAACATAGATGAAGCAGCGGGCTCTGAATATTTGAACTTTTTTTCCCACATCTAATTACAAACACTATGTAACTCGAGGTCCCTTTTCTTTTTCACTTAACATTTAGTTAGCAGTAGTTAAACCCCAAACCAAAAGAAACAAATCAACCAAATATCAACATATTATAAACCAGTAATGATTTTATGATTACAAAGCTATAAATCATCAAAACAATACATTAGCTATAAATGAATGATACTATTTTTCAAATGTACTAAACACAATACATCATTTGGTATTTCATGCAAAATACCCATTTATAAGATACAGACGATAAAAAATAATTGGTGTGGTCGGACCTCTAAGTTACTAAGCTTAGAATCGCTTGGTTCTTTCATCATAAAGGGTGATAACATGTCGTAGACCAGTGACAGACAATCAGCTGTCGAGGTAGCAACATCCATTATATACGAGAGGTACCTAAAAAAATACCCCCAAGTTACGTTATAGTAAAACATACATAGCACTAAATAATGCATAAAACAAAAAGGACGTTTCAAAGTAAACCTTAGCTTAGTGTAAGCATCAGAAACACCGTAATAAGATGCAAATTCCTTAAGTACAATAACACACAGACTCGATCATTGCATTCAGGTTACACTGCTTGATTTTGTAGACCCATTCTGGCACAAGTATAAGTTAATGAATCATGACCATGTGGAATACTTCTTACTACTTGAATTGCCTAACATGCATGTCGGATCTCAAGAACGTCATATTCTTACACCCTGTCCAACAAACTCGATCCGAGCAAGTGCGGTATGTGGTTCGGCTGCAGTTACAATGTTGGATTTTATTACGGGTGTCATTACTTCGGTTCCGTCCTCATCCACTGGAGGCGTTTCTGGTATCACAAATTAGAGTACAATTTCTAGCCATTTCTTTAAATATTTTCCTATAGGTCTATCATCGGAGACATAAGCACATTTCTTTCGTTATGCATTTACAATAGCTCAGGTGAATGGAACACCAGCTTTTACCAACACAGCTTCGCGGGCGAGGGCAACTCGAGCTGATGCCTTCACATCTGCCAATTCAGGTTAGTGATTGAGTTTGCGTTTGTACCAGCGGGTTATAATTTAAATTATATTTTGTCACACTTTTCTGGAATATTGTTATATGTGTTTCAGATGCTTATATGCTACAGAAATTTAACGCCTTTTTGGGGTTGATATACACGAACAACGGGTGCCTCACGCCATACGTGTTCAGAATTTCAGCCCAAATATATCATTGGATTGGAGGCCTTTGTCCTGCTGAATTACTAAACCCGATGTTCTTGCAGATCTACATTTACGACACCCAAAACGAGGTCAAAAACAGGCTTTCGCACTTTGATGGAAGCTTATTGAACGTGGAATTATTGATAGAGTAAATTTCTTTTATTTGTATTCATTCATTTTAAATTTGTTATAAAAATATAACGATTTTTTTCAACATTTCCACTTTTCCAGCCATTACTTACCAACCTTCTTTCGTCATAGAAAAATATGACAACGATAATTATAAGTCATGCCCGCCCATTGGGCGGGCTTCGAAAACTAGTATATATATATATATATATATATATATATATATATCCAACTTAAATTGCATATATACACTTTCAAAAACTCAAAAATTGCATATATATCAAACTTAAACTATTAATTGCGTATATATCACTTTTAAACCTTTGTAATTGTATATATATCCTTGATAAACCTTCGTAATTGTATATATATCATTTTTAAACCTTTAATATGTTACATATATCAAAATAATTATTTAATATAATTTTAAACTTTGAATTGCGGCAATTATACTTATAAAAAATAGAAACAACAACATTTGTTTCAAGGTTATGATATCCCGAGGTTCAAAATAAACTAGATGAACAAAAGAAATATATCATGACAATATATAAACTCGCAAAAAAGTCGCTTTATGCCATATATAATATGTATAATATTATTAATATTATATACGTATAATAGATAAAGGATGTTTACAATAGAAGGATACCATCAACAAGTTTACAAATAAAGAAAAAACACTTTGAAGAAAGTTTTATTTTATAGTTATTTGGATATATATGACATATTTAAAATTTATATTAATTGCTTATATATCACTTTTAAACCTTTGTATTTTAAAGTTGTAAATTTATATTAAATAGTTATTTGGATATATATGACATATTTAAAGTTTAGGAGGGATATATATGTAATTATAAATTTATGTTGGATATATATGCAATTTTTGAGCTTTTAACAATTATGAGTTTAAGTTGAATATATACGCAATTTTGAGATTTTAGAGCTATATATATATTTGCAATTCACACTTATTATTATAAGTGTTTTTCTAACACGGGCACTAAAGGCATCTCAGATTGATGAAGCTAAATTATAAAAAATATAAACAAAAACAATGTATATAAAAGATATTATCTAATAAGTTTCAATATGTTTTTCTTAAATACTGAGTCCTCATCATTTTCGAGTGCCCTGTGCAATAAATCAGAAAGAGCCCATGAAACACGAAAACATATATCAAATATATTTTTCTTATAGCTGTTAGTGAACTAGTATTTAGTGTTACCATTGTTTGTATTGGGCCAAACTTATTTGATCATTTGATCATTAATTAAATTTCCTACTTTCGAGCACAAATATTTTGCAGATGGATCTGTAAGCAGGTACAACGCTCGTCTTATCGCTAATGGGAACAATCAAAAGTTAGGTGTTGGTTATACATTTATCCCAGTGGTTAAACCGGCTACTATTAGGACATCTCTTAGTCTTTCTGCTTCTCGGCATTGGTATGTTCATCAGCTCGATGTAAAAAATGTTTTTCTTTATAGTACTTTATTTAAAGAGCAATGATACATCCACAAAGGATCTCCCACAAAAACAATCCACACGCTGAGGTGTCAGCGGGGGATTGGTTTTTGTGGGATGTGGATCCCACAAAAAAACCAATCCCCCGCTGACACCTCAGCGTGTGGATTGTTTTTGTGGAAGATCCTTTGTGGGTCTAGCAAAATTCTTATTTAAGACTGTCTATATGTGTAACACCCCCAAAATACCGCAACGGAAGATTGTGTCATTAGGGTGCTACTTCATAATACAAAGTACAAGTTATAGAAAACGACCTCTAAATGAGACATTTTGAAAAGTTACCATTCGATTAATGAAATCAGAGTTACAAACAATGAGATTCCAAAGTATAATACATAAATGTTTACAAAATGTTTCGAATGGTAAATACGAATGTATAAAATCTTCAAAACATGTCGTGTGACTCTATGCTTCAAACTCTAGCTATCGCCTTATGACCTGAGATAAACATGCTAAAACGTGTCAACACAATGGTTGGTGAGTTCATAGAGTTTGTTTAACATGTAAGCCTTTAAATAAATGTTCACACAGCAAAGGCATTATAAATCCACTCAGTCTCAAGTTCCGCCCATACAAAACTTGCAACCTGTGTGTTTACAACACACTGCTAAAATATAGTATGTCAATCATGTATGCATGTATCATATTATTAAAAAGTATAAATGTCACCACAAGGGTCTTTCAACAACTTAATTTGGGATGTATTTAATTTAATAGCCTTCCAACAACTTAATTTGGAGCCACTAAGTTGAATAATGCAATTAAGTATAATGCACTCAAGAATAACGCAAATAAGTTAAACACAATCATGTATAACGTAATCAAGTATAATGCAATCATGTATAATGCAATCAGTATAATGTTTTGAGTATTTGTAAAAGTAAAAGAAAATATTTGAGAATGTACCTCCCCCAAAAGTAATCCAAAATGTATAAAAGTAGGGGCTATGAAAACTCACCTTAATAAATGATATCACAATGTATAACGGAATCGATGGATAAGCCTGGAAGTCTCTACATATAACCTAGAATATGATGTCAACTCTTAGGTTCGGAATAACGATGTGAAAGTATAAACATGCCTATATACGTCCTTATATTGATCATGATGTAGTATTTGTATGTTTATTTATAGAAATGGTTTTAGTTTGTATATCTCGTACTACCGTTCGGGCCATCATAATTTAGAGGTCATGCAGTAAACGTTCGAGGAACTAGGACACTTTAAATCGTAAATCCAGCAACTCGTCGATACGTTTACCCAAATGAACCCCTCACATGAAGTTCCCTAGTGTTGTAGTGCTTAATACGTAAAACATGTATTTTGATTACTTGATTATATGATATATTAAGAGTTTATAAATACAATAAATAAACTAATAAAGTTTATAAGTATTTAAATAAGTTTGAGTCTTATAAATACTTACCTTAATATAGAATGCTTGAGTATTATGGAAAAAGGAAATATAAGCGGAGCTTCGACATAGAATTTGTAATCTTTGAAAACCCGAGGCTATTAGAAGATTATAACAACACCTTCTTGAGAACCCGAAGAAGAAAAGATGATTATAAAAACGCCTTTTTAGAGACTTGAAGTTATTTGAAGATTATAACGACTCTTTCTTGAAAACTTCCAAGAACGAAGATCAAACACTAGTTTTCTTTCAAAAACTAGTTAACTTTCTTACAGAATATAAGATAAGTGCCTTGGGGTTTTAGGACTTTGATAGATAAAGAGAGGAGGGTGCAAGAAATTATGTAGTTTTAGCTTGGTATTTATAGGGAAAAATTAGGAGTTAACTATATATTGGGTTAAAATTTAACTATGATTAAGTTTTACACATGTAATAATCCTAAGGTTAAATGGATATCACTAAGACACTTGCCCTTATGACTCATCAAAAAATACCACCTTGGGCTAAAATGAGGAGGTTAGTTTGTTTAGATATTATCTTGTGTTTACGGAGTGAGTTTTGGTCTCTGTAATCCCTAACGGTAAGTATTTAATTCATGAAACGTAAACCGGGTGTCGTAAAAATATGAAACTTATAGGAATGATTAAACTCATCAATATACTCATTATTATCTTATAAAAATGAGTGATAAGTTTAATGGGTCGCGTAAACGTTGTTAAAACTGGAAACGTAGGCTAAATACGTGAAAAATGCAATTTATCAGAAAAGAACGAGATTTCAGGGAAATGACCGTGAATATATTTAAAGTAGACTAAAATTAGTCTATGAGTGATATGAGATGTCAAAATGTGATTTTCGTTATACGTGGGATAACTTAACAGTTATACGTGAAGTCTAAAAGTTACGCGATTTAAGCAAAAATGTAGAACGTACAAGGTTAATTTCTTTATGATCAAAGGAGGAGGGAAATATGTTTGACTTTTCAAAAAATGTAAAAGTGTCTAAACATCTTAGGAAATACAGTGCAGGAATGGTTAAGTATGGGTCTAAGTAAAATTGTTTAAAACGTAAGTTTAGTCTCGTACGGCTCAAGGTTTATTTGGTAACATTTAAATGAAATCTTAAAAATTCTCTAATTGATTATGAGTGATCTAAAAATTAATCTGATGTGAGAAAAATTGTCAGAGTTGGTTTTTGTTATGCGCGGGATGTTTAAATGGTGCTCCGACCAAACCGAAACTTTAAGACGATGTTTTCTTAATAACTTTTGCGATGATGATCTAACGATTGTCAAACTCTCAGGTTATTACTAAAATAAATTAACTTATGAGAATGTGAAATAAAAATTTCATGAGTGAATAGTAAAAAGTGAATAGTAACAATGAATAGTGACCCAAAAATGCGAATTGTTACAGTACCTACCCCTTAAAGGAACTTCGTCCCGAAGTTCTGTTGATGTTAACTACTTACGGTGTGTATAGTCAAATTGATTACGTCAAAGCTTATGTATCTGAGTTTCTTATCCAACTAGGTACGTTCTTGTTACTATCATGACTATTACCCGTTCTAAAGACATACTCTCTTATGGCTAGGTTTGGTGATGGAAACTTTCCCATACTCGAGCATAACCCTCAAAAGACCTTTAGGTAACCAATTTTTACTTAATCTCACAACTCATCAAACAAGAAGTGTCATGCGATTAGGCTAAATCGGTTTAAGTAACAACTTGACTCTTAGCTTGATTTTCGCAACTCATCAGACAAGAACTGTCACTAGAATCAAGCTAGGAAACAAGTGGTTTTGAAGAAAGTCTTTTGAAAATTTGGCTCAATTATGGAATTGCTTACACATATGAGACTAATACTCCCTTCTTGCATGATTCTTCCTGAATTAGAAATAGGTGATCAGGCTATGTATAATTTAGGAGTAACTATGCAATGCTTGGACTAATCGACTCATATGATGTTCGGTGTTTCAGTCAGTTCATATAAATCTCTCTTAGGTGCTAAAATTAAGAAAAAGTCTAAAGTGTGCAAGGCGATAGGGAGGAAGGTAACATATATAGTAGTTATAGTCTAGGCTATAAATGAAACCTAGTTCTCTATAACCAAGGCTTTGATACCAATCTGTAACACCCCCAAAATACAGCAGCGGAAGATTGTGTCATTAGGGTGCTACTTCATAATACAAAGTACAAGTTATAGAAAACGACCTCTAAATGAGACATTTTGAAAAGTTACCATTCGATTAATGAAATCAGAGTTACAAATAATGAGATTCTAAAGTATAATACATAAATGTTTACAAAATGTTTAGAATGGTAAATACGAATGTATAAAGTCTTCAAAACATGTCGTGCGACTCTATGCTTCAAACTCTAGCTATCGCCTTATGACCTGAGATAAACATGCTAAAACGTGTCAACACAATGGTTGGTGAGTTCATAGAGTTTGTTTAACATGTAAGCCTTTAAATAAATGTTCACACAGCAAAGGCATTA
Source organism: Chrysanthemum makinoi (assembly GCA_910596185.1). Classification (NCBI taxonomy): domain Eukaryota; kingdom Viridiplantae; phylum Streptophyta; class Magnoliopsida; order Asterales; family Asteraceae; genus Chrysanthemum; species Chrysanthemum makinoi. The sequence continues at coordinate 115,133,068 of OU343217.1, read as the reverse complement.
TAAATCCACTCAGTCTCAAGTGTGGAAAACTAGAAGGGGAGGTTGAATAGTTTTACCAATTTAAAACTTCCTTTTAAATATTTAGATCGACTTATGTCAATCTATTTGGTTTTTTATGTTGGACGTTGATAGATAGATATATAAACGTGTAATGAAAGATAAAGAGTAAAAAGCACATCACCACAACACAAGTATTTATAGTGGTTCGGCTACAAGGACACCTTCCTTGCCCTACTACACTCCCCGAGTCACCTACTCGAGAGTTCGTAAGCACTACACCATCTCCTTATGGCGGAGAAGCCTTCACAACGTCGCTTAACCTTTTCGGTACAAAGCTAAATACCGAGTTCCTTCACACCAAGGCGAACCACACCTAACACAACGTCGCCTACCCTTTATACGGTGCTAGGCTAACCACCAAGTTCTTTCACACCAAGGAGAACTAATCCTATCACAACGTCGCTTACCATTTATTAGGTAATATGCTAAGCACCTAGTTCCATTACTATAGAGGAACTACTACCCTTCATAACACAACACCTAATATCAAGGAGATCCACTCCTTGTTACAACACCATCAAGGATATCACCATCCTTGGAAATAAACAAATATTTATATGTATAACGATGCACCTCATCGATTATACGACCTAGGAATTCTTCCCAAATGCTACTTGATTTGATTCTTCGGCATCCTTCACTAATGCCTTTGACACAACGCTTGGCACCCTTCACTAATGCCTTCGTCTTAACACCTTTAGCATTCTTCACTAATGCTTTGACGTGGACGATAAGCACCTTTCACTAATGCTTTCATCTTGACACTTTCGGCATCCTTCACTAATGCCTTCAACCCAACATCTATGGAGAAAGAAAGAACTATCAACAAGAGAACCTTAGTTGTCTTGATGATGACGAAGCATGGCAACTCATGGACTTGAGCTTGCTCGTCTTCAAGAAGTGGTGATCTTGCCTTTAAGAGGAACCTAGAGAATCACACAAAAACAAAAGACAAACTACATAGATCACTTGGATCTGAGGTTAGAGGGTTATAATATTTGGGGAAGTATGTGTGTAAAAAGATATGTAGAAAGGAAGAAATGGCTCTCTATTTATAGAGGAATTTCTCTACTGTTCCTCGGATCCCGCGGATCCCTCCCACAAGGGATCCGGCTAGCACAAAGCCATGGATCCGTGGAACGCTCCTCTTTGCCCATGGGTATTTTTGGTTATGGGTCATGGGTCATGGGTTATGGGTTGATCCATGGTTTTCTTTCTAGATACAATGTATCTTAAGAATACAATGAACTTGGTTAAGTGGTATATACAAAACCATGGGTTATGGGTCAATACCATTTGCTAGTTTTTACCCATTTAGTGTTTACTTGTTTTTACCCATTTTAGTATACTTAGTTTTAAGTATATGCTAACCCAATATGTAAACACTAGTTGTTGTACATATGTATCTAAATCATAAAATCAATTATACTTGTTTTACTGTTTTATGTGAAAACGTAAGTGTGTTAGGAAACTATTGACTCATACCATTTACGTATTCTTTTTGTTTCATTAAAATGATTTTACGTTTGTTATCGACAAAATATTAGAAGATCGTAAAATATAAATAAACGTTTTTACGGCTTATTTGTATTAACAATCTCTCCCTTTTTGTTGATGACAAAACATAAAATTATTTTAAGAAAAACTAAAATTCGTAGCAAATTTGAATTAGTAGTTTTTACTTTCTTCTCCCCCTTTTTTTCGAAACAAAAAGTGTTAAAAGAAACTAACACAATTTTTATAACAAAAAGTGACGGAAATGGTACTCGTCTTAACTCCCCCTTGACGTGTCCATCCCTTTGAGAGGGCGTCAAGGACATAACGTAAAATAAACTAATTGTGTTTGCAAATATGTTTGCAAATGGTTCGTCTAAATGACGACAACGTGCTCCCCCTTGAAGATTGCAAAGTTGCAATGGGGTGTCATGAAGTATAATCCAAAATTGGATTAAGTTGCAAATGTTTTTGCAATATCGTTTGACATAAAGCTCCCCCTAGCTTTATGGTGTCAAAAATCTTCATGTGTATTTTGAAAATCTACAAAGTAAAGGATAGAAAGCAAGAGTATAGTGCATAATTTCCTGTAAATAAAACTCAAGTTAGTAGAAATTTGTGCTTCTGTACCACGGATCCCACGGTTCCCTTTTTGGAGGGATCCGTCTAGATATGTTGGAGGGATCCGGCTATCTGGTGACAGTTTCTTCAGCAGTGAAGATGTGTCAAGCAATGTTAATGAAGAGATGAGTTATGTGAAAATAATAAGCACAATGCACAAAATAAACATAGCAAATATTTATTCATTCAATAAAACAAGAGATGATCAAACAAATCTCTAAAACTAAGAGAATGAACTTAGCCATACAAGTACTACTAATGCTAATGAGTTATCCTAACTCAAGATTCAACTAAAAGCTTAATGGTGATCAAGGATGATATAAGTTTCCTAAACATTCTAAGTTTGAGCTTGTGACTTATGATGATCATTGTAGTTTAGGCTTGTTGACCTCTTCGAAACGTTCGAGGAGGTGATAAAACATGAAACGTTGCTCTTCACGTAGTTCATGTATCAATCTTTCAACATGTTTACAATGATAGCAATCCTTGTCATGGTTTTGAGTTTCTTGAAGTGGAAGTTCAAGTGAAGTGGGTTGAGGATCTTCAAATGAAGAAGGAATTGGTGGAGGCTCATTAGGTGATGGCTCTACAATGTTTGAGGGTGGAGGTAAGGGAGTATCAACTTCCATGTGGTTGGGTGGTTGACATTGATGTCTTCTCATAATCCAAAATGGGCTATTGGGGGGAATGAGAGAGTTAGATATTGGATCAAGTGTTGATTCAACATTTTGATTTTGTTGCCTAACCATTTCAAGTGAGTTTGTTGGTAGTGGTGGAAGGTGAGATGGCCAAGGAGGTAATTCTTCTACATTGCGAGAATGTGGAGATGTGAGGTGGCTCTAGGCACCAATGATGTTGGTTGAGTTGTGGAGGGTATGTTTGGTTTAGTAGAGTTTGGTGATGAAATCCTAGTGGGAACACTCTTCTTGGGGATTAGTTTGATTGGTTTCTTTGGTGTAGGGGAAATCCTAGCATTAGTGGACTTAACCGGAGATGATTCGGTTGAGGAAACTTCGTGTATGATCCTAGCAAGTTTCTTGGGTGGTTCTTGAGTGGATGAGTTAGCACTAGGGGCCTTTCTCATGATGAAATGACTAAGGGAGATGGTTGCAATTGCTGATAATTGTGTTTGTGTTTGATGACTAAAGTATTCTTAGCAATATGGCTTATAAAGGGAAGAACTTGGCAAGTGCATTTAAGACTTAAGCCACTAACATTCTTAGAGATGTAATGATTAACATGCACAAGGTTGAAGTTCAGAGTTTCACTGATCTAGGAACTCATTTAAGATGAGATGGAGTGGAAGGAAAGTTGAAATGATTGTTTTAGCAAGGTTTGACATAAACTGTCACCCGGATCCCACGGTTCCCTCCTTGGAGGGATCCGGCTAGGCTAATCCTAGGGATCCGGCTCTCAACAATTATGACAGGTTTGAAATGAGGTTTTCTAGGAGCTAAAGCCTATCTCATTTTGAATGTTTCAGTTCTCCTAAGTGTTTTAAGATGAGAAGGTACTTAAATGATCAAGGGTAATAAGTGTTATAGCAAATGATTGCTTCTTATGGAAGGAAGATGAGACAAGGTGACTACCAATGAATGTCCAAGGATAACACTAAGAGTTTTGGTGGTGTCAAGTCATAATAAATGATCCTAGAGATCAGATTTTGGCTTGAGATGGAATTTGAAAAAATAAAATAAAAAAAAATTGAAAAGCTTAATTCTTGACCCATTTTGAGATAGAAATGACTAGAAACACTTTCCTAAAATTGTTCAATATGTCTACCTAAATGTTTTGAGAGATGAGAAACAATTTGTGAATGTTGAAGTGGAAATATGGTGAGTTTTGATGCGTTTGACAAATCAAGAGGCATTTTGACTAAGATCTTAAGTAAGCCATAAGTGAGTCTAATCCTTTCTCATCCTTGAAGTGGACTTAGTTGGGTTCTAGCAAAATGTGATGTTATCTAGAAAGCTATCTTGATGTAAAGCATGCTGTATTGCTAATCTGATGTCACGGATCCCACGGTTCCCTCAAGGGAGGGATCCGGCTAGGCTAATCCTAGGGATCCGGCATCTGCAGATCAGAATCTTCACAGAATTGTTGTGCAGATTTTACATACTAATAAATCTTTAAACAAAGCAATAGGAACATGCATGTTATCACAAAACACCACTTATAAAGATATGATAAAGTAACAATATCCAAATTACCATAAACCAAAGTGCTAAAACGTAAACATCCAAACATGAAATAAAAGAAAATAAGCATATTCCTATTGTCTCTTTCGTCAATCCTTTCTTTTCCTTTTTGACGGCTTAGTGAGGTTGTAAGCGAGGTTTTGAATCATGCCCCTCAATTGTTTGAATTCCGCGGTCTCGTTTGGAATTGTTGGAAGCTGTTCGTAGTAATCGAAGGGTTCCAATTCAATGTTTGCTATGGGGTCGACGTCTTCTTCTTCTTCACCAGCCGAGGAGTCCGAGAGAGCTTCAGGTTTCTTTCCATTGACCATGAACCATTTAGGGGGTTGTTTGGTAAGAGGTACCATGACGTGATCGGAAAGGTAATGATAATCGTTGATAAGAGATGGTTGCAATGCACTAACATACTTACAAATTCGTGTTAGGAGCATACCATACGGAAGTACCATGTTGGAAGCTTTGAATACCCCAGCCATTCTCCTTACCATGTAATAGGCAAGATTAAATGGCCTTTGGTGGGTAAGACAATAGATCATTTGCACAAGACATGCGTTTGGATGATCTTTGTTTCCAACTAGGCTAATGATGTTTTCCCTAAGGATTTCTTCCCATTTTCTAAACATGGGATGGATTTCGAAAAGTTCCATTTGAAAGGGATCACGGTGAATGAGCTTTTTGTCACGGTTGTAACGGGATTGGTCGGTCCTAACTTTGAAGATAGTATCTCGAATGGTTTCGGGATTGTCGAGAGGAGTGTTGTAGAGAGGCTTAGGATCAAGTGCAAGGTTTTGAGCGTTAATTGCCCAATCTTGAGAGTACATACAAATTCCTTCACAAGGAATGTGAAGAATTTGAGCAAAAGTGTTGAGAGGAAGAGTAAAGTTTTGTTTGTTGATGATGAAGGTGATTGAGATGTTATTGTCGGAGTTTCTAATGATCCTAAAGCTTTTGTTAAATTCAAAAATGAAAACCGGACAAATTTGTTCATCTATGTCAAGGAGACAATCAAAGTTGATTGTAGAGAAAACTTGACGAATGTCGGTATCTTCAAGGAAACATTCCTTGACACACGACCTTCGTGGATAAGTCGTTTTACAAGGCTTTTGAATATTTTACGGTCGGTTTTGGTCAATCCCTTTTTACGATAGTAATGAGTAAGGTAATGGACGGTGTCATGATGATCTTGTTGAGTGGCTTTGGGCATGGTTGGTCCTAAAAATACAAATTTTCCAATTAGGTAAAATTAGTTGGGATGGGTTTATGGTTTTGATTTGTATTAACAATGTTGTGAACACAATGTGGTTTTGTTAAAAGCTCTTTTTCATGATTAATTTGAAAAACCCTAATTAAATTAATTGATTAGAAATTAAGAAACCATAAACCCTAGGATGAGGATGATGAAAATTAGAACAAGTTAATCTAATTACTTACAATGATGTTCTAGGAAGGAATACTTGAGAGTATGGAATCCAATGAGGATGAATTCAGTAGCTTAGTCGTTTTTGTGTTATGTGAATAGAGGGAAAAAGGTCAGTGGTGATTTTTTGAAAGTGTATAGCTGAGTTTTGTTCCACGGTTCCCCCGGATCCCTTGTATTTGGGATCCGGCTAGTACAACTAGAGGGATCCGGCTACTGTGGACAGAAAAAGGGTTGTTTGGCATTATTTTTGTAGTAGTCTTATAAACTACCTTACTAAAAAAAATAGTTTGGAGGTATTAGATGAAGATCGTTTTTGGATGACGGGTTTTGATGAATCACATATCGAGGGTTCATATGTGACGACGGCGTTAGTTTGACGAATCAAGAGGAATACTATTCCCGATGATGAATAAGACGGAAAAGTGACGAAAGAGACTTCTAACGATGCTAGTAATTTTTAAACAAAGAGAACTATGAAATAAATTAAACTCATGTAACCTATCTAATGAAAAGTAAGACATACCTCTATGCTTCTTGGTTTGGCATAATACCAAAAATACTTCATGAGCTTTTAAAGTAATCCTTTGTACTTGGTGTACGTAAGTTGTGATTACTTTTTAGATCCTTCCTTGAATGTTGACTTCATTATTCTTTGAATAGAGATGAAGATTTTGGAAAGATTCTAGCATGGAGATTTCTTGAAAACAAAAATCGTTAGAATGATCTATCAATGTCCAACAAAATGATTTAAAGAAAATATGACTTTTAAAAAAATCCTCCTTTGTAGTTTTCAAACATACACGGATCGTATCATGTCTTTAAAGTACAACATACTTTAAGAAACTTGGTAACGAAGCTCTGATGCCAATTGTGGAAAACTAGAAGGGGGTTGAATAGTTTTACCATTTTAAAACTTCCTTTTAAATATTTAGATCGACTTATGTCAATCTATTTGGTTGTTTATGTTGGACGTTGATAGATAGATATATAAACGTGTAATGAAAGATAAAGAGTAAAAAGCACATCACCACGACACAAGTATTTATAGTGGTTCGGCTACAAGGACACCTTCCTTGCCCTACTCCACTCCCCGAGTCACCTACTCGAGAGTTCGTAAGCACTACACCAACTCCTTATGGCGGAGAAGCCTTCACAACGTCGCTTAACCTTTTTCCGGTACAAAGCTAAATACCGAGTTCCTTCACACCAAGGCGAACCACACCTAACTCAACGTCGCCTACCCTTTATATGGTGCTAGGCTAACCACCGAGTTCTTTCACACCAAGGAGAACTAATCCTATCACAACGTCGCCTACCCTTTATTAGGTACTAGGCTAAGCACCTAGTTCCATTACTATAGAGGAACTACTACCCTTCACAACACAACACCTAATATCAAGGAGATCCACTCCTTGTTACAACACCATCAAGGATATCACCATCCTTGGAAATAAACAAATATTTATATGTATAACGATGCACCTCATCGATTATACGACCTAGGCATTCTTCCCAAATGCTACTTGATTTGATTCTTCGGCATCCTACACTAATGCCTTTGACACAACGCTTGACACCCTTCACTAATGCCTTCGTCTTAACACCTTTAGCATTCTTCACTAATGCTTTGAAGCGGACGATAAGCACCTTTCACTAATTCTTTCATCTTGACACTTTTGGCATCCTTCACTAATGCCTTCAACCCAACATCTATGGAGAAAGAAAGAACTATCAACAAGAGAACCTTAGTTGTCTTGATGATGACGAAGCATGGCAACTCATGGACTTGAGGTTGCTCGTCTTCAAGAAGTGGTGATCTCGCCTTTAAGAGGAACCTAGAGAATCACAAAAAAACAAAAGACAAACTACATAGATCACTTGGATCTGAGGTTAGAGGGTTATAATATTTGGGGAAGTATGTGTGTAAAAAGATATGTAGAAAGGAAGAAATGGCTCTCTATTTATAGAGGAATTTCTCTACTGTTCCTCGGATCCCGCGGATCCCTCCCACAAGGATCCGGCTAACACAAAGCCATGGATCCGTGGAACGCTCCTCTTTGCCCATGGGTATTTTTGGTTATGGGTCATGGGTCAGGGGTTATGGGTTGATCCATGGTTTTCTTTCTAGATACAATGTATCTTAAGAATACAATGAACTTGGTTAAGTGGTATATATAAAACCATGGGTTATGGGTCAATACCATTTGCTAGTTTTTACCCATTTAGTGTTTACTTGTTTTTACCCATTTTAGTATACTTAGTTTTAAGTATATGCTAACCCAATATGTAAACACTAGTTGTTGTACATATGTATCTAAATCATAAAATCACTTATACTTGTTTTAGTGATTTATGTGAAAATGTAAGTGTGTTAGGAAACTATTGACTCATACTATTTACGTATTCTTTTTGTTTCATTAAAATGATTTTACGTTTGTTATCGACAAAATATTAGAAGATCGTAAAATATAAATAAACATTTTTACGGCTTATTTGTATTAACATCAAGTTTCGCTCATACAAAACTTGCAACCTGTGTGTTTACAACACACTGCTAAAATATAGTATGTCAATCATGTATGCATGTATCATAGTATTAAAAAGTATAAATGTCACCACAAGGGTCTTTCAACAACTTAATTTGTGATGTATTTAATTTAATAGCCTTCCAACAACTTAATTTGGAGCCACTGAATTAATGGTCATCCAACAACTTAATTTGGAGCCACTAAATTGCACGTACTGGAAGTCTCTTTCCAAAGATTAATGGTCATCCAACAACTTAATTTGGAGCCACTAAGTTGAATAACGCAATTAAGTATAATGCACTCAAGAATAACGCAAATAAGTTAAACACAATCACGTATAACGTAATCAAGTATAATGCAATCATGTATAATGCAATAAAGTATAATGCAATCAAGTATAATATTTTGAGTATTTGTAAAAGTAAAAGAAAATATTTTAGCATGTACCTCTCCCAAAAGTAATTCAAAATGTATAAAGTAGGGGCTATGAAAACTCACCTTAATAAATGATATCACAATGTATAACGGAATCGATGGATAAGCCTGGAAGTCTCTACATATAACCTAGAATATGATGTCAACTCTTAGGTTCGGAATAACGATGCGAAAGTATAAACATGCCTATATACGTCCTTATATTGATCATGATGTAGTATTTGTATGTTTGTTTTTAGAAATGGTTTTAGTTTGTATATCTCGTACTACCGTTCGGGCCATCATAATTCAGAGGTCATGCAGTAAACGTTCGAGGAGCTAGGACACTTTAATTCGTAAATCCAGCAACTCGTCGATACATTTACCCAAATGAACCCCTCAAATGAAGTTCCCTAGTGTTGTAGTGCTTAATACGTAAAACATGTTGTAGAAAACTAGAAGGGGGGTTGAATAGTTTACCAATTAAAAACTTTGTTTTGAAACTTATTGTAAAGATCAATTGATATTGATCTTAGATATGTTAATGAAATATGCAAGCAATATGTAAGAAGTAAATAAGGAAAGAAATGATCAAACCACAACAAGTTGTTTATAGTGGTTCGGTCTACAAGGACTCTTTTTCCTTGCCCTACTCCACTCCTCGAGTCTCACACTCGAGAGTTTAACTTCACTAGTCAACAAGCTCCTTTCACCGGCGGAGAAAACCTTTACACTTCGCCTACACTATTTCCGACACTAAGCTAGATGTCGAGTTCTTTCCAAGGGTACAACCACTCCCACACACAATGTATTTTGAGGACTAAAATACTAACCACTCACACTCACAAGATTATGATGGTTTGATACAACAATGAAGTATGAATCAACACTAGATCATACAACACTAAACAAACAAGACTTCCAACTTCTCGTTGAAGCTTGAATATGACTTGATCTTCTTTGCTACATAAGAGATCACTAATATGATATGAAACTGAGTTAGAAAGGTTAGAGAGAAGATATGTATGAGAGTATGTTAGAAAGGGATGAGAAACTACTTGACTTGGCATTGCTATTTATAGCCAAAGTGGACAGGAGCGTCCACGGACCGCGGAACCCTTAAAAGGGTTCCGCCCGTGTACCATTTTGGTACCGCCGGTCTGACAGTCAAGATATCAAATCTTTGCTAAAGTCAACTCTATCTAAGTGAGATTGTGTAAGACATGAAGAGTACAAATCCACACAAAATATCTTAATGAAATCTTCTAATGATTTCCATGATGCATTACATGATGTCATAAGTTGTATTTCTATTTTTAGAAATATGCAAGTACATAAGTAGTGTTTGGTTTTAAGAACCTAACACATTCTAAAACTACTATCATACATAATGATTAGAGTCATATCAAGATGTTACTAATCATAAATGTAAATGCTTGAATGATGAATATATTGTTTGAAAAAGCTTGTTTTAATATCTATTAAACTTGACAAGCTTTAAGCTTTTATACAAATTAAATTTACTTTTGTCGTTAACAAAACTTAGGTAAAGATCAAAAATATAAATAACGTTTAATGACGATATTTGTATTAACACATGTATTTTGATTACTTGATTATATGATATATTAAGAGTTTATAAATACAATAAATAAACTAATAAAGTTTATAAGTATTTAAATAAGTTTGAGTCTTATAAATACTTACCTTAATATAGAATGCTTGAGTATTATGGAAAAAGGAAATATAAGCGGAGCTTCGACGTAGAATTTGTAATCTTTGAAAACCCGAGGCTATTAGAAGATTATAACAACACCTTCTTGAGAACCCGAAGAAGAAAAGATGATTATAACAACGTACTTTTAGAGACTTGAAGTTATTTGAAGATTATAACGACTCTTTCTTGAAAACTTCCAAGAACGAAGATCAAACACTAGTTTTCTTTCAAAAACTAGTTAACTTTCTTACAGAATATAAGATAAGTGCTTTGGGGTTTTAGGACTTTGATAGATAAAGAGAGGAGGGTGCAAGAAATTATGTAGTTTTAGCTTGGTATTTATAGGGAAAAATTAGGAGTTAACTATATATTGGGTTAAAATTTAACTATGATTAAGTTTTACACATGTAATAATCCTAAGGTTAAATGGATATCACTAAGACACTTGCCCTTATGACTCATCAAAAAATGCCACCTTGGGCTAAAATGAGGAGGTTAGTTTGTTTAGATATTATCTTGTGTTTACGAAGTGAGTTTTGGTCTCGGTAATCGCTAACGGTAAGTATTTAATTCATGAAACGTAAACCGGGTGTCGTAAAAATATGAAACTTATAGGAATGATTAAACTCATAAATATACTCATTATTATCTTATAAAAATGAGTGATAAGTTTAATGGGTCGATTAAACGCTGTTAAAACTGGAAACGTAGGCTAAATACGTGAAAAAGGCAATTTATCATAAGAGAACGAGATTTCAGGGAAATGACCGTGAATATATTTAAAGTAGACTAAAGTTAGTCTATGAGTGATATGAGATGTCAAAATGTGGTTTTCGTTATACGTGGGATAACTTAACAGTTATACGTGAAGTCTAAAAGTTACGCAATTTAAGCAAAAATGTAGAACGTATAAGGTTAATTTCTTTATGGTCAAAGGAGGAGAGAAATATGTTTGACTTTTAAAAAAATATAAAAGTGTCTAAACATCTTAGGAAATACAGTGCAGGAATGGTTAAGTCTGGGTCTAAGTAGAATTGTTTAAAACGTAAGTTTAGTCTCGTACGGCTCAAGGTTTATTTGGTAACATTTAAATGAAATCTTAAAAGTTCTCTAATTGGTTATGAGTGATCTAAAAATTAATCTGATGTGGGGAAAATTGTCAGAGTTGGTTTTCGTTATGCGCGGGATGTTTAAATGGTGCTCCGACCAAACCGAAACTTTAAGACGATGTTTTCTTAATAACTTTTGCGATGATGATCTAACGATTGTAAAACTCTCAGGTTATTACTAAAATAAATTAACTTATGAGAATGTGAAATAAAAATTTCAAGAGTGAATAGTAACAGTGAATAGTAAAAAATGAATAGTGACCCAAAAATGCGAATTGTTACAATATGCATTAGCCTCCTGATTGAATGTGAGGTTTGCCCCTAGATCTTTAGGAATAAAAGCATTCATCTTTAATGCTTAGTGAGTGTATTGGTAGTATAATATATTCTAGAACTTGTTTGTGATGCATTCCGAGATCGCTAGTGAAACTACACTTGTGTAGTTAGGAGTAACTAAATGATAAGAGGCATTAGGATAACCCTTGTTTGAAACTTGTATTATAATTATATCTTTCACATCGGTTGAGTAATTACCCCACACCCTTGCAATGTACTCATCTTTAATATACGATACCCCTAGTTAACCCCTCAGAGCTTATCCTTTTCGCGGTTCTCGTGATGTTTCGGTTTTCCAGAATATCCATGAAGAGCATTGTTTACAATCCACCCCCAAATGTTACACCCAAATCGCCTTAGCCTACCTTGTATGCACTCGTCTTTAGTGCATTATTGTTATCACTACTAAAATCTTAGTTCAATTATCTAGTTACTTGCATGGTTGCTAAGTCGAGTCATATATTTTGTATACAGTTTTGGGATGATTGGGACTCATGGATAAAAGTAATATTTTATGGAGTAACGGGAAGGAACGATAAATTCAATTTCCCTTTGTCTACGTGAGTAAATACTCCAAGTGTTTTGATCTTTTCAAATCGAGTCAATTAGTTTAGTTAAATAAAAACTCAGGTGTAGGGATTCTCCTATAAATCCCTTACATTTTTGATGTTATCGTAGAGGATGGTAGAGTAAAAAGGTATGAAAAAAATCGAAAAAAAAGAAAAAAAATAGTTGTTGAAAAAAAAATTACGGGCTACCATCCTACATCTATCCTTATATTTATGTTTTTAAGTTTATGTTTGTGTTTTGTATTCGGTTAAAAATCCTGAGAAAATGTGGGGTTGTTTTTTGTATTCGTTTAAAAATCTTGAAAAAATGTGGGGTTGTTGTGGTGGTTTGTTGTATTCGATGATGGGTATGAAGTTATCCTCCTTGTTATGTTCCAAAAACCGTGTGCCCCTTTTTAGATTGATCTCGAGTTGGTTTAAAGAAAGGAAACAATGAAGATCTGTAAAAAGTGATTATGTTAAGAGTGTTATGTTTGAGTTTGTGTGGCATGTGATGTGGTCGCATGAGGTAGTAAAAGGAGGATCAAGAAAAAGAAAGTTGAGATGTTGTGTGTGAAAATCAAGTGAAGTGTGACAATCTTTGTTTGAGTGGTTGTTGTAGGTTGGGATTGGAGTTGTGTGGCTGGTTGTTGTGGTCGTTATGAGTAATGGATGTTGCTGGTTGGCCGCCGTTTGTTATTGGAGGTTGTCTACCAGTTGTGGTGGTGGCAAGTGGTTTTAGAAGAGAGAAAAAAAGGTTTTTGTTATGTGTGGTAGCTGGTGTTAGATTTGTGGGTTATAACTAATTGGTAAATGATAGTTTTATAAGTTGTATTATTGGTTTATTGTGGTGGTTGCAGGTTTAGTTATGGTGGTTGGGAGGTTTAGTGAGAGAGAGAGAAATAATGGATATTTGAGAGAAAATTATATCGTGTGTGAGAGAGAAAGTGAGAAAATAAGAGTGGAGTTTGGTTAATTAACTCAAGGTTAATTAAGGAAAGCTTGTGAGGAAAAAAAGAAATGACAAAATTACCCTCATGTGCAAGTGACATGACGAGCTTTGACGGTCAAATTTAACGTCTTTTTGGTCAAGGGACTTTCAGTGTTAAGGGTTTCGGAGTTAGTGACTGTTATTGTAAAAAAATGGCAAAGGACGAAGAGTGTGAGTCAACGCAGACCACAGTGACCATCTTTGTATTTTACTCTAAAATAAAGCTAAAGATAGCATCTTGATAAAGACTTTGATACTAGCCAGTCGTATCGGATAAAAGTAATCTGGACAATAGTGAACTTTTTTTTCCAGCAACTATCGGGATTTAATTATGCTATGACCGCTGAGGACGTTAGCTGACTTTAAGCAGTTTGAGAATTATAAGAAAGAAGTGAGCCAATTGTTTCTTTACAAGCCGACAAATGATATGACATGTGACAGCGCGTCATCAAGGCTACGGAGGCGATTTCAATATGATTTTCTTCACAATTCAATATGACGCCTATCGAGTCGAAAACGTTAGTTAACTCCTAACGGATAGGGAATTATGGTCGAAATAATTACATTTTATCGAAGATGAGATAAAGGGCAGTGGCTAGAGTTTGACGGGAAGACATAAAGACAACATCTTAAGTTGGCTGACTATATCTATGGATCAAACTCTTTCTGATACCATGTCGACTGATGAACACCGAGTCAAATACATTGTAGTATTCCGATCCGCAACTACTTATTGAGTATAAAACATAAGAAATCCTAAAGGTCTTAGCCCATCTACACAAATGAACCGAACCCTCTGATACTTAATATATAGCCCTAATTATATCATTTAATAGTATCATTTTCATTATTTATTATTCTTTCCTAATAATTAGCATGGTTACAACCTTGATGAGTTGGCAATTAAGAAGACGGTCCGGTTATAAATGGTATGCAAAACATGATCAACGGGAGTCGGGGATTAAAACAAGATAGTAAAATACTAAAATATAATGAAAAGTAACAAAGGCTAAAGGGACGTTTGGTTCAAATTAAAAAATGACAATGGCAAAGATAATAAGAATACTAAAGAATGCAATATCATAACTCTTATTTTGTTGAGTAATGATTGATTACCTTGTTGTGAGTAATGTTTCATCCATTATATTGAATCAAGCATAATTAATAATTATGTTTTTCATTCATCACCTTTTAATAACACCAACCAAGCATGCCCTAAGTATTTTGTAATATTTTTGTTGTTAATTAAACCAAAGCTAGGAGCCTCTTGAAAATTTTGAAAGATTTTTGTAATAGCTATAATTTACAGAAATATAACACATGCAAAAAATACAACTTATGCAACCAATGCACAAAATTTTATTACTTGTTCATCCATACAAAGCTACAAAGGCATAATAAACATTAAAGAATATTCATATGTCTCAATCTAGGATAATACCTGAGTCTAAAATGAAACTTTAATCTATTTAAATTGGATTTTTCCTTTTCACTGAAAAAGAAAAAGGAAGTTGGATTTCTCTTTGGTTGCCAGTCCCTAGTCCCTACTGACTTGTTCATTGAATCTTTCTATTTATGAAAGATAATATAGTACGGTGCAATTTAAAAGTAATAATGGTGATAACATTGTTGTTTGCCCTTTGTACCCCCATAGATCCATGTCTGCTCAAATGCAAGTGTACCTTTTGATTGATATTTCCAAACACCCTTCAATTTGTAACTATTGACTTACCTACCCATATAAGTTCTACATTTTCATCTTGCTCCCTTAAATATTCATTCAATGATAGTAGTATGCAAATAAGCTCATTCAAAGCTTGCATACAAAAAACTGGGTACATACATAAGATATTTCCCCTATAAATTTACAAACGTTGAAACAAACTTATCTAACTGCTTAAAATAAACTTGAGTTAAATTTTGAGTGACTAAGTAAGTTGTAATAGCAATTTTTTTTTAGAACGGCTAGTTAGTAGTTAGTGGTTCGAGTCGTGTAATGATATCCAAGCGGACAGTATGCCTTACTCGAACTTTGGCCTTTAGAGAATAAACCTGTACGGAGTACATTTAATATGAGAACATATTATCATTATTAATTGCACTAGTTATGATACTTATAAATAGGGCGATCTTTTCTTTAAGTGAGTCATGGTTAGCCTAAGTTTGGCTAGCAAGGGGCTTCAAGTCGTTAACTAAATGTCACACACAACCAAGATAAATGTTTTTTTTTTTTTCACGACCATTTCGTGTTGCGACAATATCTACTAGATAACCGTCTATGTGTTTACTTTCTAAAATTATGTCAATGCTAATACTATCTCATAAGTGTAAAGGAAATGAGATATGCCAAAAATAACCAAACTATGTCTATTCTTTCAGGCGTCAAAGTTAACATCTTTTTAGTTTAAGATAATATGATAAGTCAAAAACAAATCACGTATATTTTTCGGGTGTCAAAGCTTACATCTTTAACAATACGATATAGCAGTTAGTGTTGCAAAAAAAAGTAAACACCGCCGATTAATCGCAGCCTAATTGCTAATTGCCCAATCACCTTTTTTATTTGTGCAAATTGGCCAAACAAAATTAGTCAATGGTGTTTAACGGTGGTCAAACTTATTGAAAATGTGCAAATCTTGTCAGAAATACCATATACACGTCGAAAACTTGTTTTAATCACTTATAGTCGCTATTTATGTTTATTACAAGTTGTTTGTATGAGGCAAATCTTGTCGTAAAATCCCTACAACTCATCAGAACTACCTAAAACTCGCCGAAAATACCAAAAACTTTCCAAAATTACCAATCCAATTAATCACGTCGAAAACTTGTCAGAAATACCATATACACGTCGAAAACTCGCCGAAAATGTGCAAATCTTGTCAGAAATACCATATACACGTCGAAAACTTGTTTTAATCACTTATAGTCGCTATTTATGTTTATTACAAGTTATTTGTATGAGGCAAATCTTGTCGTAAAATCCCTACAACTCATCAGAACTACCTAAAACTCGCCGAAAATACCAAAAACTTTCCAAAATTACCAATCCAATTAATCACTGATTAATCTCCTAAACCGATCACAAGCTATAAGAAAATTGACCACCTGTCTACTCATGCACGAATTTTTGCAACCTTATATACCAAAAACAAAATTGGTCTAGTGGTTTGGATGTTTAAGATAACATCTAAACCGGTAGACATATTTATCCTTACTCAAGTCATTCAGGAAAATTCGAGTCTTCTCTTTGATTTACACAACCTAACGAATCTTCTAAAACTGTGATGAGGTCAGATGGTAAAAAGTTAAAACTATTGTGAAAGGAGGACTTGTTGGGAGTTGATTGATAGATAAAGGTAGTAATAAGTAAGCAATAATTATGGATAGAGGAACATGAGTTGTTTAGCAAGTGTGTTGTTAAGCTGTCAGCACCACTTCTGTTCTTTCCACCATCTCCGTTACTTCCCAGCATCTCCACTGAGTCTTCCTCCCTTCTTTTTTTCAAATTTGTCAACACCCACCAAACCATACTTATTTTGTCTTTCTATTTTAGGCTGCTTCTGTTCATTCATTCATGCACTAATCATCTTCAACCAAAGTGAGCACTTTCTATATTTGTCCAGCAGGTAGATCTCATTCATTTCATCTCTTTTTCATCATTTTTAATAATTTTTCATATTGGTTTTGTTAGTTATAATGATTTCTCATATGGGTCTTGGCGTCTTGCTAGAAATCAATAAAGTTTAAGTCTTTCTAGATGGTTTTTAATAAAGTTTTAGTCTTTATAGTCTTTTTATAAGAATTTATCATATGGGCTTTGCTAGAAATCAACAAAGTTTTAAGTCTTCTTTGTGTTGACTTTTAGGATTTCTAACATGGGTTTTAGATAAAGTTAATAAATGTTAAGTCATAAATTTTCTTGATTGTATTTATGATGAGATTAAGATCACTTATCTGATCTGTTCCAGATCTTTATATTAAGAAAAGACTATAAAATATTACTATGACTTTTGGTAGTTTTTGTTACTTGTTTCTGCTTCCACTCATGGGACTAACTAGTACAATTTGAATGATTGTTTGTGTAGCAAATTAATGAGAAGTAGTTGATTGTTTTTATGGGCAATACATGCCGTGGATCTTTTGGAATAAAAGACACACAAGGCTTCAATAAGCCTGAAGAACAGTCGGTTTCCACCCAAAACAATTCTGCTCTATCAAACAACTCTTTAGATTACTCACCAACTACTTTAAATACTAATCAGCAAATAGCCCAAGAATTTTCCAAAGAACCAGCAAATCCGAGTCCTAAACCCAAGAAAGAAAACAACATGAACCGTCACTCTAATCAGGCTTATTACGTTCTTGGTCATAAAACTGACAACATTCGTGATGTCTACACGTTGGGTCAAAAGTTGGGCCAGGGTCAATTCGGTACTACCTATCTGTGCACTGAGATTGCAACCGGGGTAGATTATGCGTGTAAATCTATTTCCAAGAGGAAGTTGATTTCCAAAGAGGATTTGGAAGACGTTAGAAGAGAGATTCAGATAATGCACCATTTGGCAGGGCATAAGAATATTGTCACCATTAAGGGTGCATACGAGGATCCTTTGTATGTTCATATTGTCATGGAGCTTTGCAATGGAGGTGAATTGTTTGACAGGATCATTCAGAGGGGACATTATAGTGAGAGAAAGGCTGCTGAGTTGACAAAGATCATTGTCGGTGTTGTTGAGGCATGCCACTCACTTGGCGTTATGCACAGAGACTTGAAACCTGAAAATTTCTTGTTGGTCAATAGAGATGACGATTTCTCTCTCAAGGCAATTGACTTTGGACTCTCAGTTTTCTTCAAGCCAGGTAAAATTGAATTACCATAGTATAATTGCTGCTAATTATACTTATCGTTAATGTGCAACTAAATTTTATGTTACTGTTCAGGTCAAGTATTCACGGATGTAGTAGGAAGCCCGTACTATGTTGCACCTGAGGTGCTTTTGAAGCACTATGGCCCAGAAGCAGATGTATGGACTGCAGGGGTTATACTTTACATCCTACTGAGTGGTGTGCCTCCATTTTGGGCTGGTACGTGTTAAAAATTCAGCAGAAAGTTTACCTTGTATCCGTGAGTTCTGGATGTTATCAATGGGGATGCTCACTTATTCTCATTATTTTTGAAATGTAGAAACACAACAGGGGATATTTGATGCGGTTTTGAAGGGATACATTGACTTTGAATCAGACCCATGGCCACTTATATCTGACAGTGCTAAGGATCTTATCAGGAAGATGTTGTGCTCTCGACCTTCAGACCGTCTAACTGCTCATGAAGTTCTTTGTACGTTGTTCCTACTTTTTTGAATCATATTATCTATAGTTAGAATGCCTTATGTTTAAGTAGTTTTCATTCAAATAGTGTACGTTATTCGTTAAAATTATCATTATAATGTATAAGCTTGAAGATTATTTATGCGGTTTGGGGTTATATGAACTGTACAGGCCATCCTTGGGTTTGCGAAAATGGTGTTGCTCCTGATAGAGCATTGGATCCAGCTGTTCTTTCTCGTTTGAAACAATTCTCTGCAATGAACAAGCTAAAGAAGATGGCTTTGCGGGTATGTTCATATTATTGAGACACTGAACTTTTAACGTGTATACGCTTCTTGTTGCAAAAGATTTAATAATCACATAAATAACAAGGCTTTTCATTCTGTTATATGAATGAAGACTGAAGAGCCTGAAACAATTTAGTGATTTAGAATTACTTATTATTTGGGTCCAGGTTATAGCCGAAAGTCTGTCTGAAGAGGAGATTGCTGGTTTGAGAGAAATGTTTAAGGCAATGGATACTGATAACAGTGGTGCAATTACATTTGATGAACTCAAAGCCGGTTTGAGGAAGTTCGGCTCTACATTGAAAGATACAGAGATACGGGACCTTATGGACGCGGTAAGACTATTTCCTAGGTCATGTACATGTGTCAAGTTTGAATTTAAGCTGACTTGTCATGTGGATTTTCAGGCTGATGTGGACAACAGTGGGACAATTGATTATGGTGAATTTGTAGCTGCTACGATTCACCTGAATAAATTGGAAAGAGAGGAGCACCTAGTGGCTGCGTTCCAGTATTTTGACAAAGATGGAAGTGGTTATATAACGGTTGATGAACTCCAGCAAGCTTGTGCAGATCACAATATGACTGATTTTCTTGTAGAAGATATCATCAAAGAAGTTGACCAAGACAACGTAAGTCTAAACTTTATAGAAGGATTTTTAAGTTGTTAATTTGGCGAACGAAAGAATGATGGGTTTATGTTGTGATACAGGATGGGAGGATTGATTATGGGGAATTTGTGGCAATGATGACAAAGGGAAATGCAGGAGTTGGACGAAGAACAATGCGCAACAGCCTGAATATCAGCATGAGAGATGCACCAGGGGCTCACCTGTAGTTTATTTTCGAAAATTCGTCTACAGGTACATCCTCATTTGCTTTATCATTGTTACTGAAATACACTTATACTCAAAGAACACAACAATTGACATATTGCAGATTGTACAGCAGGATGAGAATAGGTGTGGCAATTGCAGTTTCAAGGCCATGATTTAAGTGCTCACAACCGTTGGACAGCCGTTGATGTTTGCTGTCTGAGCATTTGCTTTTGTTTTTATGTTGGTGTATTACTTCAAAAGATGTTGTAAGAACTTAATGAGTGCACAGTTTCTTATTCTTGCTGTTGTTGTATTTGTTAAAAATTCTTGGTAAGTTAGTTGTACCTGTGGGACAACCCTGTACTTGTTAATTTTAATAGGAATTTGAATCAACTAAACTTGGTGCCAATGCTTCTTTTATTTCATTTCCATTTTGCCTATTAATTCTCACTGGCCGGTCGAGATGGGCATAGAGAGGATCGGTAGGTTCTGATACAAGAACCGACCAATATAGAGCAGGCCCAGCTTCAGAGACCAGTGTATCAAGTATTAACGTACAACTTATTTATATATGTTTGCTCCATTATATCAAGAAACATCAAAAATAAAACAAGCAGATCCAAGAAGACCTTTTAAATAACAGCGTTTATTCTATACTATATACTCATCGCGAGGAAGTTCTACAAACGATCTAAATGCACATTTGCCAAAAACTAGTGTTTGTATAAGCAAACCTAACGGCCTTTCTGGAGACGACCAAAACAGCTGCCAATCTACTGTATAAACCCGATCAGGGTGCCATGCCATTATACTATAGTCCTGGTCCAGGAGCTGCAGTTTCGGATGACGTTACAATCTCCTGCAAGATAATCCAATGCATGCTTATTAGATAAACTACAACACACTAATAAACGGCAACTGAGAGAGAAAACTACGTACTTTTAACTCTGCGTTTCTTGAAAAGATGCACTTTGATGTGATGGCACGTCCTGGTTCCAACAGCCATCCGACTTCACAGCAAGTTATTCCTTCATCTTGCATTTCTGTCACTGAACTCCACAAGTTCTTTGGCAGCAATACCAGATTCGCTTCTTCTCTTACCAAGTTCTGCTTTCCATCAGCTGTCACAAGTTCTTGAAGAACCCCCTGTCATGTTTATGAAAAAGCGGTTAATCAATAAAATCAAAGCATCCACATACTTGCAAATCAATCAAGATGCGATTTTTATCGTGGTAAACTCACATTGGGAGAGTTTTGGAAGGCAGCTACAGAGTTAGAGCGTTGCCACACACCCGAAACTTGCGAACCATCAAGAGCTTTAGTACAAGCAAACGCAGAATCACGTATAGCACATCCACCCAACGATTCCCCGTTTCTAAACGGACCATACCACTGCTCAACAAACACTTTAATATTCTTCAACACCAACTTCTTATCCTCAACACCCACAATCTGAACAATCCTCACACGCGACTCCTTATCACGAGGATCAATCAAACAATGCTCCAGCTCCAACCCTTTCGGTTTTTCCCAAACAGCAGTGTATGAACCATTAGACTGATACGCAAACGCGGAAACCATATTCTCCACACCTCCAATAGTCCTCTCATCAATAGTATACCTCGTAGCAGCATCCGCTTCGCAACCAACCGTAGGCAGCAGCTTAATCACCTTATACATAGCAGAAAGCTTATCGGGCTGAGCAAGAGTAGGACACTGAGTCTGCCAGTCAAAAACCCGAACCTCCCATTCGCGATAAGCGTTAGGAACCACGTTTTCGGGCAGCTCAATTGGTTTTCCATCAACAGTGAAGTCAGCTAAAAACCCGTCCCATTCGCCCGAAACATTGCCAGCAAATTCAGCCCAAGAAGACCCACCTTCTGAAAAACAAAACAAGAAACAATCTTTATTATAAAAAGAATGAGAAAAAGGATATAAAACCAAAAGGGTATGATAAAAATAATATCTTTTTATATAAAAAGTTAGCCCGGTTAGGCCATGTACATCTGAGTCAAAATACCTGACGAAGAGGGGGGTGGGGTGATGGTTGTTATGGTGGTTGGAGTTGTTGCAGATGACATGATGATGGTTGAAGGTCTTTGTGAATGGATGATAGGAAGATTGATATGATGAATATTATTATTATTGAATTTGGGTATTAGGGTTGTATGGTTGGTTGTTATGAGTTTGCTAATGTTAACAACCATACCCGCCATTTTTAGTTAGTTTGGGCTCTTTTTTTTTTTTCTTTAAAACAAGAAAATTTAAGGGTATGGTTGTTATAGCACTATTGATTTTAGCAAGTTGTTTTTCTATGTCTATCAATTGATGGGTGGTACTTGGTAGTGCAGAAAATGTGTGGTTGGAAATGATATACACAATGTATCCATCGTTTTCAAAAAAGCACGAAAGCGTTTAAATTAGAGGTGGCAATTTAAGAACCAATGGTTAAATTTGGGTCTAGTTGGGTAAATTTTTTTAATGAGATGAGTCTAAATGGGTTTAGTTTATTTTAATAGATGAGTCTAGTTGGGTATAGTTTATTTTAATTAATTAATATTGGCGGGTCTAGTTGGGTCTAATAATATACCCACATGGGTCTAGTACAATATTTACATGGTTTAAGTTGATTGTTAACTAAAATTATAAAAATCACTCACAATATAATTTTATCATTTTCCGTTTTTTCCGTTTTTCTGTTTTTAACGGTTTTACATTTTTCGTTTTGTTTTTATCTGTTTTTTTACGATTTTGTCCGTTTTGGTCATATTTTTTTTACGTTTTTTGTCGGTTTTCGTCGGACAATTTTTACGTTTTGTTAATGTTTTATACCGTTTTTCGTCTGTTTTTACGTTTTTGCCCGTTTTTCGTTTTTCTTTTTTACATTTTGTTTTCGTCCGTTTTGTTTTTACATTTTTCGTTTTTTACGTTTTTACACGTTTTTTTTACTTTTCACGTTTTCGTTTTATTCGTTATTTTTTACGATTTTGTCGTTTTACATTTTAGTTTTTATACGTTTTGTTTTAGTTTTTGTTTTCGTCACGTTTTCGTCTATTTTTTCGATTTTGTCGTTTTACATATTTCGTCTAGTCCGTTTTTAAAACGTTTTCGTCCTTTTTTAAATTTTTTGTCCGCTTTTAACAAGTTTTTAACTCTTTTTCGTTTTTGTCCGTTTTTCCAGGGTTTTTACGGTTTTTATCCGTTTTATTTTAGTTTTTTACGTTTTCCGTTTTTTACGTTTTTTATTTTTTTTTTTAGTACAAATTAACAAAAACAAACAAAAACCTGTGAAAACAGCAAAAGATTAAAAAAACGGCCCGAACACGTGTGTTTGTAAAACGGAAAACGTTGACGAAAACGTAAAAAAACGAACGTAAAAACGTTCGTAAAGTAAAAACGGCGAAAACTTAAACAGACGAAAACGTTTTGAAAACTTAAAAAACAGACGAAAACGATGTAAAAAAAAACGTGTATCGTAAAAAAAAAAAAAAGCGTTCAAAAAAGTTAAAATTGAAAACGTGAAAACAGGCAAAACGTGTAAAAACGGACAAAAACGTAAAAAAAAATGGGCGAATAAGGTGACAAAAACGAAAAAATAGTAAAATACGGAAAACTAAAAAGCAGATGTAAAACGAAAAAAAACAAACGTGTGTAAAAAACAGCGTGTAAAAACGGACAAAAACGTACGTGTAAAAAACGTGATGAAACGTAAAAATTGATATTGAATACTTTTGTCTTTGTTTACAATAATTAATTATTATGTTCCATGATGAAACAAAAAAACTGACTCTTACCCATTTATACCCATACCCATCTAGACCCATCCTTCCAAGTGACCCATTTAGACCCATACCCATATAGACCCATACCCATCTAAGACCCAAGACCCAACCCAACCCAACCCAACCATTTTGCCACCTCTAGTTTAAATCGACGGAAAAACCTAATCTCGTGTACCACTTTTGGATGTCAATCGACTCTTTTTGATGACCGAACCTCAAATAATGATCATATGTTCTGATAACCTTTAATAACAATTTTAGATTGATCTCATGACCTATTTTCTTAAAGCTTTTTTTGACTAATCAGCAAAGCGTTTACGATGATAGGGCAAAAATCTTATTGGCAATCACTTGCTTTCACACCGGATTGTTAGTTATAGTACATACCTTCTCTTCGATCACTTATTTGGTACACTGGAATTCAGTATAAATCTGTTGTAATTTAAATCTGAATTATATCCAATCTTGTGTTGTTGGTAGGATGAAAGGATTGTAATTTGGATTACATTACGTTAACAATCTAGTTTGCAAAGAAATGTATTGAATTACAACCAATTGGGCCGAAAATTGCTATCTATTTGTGATACTTTAGCACAATAGGTTCAGCAACTAGATTAATATTTATTAATCATAGAGATAGATAAATAAATAGTAAAGAGGGAAAACATGTGCAATAAAAACGAGCATGGAATGAAAAAGGTAGATGAATGACTTTATATATGGGCAAAATAGTCATTTAAGGTATTTGGCAAAAGATAACAGACGTTGACTAACGGAAAATGGGTCAAGGGACTGATTTAGACTATGAAAACCTTGTTTTGGACTCCTCACGATGAAAAAGGCAAGTTTTGTCCCAGTGTGATGTTTTGGTGCAAGATTAGGGACCAACAATGTATTTTGGACTCCCCACGATGAAAAAGGCAAATTTTGGTACAAGATTGGAGGGCACTATTCGTGTGTTATTGGTATCTTGGGTATGAATGGTTCAACAATAACATGTTATTTTGCACCCTCTCTTGCATGGCATTCGTCCCTAGCTATTGTATTAACTGATGCCATTCATTTTTTCTCCATTTTTTTTTTCTTTTTGTGAATGAGTGAGTATTTTTTGTGAGATATTTCGTGTACATGAACCAATAATAGTTATTGGTTTTATTCTTAAGAGCGCTCGATATCATAACGCAGGTACCGATGTTATGCCTACTTGGGCTTGCGTTATGCGGCGTTATGATACCAACCTCGGAAAAATTGCAACAGCGTTGAGGCATACGTTTCCCCAGTAACGCATGTCATAACGTTTTTTTAATTATTTTTTTATTTTTTATGCTATTTAAAAGTGGGTTTGTGTTTGTGTTTGTGATTTTTAGTGTGTGTGTGCGCGTGTTTATGTATGTATATGAGTGTGTGCAAAAAAATAATGAAGAAGATGATTTTTTTTTTTTTCTTTTTTTTTTTTTTCAAATTGTGTTTTTAGTGGGCTAGTGAAAGAAGTGGGTTGTGGACTTCTTATTTTTTTTAAAGTTTAGGTGTTTATTATTATTATTATTATTATTATTATTATTAGCTTTTTAACTTTTTCATATAAATGTTTTAGTGGGCTAGTGAAAGAAGTCGGTTGTGTTTTTATTTGAATTAATGAAATATTAGTTTGTTTAAATAAATGGGAAAAGAAAAAAGAATGGGTCTTGAAAGGGTGGTGTTATAGGGTTTTGTAATAAGAAGTTATTTTTTGTATGTTTGTGTTAAAATGTTAAAGCTGAGGTGTATGGGCATCGGAAAACAGCGAGAAACATGTATGTGTTTTATAATATTTTAGTATATGGCAAATTGTCTTTTAAAAAAATTTACACAACATTAAAAGATCCGAACAAATATTAATTATAATCATTAATTGAAAACTCTTAACTATCAAATTGTCTTCCGAAAAAATATTTAAGTAAAAAAAAACATCAATATAAAAGATTAGAAGGAATCCTTTTTTTAACTTACTGAAAAACAATCAAATACTCATGTAACCGATAATGATATAAAAGCAATCAATCTTAGTATTTTACTCACCTGATGAGATTTCAAAATTTTCATGATGAAGAATCAGAAATGAAGAATCGCGATTATGAGTTCTGGAAGGTTTAAAATTGATGAGCCGTGAGTTATGAATCAACTTAAATGATTTGTCTTCTATAAATTAGAAAGGATAGTTAAAATTAAAGTCTTTTTGTTATTGGGACATAGTAAACGTCACTTTTTGGGCTTGAAACGTTTCCTCAAATGTTTCGTAGATAAGGATCAGCGTACCCCTTTTGAAGAAATGTTTCCATTTTTTTCGAGTACGTTTCACGCGTTCTCTGACGTTTTCCTGTTTCCCGGCGTTTCTGATACGTGATACGGCATTCGACGGAGTTTTCGTGTATCGTAAGTTATTAGTGTGTTATTAAGGAGTTGTTGAGGTGACGTTAAGGTGTCACATTATTCGACTGAGATGGTCTTGAGATAGCACATCAAATAAATGTTATTCGTTCGAGATAACAATGAAGTAGCACATCTTATTCGTCTATTGTGTGAGTAAAAAGTTGTTTACGGGAGACGAGACGAGAGTGGGGGCAGCTGGCATTGGCAATGTTTTTGTCGGTGACACCACACACCCAATCATTAGAACACACATGGCCATCTTCCTTATTCGCATAATCTAATGGGTAAGCCTACGCAGGCACCCCACGTTTTCCTTGGCAGGCACCTCAAAGTAGAGTGGGTCTCATTCCGTACGTACGGCGGCGACTTTTGATATTTTTTTTTTATTTTTATTTTTTTATTTATTTTTTTAGTTGTGTGTGTAGTGTTTAATTTATTGTGTGTGTAGTGTTTAATTTAGGTATATTGTATAGTGTATTTAATTTGTGTAGTGTTTTTATATGTATAATGTATTTAATTGTGTAGTGTTTTTATATGATATTTATTTTACGTTATGCTTTTTAATTGTGTATTTGTTTCCATTTAATTAAACAATAACAAAAAAACATTAAACAAGTAAAACAACAAATGTTTTCAATATTAAAATGAAATCTACTCCACATGAAGATTATTAATGTCATCTATAAGCTCATAGAGTATTTCACTCGGCTGACATGCGTGATCAACTGGATTTCTTGCCAATTCCAGTGATGCCTCCAACGCCTTTATTTTTGCCTCCAACAAATTGTTTTCAGTCAATAGCATGTTGATCGTTGTATCTTTAGTTTCGCACTTTGAGCACTGCGTTGAAGAAGAGGCTTCACCAAAGTACTTTTGTTGAAATATTTCCTTCCACATGAAGTATCGACACCCATAGTCTTTAGTCCATGGCTGTTACATAACGAAACAATTATAAGAAATGTATTCTAAACAAACAAGTTATTGATATATTTACGCAAATAAGCAAACGTTTAATTATTTACCTTTGAGAAAGGACATGTATAATACTTCAGACCACAAGTTTTGGGCTTGTGAGATGTTCTTTCAATTATTAATCCACGTTGATAACGACACACGTAAGGATTTTCTTGTTGCATCTGGCTAAAAGAATTTGTACAATTATTCACAACATAAATTAGTAATATCATGGTTCACAAAATTAGAAGCTTCGAATACATAAATAACCAATCTTGTTATAGATTAATAGTTGATACATGGTTCACAAAATTACAATATAACTAGAAACTAAGATCAATCACGCCCGAGGCGTAGTCGCTCCAATGATGCTGCCATCTGTCCCACACGAGACTCTAACTCTGAAATGAGTCTCCTCAATCCGTCAATCTCTCGCTCGTACTCGTCAACGTGAGACGGCTGTAACAAAAGATGAGGAAAAACCGGAGGACGGTGTATAAAATTGTCCTCATCTGCAGCTGGAGATATAGCTGGAGAGGGAGGCACATAAGATTGTGAAGAAAGCACATAATCTGGACTCTCAACAAGAGCGGGTGTGTGGTTGACGTTGACACAATGAATGTCCCTCCACTGAATGTCATCTGATTCCTGTAACAAAAGATGAGGAAGAACCGGAGCAGGAGCAGAAATCTGTAACAAAAGATGACGATTCGTTTGCTATAAATCGTCTATCGTGTTTTGTCATTTACTATAAATCGTCTATACATGTTTGTGTCATTTACAATATAAATCAGTAATCGTCTATACATGTTGTGTCATTTACAATATAAATCAGTAATCGTCTATACATGTTGTGTCATTTACAATATAAATCAATAACTGTTTTCTACGTATATCTAAACATCCTCTGTCGTTGAGCAAACACATGTTCCCATGGCGCGGCCTCGGCATTTCTAAAATGTCTCCATTGTGGGTGATTATACGGGAGTGGTGAGTCTTCATCAAGAACCGCAAGAACGAAGTGAGCACAATCGTTGTTCCCCACACGAAGAATCACAACCGGAGACAATATTTCTGCTGAATCGGGAGAACCTCTCAGCGGAAGACACAAAATAGATTGTGAATTGGTTATACATACAATAGGACGGTTAAGAGCTGTAGCAATAACCACTCCCATTTCTGGCATACTCATCCAATAACGCCGGGGTGCTGCACCGTTAAACCAATTCATCGAGTTACGTGTAGATGTAAATAAATTACCCCACAATTCCCTGTAAACTTCCTCGTGATTGTCTACCTCTTCCCTGGCAAGAGCTCGAATTCTGGGCCACATTTCTTGCTGATGGCCAAGACCTATGGCAAGAGCTCGATAGCCACAATTTCCATCACCCTCCACGTTAAAGATCCCCATGATCCAGCGTCGGAAAAGAGCTGGAATTTCAGTCATACAATATTCGCTAAAGTAATCTGGAACGTACAAGTGGTGTCTTAAGTCGCCCTCGCTAGGTCCTTCGTTAGGTCCTTCGTTTAAGTCTTGGACGTTAGAAGGCTCTCCCACATAAGAACTGTGTCTCGCAGATTCTTTATTTACTTCTGGGACTTTTTTAGGTTTTGTGTAGCTTCTGCGGTGCCTTGTGGGGGGTTCTTCGTTCAAATCCGGGAGATTTGGTTTAGACTTGGATTTGTTATCCTTTGCGCTCGGACGTCCACGATTACTTTCTTTAACAGCAGGTTGTTGGGCTGACACAGATTCAGGAGCGTATATACCTCTGAGCATGTTTAACATATTTTTTTTGACAAACGACGATGCTCTGGTATAAACACTTTGGAATTTCTGTACGTCATCTTGACAAGAAAAATATTCAGGCTCTTCAGGCCCTTGAGGCTCTTGAGGATATTCAGGCTCATCAGGCTCTTGAGTATTTCGGACAACAGGCCAGGGAACGCTTAGTGTTCTCCAAAAATTATCAACAAAATCAAGCGGAATTGGCAATCCTGTATTCGAAAAAAGGAAATAGTTAAAATTATCGGTATTGACGGGAAGAATAACTTGATAGGCATAAATTTTAAAGTACATACCGTTTGCTTGAAGCCAATACAGTTGGTGATAGCATGGTAAACCATACACTAACCGCATCTGATGACCACATGCATGTGGGTCAACATCCCGTTTACTTTCTGCGAGTATGAGCCTTAAAGCATCCATTGAAACATTATACCGCAATTCGTTAAATAGAGTGCTCTTACAAGCATGCAGTTTCTTGATTTTGCTTATATTCAAAGAGGCTCGTATCGCAGTTTCTTGCGCAGCTATAATCTTGTCGACCGAACACAACAACGTGTCTAAGTTGGACTGTGTGGAGCCCAAGTATAACTTCAACAGCGCGTGTTGACCCTCAACTCTACATGTTGTTGTTTGGCCGAAGCTGCGATATTGATCGGTAATGTACGACACAAACATGCGATCGTAATCTCGCAGCCAGTTACGAAAATACTGGAAAACATCTGAGAAAACAAAGAATTACTAAAGTGAGAAAACAATCCGAGTAGTTATTTATTAAATAATAATAAAAAAATGTATTATTAAATAACAATTCGAGTACCCTTTTTTTGGACCAATAAACCACGTAGGTGCTGATAATAATGCCTGAACACTTCTTCGGTCGGAGCTGTAATCATCGAATCCCATGTCAATCTAACGGACTCATACTCCTTTAACGTATCAAATTTGTTTCTGCAATGCTTTAGCACATTTTGATTGATATGCCATCGGCAGAGTAATCTGTTAGCGTTTGGGAATTCTTCTGCGCATGCCCCAACCAACGCTAAATCTCTGTCGGTGACGATAACCCGCGGGTAGTATTGTTCTTGTATCACCAACTTAACACATTCCAACACCCATTTGAAATTTGGCTTTTTTCCTTGTCCAAAAAGCTAAACGCCATTGAGAATGTTGTGTTTGTTGGAGTAACCCCAACAACTGTAAAGAATGGCAGTTTAAACATGTTGGTGTTGTATGTGGAGTCCATCAGCATGATTTCCGGATATGTTGTCCACAGGGCATATGACGTCGGGTGAACAAAAAATATTTCATCGAGCTCATTTGTGTGGTCATTTATCCTAGGGTAATATGTATAACCTTTACGTCGCAAATGTACTAAAAGCAGTTGTATCGGAGTCAAATCACCACGACTGTCGCGACGTATCTTTTCTTGTGCATTATACACCGTTTTAATGGTTGACACGTTATTTGGATCCATCTCTTTTATTGAAGAAAGTATAATTCGTGGTGCTACACGCTGTTTTGTCATCTGCCTCACAAAAACTAACTCACTATCTTTTAATCGCATGGCCTGTGAAAAACCATGCAACGAGTCTGGAAAATTATGATTATGCCCCGGACACTTAACCTTCAATATCCAACCATTAAAACGTTTTATAAATTTCGCTAGTAATCTGAATGGGCAATTACATTTGTCGGTACTAGTCTGCCGTTGAAGTTCATCTTCTAAACCTTCACGTGAAGACGTCCCATGTCTAGAACACAAAAATTCGATAGAGTACTTATAGCCCCTATCTGTTTTACTTTTTCCAATAACAATAACAAAACCAATCGATTCAGCAGTAGATCGCACCCAATTAATTAAATCAACTTCAGTACCGAAAACCTATACAATATAAAAACACAACAACCTTTTTATTAATACATT
Source organism: Chrysanthemum makinoi (assembly GCA_910596185.1). NCBI lineage: Eukaryota > Viridiplantae > Streptophyta > Magnoliopsida > Asterales > Asteraceae > Chrysanthemum > Chrysanthemum makinoi. The sequence goes on along the minus strand of OU343217.1, from coordinate 115,102,341 downwards.
TTCTTAAAAAAACTTTATAAAAAACGTTTTCTTATAAAAACTTTTTTATAAATACTTTTTTTTATAAATACTTTTTGTGTAAATATTTAAAAAATACTTTTAATAACTTTTTTTGTAAATACATGTTTTCATATAAAAACTTTTACTTTTAAAAAAAAGTTTATTAATACTTTTAATTTTAAAAAAAAGTTTGTAAAAAAAAAGTTTTCTTAATAACTCTATTCTTTTTTTTTGAAACTAAAAAAAAAAAAAAAAAAAAAAAAAACGTTATTAAAAACGCGTTTTTATTACTTTTACGTTATTAATACTTTTATTTACGTTATTAAAACCGCGTTTTTAGACGCGTGCGTTTTTTGTGGGTATACGTGTGTGGTTCTCGAACGTTGTACGTGTTTCTTTCTCTACCAATTGATCGCACATGGGTAGGCAGTAGTTATCCTGTCTCTCTCTCACTTCTGTCAAACGTAAACTCTCACTTTTGCATCTAACAATCTCTCTCTCTAAAAAGTTTTAGATCTAAACATTTTAGATCTAAAATTTGTATCTAACAAGTATTTTACTTGTTAGATTGTTGATGATGTGGTTGTAGTGGTGAGGCTGTGGTGGTTTACATATGTTACGTTGTTAAGTTTTTAGATCTAAAACTTTTTTTAGATCTAAAACGTATACGTTGTTGAAAAGATCATGAGGTTTGTAAAAAAAACGTTAAATTTTGTGATTTTCTTAAAAAGAATGCTTCGTTGTTAAAAAAAACTATTTTTTTATGGTAGTGGTGATGCTGTGGTGGTTTACGTATGTTACGTTGTTAAGTTTTTAGATCTAAAACTTTTTTTAGATCTAAACTTTTTTTAGATCTAAATTTTTTTTGATCTAAACCTTTGTAAAAAAAGGTTATCTTTGTTTATTTTCTTAAAAAATAATTAGATGTTGTGATGTTGGTGATGATGTGGTGGTTATGTAAGTGGTGGTACTTGTGAGGCTGTGGTGGTTACGTATGTTACGTTGTTAAGTTTTTAGATCTAAAACGTATACGTTGTTGAAAAGATCATGAGGTTTGTTAAAAAAAACGTTAAATTTTGTGATTTTCTTAAAAAGAATGCTTCGTTGTTAAAAAAAAACTAATTTTTTTTTTGTAGTGGTGATGCTGTGGTGGTTTACGTATGTTACGTTGTTAAGTTTTTAGATCTAAAACTTTTTTTAGATCTAAAACTTTTTTTAGATCTAAACTTTTATAAAAAAAGGTTAACTTTGTTTATTATCTTAAAAAATAAATAGATCTAAAATATTGATGTACTGGTAAGGCTGTGGTGGTTTAAGTATGTTACTTTGTTAAAGTTTTTAGATCTAAAACTTTTTTTTGTGGTGATGATGTACTGGTGATGCAGTTTTGGTTACGTATGTTTCTTTGTTAAAAAAAAACTCTTTTTTAAGTTTTTTTAAAAAAAAAAAATCATCATTGCCTTTTAGATCTAAAAAAACTCTTGTTTGTATGTTTGTTTTGCAGGTTTGCCTGCATAGGAGGACCCTTTTGTGGGCAAAGCCCATGTTATACTTGGCAGGCACCCCACGTTTTCCTTGGCATTACTGGATGGTAAAGTGATTCACTTTGCAACTGTAATGAAAAAAACTTTGTTTTTATATAAAAAAATTCATTCTTGGATGGTAAAGTGACCATTCAAAGTCATTTTGCAACTTTAATGAAATAAAAAAGGCAATGATGATTTTTTTTAAAAAAAAACTTAAAAAGAGTTTTGGCGAGGCAAAACTGAATTTGCAGCCAACATGAGCTATAAAGCTAATAATATGAGCCTTTGATAAGTTGTTTACCTCTTGTGTGTTAAATGGTGAATTAGACATGGTGGTTGATTGTTGTTGTTGATCTGGACCACTTGATTGTTGTTGTTGCTTTCACCTGGGATTATATGGGGTGCCTGCCTAGGATTATGTTGTTGTTGGTGTTGTTTCTGGACCACTGGTATTGTTGTTGGTGTTGTTGCTTTCACCTGGTATTGTTGGCCTAGGATTATGTTGTTGTTGGTGTTGTTTCTGGACCACTGGTATTGTTGTTGGTGTTGTTGCTTTCACCTGGTATTGTTGTTTGTGTTGTTGCTATCACCTGGGATTGTTGTTGGTGTTGTTGCTTTCATATGGGGTGGTAACTTGTGAGAATCTTAGTACTTGTGAACTTTTGAGAATCTTAGTACCGAATGTGAACTTTTGCAGTGGTAACTTGTGAGAATCTTGTTCAAAACGTGTAACTTGTGAAACCTGTGAAACTGGTGAGTCTTGTGCTTGTGCAGTTTTGTGAGGCTTGTGCAGATTTGTGAGGCTTGTGCAGTTTTGTGAGTGCAGTTTTGTGCAGTTCATGTGAACTGGTGACTTTGTGCAGTTTGTGACTAAAACTTTTCCGAGGCGATGATGATTATTGAGCCTAAAAACTTTAAAAACTTTCTGAGGCGATGATGATAAAAAACGAATGGACGGTAAAGTGAGATCTAATCTCACTTTGCAACCTTCGGGTTTGAGCCTAAAAATTTTCCGAGGCGATGATGATTTTTTAGCCTAAAAACTTTCCGAGGCGATGATGAAAACCGAATGGACGGCAAAGTGGGATAAAATCTCACTTTTGCAACCTTCGAACTTAGCCTCAAAAATTTTCCAACTACGGTTTTTTAAAAAGTTTTAAAACTGAATTCGCAGCATAAAAAGAACTTGTATAACCAAAAAAAAACTTGTAAAATTGTAAAACCAAAGAAGTTGTAAAAAAGTGGTATAACTTATAAAAAAAACATGTAAAAAAAACTGTAAAAAGAAACTATGTAAAAAAAGTGTATAAAAAACTTGTAAAAAAATAAGTGGTATAAGTGGTAAAAAAATAAGTTGTGAAAAAACTTGGCACGGAAATCGAGAAACCAATCATTGATACCAATGATTGGATACTAATGATTGGCACGAAAACCGAGGCAAAAATTCAGCCACCCCCTACCCATAGGGTGCCTGCATAGGAGGACCCAATCTAATGCAATACAGCTTATATACTTTTTGTTTCTTCCACTTTTATTCCCTTTATCCATCACATCCCGCATGTTTTTTCTATGATACATAGAACAACTAACATGCTTTTGAAGTTTAACTTAAATAACCTACACTGTTGGATTTGTCAATAACTAATTTATAACAAGCATAAGTAATTAACAATGTATGATAGCATAACATGTAAGTAGAACAAGTGCATGCGCACCTCGTGTATGTAAGTAGAACAAGACATTGGACCCTAGGTTAAGCAATCCCTTCATCACTTCTCTCTTTTTAGCCATGAATTAAAGGTTTAAAGTCATTAAAATGCTTGAATTGCTACCAAAGGAAGGCATTTCCCCTCTTTGAAAAATTCCATTTTTAGATTGTGTTTGTGTACAACCTCTATTTATAATGCAACTTAGCTAGAATTAAGGTACCATCACTTGTCTCTTAATTCTTAAGAAGGAAACGATAATGTCGTTTAAGCATCATCTTGATCATGAAATTCGAGATATGATGTCTGTACTCTCTCGTCGTCTTTCTCAACTCCATAAAAAAACCACAGACCGAGCAAGTGCAAGCCACACCAGCGACCATGATCACGAGGAGGAGGATGACCGTGGAGGTGTTGGGGTCATAACTATGGCGGGAAGCAACGAGGGAGCGACCATGAGAGGTGACCTTGGCTCGATGAGTACGGCAAGCCCCAAATTCGACATGAAAGAGGACAATGAGCAATCACTTCCTCCACTAAGAACCTGCCTCAATAGCAACTTTCAAGCTGTCAACAATTCCATCATGGTTGGGGGAAGTTACTCTTCCAATGATCCTGGCATTCATTTGGATGTCGAGGACTTTTATGAGCAAAAGCAAGGAAAGGCCGGTCTACGTAGACATGGAAGAAAAGGCAAGCAGAAAACCCAGTCCGGATCGTCATCTAAGAGTGACCATGCCCATTCCGGATCGTCATCATCTACGAGTGACCATGATACTTAATAATGTTTGTATGCTAGCTTGCCACAAACATATATACATACATACAAGAACAAACTACTAGCTTGTTGAGTGCTTTGTTATCTATATATATCATGGTTTGAAACAGTCAAAGAAATAAATTATATATGTAATTGTGCTACTAATCTTAGTGGAAGAGTACTTATGGCCTGCAAATAAACTTCTACTGTATCATTTTGTTTAATTTATCTCGTACCAAGTTTGTTCTGCCAATTAATGCCTTACTTTAGTTTTTCATTTGTTGACGTATAGCACTGACCAACAAAAGAAATCACAAATGGTCAAATGTAGATATTTTATACTCAAAGTATTAAGAAAATAAGTTATTCACACCCTTCCATAGGGAGAGTATTCAATGGTTAGGTGCATCGCGGGCTTGTACGGTGTGTATCGCGGATTATACGGTTTGACTCAAACCCTATGATGTGACAACATAGAAAGGGTATGGATATCACATCCTTAAGAAAATATACAAAAATACTTTTTGTAAGTTATTTTCAATTCTTATATATTAAGACCATGATTATACCAACTCATAATAAATTGCTTGGATGAGTTGTTAAATCCTCCATTATGGGTTAGCATGTGCTAAATTTGATAATCTTTTATGGATTAAATGGACAGCCCGCTGGATACCAACAAGCAATGACCATTATCCCATGGTATGGATCTATCGAACCGAAACATAACCATTTAAGAAAATATACAAAAATCATCTTTTTGTCAAAGGCAAAAAGCAATTTCTATAGAGCTTTCTAGTGGGAATTTATCCATTCTATTGCATATGGACCATTTAAACATTAATCGTGATCTACTAAAAGAAAATCCTTCATTTAATACTGAAGTTCAGGGTTTTTGTTCCATTCCCACTTATACCTAAACTCATAATAAATTCCACGGCTTGTTAGATGGCCCGACCGTTGTTCCCAACCTTGCATTTCTTCTTCCTGAACGTACTGGAAATCTATCTTTGAGAGGCACTCTGTCGATTCGAGCATGTGCTAAATGATTAAGATACTTTCATCTTGGATATATTTAGCAATGGAATAAGATAAAGGGGACAAGCCTTCATACTGCTAAGAATTATTTAACAACTACAGATTAACATTTTTGTCGGTGTAGCCATTTTAATTATATGTTACGTTAGCTAAATTGTAAAATCACGTTTAATTTGTTAAGTTATTGACTTTAGTTTGCAACTATCTTAATTTCCAAACAAGTTGACCATGGTGTACGACAATTATATACCTCTCATGGTAGCTATACAGCGCCACACTTGACTTGGTATTTGATTATCTATTAGATTTAAAGACATAATAAGGGAATTGATCGATACTCATACCACAAAAATTAATGTACAAATGCATATATTACAACATGCATGGCATGTGCATAATTGTGATGTGTGCATCAGTTTATGTGGTGTGAGTATCACTTCGCCGGGTTACACCGGTAAGTGTAGTGAGTGGGCAGTTATAAGCTGAGTTCTTGTTGAAATTGACTTGGATTGACCTGTCGAGTTTTCATTTACCAGGGTTGAACGCAGGTTTTAACTTTTAAAACATTGATTAATACTTGTAAATATATTGCTATTAATTAACTTAAACAAATACTTATAAGCCTTTTTCCTTGAAGTATACTTGGAATGACTAATGGAATAATAAGACAATACTATTAAAGAATAATAAAAACTATACAATAAAAAACTCAAAATTAGGACAATACAATAAATAATAAATGGTTTTTCATAATATATAACAAAAGTTCAAAATTACAGCATAGAACAAAATAATTTTACAAACTACATTTCAGTAAAAATTCTCTTTTAAATGTTACCGTTACCAGATAGGAGAACAACAACAACCAACAACTTGTAATCAATCATTCGTCATCTTCCTTAACTTGTCTACTACATATCTAAGAAACAATAAATGAATTTAATACATACAAACAGTAACAACAAAACATAACATCATATAATAACAGATCTCAAAAAATCAACAAGAACGCCTGAACTTGGAGCTAGTATTTGAGCTGTATCTCACAGTCTGAGGCAACCCAACGTTATCAGATCCAAGAAGCTTCCTGATCTCAGATCTAACCTTAAAAAGAACATGTTTCCAGCTGCCTTTATCATTGGACTTAAGAAAAGATGTTTCCTCTTGGTTAAACTCGAGATCTTGCGCGAAAACAGGCTTTCTAGATAAGATCCAGTTCCAGCCCCAGTCCCACCAGTTTCTTATAGAAGATGAAGCTGATTGACCCATTGATGATACTGACTTTGAACGCTGCATGGCCCATGCAGTTGCAGCTGTAGTCGTGGGTTGAATTTGCAATGATATTGAGGAGAGCCTACGTCGCATGCCTGCGGTTGCGGCTGATAACGAATCGGTTGGATCAGCTGGTTGATGAGAAACTGGGAGTGATCTTTCTCTTTGTAACATTGAAGCCATTTTTTTTTTTCTTTCTTTTTTTGTTGTTGTTTGTGAATGAATGAAGAGAACGATATAATTATAAGGTGTGAAATGAGGGAAATGTATGAAAGACAGGTTGTAAGTTATGTTGTTAATGTAAATGTTTGGAAAAAGGTGGTGGGATCCATCAATGACAGCGTACCATATGGACCCATGATATAGTACCAATGGAGTTACAATGTTTAGATTGATGAGTCAGATGTATTACTTTGACTTTCTTACCAATGCTACCTTGTCGGTCAATCATTATTCATTAACTCTTCTTTAATTTCTTTCACTTTAATTTGATTTGTTTGTGTGTCATTAACGGGTCAAATCTTCTTTATTGGATTAAGATTTACAACATAAAGCCACTTTATTTTTTAATTTCTTAATATTTGGTTTCTAACGGGTATCTTGCGCATAATTATATTGTAAGTAGCAAGGTGCCGAGCATAATGACAGTGCATTAGGACAAATAGTTATATACTTGTAAACTTGCGGTTTAGTTGTAGTTATAGGGAGGAAAATAAAATTATTGATTGAACCAAAAATCGATGAAAGTTTGATGTTAAATTTTTTTTGAACTAGTAACTTATTTTGCAATTTTTTCTAATCAACATATTAGCAATTTTCGGTTCTTATTTTGCAATTTTTTTAAAACATATGTTTTTTTTATATATATTTAAACTTAAGATATATTTGTGATTCTTTTGTTTCTTTATCATGAGATGCGAAAAATTTAGATATTTATGTGGGATGATTGAGCATAATGATTGTAACGAAATAACGTCAATACCTACAAAATGATTTTTAGTCAGTTCTTGGTTGTGTGAGGTGAGAGACAAGTTATGCGTAGCTCCCTCTAGAACCTTTGTGTTCAGACTTCAATAGCATAGGGGAACAAAATGGTTCCGACTTGAGTATTGTTGGGCAAGACCTAAGTATATGTTTTTTAGCTATACAAACATGTAATGTTTGTGTGTTTATATGCTTTTTTTAAGGCAAGATAAGTAAGTAGAAATTACGCGGGGTCAACAAGAAGAACAATTGAACTAGAAGTTGAAGACTCAAATTAGCAAGACACGACAAAAACTGGATGATTTTAATGTCTCTCTTAGGAAAAATATTAAAAGATATTTTGAGATTCAAAATATCTTTAATTACAATATTTAGACGAGACTTTTCCAAAAGCAAATGAACGAGATAAAATGACTGTAAGAAAAATCAAACAAATTCGAGTATGATAAAGTGAATACTTATCAAAAGGTCTTATTTTTTCTCAAAAATAAAAGCATTAAATGAAAAATGTACTTCTTTACTAGATGCTTAACACCTTTATATACTCACATGTAAAGATTTTGTATTCATACTTATATAAGAGAATGTCCATCAAGAGTAAATGACTATTTGTTCCAATTATTGAATATTTAAGATGAGCATTTACGTTGTCTTTTTGAACTAGCAATACTTTTCTATTTCAATTAGGGATGTTTAAGTTTGTATGTCAAAGAGAGTACTATTATCATTCAGTTAAGGGTGTAGTTCGCAACACACTCTATAATTCTTTTGATTCATTTTTAACGAAGAATAAAATATTGAAACGTATAATGGTTGTTATGTTTTCTGAACACTGATACGTCTCTGTAAGAGTAAAACATGGACTAGTTGGCATAGTTTGTTATATAACTTAGAGTTAATTGCATTTTTGGTCCCTGTGGTTTGGCTAAATTGCAGATTTGGTCCCCAAAACTTTGAAAGTGCACCAGAGGTCCTCATTTTCAAGTTTCCGTTGCACGTTTGGTCCCTGGCCAAATTTAAATGACTAAAATACCCTTATCTTCTTCCCCTTTAATTTTCTAATTACTTTTTTCTTTTTATTTATTCATGATCATGAACAATAACCCAGATAATAAAATCACAAACACAAATACAAAAACCACAAACACTCTCATACAATTTCAGATCTTTTTATTTACTCTTAAAACAAAATCACTCCCACTTTCAAACACAAATCAATAATAAAATCACAAACACTCTCAAAAACAATTTCAGATCTAGCAAAGATAAACAAAAATACAAAAACCACAAAACCCCCAATTGGAGATGAGGTTTGATAACTAGTTTTGCCAAAATAATCCCTCCCCATGATCGATGTTAAGAAAGATGGTTTAACTTTTCTATTTTTTTTCTTCCTTTTTATCCTACCGATCGATCCACAGGCAACCACACCCCAAAAATTATTATCAAAATCAAAGAGATAAGGCTTTGGTGGTTTGGGTTCCTGCTTGGTTTGGATCTGGTGATTTGGTATTCAAGTGTTACTTTGATTTGGTCTCTCCTTTCAATCGATTCACTAACACGCCCCTTTGTAAGGATCTTGATTTGTTATTAATTATTTACGTTATTGTTCATCTTTAATAAATTTGTGATTTGGTAGAGATGAGATGTTGTTTTGATATATTTTTTATACCGATCGTATGTGTTAAATTCCGAGAATAAAATCTGTTATTGTTGCTAGTTATGTGTGGATGTCATAAAAATCCAAACTAAATCTAAGTGTTGGCTACAATGAATAAGTCTTTAAGTATGGTTTATTTTTATTTTTTTGGTTGACTTATTTGATTAAGAGGTTGAACTTGTTGAATGTTGGTGATTGATTTTGAGTCGAAATCCACTGTGGTTTCCACCACAGTGGCATGATTTTGATAGTGTTGTTAAGTGCAAGATGGTATTGGATCTGGGTTCTTGTTCTGGTATTGGATAAATAAATAAAAAGAAAAAGTAATTAGAAAATTAAAGGGGAAGAAGATAAGGGTATTTTAGTCATTTAACTTTGGCCAGGGACCAAACGTGCAACGAAAACTTAAAAATGGGGACCTCTGGTGCACTTTCAAAGTTTTGGGGACCAAATCTGCAATTTGGCCAAACCACAGGGACCAAAAATGCAATTAACTCTATAACTTATTTTTTCATTAACAAACAAAGGCCCAACATAGTATGATAAACCCTCAAAATAAGTTTGATAATACACTTATTGAATGGGTAAATGGATAAACGAAGATGATTAGGGGTGTTCATTGGTTGGGTAATATCCGAATAAACCGAAAACCGAAACCGAACTGAACCGAAAATAACCAAACAAACTCGTAACCGAACCGAATTTGCCAAAACCGAACCGAACAGAATTAAATATTCGGTTTTCGGTTCGGTTATGGTTTTAGCAATCCAAACCGAAAACCGAATTTAAATAAATATATATATTTTTTTATATAATTATATTAAAAAAATATATTAAAACTCTTTTATACTATAAATATAATATTTTTTAACCTTAAAATTATTTTTTTTGCTAAAAATATATATAAATAAATGAATAAATAACTAAATTTATATAATCCGAGTTATTCGGTTCGGTTTTCGGTTATGGGGGTTCGGTTATTCGGTTCGGTTTTTGGTTCGGTTTAATCAGTTTGAATTCGGTTCGGTTCTCGGTTATACCCAGAAAAAAAAATTAACCGAACCAACCGAACCGAACAACCCGATAAACAACTGATGAACACCCCTAAAGATGATCACTGTTCAGGTTACCCGCGAAAAATTTAGCTTTTTCTCGTTTTGATATATATGAAATAACCGGAATTTCTGTCATATTTTTTAACTCTTCCTTGACCATTCAAAATGTTTATCAAACAAAGGTGAAACCCTACTCTTATATGAGACTTAAAGAATGCCTTACTCTTGTTGAGTGAATGACTTGAAGATGATAATGACTTAAAGAATGCCTTACCAACGTGCCTCTAGTTCAGTGGTATGGACGTTTTACCCTCCTAGGCAAGGTCTCAAGTTCGAGTCTTGTCTAGGGAGATAGGGGTTTTCTCTCGCGTGTGTAAAGGAAAGGGTGCCATTGCCTTCTGGGCTGAACCCAACCTGGTTGTGTGGGCTCGCTATGCCTTCTGGGCTAGAGATCATGTAGCCACAATTGCCGTTCAAAAAAATATGTTGGTAGAATTGTTGCGGTAACTAAGGAAGGAGATGAATCATGTGTTAAAAATATGAAAATTGATTTATAAGCTATATAAAATAGCATTTGAAAAAATGAGACTACATATATTATCTTTATAAAAACTTTTATAAATTTTGTCTATCAAACAAATATTATATTTAAAATAGCTTTCTTTAAGAAAATAAATATAATCGTCTATAGTAATAGTTTTGTGCTAAAGATGCCTTTGATGCTTTCTAATAATGTTTAAACTGGTTTATTTACTACTAGTTTTTAACTTCGTACATATACGGGCTGTTAAATAAAAATATTATAGAAATTTATGTAAAATTTATTATATTTATAGTTACAATACTTGTGTATGCACAATTTTTTACATTGTGCATACACGAGGTTGTTAAATAAGAATTTTCTCTACAATTATGTGAAACCTATTATACTTATATAGTTAAAACCTAAGAATTTTCTAAATAAGAATTTTCTATAAAAAAATTTATTATATATATACATCACTTAATATTTTGTATATATTTTTGTTCGACGAAGTATTTGAATTGGTTTAACTGACATAGTGTTGTGGGTGATGTTGTTTAAATTTTATTATTGATACTATGTTATAGACATTATGTGTGTTTAATAGCGCATAATGACTCTTGAAAATGTCTTCTTGGATATCCATTAACTTTAAATAGAAATTACATGTGTCGTTGCTTATAGGTACAATCTCGTGTATTTATTTTCATTTCAAAGTAACCAGTGGGGTTATGCCTTCATTTTGATATTTATATTCATGTTAATAATAAATTTAGTCGTATTTATTTTTTAAATCAGTGTACGCGCGAGTTAAACTTATTAAGAGGAATAACATAAGGCATTCTTCAACGTCATTAGTAAAAAAAATAATACTGTAATAAAATAAATAAATAAAAAATAATAAGAAAGAACTTTTGTGTATCTCCTATTTAATCTAATATAGGGGAATAACTTGAGTCATTCGTATATGTAAAATCTTATGTATTCATTTACATATCACAGAAATTCGTACTTTCAATTTGATATTTATGAGTCCGTGTATATACATTAATTAATATATAATGATAATAATATTTATTAATATATACTATATTATAAAGCATTTGGAACATTCCTAAAAAGAAAGGCTTAAAAAATTAAGATTCAACACTTGCTAATAATGGCAAATTATAATAAGTATATCTATAATAGCATTTGTTGCAACATTTTAAAGCACTTTTTTAGACATGTTTTTAAAAAAATAATAAAAAAATAAATAGTAATTTAATATAAGAAAAAAAAACGTCCATAACAATAAATACCAAATAAATGTTATTTTTAAAACACCTCTAACATGAAAAATACTTGTTAATATACATATAGTACAAACTAATAAAACACACAAATATTCATACAATTTATTTGTAAACAAGTTGATGGTACACATGGTTTTTAAAAACGGACCGGTCCAACGGGTTCAACCGGGAACCGGAGTCACCACCCGTTCTCATAAAAGTCGTCCGAAAACGATATTGTTAAATCAATAGATTTTAAAAATGCATACTAGATTAAAATGTTTAAAAATATTATTAAATCGCAAGAGTGCCTCGAGAATCAACATATGCGCCTTTTTGATTTTTTTAATAAAACTTATCGTAAAAACTAAAAACTTTGTTTTATAAAAACCGAACGATTTTGTCACAACAAAGGATGCAAAGGTGTAAAGTCCCAATTATATGCTTATACACATTTACACATATCTATACTATATTATAAAGCATTTGGGACATTTTTAAAAAGGAATGCTTAAAAAATTAAGATTCAACACTTGCTAATAATGACAAATTATAATAAGTACATCGATAATAGCATTTGTTGCAACATTTTAAAGCACTTTTTTTAGACATGTTTTTAAAAAAATAATAAAAAAATAAAAAGTAATTTAATATAAGAAAAAAAAACCGTCCATAACAATAAATACCTAATAAATGTTATTTTTAAAACACTCCTAACATGAAAAATACTTGTTAATATACATATAGTACAAACTAATAAAACACACAAATCTTCATACAATTTATTTGTAAACAAGTTGATGGTACACATAGTTTTTAAAAACGGACCGGTCCAATGGGTTCAACCGGGAACCGGAGTCACCACCCGTTCCCATAAAAGTCGTCCGAAAACGATATTGTTAAATCAATAGATTTTAAAAATGCATACTAGATTAAAATGTTTAAAAATATTATTAAATCGCAAGAGTGCCTCGAGAATCAACATATGCGCCTTTTTGATTTTTTTATTAAAACTTATCGTAAAAACTAAAAACTTTGTTTTATAAAAATCGAACGATTTTTTCACAACAAAGGATGCAAAGGTGTAAAGTCCCAATTATATGCTTATACACATTTACACATATCTATACTATATTATAAAGCATTTGGGACATTCCTAAAAAGGAAGGCTTAAAAAATTAAGATTCAACACTTGCTAATAATTGGCAAATTATAATAAGTACATCTATAATAGCATTTGTTGCAACATTTCAAAGCATTTTTTTTAGACATGTTTTTAAAAAAATAATAAAAAAATAAAAAGTAATTTAATAGAAGAAAAAAAAACGTCCGTAACAATAAATACCTAATAAATGTTATTTTTAAAACACCCCTAACATGAAAAATACTTGTTAATATACATATAGTACAAACTAATAAAACACACAAATCTTTATACAATTTATATGTAAACAAGTTGATGGTACACATGGTTTTTAAAAACGGACCTGTCCAACGGGTTCAACCGTTAACCGGAGTCACCACCCGTTCCCATAAAAGTCGTCCGAAAACGATATTGTTAAATCAATAGATTTTAAAAATGCATACTAGATTAAAATGTTTAAAAATATTATTAAATCGCAAGAGTGCCTCGAGAATCAACATATGCGCCTTTTTGATTTTTTTAATAAAACTTATCGTAAAAACTAAAAACTTTGTTTTATAAAAATTGAATGATTTTTTCACAACAAAGGATGCAAAGGTGTAAAGTCCCAATTATATGCTTATACACATTTACACATATCTATACTATATTATAAAGCATTTGGGACATTTTTAAAAAAGAATGCTTAAAAAATTAAGATTCAACACTTGCTAATAATGGCAAATTATATTAAGTACATCTATAATAGCATTTGTTGCAACATTTTAAAGCACTTTTTTTAGACATGTTTTTAAAAAAATAATAAAAAAATAAAAAGTAATTTAATATAAGAAGAAAAAAAACGTTCATAACAATAAATACCTAATAAATGTTATTTTTAAAACACTCCTAACATGAAAAATACTTGTTAATATACATATAGTACAAACTAATAAAACACACAAATCTTCATACAATTTATATGTAAACAAGTTGATGGTACACATGGTTTTTAAAAACAGACCGGTCCAACGGGTTCAACCGGGAACCGGAGTCACCACCCGTTCCCATAAAAGTCGTCCGAAAACGATATTGTTAAATCAATATATTTTAAAAATGCATACTAGATTAAAATGTTTAAAAATATTATTAAATCGCAAGAGTGCCTCGAGAATCAACATATGCGCCTTTTTGATTTTTTTAATAAAACTTATCGTAAAAACTAAAAACTTTGTTTTATAAAATTCGAACGATTTTTTCACAACAAAGGATGCAAAGGTGTAAAGTCCCAATTATATGCTTATACACATTTACACATATCTATACTATATTATAAAGCATTTGGGACATTCCTAAAAAGGAAGGCTTAAAAAATTAAGATTCAACACTTGCTAATAATGACAAATTATAATAAGTACATCTATAATAGCATTTGTTGCAACATTTTAAAGCACTTTTTTTAGACATGTTTTTAAAAAAATAATAAAAAAATAAAAAGTAATTTAATATAAGAAAAAAAACGTCCGTAAAAATAAATACCTAATAAATGTTATTTTTAAAACACCCCTAACATGAAAAATACTTGTTAATATACATATAGTACAAACTAATAAAACACACAAATCTTCATACAATTTATATGTAAACAAGTTGATGGTACACATGGTTTTTAAAATCAGACCGGTCCAACGGGTTCAACCGGGAACCGGAGTCACCACCCGTTCCCATTAAAGTCGTCCGAAAACGATATTGTTAAATCAATAGATTAAAAAAATGCATACTAGATTAAAATGTTTAAAAATATTATTAAATCGCAAGAGTGCCTCGAGAATCAACATATGCGCCTTTTTGATTTTTTTAACAAAACTTATCGTAAAAACTAAAAACTTTGTTTTATAAAAATCGAATGATTTTTTCACAACAAAGGATGCAAATGTGCAAAGTGCTAATTATATATATTATATATGTATATTAATAATTATACTCTTTAAAGTAACTCATATGATTTCTTGAATATTTATTTTTACATATCTTTATAAGTAATCTTTTACTTGTATCATCCATCTATATGGGACAAATTTAACAAACATTATTTTTGAGGATTAAATTTTCTTAGTAGAATGTAAGTGATTTTTAAAATTCGCTATTATGTTATTATTTAATGATAACTTACGACTACGAGCCATTATCAACTACTTTTACCTCATACCTTTACAATATACCTACTACCAACTCAGTATTGTCACCACATCACGTGAATAATCTACAATTTTTATATGAAAATTTTTGTTATTGCATAACATTATTCAAAACTAAAATTATCTTCATCTGTATATCTATTGTATTGTGAAATATAGAACTAAAAAAAATTTCGCTGAATATTTTAATTGTATGGTGCAACGCGCGGGTACCCTGCTATAACAACAATGCATATGTTTTTTAGAAAAAAATAAAAAATCTAGACAATATTTATTAAATTTTAAAAGTTACGTATAAAGGGTGTGTTTGGTAAAAGTAGCAGTGAGCAGTAGCTGTGCAGTTCACCGCTCACAGCTTTTTAAAGAATCATTGGAAAATTGAGCATTCCTAAAAAAATAAGGAAGCTCACCACTCATTTGGCAAACGACTATTAAAAATAAAAATACTAATTACTCACCGCTTATCGCTCCAAAAAGCTTCATACCGCTCCGTGCCAAATCAAAACTGACAAGTTTACTTAACTCTTTGTAATTTATTTAACACTTAACAACTAATGTTTATTAATTAATTTTTTTTTCCTTACAAAATCGACATAAGTTTTATATAAAAATTTATTTTGCTAGATGAATTTGACTAAATTAAAACTAATTTTGACTATTATTTACTAAGTAAGGTCATTTGCACATTTATTGTACAAGTATACTCTAAACATTATTTATACAACTATGTAATAGAGAGAATAGAATGTCTTATTAAAAATCGTAAATGAGCAAATCAATTTCCAAATTAGTAGGCTTGATTTTAAAGAGATTCATTTAACTAAAAATGGTAATTGATACACGGCATATCTTTTTTAATTTTGTTGGTTATTTTTCTCAAGCTAAATCGAATATTATAAGTATTAAATTAAAATAAAGCAAACCCAAACACAGACACTCCTTGAATATCGACTTAGAGATCTCATCATCAGTGAATCTCGCTGCTGCTGCTGCTAGTGTGGATCTTCCAAATGGAGTACAGAAGAATCAAAGACCAGGTTCTTTTTTATTATTTCCTCTTTACTTTACATTCTAATTAGAATGTGGGTTTTCTTCTTCTGCTGATTCTTTTAATTGAAATAAATTGTTGCAGGATGATCCAATTGTTAAAGAAGATGATATTGAGAGCAAATCTCTTCTTTTAGACGGTACTAATTCACTTCATTCACTTTTTCTTTTGCTTTAGGAATTCTATTTAATTCTTTTATATTTGCTGCCACAGTTCCTGTTGATAAAACAACTAAAACCCAATGGAGGATGAAGTAAGTTACTTGTTATATACATACATATCTCATTTTATTTATTATTTATTTGTCTTGTTGTTGTTGTTGACTGCCAATAAATAATTATTATAGGACCATCGTTACACTAGCGTTAACAGTTCTTACAAGTTCCCAAGCTATTCTTATCGTCTGGTCTAAACGTGCCGGTCGTTACGAGTACAGTGTCACCACCGCTAACTTCTTGGTCAGTACCAACCAGCCAACTATTTAAATCTTTTATTGCTCTCTACTTTGATTGTGCGTGAGTAACCTCCGTTTTTCATTGGGATATCAGGTTGAGGCTTTGAAATGTTTTATGTCGCTTGTTACCTTATATTGGACTTGGCAAACAGAAGGTCACACTGATGATAACAGGTTTCTATGACGCTCCCTTCTCTCACTATTTTATATGTTTTTTTGCGCCGTCATAAATGCACACTTTGAATTTCTGTCATGTCTGAGGTTTCTCATTGCAAACAATTATGTGTGTACATGTGTATCGTCGTGTGCTTTGTACCTAGGTTGCATATGGGAATGCCGTTTAAAGCATGGGTTTCTCTAGTTAATTCATTTTGTCTTCCATATTTGGAACCAGAACAAGAAGCTTCCAGTCGTCTCTTACCCTTTAGTTTTTTATTGTTTGGTGTCAGGTTAAGTACAACTGTAGATGAAGTTAGTACATACCCTATTCCTGCAGCACTTTACCTTGTCAAGAATTTGCTCCAGGTTGTTTTATATCGTTGGTTAATCCAACATTTTTTTATTGCTTTTTTGGTTTAGTATATCTATCTGAGACACTTGTTTCTGTATTTGGCAGTACTATATCTTTGCGTATGTGGATGCACCAGGGTATCAGATACTCAAAAACCTCAATATTATCAGTACTGGTGTCTTGTACCGCATAATTCTCAAAAGGAAGTATGTGCTCTTACCTTTAAAGATCAACTCTACCACTATATTACACCGTCTTCTGATCATGTTTTTTTTAATAATGTTGCATTACAATAACTTTGCATAGGTTAAGCGAGATCCAGTGGGCTGCTTTCATTTTACTTTGTGCAGGCTGCACAACAGCACAACTTAATCCTTCGTAAGTCTGTTTGAATATCTCCATATTACAACATTAATAATACCCCTGTTGTTGCTGAATCAGATTGCTTCATATCTGTGCATTTTCCATAACTTAGAATAGGCGCATTAGCAAACACGTCATTGTTGTTCGGTTCCTTGATAGTTTCAGACTTACCATAGTTTTGTCGTTGTCGTTGACCATCATTTTGTTAACAGTGGAGACAGGGTAGAACTGAGTTGTCTATGAATATCTTATAGCTATTTATATTTTACTTATTGGCTCTTCTGTTACACTGCGTTTCCCTTTGTTACAGTTCTGATCATGTTCTTCAGACTCCTTTCCTTGGCTGGATGATGGCGATTGTGAGTAGACTTTTTAGCCTATTTCTTTATATTACTGAACAAAGTGTTCATTCAACTAAGGAGCGTTCTAATATGCGCTCGATTATTTTTTTTGCAGGTCATGGCACTTTTAAGCGGTTTTGCTGGTGTGTACACAGAGGTAAAGGGTGTCTATTGATAGTCTAAAAACAAGGCTTGTCAAGTGGCGTTTTCTGTTTTTGATGAGTTCACCGGTTATGTTACAGGAAATTATTAAAAAAACGGCCTACCAGGAACATAAACGTGCAGAACTTTTGGCTATATGTGTTTGGGATGATTTTCAATGTTATCGCGATATTGGTCCAGGATTTTGATGCTGTTGTGAACAAGTATGTATCTTATGCTCTTAGCTGTTCTTTAATGTAATGATAATCCACCACGATATCCATGTGGTCTCTTTTGCCCTTAATGCAAGAGAGACAAGTAAGAAGTAGCTTAAGGCCTTACTAAGTCTTTTGTAGCTCCAGTATGTGCGAAATCATAAACCTCTGTCTACATCAAGTTTTCCATATCTAGTCTTTTTTATTAATAAGAATCTCAATTCTTTTGTGCAGGGGATTCTTCCATGGATATTCAGCAATTACATTTCTCATGATTTTCAACCATGCCGCAAGGTATATATAGCTTCCAATAGATAATTCATTTGTAGCATGCTGCAAGTTTTCCTAAAATGCCTCTAGTCTTATAGTACTGTGCAATCGTGCAGCGTAGTTCGATATCACTTTGGTTTATTGGTGTCACATGAACGATGCTTTTTGCATAAATTTAATTGGACGGTCAAGTAAGCCTCTGGGCCAAATGCCTATGTGTGTCAAGCTGTTCCTTTGGACATCTACATTTAATTAATTCTAAATCTTAACACGTTAGATACAGCACTGCATGGGTCTATATGCACAGCGCCTAGCATCCATCATTTACAGCTAGGACTACTGGATGTACACTTGAAAAGTGTAGATTTATACTATTTAGTTTTGGCACACCAACTCTTTTCTAAGTGACTGATGTCATTGACAAATCCTGCATCGTCTGTGTCAAAAAGGATCTTGGTATGGCTGACCACTATTCCTGAATCATGATAATACTCCTCGTGCTCAGTGCGAGGTCGATACATGGACCACTATAAATGCTACCGAAAGCATAATGCTACCCCTTTTTTTCATCTATATTTAGCATTGTAGATCATAAGTTTATCACAATTGCACACTGCTGCCTAAAGGTTGAGACACTTGAAGACAAACAGATGAATTTATTTGAAGTTGTGTTTATCAACCACAATTAAATTTCAAAGGGATTACGATGCTCACATTAATCTTATGCACAGTTAATGAAAAGCATATACACGAAAACACATTCGCGCACACTGCTTATACTTGAATAATAGCTGTTACATTATAGTTGAAACTGTAACAGAACATGGTCTTTCTTCTGAACATGCCCCGAATTTCTGGGTTAAATACAGTTTGTTTTATCTCTAATTGATATTGTTGTTGTGGATTTGTAGTGGGATCGCTGTGTCTATGGTGATGAAGTATGCTGACAATATTGTGAAGGTAAGGCCTTGCTATATGTTGGTAATCTCAATGTTCCCAAATATTGTTGGCTGTACTTTATTCCTTACTAAAGAAATAATTTCATACCAAATAGTTACGATATTGCCATGGCTTGAAACTTGCATGTATGATATCCTTTCTTTTCTAGAACCAAAATGCCGAAACATATTATAGGAAAGGTTATGTTGCCACGTTGAGCTCAAGTCCAATATGAGATGTACCACCTAGCACTTTTTTATGGCCAGCAACATGACACAAGACTGGACAAATTATATCTTTTCTTAACGACATATAAAGAGGAAACCTAATTCTTTGAAACTTAGAAAATGAGTAATGTTGTTTTACATAAATACCGTTATTCATATATTAGCCTTTAATTTTAAATGTATAATTATAATCACATTTAATATATATTTTACTGTAACACAAACACATCCACCATTTTTATAAGAAGAAAAATGTAGTTTTAAATAAGATGGATGCTCCAATTGATGTTGATGGCGTTGTTGAACAAGCTCTTAGCCAAGATGAGGTTAATCAGTTAATGTAAGATAAATGTTACACAAAACACCTAATAACAATTTCGCAGTTAGAATTCTTTGCCTCTAACAATTTCGATTATTCTAACATAAAATAGGTTATATAGGAATATTTTATGAGTTTTAGGACTCACAAAAATATTGTTAGTCTGCTTTTACTTGGCCTTAAACATATATTTGCCAGTTCATAATATTAAAGAAGGGTTTATTTACTATTGCAGGTTTATTCGACCTCTGTTGCAATGATACTAACAGCCGTTGTTTCGGTGTTTCTGTTTAATTTTCATCTATCTCTCGCTTTCTTCCTTGGATCCACGTAAGTACTTTTCAGTTAGTGCTTAATGAAACAAGTATTGTTCCTTTACCAAGGCTAACCATGTCATATTCATGTTGACAGTGTCGTCTCAGTTTCCATCTATTTGCATTCCATTGGAAAGCTGCAAAGATGACTATGATGAAGAAATTTCATGCCCATTTTGAGCTCATTACAAAGAGAAAGCTTATACTGTTTACAATACAATCACGTGTTAAATGTAGTTATTATTTCTTTATGTGTAATTTGATTCCAATAGTTACTTGTTAGTTTTAGAATTTTATTACATAGCACAAGTCACCAAGGAATTCCCTGTCAATTTCATTCATTTGGGATATAAGATGTCTATCGTCTGCATGCATTTATGCGTTTAATTGTAATCTAAACACATGATGTGAGCACCATTTTGAAAAGTAAGAAAGACAGATTTTTTTTTTTCATCTTTCTCTTTTGAGCTAGCTGTGACATGAGAGGGGGACCAAGCAAGAACTGGCATAAACCACAATGATAGTAGAATTTGGGTCAAGATAATATTTAAAGTATTATTTCGAAGAAGAAACAAAGTGGCGTGAGATTTCCATAAGGTAAAGAACAAGTTGATTGCGCTATGATCTATAGTGTATCCATGTTAAAAATAGTATCACAAAGAATACATCTATTCATCCCGCCATTTGTCAGTAACTGTTGAGCAGCTGCTTTAACCACTTGAAACCTCATTGAACTTGAATACACAATCATAGAGCCTCCCACCAAGAAACTGGGCAACTTCTTGATGCTTGACCTAAATGCATTCACAATATTGCAGTTAAACTAAGCAAAAGTGAAAGAACATAGAATAAGAGTATACAAGAACAAACTGCTAACCATTCCAATCTTTAGGGAATCGCATTTAAATTGAGCATACAAATTTGTCTCGATTCCACGACCCTGCCAGCAGATTAGAGATCAGATTATAATAGACAAGCACTACTACATATAGACGTTACTAATCACAAAGATGACAACTTGACAAGCAATATATATTATCGGCGAAAAACCATCTGTGTTTGTTTAACAATTTTATTTTTATTTATTTTTATTATTTTTTTATTATTTTATTATTATTTTTTTCTTTTTCTTTTTTTCTTTTTTTGAAGGTATGTGTACAACCACTATGAGTCTATCTACTGCATTTTAAAAAATAGATATATAAAGTACTCACCATTCCTTCCATAACCACAAGATCAGCATCACTTGCCAGGTAAGCAAGTTCTTGGGACACACTCGAAAGATCAATAACCTGGCATAATAAATTACATGGCTAAAGGTATACTTGAAAACCCTCGACAAACTAAACAATGTGTTACACTTGTCTTACCGGCAAATCGTTACCAGAATTAGCAATCAAAAGATTCTGAGTATCAACACCCATAAGCTGTCCATTTTCATCCTTTAACTGTCATATTTCCAAAAAAGTATAATATAATCAGTATAGACCACTCAGCCACAGTACCCTCTGCTACAAAATGTAATGCCAATAGATAAAAATCAATTACAGGCTTACAGCTCTAGTACCTTTGATATGATCTCCACTAGCTCATGATACGTTATATCATTGATAGAGGGTAGGTCATTAGCTGCCAACACGACCTGTATCATGAAAGCCATATTTAAAATATAAATTAAGGGTAGGAACAATATAGAAGAGAGAAAGATGTTTAAAAAAGTACAACACAACACTTTTGGATTACCGTTCAACCATGTCAATTAGTTTATTTTTAATTAATTCTCATTCGTTAAAATGTAGTTAGTGGTTTACTTCTCTTACGCAATCTTTTGAATAAGTGAAGATCATGGTTGAGTTGCCAGTCTTTTGCATCAGAGGAGTCATGTGTTAGTGAAATAATCTTTTCCAAACTTCTTATATTTAAGCCTATATAAAGACAAACTGGTTTTCATGTAACTATATTTGTGCAATTAGATGTGTTTTTCTCCATCTTTAACTTCCTTACATTATTAAGTTGTACACATACCTTCATAGAGGGATTTAAAAACCTTTTGTGTTGGTTCCTTTTCAATTTCTGGTATTGGAAACTAACATTTGTGCATTTAATGCACGTATTGCTAATATGCTCGATATTTAAGTTGTTGGTTGAATCATAAACCTCAACTAACAAATTATATAAATCTTGGTATGGCAATATCATATGTTATATTTAGGGCCTGTGTTTGTGGGAGGTTATATATATGGAAATGAAGCGAGATTACCAGACACACTCAAAAATTCTAATGGGATGTTGCAGAAGTGGAAGATTAGTGTGGGAAATGGCATATTGTCTATGAAGCCAGTTATGTAGGAGAAACTGGTTTTAATAATTATGGTCTACACATGAATAAAAGAAAATAGCTCCTAAAATAATAATTATTGAAGATGAAAAGTGATTTATAAGAGCAGAAAAAATATTTGGTTTGGTGACTAACCTGTGTCCCACGACGAAGCAGTTCTCTTGCAAAGGGCAATATACCCAATACAATATCTGCACCAGAATTATCAACAAATATGACAGCCTGTTATGACAAAAGATGTAAGAGGGTTAGTAACTTGTCACACTGAAAACGAACATGCGTTAAGAAAAACAGTGGTTGGTTATGAGCCAAATTCTCGGAGAACTTACCTTTTTCCAAGCTTTCTTAGTCCATTTTGAAATGAAAGTATCCAAATCATCAATAACCCAGGGCCTCGGAACAATATTTTGACAACTAGCCAAGAAGGACATTCCATCTTTAGAGAATAACTCTGCAAGCTTCATGAAACAGAAAAAAAGGGCACGTAAATAATAGTACAACTCAGATTATTCTTTATAGATAATGATGTGAAAAACCAAATATAGGATAACATTGCTAAGGAATCGAATAAGAGCCTTGTAAACCTACTTGACTGCTAGGATTATTTCCTTCATAAAACATTGGCATAAAATTTACTTTATGTGTTCTTGTTTATATTAGGCTGTAACCCTTTGTAAACCTCATATGTTGGTCACCCACTCAATATATGTTCAAATGTCTCAATGACTGCGCGCAGTTATCCAACTTATGAACATTGCATAGAAGTGAAAGAGCAATAGGAAAAAGAAAGTAATGTCAAAAAGCTTCAGAGCAAAATCAGACAAAAGGTAGGAAACATCAACGGACGATTTAAAGAACTACCAAAATTTAACTAGCATGAAATAAAGTGGTACGCATGCTGTTATCTGAGAACAATAAGCTTTGGATAGAAGCAAGTATGGCCGCCAGGTTAGACAGCTAGATGATGATCATTATATGAGTTTTATATCACCATGAAATCGTATTACTATGATTGATAAATGTGTATCCAGCTAGAATGTTTATAAGGTTGAATTGATGTTTTCTTTAGACTGGAAGGAGCATATGGTTACCTGTGCAGAACCAAGATCAAATATGTTCCCTGCGAATATTCCTCTGACCAAATTCTCAACTCGTTTTGATTCGTCCTCAATAGCATCATTCAATTGAACAACATCCTTAAATAAGGTTATAGCTTTGGCATTTTCTTCGTCCTGGTGCATCACATTTAAAAATAAGCCTTCCATTAAAAACCATTTCCAAGAAATTGTATATATTTTTGTAAGAAACAAACGCCTTCACACTGCATGACTTAATGATGTGATGTCATGTGTTCACCGTAGTGTATCACAGCTAAATTATGTTCTGTTTGTATAGATTGAATACCTTAACTTTCTTGAAAATGTCTCTGAAGCCGACTTCTTTGAGGATAAGCTCACGAATACGACAAAGAAGCTGAAATGTTGAAAATCAAATATTACATCCAGGTGCATTACATATAAAATTAGGGAAGTTTAATTGATCTTACAATGCAATCAGGTGGTCCCCCGTGACTCTCGGGATCCTTTTTGAAGTCCTCCAATATTTCAGCATACCTTATTACAATGCAAAAGAAAGTTTATGTGATTATTGTTACAAGTGAAGTCAGATAGATATAATAATGGTGGATCCTGTTAGAAATTGGGGTTAGGGTGTGATGATAATGTTGGATATCTTCTTAAATCGTGTATGTTCACTTTCCGAATAAAATATTTCGACCCTTTAATGTCTGGGTATCGCGAAATCGTTATTGGGATAATTCAAGAAGAAAACTTATGGTGCGTTTAGTTAAAAGGAAACACCCTTGTTTCTACTAAATGTTTTGTACAAAACAAGGAAAATAGAGATTGCGTTCAAATCAAATGTTTCTCATCAAATTCTCTACAAAACAGAAAATTTGCATTTCCTACTCTAACAAGGGAAACTACAAAACACAATTTTTTTGTTTTCCTTTTAACCCCTCTTGTTTTCTTGAGAACAAAAAACAATATCATATGAACGCGTTTTCTATGTTTTGTAAAAAATTAAGTCCCCTCATTTTTATTTTATTTTTACAAATATGAAAATAGAAAATCAAGAAATTTTGTCTCTAAACTAAACGCATCCTTAGTATCTAGGCACAAGAAAACTAAGCAAAACAAAGAGGAGTTGTGTGTTTTTTCGTATGTTCAAATGAGACCCATGAAACCGACAGTTAGTCATAATTGTTTAGCTCAATCGAGTGTGCATGCATCCGAGCATGATATGAAATCCCATTGATGGATCTCTAGTAAATCGCAATTAGTGGATGACATCAACAGATCCAAATAATACAGTAATCCTTTTAACAATGAAAATAAAAGGACTAGTAAATCCCTAATAGTAATTGTACAAGTAGTAGGGAAATGCACCTAATGAGTAAAGTAGAAAAACAACGAGATATATACCTTTGAGCAAATTTCTCAGCTTTAACAGGAGCATCAGGTACCGTGTCATCACTTTCAGCTCTCTTCCTGTATTATTATTATTATTAGTAACAATTAATCACAAAAACATATGTAAAAATGAATCATAAATAAATAAGTAATGGTAGTACTTGAAAGAAGGGATGGAATTAGCGAAGAGGTTGATCCACTGGAGCTCAACGGGAGTAGGTTTGTTAGGGTGGTCGGATGGGAATCGGTAAGGGATGGTGCATGCCCCGTAACTGTTTTCGATCAACAACGGGAACACCACCATCTCTCCTGAGCTCTCCATTTCTATTTCAATCAACCAAAAGTGAATCCAATTTTATATTCACAAGGATCCCACCTCTCACTTCCTTTTCCTTTTCCTTTCTTTCTTTTCTAGAGTTATTGCTTAAAGATTATACTTTTACAAATAAAAGGCTAAAAGAATATTCTCTTAAGTCGATAGTCACCTAAAAACATATGTAAAACTAGCGGGATATGTGCGCGTTTTGATGATATTAATATTGAGCGATGATATTAATGTGGAACTTACAAAAATAATTTATATATAAACTAGTTAATATCAAAGGATTAGTAAAATAATAGGTTTTAATAAAATGAATAGTATTTTAGTGTAAGCATTTTATATATTCACTATCCATTGCACTAAAATAGTGTGATGTTTGATGCTAACATTAGATACCATTTTTTCTAGTTTTTGCACTATGTTAGTGCAAAAGGTACATTTAATGCCAACATTAGAGATGACCTAACATTTGAGAAGAATTTATCTAGCTATTTGTACTTTTTTTGCTATAAATTAGTGCAAAAGGTACATTTAGCGCTAATATTGGAGATGCTTTAAGCGACAATGGTTTATAAAATCAGACAAAAAATATTGTTACTTCAATTTATGCGTTTGTTTTTTCCTTTTGTTTTGCCAATGTGTTTGATGTCTGCGCGTTTTTTTTTTGTTTACAAAAAACCATCGTAACGACGTAAAGCAAATGAACCATTTGTGTGTGTGTTTGTTAGACTTAGACTAAGTGTAACAAAAACCCCCAAGAGACCGACATGTCTTTCGTCACTTCAGTTTTCTTTCTCTTAAACTATTTCATGATCAACTTTGTGTAACAAGGAGACCGGCATTTCTATTTTTTATAATTGTTTTCATTTTCATTTTCATTTTCATTTTTTTAACAATAAAATTAAGTTTTTATGAATAATAAAATAACATTGCATAATAATAGTAGGGTACCTACGCGTTGAGATGGTTGGTACCCTGTAATTTAAGCCCACACACCAACAAAATAACAATGACGAGCTGATTAACCTAAGAAAAACAAGAATAAAATGATCCCGGTCCGGCCCAATTAATCATTTTTACTAATTCTGATGGTCCTTTCAGGTTCGCTTTTGGACGACTTTTATTGGCTAGCCGAACCGGTGGTGACTCTGGTTTTCGGTTGAACCCGTAAGTCCGGTCCGGTTTTTAAAACCATATGTACCATCAACTTATTTTTGTATAAATTGTGTGAAGCTTACTTTATTTTATTAGTTTGTACAATATGTATATAACATGTATTTGTCATTGTATGGGTGTTTTGCAAGTCTACAAATTTAAGACACCTAATTTTCAGATGTAACTTTATTTTTCATTATTAGTAAGTATGTGCTTAAATTTTTAACCCTTTCATTTTGAGAATGTCCAGTGTTCAATAAGAGTATACTTTGGAATATTTTGCATTTCTATAACTCGTTTCGACGTGCCACTTACTTTTAAGAGCAATATTTTTAAATGAACCATTTGTAGGGGTACTTTACGAATATAAACCTTGCATCTACGTTTTTCCAAAATGAACTTTTCAATATAAACGTTATATTGATTATAAGAGTATTTTTTAACCCTACGTGTGTATCTCCAACTGTTGGAAATGGGGGCGAGTCTTCGGCAAGTGTTGAGCCAAGGCGAAGTCTGAGCGATTGGTGGGCGAGGACAGGTGCGAGGCTGGGCAATAAGGGAGCAAGATGGGCGAGTAGGTTGGGCGAAAAGGGAGCAAGGTGAGCGAGTAGGCTGGGCGAGAAAGGAGCAAGGTGGGCGAGATGGGAGCAGGTGGGCGAGTAGTCTTATGTGCTGGGGCGAGTTCTTGGGCGAAGGACACATTCTAGGCGAGTAGTGGGGCGAGTTTAATGTTTTATGCACATTTTAGACGAGTAGATTATTTATGGGCGAGAAGCAGGCGATTTTTGGGCGAGAATGGGTCAAGTTATGGGCGACAGATTGTTTAGTTTTGATGTTTGGTGTATGTGGTTTGATTTGAAGCTAATATATAGTTTTAGTTTTGATGTTTCCAACAATAGATATGGGTATTTGAAGATGATGCTCAGTGAAGTGAAGATGGTGATTAGTTACTTGGGATTTTGTATTTTAATCCATGTGGAGATGATATAAAAAAATAATACCAATAGTACTTATGATAAGATAAAAGGGAAGGGGACCACTCCTTGGGGCACTCATTCTCTCAGTACATAGGAACCAAATTTCTTTGATGTGACGGTTTTGGTTCATTTTAGTAAAATGTTATAATAAAGTTCGAATTCGAAAACTGGGTATACAAATGGGCTATTTAAGTAATTAGCTTTGCTTTTAATGTGTCTCATTGCATATATTGAGTAAGGTGCGAGATCAATTAATAAAAAGTCTAAAAAGTAATCTCCACATCTCACTTTTTCCTCCAACTTCTTTCCCTCTCGACTCTCTTAAGGTCCATTTTCTTCATTTCTAATTTCTTCAATCTTGATCAAATACTTCGATTAAACATTTGATTATTTCAATGCGTGATTTAACTACATTAATTCAACATCTAATTCTTTCCATTTGGGAGGTTTCTTTAATTTTTGTCAATTTTCTATCAAAAAATGCAAAATGTTATAGTGATTTCTGATCGACAAGCCATAAATCAACACCAATTCTTCATCTTTTTTGTTTTTATAAGGCTTTTTTTACAAAATTTTAAAGAAATTGTGTGTTCATGAAAACACCAATAAAGTGTTCGATGAAATGTCTCTATGAAGATTTTTTTTGATTTTAGAGTTTGAAAGTGTTAATAACAATATAAATATTTTAGTAATTCATAAAAGCTTCAATGTTTTCTGATAAAACTAAAATTGTGATGAATAAAACTTCGAATATGTAATACGTGTTTATAACAACCCGTAAAATTTCGGATTATTTTAATAATATTTATCGCGTCAGAAAATTCAAATAAGTTATTTTCCGACAAAATGCCAATATCTAAAATTTAAAACGAGAGGTCATTTCGTTAATTTAGAAATAAGACACCGCTTGTCCACTAATTATCTGTATAATAAATGTGAAATTTATTATTTGTCCAAGTTTAAATTTAAGCATACATAAGCTTAATCCATCAGTTATTCCGCACACTACAGTGCAGTAGCAAACAAAACTAAAAATAAATACTGAGATAAGAGAAAAATACACTTTTTATCAATCACTAATAATTTACGAAAGAAAACGAGAAGTTATCTCGTGAATTTAGGAAGCCACGCAGACCTGACGCAGACCAACACCAAGTTATTAACGGCAAACAATTATAATCAAATTTCAACGTAATAAGAATGTCATATTATTACGCTTATAAAAACGCTTCTAAAAATATAATTTCTATAACTTTCGGGAAGACGTTTACTCGAGGATTCAACGAAACACGGGGTACAGGTTATACAATATTAACCATAAAAACAAAAATACACTACCCTTTAACCGCCCATTTAATTACCCCTATTTCCTTTTCTTCTTCATCCTTTCCTTTTTCTGCTTCTATCCAAAACCAGGAACCAAAAAGAAGACTGCTCCCCTTCCTCTTCAGTCACCATAATCCATCACCACAAATCTTCAGCCACATAATCTACCCTAAGGGGACACTAGCTCGGCTGTGAATGGAGATGGAAGCCAAGTAGAGTGCCACGTTTAAATCAAGAAGAGAGAGTGGATTCAAGAACTTCCCTTTGTACATCTATAAAAAGGTTGGTTTTCAGTAGAAGACTCCATCCATTCCTCAAAATAAAATCCGAAGTTAGGGTTCATTCAATAATTAGGGTTTCTCAAAACAAAGGGTTTTTGAAAATTGATAGAGGGGTTTTCATATTTGATGCATAAGGAAGCTTTCCCAAGAGATTAATTGTCCCAATTCGTCCCGAAACTCCTCAAATTGAGCTCGTCGTTTTCGGTATTCATCTATTTTGTAAGAACATATTTATTGTTATTTATCTCTTTTGAATCCACTGAGTTTGTAATGTCATTGGAATAATTCGAATTTATAAAATTTCTGTTCACACCGATTGATATAAATCATAAGAGATATTGATTTATTTGGGTTAATGAATGTTGAATCAATGTTAAGTATATAGTAATGTTGTTGTTGTGGTTGTGGTAAAACAAGAAAACCAGAAAACTTAAAAACTTGCTCATCAACTTAAGTGGTAATCGGCTTATTTGAATAGTTGGTATCCTCGGCTTAAGTTTTCCATCTCACTCAGGCTGGGTCATACCCGAGGGTGAATGTTATTTTTCAGTCAAATAGGAACAGACCATGAGAGTACGGTTGTGCTCGTTTGATTTTTGGCTTAGCATTGCTACTTTTGGCCACTTCTTGTTTTTACCATTATACGTATCAGTCAATTAAATCAGATTCCTAGTCAAGTTCGATCTGTGTGATACCACAAGTAGTGGTGCTGCTTCGTTTTGTGTTATTTTCTTTGGTTCGGCCATCACCCACAAAGGTGCCGTTGTCCATTCGGTTTGGTGTAACTAGACACCTAAGAGGGTGTTTTGGTTGTATTGCATTTGGAGTAGGTCGAGTTGTCGAAACACGAAACCCACTGAGATCCGAAACAGTGGTGTATTTTCTTTATTTTGCCTTAATAAATTGATATTAGTGTCTCTCCTTTTCTTTTCCTTGCCTGCTGTCGAGGCTCTCAACCCATCAGTGGGTACTTTTTTTTTTGTTTTGTCCTTCCTTGCAACATCATATGAGAGTATTGGTTTAGTCCCTTGTAAAACCTTAGCAAAGTTAGTAATAATCTGATAGACAAAAATAAAAATAAAAACGTGATGTGTGTGGGTAGAAGAGGTCACCAAACAGTGGGTGCTACCTGTACTTTTTCTAGCAAATTGGCAAATCACAAAGGAGTTAGTTTTGAAATAAATCTAATGTTTGAAAATTTGTGGTCACTTATCTTACCACTCATGGCAAATCTTAAAAATAGATGGTGAGTTAATGGACTAAATAGACTTCGGTTGTTAACACATCACGAACTTGGTTCCATTTGGACTTGGGCTTATATTTTGTCAATCAACTGTGAGCCGAAACTGCTGGCCTAACCCAGCCGCGGCCCAAAGCTGTCCAACAAATAGGTGTGTGTAGACTCGCTTATTTTTCCGCATCTAGCTTATTTCAAAACTTTAAGATCTTATTAGTTATTTTTTTTCAAAACTAAATGGTTTGGAATAAATCTTGGACTTGGGAAAATGTTATGCTTAATCTCGATTTTGGATGAGTGGTTTGGACTTACACTTGGTTCGTCCTTTGTATTTGTGTCGATATTATTAGATTTGTTTTGTTCAATGATTAAGAGCATGTCACGAAATAACTAGATGCTTTAACTTTAATAATGAAATTATAAATGGGGTCATTTTTATTTTGGTATCATATATATTGTGTTTGCCACGGGTGTATGCCGAGTCCAACTAATGTTTCAAGTTACTTATTTGAATATTCTTTTTTTAACAAGACTAAACGCGGATCATCGAGCAAAACCATTAAATGAAACTTATTTTATTGTAAATAAACAATATGTAACGCTCCATTATTCTAAAATAAAGATTTTGATATCTAGTTAATCTCGGAAAGACTAAAACATATACAC
Organism: Chrysanthemum makinoi; assembly: GCA_910596185.1. NCBI lineage: Eukaryota > Viridiplantae > Streptophyta > Magnoliopsida > Asterales > Asteraceae > Chrysanthemum > Chrysanthemum makinoi. The sequence goes on along the minus strand of OU343217.1, from coordinate 115,071,307 downwards.
GGGTCTTGCCTAATTTGTGGCAAACATATCTATATCATGCTTTTATGATAACAAATAGAATACTTGTATTGTAACTTACATTAAACTTCAAATGTATTTGAATTAAGTTAACCCTTAAAATTTTCTTTTACATTACATAAGACAAATAAATGAGTCATGAAAAGTATATATATGTATTTGAGTACTTCTAATTTACAATATCTATCTATACATATATATGGGACTAAACATGACACGTCATTAATGCTGACTAGGCATCTAAATGTTGACATGGCGCATCCTATGATGAGGTGGAAATGATGACTAGGCATAATTTCGGGTTACAATTGAAAAAAATTGGGAAATTGCAAGGTTCGAACTCGGGTTAAGGGGTTCATACACAAGCGCCTCAACCAATAAGGCAATCCACATTTTGTTGTACAAACTCTTCTTCTCAGATTGGTACTCATTCTCAAACATTACCATCTTCAATCTTAAACATAACCGACACCCTACTCATTCGGATCTACATTTAAGTTATTCTTCAATGCCAGTCAAACAAGATGTCAATCCTCCTTTTTTTCACTCGGCATTTCAAAATCAAAACCCTCCCAATATCAAAACGCCTAATCTAATTCAAAAAACATATTCACCTAATCGATACCATTTTTAGATCTATTTTTTTGAGGAATTAAATCATTTTTTTGTTGTTGTTCGTGTATTAGGGCTATTGAGTGACTAATCGCTTCCGACAATTAAATGATGATACTCCAAAGGTACGATTCGGGATCTATTTTACGTAATTTTGAATTAGGGCTTTATATAATTTACAATAATTCTTTGTTTCAGAAAAGATCTATCACTACAATGATAATTCGTGAGTCACAAGGTAACTGGTGAAACTTTCTACATAAGAAGTTCTAACATCATCATTATTATTATTACTTATTATTTCATAATATGGTGTATGTAGGCAAGGATTATGCCTTAACGCCGAGATTTAATGTATCTGTTTTTAATTGTGAAAAATATCGACATAATTTCTGCACCAATTCTCTACCATCGTGTATGTTATCATTTCGTTATAGTTTTGATTTATAAGTGTTGTCAGTAGTTTTTGTTTTTGTATTTGTTTGCTTATAATTTGGGTTTTACAAAGACTATCAATAGGAACTTGAAAAATAGTACTATTATTCATTCCTGAATCATCATTCATAGGAACTTGAAAAATATCTTTCTTTATTTCTAGGATTTCAATTATTTTGTTGACTGGGATTTGTACAAGTGTTATCAATGTGTTGATGGTCATGGTAAGGTGGGTCCCAAGTGAAATAGTCGTTGGACATACCTTCACATTCACACACACCCAGTTCTGTACGTTAGTTATATAATGTTCAATGCACGTACCAGGTGGTTCGGAGGTGATTTTTGGAGAACTGCAGCTTCAAATATGGTCAATCAGACCCTTTGTTATCAGCGTTAGCTCTCTAAACAGAAGTGACGCTGTATCTCATACGGGTCTATACTTGTGACAAGACCAATGAATGCAGGTGATCATACGTGGCATTACTGTTACTAACCTCCATATGCACCCTTTATCTGTTGGTAACTGAAATAAACAAGCTTGTTGCTTTGTCAGTCTTACATGAATGTTTCCATGAATAGGAGTCCTAGACTTCTTCTTTGACATGCTACTAAGTTTGAAGCCAATGGGAATCGGATAAGCAGTTATGTGTCTCCTTTTGTGTTATCCGATTTTGGATGCTGTATTTTTTTCCTTTGCTTTTGGCTATTGTCTTGTGTCTGATATTGCTGCGCCTGCTCCGTGTTTCTTACCTGGCCTGATAGAAGCTTTATAAACCTTCCGTAAAACAGAACTTAAGTAGCGGCAAAGAGTGTTTTGAAATTGGAGGAGAGTAATTACATACCAGATATTCATATATACTGATATAGTTTTGTTGCTGAGATTTCAGTCGTGCGGACAATAAGGACACTTGACAAATTGGTTGAATACTGTGTTTCATAACTTGTAGATACTTAATGACAGAAGCAAAGCTGAAACTGTCATTTTGGCCGCAATATACTGGTGAAAGTTAATACCAAGGTCGCATAGAGAGATAGAATCATTTCATAGTAAATAGGGTACATTGCTGCCTCAGTAGCCCTGTACTTGGTTGTTAACAATTCAGCCAAACAACTCAAGTGTGGGTTTCTTTGAAAATATGTTTTTTGGACCGCTATGGGTGTGGGATGGTAGTAGGTCCGGTGTTTTGCTCATAATTGTTGTCGATGAAAATATTTAGAAGTTCTCACTTTGTGTTAAAGCGACTTTTGACTCATTAGTAGAAGCAATACGGGTGGGACGAGAAGGGTCCAAATGTGTTTTCTTGGTGTAATGGTCAAATGGGGTTGGTTGGGTGCCATTTTGTCCGAATTTTTAAAATTTTTTGTAATTATATATAAAGTGATCTAAGCTTTGAACTTGAGGTTTTGTATTCCATACTTCATGGGTTCGGCTCACACAAACCCATATACAATTAACAAAACATGGTTAATCACTTTTATTCCATAAAACAAATATTACATGAAGTTTGCATTTTATTCAACTCACTATCCTCCACGCAAATCTTAATACCTTTTCTTTTTAATCTTGTGTAGGTGGGGCAAGTCTTTGTAGTTTTTCTATATTTGAATGCGTGGTTCAAGATTTAAACCGATTCATGCATGTATGATATTTAAAACTAATGATGTCTCACACCCCACATGATTGTCTGAATTGTTGAATAATCTCATCCGCAGTAATTCATCTAACTGCCTGATTTGATTTATTTTATATATTATATGTACTTTGTAGGTTGAAGCTTTGTATTTATGATGTGGATTTTAAACATCCCATAGGTGTTCTTTGAGGAAGACCGCTTCGACTCATTGGTATTAATAGTGAAACTTGAGGAGCTTAAAATCTACCAACAAAAAGGTTAGACTTCAATGCATATCGATAGTTAAATGTGTCGAGATACTATTACTATTTACCATAACTTTTTATGCATTCATTACTATTATCTTCATAGAATACATGTATAGTTAAGTATGTACATGTTGATTTATACCGCTTAAGCAGCTAATCAGTTTAACCATTTAGCCTGATATTTCCACTTATTCTTTATCTTTCATTTATGATCTCTATAAATTTTGTTGACCAATGTAGCTGCCTTACCTTCTATCATAATTATCCAAAAAAGGATAAACCTTTTTCAGCAACCTCATTTAGTCATTTACATATATCTTTGTTTTTTATTTCACAGAAAATTTGAAGTGATGTTCAAGAAACAAGAAGACCTGTTCATCAATTCAGCTTAAGGTTGCTGTAAAATGACCTCCTCAAAGCATGTTAACCTGACTATTACAACTTATGTAACGATGGCGAATGTAGTTATTGTACTAACGATAGGAAATCGGTTATTGCATTCATCATCATATATATTCAGAAATGATCATTATGAAACTCGCCTGACCATTTTATCAAGTCACTTTTCATTGTTCTTTTTACATATATTACATGAACACCTTTCTTTTTTTCTTTACAATTTTTGTGTTTAAAATATTTACCGTCATTCATTATTTATGTACGACCGTTTAGATTTCGTCAAGCAATGTTATGAAGCGAACCCGCCCATTGGGCGGGTTATGAAGCTAGTATATAATATATACAACCTCCGTTCATGGTAACCACATAGACCATTAACGTCCTATTATAAATATACAATTCCTCCGTATATTATCTTTTGGTCATCATTGAACCAAAGTCGTAATTCCTTCTTCGAGATTCCTTCCATACCATTCCTCCTAAGCCGAAATTCACCCAATTCCTTGTAAATTATTTAAAGAAAAATGATGCCACAACAGCAACAACAACAACAACAACATGTAAAAATCCATAAAGTTAATTAAACTTTATCGAGTCTTAAACATAAAGACTAAATTGCCGTATTAATTAGGTTGCGTGTCGGAAGCCGTGCACTATCACTCCTTGATTTAATTTCCCTGTAGACTTCATATTGCACATTGCCAAGGTGAGTTTCATAGCCCCTACTTTTAACTGCTTTATACTTGTTTTGGGGGAAGATACATGCTCATTTTACTTGTGCATTCCATGCATACTATGCTTTTACATGTTTAAAGTTTTCATCATACATAGATGTTTTATGGAGCATACCAAAATGTTTGACCTAGAATATTACGCAGCTTAGCCTAAGTCCTTAGATCCCAAATTGCCCTCTTCATGAACCGTCAATTCCTGTTGGGAAGCGCGAATGTTATAAATAGATCTATTGAGGGTGACTCCTCTGTTCGGTTGACCCCGCTTGGGTCAAGGCGAAACATATAACATGTCGGGACCGAGTGTATTGGGATAAACACTCGCCATGGGCTCTGTATTTGTATGACTTCTTTGTGCATACAAGAACTGTCGTAGTTTCGGTTGCATGAACTTAGTGCTAGCGTAATAGATTCAAGATATGACATTATATTCGTTGTAATGTACATATACCCTACTTATGGTCCATTAATGAAATCTCTTTTATGAAATCCTTTTATGAACTGAAATCATAAATTTTATGACATTATGCAAGACGTAATGATCATCAAAAATCAAATGTGAAACAGTGTACTGAAATCCCTTTTAAATAAACATATGAACTCACCAGCGTAGTCGACCCTTTTAGCATGTATCTTTCGTTTTTGAGGTGATAGCTTATCTTTGGAGGCGAAAGGCAGCGTGGTCATTAAGACGACTGATTTATGTATTGGGACCACCTTTTTATAAATGGGCCATTTTCCGCATCAAATCAAAAATATAAACATTGTTTTTAAGAAATGAATAAAAGTTTATTTATGAAAATCCGTTGTTCTATGCTTATATTGTGATACCAATTTAGTAGCACCCCAATACCTGTATGCTTCCGCTGAGTCATTTTTGGGGGTGTTACAGTGTTCATCAATTTTTTTTATAGACAACATCACAATGTTCACCAGTTAAATCACGTTGTTCATCAGTTTTCTTTTTGAAAAACATTTTTTTTGTTATCACAATGTTCATAGTTTTCTTTGATGAACAACATCACAATGCTCATCAGTTTTGTTTTGTTATCACATTGTTCATCAGTATTCTACAAAAAAAATCACGTTGTTCATCAGTTTTCTAAAAAAAATTACAATGTTCATAATTTAGATCACAATATTCATCTCTTAAGAGTCAAAATAGCAAAAGTGAGTTGAGAAAAGTAAAAATGGACACTTGTCATCATATGGTGACTTTTTAGATTTTGAATATTTTCTTCACTTTCTAAAGAATCACAACCCTATGGAGTCATGGCCTAAGAACAAGCCCCAATTCAGTAGGACCCGAATACTCTTACGACATCATGAACAGAGACAACCTTTTAGGTCATACTTGTATGATAGACAACTGTTATTTAACTGCCAATGTACGGATGCCTGAATACGCATAACCGAAATGTTGGAAGCATGTGTAGTGTACTATTTGTACCAAGCCAAGGGATCATTTTTGTCAACTTAATAGATGATTGACGTGTGTCATGTCCACAACAGCGGATCATTCGTGGGGTTATCCTAAAACCCTAGATACTTCGCTATAATTTCATCTCATGAGGACCATACCATTCTTAAAGGGAAATCAAACAACATAACCAACATCACGACACTAATTTTAGTTTACATACTATACGTAAACATCACCACACTAAACACTGTATTCTCAAGTTTTAAATAATTTTTTTTCCATTCGCCTCAAATTTTACACCGTGTTCTTGAGTTTTTGATTAAAGAAAAGATAATGAAATGAGAGAAAAAGAAAAGTAAAGAAAAAATAGAGTGAAAAAGTTTTGTGTTCTTGAGTTGTAAAATAAGATGATGAAAAAAAAAAGAAAAAAAAAATATTAATAAGATTTTATGTTCTTGAGTTGAAAAATAAAAATAATGGGTCAATTTACAATTATATTTATATTTTTAAGTTTTAAAGTTTAGAAAATAAAAATAGTTTTATCATTTGACATGCAAAACTTTAATAACTTTAATTTACTTATATTTCCTACTATTTTTTAAAGTAAAGTTTTAACCATATTTTTTCCATCAAATCTTCATTTCTTTCAAGTTTTCACAGTTTATTTTTCTTTTTCTTTTGTGTTAACTCAACTGAAACACCGCGCCACAAATCATATACTCTTATTTTTGAATTTTGCTTCTTCATTTTACAAATTTAGTTTTGTATAGCAGCAACTCAACAACAAATGAAATCAATCTCCAGTAATTTCAACCCCAAATCCATCTCCTCTACTTTTGCTTTTGCATTTCGATTACTACATCATCAATCACATACAGCTTCACTCCAATCACCTTCTTATAATAATAACAGCAACACTCAAATCCTTAACGAATTCACAGCCTCATGCTACCAAAGAGACCTCCCATCTGCAATGAAATCCTTAACCTTCATGCAATCCCACAACATCTGGGCTGATTCCGTAACCTATTCCGAGCTTCTCAAATGCTGTATTGCCCGTGGCGCTTTACGCGAAGCCAAACTAGTCCATAAACACATTTTCTCAAATGGGTATCACCCCAAAACCTTTTTGATCAATACCCTTATTAGTATGTATGTTAAGTTTAGCTTATTAGACGATGCGCGTAAACTGTTTGATGAAATGAGTGAAAGGAATGTGGTTTCTTGGACTACTATGATTGCTGCTTTTGCTAATGCGGGGTTGGGGTACGAGGGATTAAGGGTTTTTGGTTCTTATGGTTAGAGATGGGGTTAGGCCGAATATGTTTACTTATTCTTCGGTTTTGAGAGCGTGTAGTGGGTTGGAGAGTTTGAAGCAGGTACATTGCGGTATTGTTAAAGATGGGTTGGATTCTGATGTTTTTGTTAGGAGTGCGCTTATTGATAATTATGCAAAGTGGGGTGAGTTGGGGAATGCGTTGGTGGTTTTTGATGAGATGGAGACGAGGGATTTGATTGTTTGGAACTCGGTTATTGGTGCTTTTGCGCAGAATAGTGATGGAGATGAAGCTTTGAATCTTTTTAAGCGGATGAAGAGATGTGGGTTTATGGCGGATCAGGCGACGTTGACTAGTGTTTTGAGGGCTTGTACTGCGATGGCGTTGTTGGAATTAGGAAGACAGGTGCATGTTCATGTGTTGAAGTATGACAGAGACTTGATTCTTAGTAATGCGCTTCTTGATATGTATTGTAAGTGTGGTAGCATGGAGGATGCGAGATTTGAGTTTAGTAGAATGGTGGAAAAGGATGTTATCTCTTGGAGTACTATGATTATTGGTCTGGCCCAAAATGGGTTTAGTCATGAAGCCTTGGAGATGTTTCAGGTAATGAAAAGTTCGGGTACCAAACCTAACTACATCACGGTACTTGGGGTATTGTTTGCTTGTAGCCACGCGGGATTGGTAGACAAAGGGCGGTCATACTTTGAATCAATGGAAAAGGTTTTTGGCATTAAACCAGGAAGAGAGCACTATGGTTGCATGGTTGATCTACTTGGAAGAGCCGGGAAGCTTGATGAGGCTGTTGAGGTGATACACAACATGGAACCTGAACCAGACGCTGTCACATGGAGAACTTTGCTTGGTGCATGTCGGATTCACCGCAACATGGATTTAGCTGCATATGCTGCTAAGAAGGTGCTAGACCTTGACCCTGATGATGCAGGAACCTATATCCTGTTGTCGAATATTTATGCAAATACTCACAAGTGGGAAGATGCTGCCCAAGTGAGAACGACCATGAAGGGCAACAATGTCAGGAAGGAACCAGGGTGTAGCTGGATTGAAGTAAATAAACAGATTCATGCATTCATATTAAGAGACAATTCACATCCACAGATAGACGAGATCATACGACAGCTGAACCACTATGTTCAGAGATTAAAGGAAGTGGGTTATGTTCCAGATACAAATTTCGTCTTGCAAGATGTCGAAGGGGAACAACTAGAAGACCCACTCTTGTACCATAGTGAAAAACTGGCAATTGTATACGGCCTAATGTCTTTAACAAAAGGAAAGACCATCAGGATCAGGAAAAACCTTAGAATCTGTGGAGACTGCCATCTGTTTGCTAAACTGTTGGCACAAATGGAGAATCGCAACATAGTTATCCGAGATCCAATTCGTTACCATCACTTTCAAGGAGGAGTTTGCTCCTGCGGGGATTATTGGTAGCAAGATACTAATAAGCTTGCAGGTACTTAACCTTTTCATTTGCATGTTACTCTAACTCGATGACAGCAACATTGTCATCAGTTAAGTAAAACATAACTGATGTACACAACTACACGTGCTAGAACGAGGCCGAAAATGTAGTTTCACTAATTCACAGCTTTTTCTCTATTGGATCTATGTCACTGACAGAAGCTAATTTCAGTGGGAAGGAAATATTTTTGAATTACTACGTAGTATTTAGTATTGAATAGTAATATTTTAGTTGATTATTGTGGACGCTGATACATTGATCCAATTAGAGCCAGGGAGTTGTTTGAAAAAAGATTTGGTTTCTAAATGGCTGACCATGCTTTCATTATAGGGCTAAGTATGTGGTGGATGGAAACGTGTAACACTACACTGAAGGGCATCAGAAGCACACTGCGGCTTTGCTACTGTGTTCCAACCACTGCCTGTCCATGCCAGGCTCAGAGCATCAGCGACAGTGTTGATGCTCATGCAGTAATCAGATGTGTGACATCCTACACTTCAAGAGGTGTTGGATAGCATAGGGAGCTCATACGGGTCTACGTCTTCAGCCTAAGATGCCTGGGTGAAGCTACCAGGTAAAATTATTGCATGAGGCACAAAACAAGTTACATCACAGAGAATGAAACGAATGATAAGCTGTCGGTGCAATTGCTTTTGAAACCCCCTTATGTTCTGGATTGTGTTTATGATTACATTTACATTATACACCAATGATATTCCGATGTAAAGAATTGATTTCACACTAACATCGCCAAATATTATTTTCATTTAATTGTTGTAAATGTGCCAATACACAGTGTAAAGTTTTATTGTAAATGTGCCAAAACACATTTGTAAGTTACAAGAGTGAGCATGCATTCCAGGTTATTTAAAGTTACAGTTCTTGATGCTTGTAACCTTGCCAATCATTGAAGCGGTCAGGCTCTTTAAGCAACAAACAGAATTATGCAATTCTCATAAAACAAATCTCAAATGCAGCCATCTCTTTACAGCTCATCTCTTATAGCTTCGTCTTTTTTAGTGTCTTCAAAAGATGCAAAATCTTTGATTATTGACACATACACATCAATCCCTTTCAAGTACTCTTCCTTGTTCAAGAACTACAACAAAACACAACCCCATAAGCTAAAATACCTAAACCCTAAAATTGTAATTAAGCATATTTATAGCCAATACAAAAAAAGAAATTGGCAAAATTTTAATTCGCTGTATGTAACTGTATTACTTTATTGGTTTCTGCTTTCTGTTTGCTTTTTGTACCTTATTGTGAACGATTGTGGGGGATTAAAACAGTAGACAACCAGATCAATAGGGTCCAATAGAGGTGACGCTTTTGACCCAATTACTAAAGTATGGGTTGATATAATGTGTCATATGGGTAGAATAGAAAGATTCAACAAAAAAAAGGTAACGGGTTAATCAGGTCAAGATTCATTTTTTTAAATAGTATATAGAAATTTTATCCATCGCCCAAATAATGTATCTGACGATCTGTACCAATATTACTCGTTTTGACCCCCTAACGTGAACCACCATTTGGTCACCTCTAGGGTGCGGCTAAAGTACATTACTAAATGACGAGACCCAAGATTAGAGCATAGTAAAAGATGGTTATGTACCTCATTATGATCGTGAAGAAGGATAGGAGTGTTTGCCATTGGAGAGAAGCCAATTGCAGGCACACCCTTCAACCTGAAGTAACGAGCATCAGTTGAAGCAGGAAAGATCTCTGGTTTTCCAAATTTCCCATTAGCCTTATGTATAGCTCCCTCAATGAGAGAGAAAACCAAGGATTTGAACTGTCATGGGCCGTCAAAATTGGCTTTCCATTCTCGTCATATACAGAAACCTTCTGCTTATACTGCGCATGCAAATAAACAGTTAAAACACTGTCTGTTGACAAACTCGGACACATCAGAGCAAAGCAGGTCAAGTCCCAAAGAATTGCATTACAATATAAAACAATTTACACAGAATAAACTGCATAAAAGATAGATAGTTAATCCCCAACCCACCCACACACAAAGAACCTAAAAATGCCCAGTTCATCAGCGGCATGGTATACATACAGTCAGTTTGAGATGGAAAAAAGACAAAAAGAGAAACCCAGGATATATAAATCAATCAGAATATTTGCTTCAGTACACGTTACTATTTGGAGTCAGAATGTTTTATAACATTGTTCAAGATAAATTATCATCTACATTTAGCATATAATTTTTAAAAGTAGTTTACTTTTAAAAGTTGCACATATGTGTCTTCAGCTGATGCTATTACTTTTTCTTATTTAAAAAGTGCATTTTGGGGGTATTTATAGAGAACTTTCTTTCTACAGCAGGGGAAATAGCCCCTGCAACATTGTCAAAATGCTGTTTGCATAGAAATCAAATAAGTGAGACAAATACTTCACCTCAAATGTCATGTTCCTGGAAGCTGGGGCCCATTCTTCAGCAATTCGTCTCTCCAACGAAGCTTGATCAGCAATTGGTGGGACTCGAATATCAAAACCAGCCTGTGCTTCAGATGGCTGCAGATTCATGACATAACCCTGATGGACAAAACAACAATGTTGATCATATTCCTACATACCTCTTCAATGACAACAAAGACAGGTAGCAATATGAAAACATGACTAGTGTTAGCTTCTTCATGTAATAAGGAGTACAGTACAACACATTTGACGTGGCATTCCCTAATGAAAAAGTTTGATTCTTTGTGATTCGGAGTATAAGAAAACTATCATGTTGCTAAAAACTAGCCTCCTCCTAAGTCTTAAGTTTAAAGCGAAAAGGGGACACAATCACATGTTGAGTAACATACAATGACAACAAAGAGAGGTAGCTAATTACACTGAAAAGCTTGATTCTTTGTTAGCTGCTTTATACAAAAACAATAAGCTTTACTTATGCTTTTCTCTAATAGAGTAAAAGCAAACTATCACATATTCACATGTTAATAAAAAGTAGCTAATAACGCAAATAGAGTAAAAGCAAACTATCACATGTTAATAAAAAGTAGCTAATAACGCAAATACGCAAACCATATAAATAAACAAACAAAAAACATACAGTGGGAGAAGGCGTTCCAGCTTTAAGAAAAACCATATTAACCGAAACAACTTCACCTTCATTCCTCAACCCCGCCTTAACCAAATCAAACTGGGCACCCCTAAACCTCCTCACACTCTCCACACTCTTCAACAAATTCTCCATCGCCGTATTATCATACAGCTTCGCCCCATGCCCAGGGGCGCCACTCGCCTTAATCACAAGCCACATAGGACACCTCTCCGCGTAAAACAGCCTATAAAAATCCTCCGGATTCGCCAACCCTTCATCCAACACAACTCCCACATTCATTTCCTCAAACTCCTTACTATTCGCAAACTTTTCGGCCCCGTCGTGCCCACCAATCTCCTCATCAGGAACAAAAGACAAGTAAACATTCCTCAAAGGTACAAAGTTCTCATCTTTAAGCTTCTTGATAGCTTCAAGATACTGCAAGCCAACACATTTCATATCCTGGGACCCTCTTGCGTAAATATTGTCATGTTGGTCAATGGAACCTTGGAAAGGAGGGTGGGCCCACTTGTGGGGTTCAACTGGGACAACGTCTGTGTGGGAGTTGAGGAGGATGGAGGGTAGAGATGGGTTTGAGCCTGGCCATTTGAGTAAGACTAAAGGCTTGTTTTTTATGTATTCGATGGTTTGGTGTTCGAGTGAGAGGGTTTTGGCTATGGAGAGAATGAAGGTGGCTGCTTGGTGGTAGTTGGGTGATGGGTGTGATGTGTCTATTTGTAAGTATTCTTGGAATCTTGATATGATTGCTTCTGATGAAGAATCTTGATGGGCTGATGATGAAGAGAGTGAGAGTAAGATGAAGAACAAGTGGAAAAAGAATCTAATGGAGGTCATCTTTGATTTTGATTGGTGAGATATGAAATGTTAATGATGCCATTTTGTACGACTATAAATAGGTGTCTATGGGTAGACCCATTTTTGATAAGCCTTCACTCGGCCAAAAGCCCAAAATACATGTTTTTACGTTTGGTTACTATTTCGGTGCGTGTGGTAGCTGCTATAAATCACAATGGCTATACGTTTGATAGTATTGGTAGGCCCCTCATCTATGATAGATTCATTTACCCCTTATTCATGGTATACCTCAATTCTCGACACGACACGATAAAAAACACGAACACGACACGAAGTTAAATGGGTTTGGGTTGAGGATAAATAGGTTTGGATAAAAAACAGGTCAACCCGTCTAACCCGTTTAATAAATGGGTTGTGTTTGGGTTGAGTAAATACTAAACAAGTCAACCCGTGAACCCGTTTAAGTATACAAGACTCAAAAATTAAAAAATATAACCTAGTTTTTTATGTTGGATGTGCATTACATTTTTTTTAATGTACTTAATATGAGTGAATTACGAGTATACCTCAAATATCAATGAAATTGACACTTATAACTCTGAAAATTGCTGTATAGGTATTTGTATTTTCTTTTTATTATATTTTAGATCATTATATCACTTTTTCATTTAAACTAGTTAAAATCACAAACCACCAACCTTATTCATTGTTTGACCTATTTAGTTAAACAAGTTAAACGGGTTACACGTTATGCATGCAGGGTTAGAGTGGAGTTTTTGACACGATTAATAAATGGGTCGTGTTTTGGTAGAGGTTATACCAACCCGCCAACACGCGAACCCGAATAGGTCAACACGAACACGATTCGATTGTCACCCCTAATTCATTCCAATATTGGATAGATTTACATCTTAAACAAACAACTATATTTGGAATCAAAGTATTCCTTCATTCTGATTTTTGCATACCAAACGCACCCTTAAAACAAAAAAAGATTAAGGGCATTTGGTTTGTAGACAGGTTTAGGATTTGAATTTGAGGGTGTGTTTGGTTTGAGGGTGTAAGCATAGGAGTTTGGGATGATGAAGAAATACAATATTTGGTTTGTATACATAGGCTATGAAAGAGTAAGGGTATGTTTGATAAAACATAATGATTTAACATTGAATGATTCAAAACCCTGAATGATTTAGTGACTGTGAATGAATTAATTTTGAATAAAAATATGACGTTTGACAAGTTTCCTGAATTGGTGACACACCCATATTAAATTACCATATTAACCTTTTGTACAAATATCATTTTTTCCATTATTAGTTATTTTTATTTTTTAATATTGATATATGTTTGTTAAATTAAACTATTACTCAAGATGTTTATTCTTGTGAATTTTTAGTGTATTAAAATTGTTATTTGCTCATATGTATGCCATGCTTAATGTTTGAAAACATCAATATGCCTTGTCACTTCAATTAAAGTAAAGAAAAGAACCGATGAAAAAATTTATACATATCAACCTAGAAGGTATTTAATAGTCATTTTATAAATAAATATGCTAACAATAGTTAATAATATAAAAAGGCAGTAAGAGGGCACGACATTTGTTGCTACTGAATGAATTTACATGGCTATCAGTGATGTTCCATTTAAAGGCAATTAGAATGATCCAGTGGCTCAAGAAAAATCAACAAACATGCACTCACCTCTGACTGATTCAATGAAGGCCTCTGAATGACCAATTAAGAGGCTACCAAACAACCCCTAACATAACCCCTAACTCAACCCCAAATATGAGGGATACAAACCTCGAATGTGGACCTAGGATTAGATTATTTCTCTTACAATTCCACATTTTGGTCTCACCACTGTGTCATTTTGTCCCATACTTTTCTTCCTTTATTAATGTTTCTTTTTTCTTTTTCTTTTTTTCATTTTATATTGATTCTTCAAATCTTAAAAAATGTAAGAAGAAGTCTAATTTAAACGTTTTTTTTCATATTTTATTTTATAATTATATTAAATCCAAATCCAAATCCTAAACCAAATCCAAATCCTAATCCTATTCCTAAACCCATCTACAAACCAAACACCCCCTAAACTTGAATTTTGATTTGGATTTGAATTTAGATTAATAAAATATTATATTATTGTATAAATTTTGAAATTAAAAGATATTATTATTAAAAGTAAATAAAGAAAGAAAAAAAATGAAAGGCAAGGAATGAACTTGGGTCTACATATTTTACATAAAGACAAATCGGCTAATAAAAAAGTGGGCGTGTTTATGTAAACCATACTACTCGAGTGGGAATTGTAGACACCAGATTTTTTGGTATTAAGGAAGCGTTTGTTTAATGGGTGTTGCATTGTTGGATTATATTGATGCCTAAAAAAGTTTGTTTAGAATAAAAAGGTGGGCCCAAGCTTTTAAGTTGAATTCTAAATATTTTTTCCATCCTATCCGGTGCATAAAGATTAGTTTTCACAAAAGATTTGATGTCATTTTTGTCCTATCCAAAATCAGTGAACTCTCTTCACTTCTACACCACTCATCTAATATACTAAAAGATTCAGTGTCAATAAAATGTGAAGGCTTCATGATTAATGTAGGTAGTGTTGGGGCTTCAAGAATGTGTGTTGTACATACAACGAGTAGCATAGAAGTGAATGCAGAATCATGAATCATGGTGTATTAGGAGCCTTTATTATAGTGTAATAATGCAGGTGAATATGAAGTGTTTGGTATGTATTAGAAGCCTTTATTATAGTGTAACTAGCATGGTACCCGCGCGTTGGGCGTATGGTACCCTGAAATAAAATTTTCAGTAAATCATGTATTTTAGTTTATTATGTTATTTTTGAAAATGAATTTACGGGGATCAAGAATTTTGTTTAGCCAGGTTCGCTCGGCCTCGAGCCCGCTTGGCCCGTCCGGCCCCGACCTCACTCGCTTTCGGTGCCCGCTCTACCGCACCATGCTTGGACTGACCGCTCGGGCTTGAATATTTGTATAATGTTTTTTATTATTGTATTAGTGACATTTAATGCAGGAATTGTGTTTAAGTTGGTTGTACAATATGCTTGATAATTTGTATTTCTTGTGTAAGAGGTGTTTTAATAACTACATTAATTGTATTTATTGACCAGTTAATTAATTGACTACATTAAATATCTTTACCACATTAATAGTGCTTTGTATTTTGTACATTAAGCTTTAAGACTTGTAAGTCTTAAAATTAAGATTGAAGAGAAAGATTATTAATAGTGCATTATGTATTGTACAATAGGTGTTGTATTTTGTAAGTCTTAAATTTTAGACCATGAGGAGAGAGATTCATTCCTCTATTATAAGTAGTATAGATAATGCAGGTGAAGATGAAGTGTTTGGTGTTCATGTATAGAAACCAATCATGGACTTACACCATTCCCCAAATTAATTGCAGGTATACAAACAATCTCTATACATGCTCATGCAACTATAAAAAAGGCACAACAATGAAGCTTTTGGTGCTACAATTGTTTGTGTTTGGTTTTGTAATTTGTTGGTTTATGTGTGGATTGTGAAATGATGTAGTTGGATTAAATGTCATTGTTTGATTTTGAGTTTTCATGACCAGAAATTTAGACACATGCTCATAGCTGTGAATATGTGATTGCAAGATCCATCAGAATACTGGTGATTGCCAATTTTTATTTGTTTTATGTATGTTTATATTTTTGTTGTGATTAGTTTTATAGTAAAATGAACCCAACGACAACCTAAGCCATGACGACAGAGGAAGTTTTTTGTTAATTACAATCCATTCAAATCATTTGGTAAATGAGTTTATTGGTACCTCTATATATGGATCGTGAAAAGCCTCATCTCTTTATGATCGGGATGGGTTGAATCTAACGTAGAATTTGTTCCCTCAAATGTAAGTAATTTTTATTGATATTCATGCACAAATGATTGTGTAGGGAACACATATTTAAGATTGTTTAAGTCTGTTTAGTATTAATTCTGTTAGTATAATAGTTAAGTCGGGTAAGACAGAATTAAGTCTGTTAGTGTTAAGTCTGTTAGTTAAGTCTGCCAATATTAATATGGTTAAGTCTGGCAGAACAAAATGTTGATAGTTAACTCTGTTTATGATTAAAAAAAAACAGAATAGTTTGTTAGAGTTATTTTAGGAAGGGATATGTACGCGTAGAGTTATCTTGGGAAGAGATATCTTTAACCTTCCACAAGTCTTGTAGTCAATTAGGGTTTCCTTGGTGTATAAAAGGATTCCTAATGTATTAGGTTAAAGGCATGGGTTGTAAGCCTTAACCATTGATCAAGTAATCAATAGAAAATACGAAGTTAGTATATTATTGTGTTCTTCATACTTATTGTGTTAAGATTCCGCATTAGCACATTAAGGTCTTGTTAAGAGTTCTTCACATAGTGAATTTGGATTTATTCAACTTTACTATAAGCAATACAAAGGCTACTTAGATCCATAACTTTAGACCTACAAGTGGTATCAGAGCCTATTGAAGGACTCTGTTGTTGAAGATACACAAACATAAACACTCATTCCAAACCAAAGAAACATCAAACACAAAAAAGCAACTGAAACCTACTCGACCACCCCAGTGATGAAATCCAACCATGAAGATGGAGCGAAAACTCAACCTAAACAACCCCTAAATCACAAACCATCTCCAACATGAAGCTTCCACCATTGAAGAAAGATGAATATGACATCTGGGCTATGGAGATGAAGCACTATACGGGAGTACACTGATAATGAAGTGTGGAAGGTGATACAAAGGAAAAGATGGCACTTACTCTGTGTTGCCACCTGTTACTGCTACTGCTACTGAGATTCTTGTTGTAGAGAAGGATAGAAAGGCCAAGAACATCTTGTTAATGGCACTTCCCATGGAACATATCAGACGTTTTCATGGGATGGATGATGCAAATGAGATCTGGGAAGCAATCAAAGTAAGATTTGGAGGGAATGCTAACTCCAAAAAGATGCAAAAGGCTGTCTATAAACAACAATTTGAGGCCTTTGCTATTTTCAGTTCTGAAGGATTAGAGAAGGGCGATGATAGTTTCAACAACTATTATCACAATTAGAGGCCTATGGTGCTGGTGTTTCTGATGAGGATGCCAATCACAAATTCCTCAGGTCTTTGCCACAAGAATGGTCAAGTCTGGCAATGACCATGAGGACCAAGCCTGAAATTGACATAATGTCAATTGATGATCTGTACAATAACCTAATGGTTTTTTAACAGGAAATCAAGAGTGTGTCAAAACCATCCTTTTCCACCTCTCAGAATGTTGCCTTTGTCTCACATGGCAAGAACAGTACTAACCGGGTTAAGTCTGGTGGTAGTTATAGTACTTCCTCATTAATTACTATAAAAAGAGGGCACCCGGAGTTGCCGATCGTGTCATCTACTCTTTGCTAGATCATCAGAAAAGATGGATTTGCTCAATGAAGATTTAGAGCAAATCAATGATGCAGATATTGAGGAGATGGACATAAATTGGCAGATAGCTATGATTGCTATCAGGATGAATAGGTTCTTTTAGAGACACGGTAGAAGAGTTCGTTACTATCCAAAGACTCCAGTTGGCTTTGATAAAAAGAAGCTTGAGTGCTACAACTGCCATAAGCCTGGTCACTTTGCAATGGAATGTAAGTCTCCTGTGGAAACTGATAGGAAGAAGAAGGAATCTCCCTATCAAACAAAGGAAGCTGAGAAGTAGGAAATTCAAATGGTTGGGCTGCTGACCATAGATGGAGGTACTATCAATTGGGGAGAACATGTCAAGAGAGTCTACCAATCACTGCCGGGACATTGGCTTAAACAGTGAGGTATCTTTATGTTCAAAACTCTGTGTTGATACATATAACCAACTTAAAACACAAAGTGATGAGCAATTAACTCAGTTGAGAGAACAAGAAACACAAATTCTAGCTTATACCAATGCAGTCAAAACCTTAGAAGCACAAATTTCAAATCTTCAAAAACAAAATTCATCACTAAATGAAAAACTAATCTTTCAAGCTAATGATATTTTTGCTAAGGATGAAAAGCTAAGGAAATATAGAAGAATTGGTATGAAAGCTCAACAAGAAAGAGATGAGTTAAAGAGAATAGTGGGGATTTGGGGAGAGTCTTCTAAGAATCTACATAAGCTAATTAATTATGGCATGAGCTCTAACTATAAACTAGGTTTAGGTCATGAGATTAAATCAGATAGTGAGGTTTTGAGTTATGAGGAAGAGATGAAACCTGGAATATTTGGTAATTTAGAAGAAGACTATGTTGGTAAACCACTTTATAAAAGACTTGTTAAACTTGATAATTATAAAGGAGTTCCACCACCACTTAATGAAGATTACACACCTAAACCTAAACAAAAGTTTGATGAGTCTTTACTTGATTACAGCAAATGGAAAAATCCTGAAACACTTGTGTCTCAAGACTATTCCATTGAATTCTCCTGTGAATCCAATGACAGTGAAGGATCCTTTGGGAAGATTCCTGGAACCAGTGTCTCAGAAGACAAATCCAATGAGTATTCTAACTGTCAATCTAATGACAGTGAAGGATCCATTGGGAATGTCTTTGAATGTTCTCTTGAGCTTAAATCTGAACCCATAAAGATTTCTAAACCAGTTTTAATCAGTAAGCCTTATGTGTCCAAACCAAAACAAGCTGAGTCTGTCAAACCTAGTTGTGTTCGACACATAAAAACTCCTAGGCAACAGATTAAACCTGAAACACCTAAAGTAGACAGAAAGAATTGGAATAGGTTAATGCAGAGAGAATTTGGGAATGGATACTCTTTCACTAAGAAGAGTTGTTTTGTGTGTGGTAGCCTAAGTCATTTAATAAGAGACTGTGATTATCATGAGAAAAGAATGGCTAAAGAGGCTGAGATTAGGAGAAAAATGGCTGCAAACACTGGTAATGGTATAGTTAGACCAATGTGGTATAATGCAAATAGAATTGACCATGTTAATCAGTTTGTTTCTAGACCAGTACCTGTTAATAATGGTAATTCATTTGTTAATTCTGTTAGACCAAAAGTGGGTACTAGTGTATCAATTAATTCTGGTAGGCAAAATATTAATCCTGGTAACATGTCTAGGGTTAATACTGTCGTGTTAATTCGAGTCAAGCCAAAGTTAAATCTGGTTATATGAATGTTAAATTAAAACAACCAGAACCTACCAATACTTTACCCAGTCACAAGTTTAGAAAACCACAGGTGAATCAATTCAATCAAAGACTTCATTATGGTTTTTATTCACCTGTGAGGAGACCTATAGTTTATAATGCAGTTCAAATGTTTAAATCTTATGTTGCAAAGGGTAATTTGGGGACTACTGTTAAGCCCTCAGCATGTTATACTTGGAGACATACCAAACCACACTCCAAGAGTAATAGTGGACCATCTTCAGCTTATGCTTTGAATTCTCAAGGTCCACAAGGCAGACCCAAGCCTCTACAAAGCTGGGTCCCCAAGAGAAACTAATTTCTTTTGATATGCAGAACATCCACACCGAAGTTAGGAGGTGGAATTGTTGATAGTGGATGCTCGGGCATATGATGGTAACAAGGATCACTTGAGGGGTTTGAAGAGATCCAAGGAGGTTCTCATATTTTTGGTGGTAGCAAAGGCTACATTACAGGTAGAGGTAAAATTAAAGTGGGCAATTTAGAATTTGAGAGTGTCTCTTTTGTAAAAGAGCTTGGGCACTTTAACCTTTTCTCAATATCATAAATTTGTGATAAGCATCATAGGGTTCTTTTTACTGAAAATGAATGCTTTGTGTCGACTTCTGACTTTAAGATGCCTGATGAGAATCATACTTTAAGGTCCCAAGACAACACAACTTATATAGTTTTGATATGAAAACACCCCCAGCTGCCAAAGGTAGTGCCTGTTTGATTGCGAAAGCCTCACTTGATGAGTCTAAATTGTGGTACAGAAGACTTGGTCATATAAATTTAAAAAATCTTAACCTTTTCTCAATATCATAAATTTGTGATAAGCATCATAGGGTTCTTTTTACTGAAAATGAATGCTTTGTGTCGACTTCTGACTTTAAGATGCCTGATGAGAATCATATACTTCTTAAGGTCCCAAGACAACACAACTTATACAGTTTTGATATGAAGACACCCCCAGATGATAAAGGTGGTGCCTGTTTGATTGCGAAAGCCTCACTTGATGAGTCTAAATTGTGGTACAGAAGACTTGGTCATATAAATTTAAAAAATCTTAACAAGAGCTTGTGCAGGGAAACCTAGTTAGAGGACTAAGTGACAAGACTTTAAAAAATGACCACTGATCTGTGCAAAACCGTCAAGTTTTCTCACGCAGTCAACACTCTTGTGAATGGCCAACCTGTAGAAACTTAAAACGGCTTAAGCACAGATGCAATGAAGTCCCGGAGAATATAATGAATTCCCGTCGTTAAGTCCCACGAGACTCAATGGTGTGCCAAAACTAATCAGATGATAGAGTGATCACTAAGGATAGTGATCAGTAAAGGTTTTGATGAATAATTAAACCTAAAGAAAAAGTTAATAAATTACAGAGGCTTAAATGCAAATTAAAGAAAATTAAAAAGATAAAAAAAATATTAAATAAACGCTATCACTATTTGCAAAATGATGTTTTTGATTTTATGTTTTTATAAAACTTAATTAAAAACTACGTAGCGTACAAAAGAAAAAGTGAAACTTTCACAATATTAATCCTAAAAATATGAAAATGATATTTTTACAAACCTAATGATAAAATAAAATTTATAGAAAAATAAAATTATTTTTATAACTATTTATCTAATTATTATTAATTAAAAACTATTTTTAACTATTTAATAATAGCCTAAAATACAAGAAAATATGAAATAAAGCTAGAAAAGTAAAATTATGACTTAGAAAAATCTAAAATAACAAAATAGAATTTTCAAAACTATTTTTGTATTTTTCCGATTATTTTTCTATTTTCTAGGAATTAAAAACTATTAAAAACTACTTAAATTACTGAAAAATACAGATTTAACTAAGAAAAATCTAGAAAAATATTTTTTTGACTTTTTATATTTATCTTAACTTAAGAAAAATTAAAACTTATTTTTTTGAGCTTTTTCTAATTTAATTGTATTAAAAGCTATTTAAAATGACTTAAAAACTGTTTTTAATTAAGAAAAATAGCAAACTGACTTACAAAAATCTGAAAAATTTAAGAAAAGCTTAAAATAATATTAGTAATCTAAGAAAAATATAAAAACAGGGTGTTGTGTGTGAGAAATTGCAACTGCTATATCAAGTGCTTAGAAATAAGCACTTGAAATAAGCAAATGGAAACCAATAAGCACCAACTGAACACAGAAGCTTTAAAATGCAAAAAGTAACTAAATGCAACAATTTTTCACAAGCCTAGACCTCTGATTTGCAAATTGTATATATTTGATGTTTTGGCTAATGCTAAAAAACCGTAGGGGTCTACTTTGAGCTAGAAAATAAGCCACCAAATAAGTAAGAAATCGAAAAGCAAGATTGGCAACCTAAACTGGCTTAAGAACCAAAGATGAGATCAAAGTGAGCTATAATGAACTTGTTACAAGCTTGGCACAAAACTGCAAGTAATACTCGCCATCGAAGTGTGTAATAGTAGCTTAACCCCATTTTGACAAGCACTTTAGGAGCTTATAAAAATTTCACAAAATTATACAAAAATGCTAATAAGAAATTAGACCAACATGAGATTTTAAAACAACAAGTTTCACTGAATTTGGCTTAAAAATGAAGCCAAGAAAATTCACCCCAGTTGGGTGAAAACAAGGTTTTTCAGTTTTGACTTTATGAAGACAGTTATGAAACTTTGACTTATATGAACTTTGCAACTGATTTTAAAGACTTAGATTGATGTAATAAGGTGGAGTGAGACTACTGCAAGTTGTATTTATGAATTATGAACACAAAATAAGTTTTTACTTCTCCAAAACCTCAACAGTTAAACAACTAAGACAAATAAATGGGAGTTCGACTTTGACCTGTGCAGGCACAAGTTTATGACTGCAAAGAGCTCAAATGAGCAAAACAAACCTAAACTAACAAATCTTAATCACTGAATACACCTCTAAGACAATTAATGCAGCTGATCCAAACACCCTATTTCCAACTGATATGCAATTTTATTTGAGCTAAACACTGGACCAACTTGTGCTATAGATCAAACTGAGTTTGAATGATATAAATACAACTAAATAAACACATTTCAACTATTTAAAACTACCAATACAAGTACAGAGAAAATATGCTAACTGATGTGAAAATGTAAATAAGACAGATACTTACAAATGTCAGTCCTGATTGCAGGCTAAAACCAAAACCACAACTGCTATTCTAATCCCTTTCCAACCCAGAACCAACACTGCATTAACTCAATATCATCACCATTTCCCATTTAGGCTCCATTTTTGACTTTTGTTGACCATGGACCAAACTTGCTTAAAATTGAATTGTGAGCTTATAAAAAGCTATCAGGAGCTTAAATGAACTTATCTCATCTTAAAAATAAGCTAATAATGCTTTGGATACAAGAGTTTGAAAATGGATTTTCCAACAAAGAAACATGAAGATTTGCAACATAAGTAGAACTTTGAATTAGGACTTAGAATTGATTACAAACACTGAGTTAACTTAAATTCAATACATAGAAACTGAAATTACAACATTGTGACCTAAACTAAATCATTAATTTAAAAAACGACATAAAGGAAAAATTACTAAAACTAGCTACTCCCTTCTCTCTCTATCTCCTTCTCCTTTTATAAGCCAATCCTCTTTCCTATTGACTTCAAGATATCCCACCAATAATTTGGACTTTTGGATGGCAAGAGATGATCTTGGCCATTAGATCAAAATTTGGCGGGAACTTGTCTTTTGACAGTTGGGGTTGAGTGTTGGGGGAAAGGAATGCATTTAATGCCCTTTGGAGTTGTGTGGAGGTGGGGGGAACAAGGAAGGGATAAGGTGAGGAGGGGGGATGGGAGCTCTGGTCTTGCAGGTGAGCAAGTGGGGAAGGAGGAAAAAGGCGCCAAGGGCACAGTTGTTTGACTGGTTTGGGTTGACTGGTATTATTGGAAGGGGGTCACAAAACAGGGGGTCCAAATGCTTGGCAGGGTCACAATGGTTTGTGATAGGGTCCAAATGGGTTTAAAAGGTTTAATAACATAGGGACCTTTGTTGTAAATTCTGAAATTCAAGGGACCTAGGCTGCCAATTTGCAAAGCTGCTCCAAGGGACTAAAAGTGACAAGTTTCAATAATTCAAGGACCAAACTTGACATTTTCAAATTTCCAAGGGCCATTTTTGCCAATTTTGAAACTTGAAGGACCAATTTTGTAATTTCTCAAAACTTTTGACATTTTTCACCAAAGGACTAATTTTGACAAGTTATGATTTTTAAAGGACCTTTGGTGATTTATCTTTTGAAATTAAGGCTCAGGGACTATTTCTCGACAATTTTGAAACTTGGGACTAAACCGCCAATTATGCAAACTTAGCTCATTTTTCATCTGATTTTGAACATTTTGCATCCGAAACATATAAAATGCAATTTTGGAATATTTTCAGTATTTTGATGCATTTCGAGCATTTTAAACGCGTTTTGGGGATTGACCCAAAAATGATGAGTATTTACACACTCATCAATCCCCCACACTAAACTATTGCTAGTACCTAGCAATCTTTTGAGAAAACTTAATGGATTTGAATCTCTTTACCAAAAGCCATTACTTCAGGAGTAGCCAAATGTTTCTGATTCAAGTAAGAACCATGGTACACCGATAACCATGTGATTTTGAGCAAACCTCCACTTCCAACGATTTGATTTGTCTTTACCGAAGCCGCTTGTTCGACTAGCCAACTCTTAGATAAATTATCAATATTATCTTTGGTGAGCTGATTACCAATTTATGGTTTTTCCACGCCTTACCACAAGCCATAAACTTGCTGGGCTAGCCAACTCTTCACTAATTAAAGATATGGTGGAATGAATACCATACAATTTGGGCAAATTGCAAGCCGTCAACGGATTTGAGATATCTTTACCAAGAGCCGTTTGCTCCTGGATTAGCCAATCATTTTGTTTATTAGACACGGCGGACTGATAACCAATTGAGTAAGTGCAAAACACTTACTCAAAAAAAAATATTACGGCCATTATTTTGAAAGATTTTTTTTATATATAAAAAAAAACTTGTATATACACAACATGTGGGGCAACTCCCCCACACTAGGGTGGTAGAAAGTAGAAAGAAGTCAGAAATATGGGTGAAAAACCCATATGGCGGCTATTTTTTGATTACCGAAGTGCTAGCTTGACTCGACTCAATTCATTTGTTCATGGGGAAGTAAGTGGAAGAGACAATCACCATCGGACTTTCATTCAAATGGTTTGGATAAACATTGAATGTGTTGAAAGTTCCACTCCGATGAGATATAGATAGAACCGGCTCAAAATGATAAATGAAAATGCCGGGATCAAAAATAGTGTCCTCATTCCCTAAGGAGAAAAGGGAACAAGAAGTCACACCATATGTGAAGAAAAGAAAGAAAATCATGATAAAAATCATGACTAACTCCTCATTATCAGAAGGGGAATTCATGATTTTTGGATCATGAATCTCATCAATGAGGATAGAATCGTCATCACATGATGGAAGAGATAAGTTAGAATACAGAGGTGGGACAAGTGGGTGCTCGAGATATTTCCACCACTTCCTCGTGATGGTCTCGTGACGCCCTCGACATTTCATCGAAAAGAGGATTTACTTTCCCAAAAGTGTAGTCATTATTAAATTCAAAAAGAGTATTTGAGAAAATCCCGAAGTAACCTCGAAATGTCAAGAGAATCACAAAAGGCAAATCACAATCACTATCGGATATATCCTCACTCACTGGGATTGGGATGAAGTTCTCAACATTAGACGATTCCGTTTCCGGAATTGTGCCAAGATGCTCATCCTCCATTATGAGAGAGTTTTTTGAAGCAATAATAGGTAAGATAGGTGTGATAGCAATAGACTGAGGGAGTTGAGAAATAATATTTTTCAAAAGAATAACATCATTGCCGTCCTCATAATATTCTCATTTGAATAGTATCCTCATCATCATCGCCATCATATCGATTCTTATATTCATCTGAAGCTTACACACCATTCTTTCATTTGTAGTTTCTTTAATGCGTATTTCTTCTAACTTTGTGGAAGATTACATCCTCGTAATCATTGAAATGTGTGAAGGCTCTGGAAGTCTATTAATGATGGAATATGGGGGTTGGAAATTGTCAAAACCGGGAGAATTGGAATTGTGAAAATTTTGATTCATCGGTTGACATTAAAAAGTCGCATGAGGACCCCCGCAATTCTCACAACAGAGATAATTGGGAAAATAACTTTCACAAAAGTTCCTGATTGAACATGGTTCGCTCATAGACAAGCGGACCCGTGGTGGACAATCAAAACCGTAATGAGAATCATTCCCACAAAACTCGCATGAGTAGGATTCGCATTGGGGCTGTGGAGGTAGGTAGGAAAAATCAGATGTTTCATTATTAGAAATGGGATCGGATTACCGACAAATTTGTCTCCTAAACTCACATTGGTACATCGCCGACAATTTCCACCGTTAAATGGACCTCCACACCGTGAAACATGTCAAAACCATGACATAAAGAATTAAACGGATAAGAGGGATACGAGATGAAGAATTAAACGGTTATAGAGGATAAGGAATGGAGAATTAAACAGATTAGAGGATTAAGGATGGATATTTTTGGATTTTTGAAAAACATGTTATAAAACAAAGAATGAAAATATTTTTGGTGTTGTTAACACTTTAGGAAAAGTGTTAATGAACTTTTTGGATTATAGATAACTTTACAAAAGAAAAATGTTTACAAAAGGTGGTATATGTGCAAGAATGGTCCTAAAGCTTAACACACGCTAAAGCTCCCGCAGGCAGCCAAAAATTTTGATCTCAGTAAAACCGCCAAGTTTTCACGCAAGTGACCACTTGTGAATGGCCAACAGAAGAAACTTAAAACAAATTAAGCACGATGCAATGAAGTCCCGAGAATATAATGAATTTCCGGGTCGTTAAGTCCCACGGAGACTCAATGGTGTGCCAAAACTAACTCAGATGATAGAGTGATCACTAAGGATAGTGATCAGTAAAGGTTTTGATGAATAATTAAACCTAAAGAAAAAGTTAATAAATTACAGAGGCTTAAATGCAAATTAAAGAAAATTAAAAAGATAAAAAAAATATTAAATAAACGCTATCACTATTTGCAAAATGATGTTTTTGATTTTATGTTTTTTATAAAACTTAATAAAACTACGTGAATAGCATAAAAAAGAAAAAGTGAAACTTTCACAATATTAATCCTAAAAATATGAAAATGATATTTTTACAAACCTAATGATAAAATAAAATTTATAGAAAAATAAAATTATTTTTATAACTATTTATCTAATTATTATTAATTAAAAACTATTTTTAACTATTTAATAATAGCCTAAAATACAAGAAAATATGAAATAAAGCTAGAAAAGTAAAATTATGACTTAGAAAAATCTAAAATAACAAAAGAGAATTTTCAAAACTATTTTTGTATTTTTCTGATTATTTTTCTATTTTCTAGGAATTAAAAACTATTAAAAACTACTTAAATTACTGAAAAATACAGATTTAACTAAGAAAAATCTAGAAAAATATTTTTTTGACTTTTTATATTTATCTTAACTTAAGAAAAATTAAAACTTATTTTTTTGAGCTTTTTCTAATTTAATTGTATTAAAAGCTATTTAAAATGACTTAAAAACTGTTTTTAATTAAGAAAAATAGCAAACTGACTTACAGAAATCTGAAAAATTCAAGAAAAGCTTAAAATAATATTAGTAATCTAAGAAAAATATAAAAACAGGGTGTTGTGTGTGAGAAATTGCAACTGCTATATCAAGTGCTTAGAAATAAGCACTTGAAATAAGCAAATGGAAACCAATAAGCACCAACTGAACACAGAAGCTTTAAAATGCAAAAAGTAACTAAATGCAACAATTTTTCACAAGCCTAGACCTCTGATTTGCAAATTGTATATATTTGATGTTTTGGCTAATAAGCTAAAAAATGGTGGGTCTACTTTGAGCTAGAAAATAAGCCACCAAATAAGTAAGAAACTGAAAAGCAAGATTGGCAACCTAAACTAGACCTGGCTAAGTGCTTAAGAACCAAAGATGAGATCAAAGTGAGCTATAATGAACTTGTTACAAGCTTATAACAAAACTCCTGCACACTCGCCATCGAGTGTGTATGTGGCGCTTAACCCCATTTTGACAAGCACTTTAGGAGCTTATAAAAATTTCACAAAATTATACAAAAATGCTAATAAGAAATTAGACCAACATGAGATTTTAAAACAACAAGTTTCACTGAATTTGGCTTAAAAATGAAGCCAAGAAAATTCACCCCAGTTGGGTGACAAGGTTTTTCGTTTTGACTTTATGAAGACAGTTATGAAACTTTGACTTATATGAACTTTGCAACTGATTTTAAAGACTTAGATTGATGTAATAAGGTGGAATGAGACTACTGCAAGTTGTATTTATG
Organism: Chrysanthemum makinoi; assembly: GCA_910596185.1. NCBI lineage: Eukaryota > Viridiplantae > Streptophyta > Magnoliopsida > Asterales > Asteraceae > Chrysanthemum > Chrysanthemum makinoi. The sequence continues at coordinate 115,043,486 of OU343217.1, read as the reverse complement.
AATTATGAACACAAAATAAGTTTTTTACTTCCAAAACTCAACAGCTTAAACAACTAAGACAAATAAATGGGAGTTTGACTTTGAGCCCTGTGCAGACACAAGTTTATGACTGCAAAGAGCTCAAATGAGCTAAACAAACCTAAACTAACAAATCTTAATCACTGAATACACCTCTAAGACAATTAATGCAGCTGATCCAAACACTCTATTACCAACTGATATGCAATTTTATTTGAGCTAAACACTGAACCAACTTGTGCTATAGATCAAACTGAGTTTGAATGATCTAAATACAACTAAATAAACACATTTCAACTATTTAAAACTACCAATACAAGTACAGAGAAAATATGATAACTGATGTGAAAATGTAAATAAGACAGATACTTACAAATGTCAGTCCTGATTGCAGGCTAAAACCAAAACCACAACTGCTATTCTAATCCCTTTCCAACCCAAAACCAACACTGCATTAACTCAATATCATCACCATTTCCCATTTAGGCTCCAGTTTTGACTTTTGTTGACCATGGACCCAACTTGCTTAAAATTGAATTGTGAGCTTATAAAAAGTTATCAGGAGCTTAAATGAACTTATCTCATCTTAAAAATAAGCTAATAATACTTTGGATACAAGAGTTTGAAAATGGATTTTCCAATAGTAAACATGAAGATTTGCAACTTAAGTAAAACTTTGAATTAGGACTTTAATTGATTACAAACACCGAAGTTAACTTAAATTCAATACATAGAACTGAATTACAACATTTGCCTAAACTAAATCATTAATTTAAAAAACGACATAAAGGAAAAATTACTAAAACTAGCTACTCCCTTCTCTCTCTATCTCCTTCTCCTTTTATAAGCCAATCCTCTTTCCTATTGACTTCTTAGCATATCCCACCAATAATTTGGACTTTTGGATGTCAAGAGATGATCTTGGCCATTAGATCAAAATTTGGCGGAACTTGTCTTTGACAGTTGGGGTTGAGTGTTGGGGAAAGGAATGCATTTAATGCCCTTGGAGTTGTGTGGAGGGCGGGGAACAAGGAAGGGATAAGCAGGAGGGGATGGGAGCTCGTCTTGCAGGAGCAAGGGGAAGGAGGAAAAGGCGCCAAGGCACAAATTGTTTGACCGGTTTGGGTTGACCGTATTATTGGAAGGGGGTCACAAACAGGGGTCCAAATAAGCCATGTGGTCACATGGTTTGTGATAGTTCCAAATGGGTTTAAAAGGTTTAATAACATAGGGACCTTTGTTGTAAATTCTGAAATTCAAGGGACCTAGGCTGCCAATTTGCAAAGCTGCTCCAAGGGACTAAAAGTGACAAGTTTCAATAATTCAAGGACCAAACTTGACATTTTCAAATTTCTAAGGGCCATTTTTGCCAATTTTGAAACTCAAGGACCAATTTTGTAATTTCTCAAAACTTTGACATTTTCACCAAAGGACTAATTTTGACAAGTTATGATTTTAAAAGGACCTTTGGTGATTTATCTTTTGAAATTAAGGCTCATGGACTATTTCTGACATAATTTTGAAACTTGGGACTGAACCGCCATTATGCAAACTTAGCTCATTTTTCATCCGATTTTGAACATTTTGCATTCAAACATATAAAATGCAATTTTGAATATTTTCGATTTTGATGCATTTCTGAGCATTTTTAAACGTTTTGCAGTTCAGATTGACCCAAAAATGATGAGTATTTACACACTCATCAACCACACATGTGTTGCCTGCAACAAGGGAAAGCAACATAGGGCCTCATGCAAGGAAAAATCAGTTAGAACTGTAACTCACCCATTACACACCTTGCATATGGATTTATTTGGTCCTACTTCTATTAAAAGTATTAGTTATGCCAGCTATTGTCTTGTAATCACTGATGATTGCGCTGTGTTTTGTGGTTTTCTTATGTCTACTAAGGATGAAACTATAGGCATTCTTCAAGCTTTTATTAGGCAGATAGAGAACCAGCAGAATCAAAAGGTTAAGATTATTAGATTTGACAATGGCACATAGTTTAAGAACAGGGAAATGCTTGAATTTTGTGGAAATAAGGGCATTAAACAAGAGTATAGTATTACTAGAACTCCACAACAGAATGGAGTTGCTAAAAGAATGAACAGGACTCTCATTGAGGCAGCTAGGACCATGCTAGCAGACTCACACTTACCAACCACTTCAATGGGGCAAAGAATTTGCTTATGTTTTCAATAGGGTAAGGGTAACTAAACCTCAACACAAGACTCCTTATGAGCTTATGTTTGGCCATTGATCTATGCTAAACCTGTCAAGCTATCTCACACAAGCTAGCCACTTGTGAATGGCTAACCGTAAGAAACTTAAAAGCAGTTTAAAACACAAATGCAATGAAGATCGAGAATATAATGAATTCCCGGGTCGTTAAGTCCCACGGAGACTCAATGGTGTGTAAACACTAATTCAGATGATAGAATGATCGCTAAGGATAGTGATCAGTAAGGATTTTGATTGGAAATTACACTACTGATTGATTGGAATGGAATGGAATATAGAATTGGAAAGCACAACAATCAGATAAAAGAAACGCAAAAAGTACGTTTAAAAACTACGTATACGTACAAAAATAAAAAGTGAGATCTAAAAAATAAAATACCTAAAAATATGAAAATGACATTTTTGAAATCCTAAAAATAAAAGAAAATTATTAGAAAAAGAAAATTATTTTTACCACTATTTAATTAATTCTTATTAGTTAAAAACTACTTTAACTATTTAATAAATACTCTAAAATAGAAGAAAATACAAAATAAGGCTAGAAAAATAAAATTATGATTCAGAAAAATCTAAAATATTATAAAACTAATTTTAAAATTAAAAATATATTTTTCACACTTTTTATCTAATTATTACTAATTAATTATTATTTAAAATACACTTAAATACTAGAAAATATAAAATAAACCTGGAAAAATAAAATTTTAACTTGGAAAAATCTAAAATATGATAAAACTAATTTTAAAATTGAAAAGATATTTTTATGCTTTTTAATTATTTATTACTAATTAATTACTATTTTTAACTATTTAAAATTATAATAAATACTAAAAAGATTAGGAAAATTATGAAACTTTTTCTAAAAATACTATATGATGACAGAAAACTAACAAAAGTATAAAAACAAGATTTGCTTATTAATAAGCTAAAAAGAAAAATCAAAAAGCTAAAACCTATTAAATAAATGCTATCACTGAATTTAAATTGATCTTTTTCTGGATTTTCTTTTTGAAAACTACTAAACTACTGATATTATGAAACTTTAACAAAGACAAAAATTTTACAAAACACAAATAAGCAGTTTGAGAGAGCTTATGGGCCAACAGTTTATCTTAAGAGCTTATGTGATGATATAAGCTCAAACAAGCTCAACAGCTGAAAACAAAAGTTGAATAGGATTCAAACAAGCTAGTGCTACTAATATGAAGCTAAAAAGAACAGTTACAAACACTGATAAGCTAATAAACAGACAATAAGCACTTATGATACTAGTGTTGAAAAGCAGAAATGGGACAAAGTTTAAGCTTATAGCAACCCTACCAAACAAGCTTCAAAATGAAAAACAAGGCTTGAGACCTCAAGATGGCTAGGTTGGCTACCCAAAGAACCAAAGATCACAAGATTTGAGCAACAATTAAGCTCTGTGCAAGCTTTTGATTGAGCTTATGAAACAAAAGTACTGGTGACAGGGCACTTATGCAGACAAGGTACTATAAAGAAGCTGGAAAATAAGCACTTAATAAGCTAAACAGAAGTGAACTAACATTTTTCTAATTTTGTTTAGCAACTGAACTTTAATTTCCCAAAAGCTTTTAAGCTAAAAATCACTATTAAGCACACACTAAAAATAACTGTTTTAATCAAAAACGACCAAATGAAAATATTGACTTTTTGATTTACACTAAAAGTTTGACCAAAGTGAACTTTGATTTGATCTTAAGCATTGAATGTGATGTATTAAGGTATACTAAGACTTATTTAACCAACACTAACAACTTATGAACACAAAACCTTGATCATGATTCATAAAAACTCAACAGTGGACACACTAGTTAAGATCAAATGCAATTTTGACTTTTCACCAAATGAGAACTAGTTTTCTTGACTTGCTTGAATTATTAGACACCAATGAGACATGAAACAAGTTCAAACAATAACTCAAACAACCTATAGCACAGTAAACACAAGAAATCCAAACACCCCTTTATCTTAACTGTTTTGAATATTATAATGCTAAAACAAGTTTATAGACCAAGAAATCTGTTTAATATCTTAAAGTAGCTATAATTAAACAGATTGGAACTGAAATTAACTCTATATAAACACTTGAACTAGGAAATGCAAACTTTAATGAAATGACTTACAAAATGAGTTTAGGCACAAAACAGAGAACTGAGATCAAATAACCATTCCTATATGCTTACCACTAAGCTCTAAACCAAAATCAATCCAAGTATCACCATGCTTCAGTCTTGATCATCATTTCCCTTGCCTTTTTATTTTTAACTGAATTTTTAGTATTTTTGGAAATTTTTGAGTTATGAATCTAAACTGAATTCAAAGGTTTCTGATAGCTTATAAAGGCTTCCTAAGAGCTTATAGAAGCTTCAGAAGCAATAATAACAACTAATAGCAACAATTGATTGTTTTGAGAATTTAGACATAAAAAATTGCAAAAACTAAATTCGTATGTAAAAACTGAAATTGAAAATGGAAATAGGTTTTTATTACACTGCAATAATATTACAAAGCACTTGAAAACTTAAACATGAACTAGAAAGCTTAAAAACTTAAAAACAACATAAGTAAAACTAAATTACACTACTTCTCTCTTCTCTTTCTTCCTTTATTTATACTTCAAAAGCTTCCCACTAGTCCTCTGATTGATTCCCACTTGGAATTGGGGCCGTTGGATGACTTTAGTGGATTTTGGCCGTTTGATGCATTTTGGCGCCAAAATGGTTTTAGCCAGGTGGAAGGATTGAGTGTTAAGGGGAAGGGATCATTTAATGATTCTTGTTTTGTGGTGGAGGTGGAGGGGACAAGGGGAGTAATATGTTGAGCTGGGGGGATGGTTGTGTTGAGATATTGCAGGGTAGCAGGTGGGAAGACGAAGAAAAAAAAGGCGCGGGGTTGGTTTATTTGACTATTGGTTTGACTGACCGGCAGTTAATAAGCAAGGGTCCAAAAGGTTATTGACAGGGGTCAATTGGATAGAGACAAGGTCCAAATGGGTTCAAGGTCCAAAAAGGTATAAAGGCTTAATAATACATAGGGACCAATGTTGCACATTCTGAAAATGCAAGGACCTTTTCTGCCAATTCTGAAAAGTTGCTCCAAGGACTAAAAGTGACAATCTCAAAAAGTACAAGGACCAAACTTGATATTTTCCAATTTCCAGGGGCCATTTTTGCCAATTTTCAAAGTTGGAGGACCAAACTTGTAATTTTCTCAAACTTTTGATATTTTTCACCAAAGGACTAATTTTGACAATTTTTGATTTTAAAAGGACCTTTGGTGACTTTTCTTTTGAAATTTTTGACTCAGGGACTATTTTTGACAATTTTAGAAACTTGGGGAACTGAAACTGCCAACTATGCAAACTTTGCTCATTTTTCATCTGATTTTGAACATTTTGCATCTGAAACATATAAAATGCAAATTTTGAATATTTTCAGTATTTTGATGCATTTCTGAGCATTTTAAGACGTTTTGCAGTTCAGATTTAACCAAAAATGATGAGTATTTACACACTCATCAATCCCCCACACTAAACTATTGCTAGTCCCTAGCAATCTTTTGAGAAAAACTTAATGGATTTGAATCTCTTTACCAAAAGCCATTACCTCTGGAGTAGCCAAATGTTTTAGTTCAAGTAAGAACCATGGTACACCGATAACCATGTGATTTTGAGCAAACCACCAGATTTCAACGGATTTGATTTGTCTTTACCAGAAGCCGTTTGCTCTGGACTAGCCAAATCTTAGATAAATTATCAATATTATCTTTGGTGAGTTGATTACCAATTATGGTTTTTCCACTGCCTTTACCACAAGCCATAAACTTGCGGGCTAGCCAACTCTTCACTTTTAAGGATATGGTGAGCTGAATACCATACAATTTTGGGCAAATTGCAAGCCGTCAACGGATTTGAGATATCTTTACCAAGAGCCGTTTGCTCCTGGATTAGCCAATCCTTTTGTTTTTTAGACATGGCGGACTGATTACCATATGATGAATAAGTGAAAAACACTTATTCCAAAAAAAATTTTGGCCAAAAACGGGGGAATTGGGTGGATAATACATGATAAAATTCGTGAGAATTCCCCCCACACTTAGAAATGAATATTGCCCTCAATATTCAAAGTACCGGCGGTTATGCCGAAACAAAGAACGTAAAAGGGAAATACTACGGCCATTATTATGAAAGAGATTTTTTTTTTTTTTTTTTTTTTAAAGATTTTATATACAACATGTGGGCAACTCCCCACACTAGGGTGTGGTAGAACAGAAAGAAGACAGAAATATGGGTGAAAACCCATATGGTGTGTGCTAATGTTTTTGATTACCGAGTCACTAGCTTGACTCGATCCCCGCATTCATTGGTTCATGGGGCAGTAAGTGGAAGAGACAATCTCCATCGGACTTTCGTTCAAGATATTTGGACAAATATTGAAGCACGTGAAAGTTCCACACCGATGAGATATACATAGAACCGGCTCAAAATGATAAATGAAAATGCCGGGATCAAAAATAGTGTCCTCATTCCCAAAGGAAAAAGGAACGAGAAACCACACCATCTGTGAAAAATGGAATAAAGATGTGCATCACAATGCAATCCCATTCTTCATTAGTGAGGAGTAAATCACCATTTGTGACATTTTTAAGCTTAAACTTGAAGCTTATATGGTGATTGTCAATAAGATGTCCGGGAGGGAGAGTAGGAAACGGTTCTTCAATCAACAGATTTTCAAGAAAGAGGATGTCTCCCTCCGAATCAAAGTAAGTATTGTCAATCCTTGTTGGAATCGACTCATCACTAAGAAAATCATCGACTTCCTTCCAAAATTTGTCATCTTCCTCATCTGGAGTGAGGGAAGAAATGGAAGAGTCGGAAATGGGACAAGAAACGAGTGGATGATCATTATATAGGAGATTTCTAGTTTCTCCAAGATCGGCTTCGAAATCAAAGAGATCATCGTCACTTTCTGATGAAAGTGGACTGATGTGAGTGAGTTCATCCGTGAACTCCTCAAGAAGAGGATCAGACTGTGGGAGTGATGCCTCGACATACTCAATGTCTCCATAAGAAGCACAATCGTCGCTAAAATCGGAGAAAGTTTCAAAATGATCATTTGAACACTCAAGAGGGGAAGAAGAATCACACATATGATCAGAAATTCCCTGTGACTCTCTCGGGATTGGGACAAGGTCCTCAACACTCGATTTTATAAATTCGTCCGATTCCTTTTCAGGAACAGTGTCAAGAAGCTCATCCCCCATGTTTAGAGAGTGAGTGGGAATATCAGGTGTGATAACAACATGACTTGAGGGAGTTTAGAAGGACTAGCATACATATGTTTTATACTTTCCATTTGTTCTTCTGCTAGTAATTCCATCATAGTCTTTTCTCCCTGAATTTTCATGGAATGAGTTTCAACTGATGAACTTGATGAACCATTATAAAATTGTAGGATATCAAGGATATCTTCATCATCATCGTCATCAGGAATGAAACGGAATCGAGAGCTAGATCTGGCTGCTTTTTCTTTTGTAATTGATTCCCTAATAGATTTTTCAAAGGCAATTTGGGAATTTAATTTAGCAGTCCGCTCTTCGGCTAACAAAACTTCCATGGATTTTTCATTTGGATTATCTTGGGAGTGTTTAGATTCCTTCAAATCTTTCACTAAATCCAAAAGATCAAGGAGAAGATTTTGAGGAAGTGGCTCAGGCTGGTACTGTAGAGGTTGGTCATGATACGAAGAGCCGTAATTGCTACAAGGAAATGGATTCCTTGTTTGACAATCCGAGCTAGAGTGAAGACCTCCACAATACTCACAACAGTAAAACTGATGTGGCTGTAAGTGGTATGTGTTGTAGTCATAATTGTTATCAGGAACCTGCTCATAGACAAGCGTGTTTCCTGATTGACAATCAGAACTGGAATGTGAACCACCACAGTACTCACAATAGTAAAACTGCTGAGTCTCACAGTGTGGTAGCTGATGGAATAAATCAGTTGTGTTATGGTAGGAATAGGGATCCTGGTTATAGACAGACCCGTTTCCTGATCCCACCATGCTACAACTGGGCAATTGCCACCATTATAAGGACCACCACACCATTGACAACCAAGAGGGTGAGGATAAGACATAGAAAGAATCAAATGGTTTTAGAGGGTAAGAAATGAAGAATCAAAAGGGTAAGAGGGTAAAGAGGAATATTTTTGGTATTTTTGAAAAACATGATGTAAAAACAAAGAATGAAAATATTTTTGGTGTTTTTAACACTTTAGGAAAAGTGCTAATGAACTTTTTGGATTTTCTGATAACTTTACAAAAAAAACTTTTTACAAATGGTGGGATATGTGCAAGAATGGGTCTGAAAATGGCTTAACACATGCTAAAGCCTCCCCGGCAGCGGCGCCAAAATTTGATCTATGCTAAACCTGTCAAGCTATCTCACACAAGCTAGCCACTTGTGAATGGCTAACCGTAAGAAACTTAAAACAGTTAAAACACAAATGCAATGAAGATCAGGAGAATATAATGAATTCCCGGGTCGTTAAGTCTCACAGAGACTCAATGGTGTGTAAACACTAATTCAGATGATAGAACGATCACTAAGGATAGTGATCAGTAAGGATTTTGATTGGAAATTACACTACTGATTGATTGGAATGGAATGGAATATAGAATTGGAAAGCACAACAATCAGATAAAAGAAACGTAAAACGTACGTTTAAAAACTACGTATACGTACAAAAATAAAAAGTGAGATCTAAAAAATAAAATACCTAAAAATATGAAAATGACATTTTTGAAATCCTAAAAATAAAAGAAAATTATTAGAAAAAGAAAATTATTTTTACCACTATTTAATTAATTCTTATTAGTTAAAAACTACTTTAACTATTTAATAAATACTCTAAAATAGAAGAAAATGCAAAATAAGGCTAGAAAAATAAAATTATGATTCAGAAAAATCTAAAATATTATAAAACTAATTTTAAAATTAAAAATATATTTTTCACACTTTTTATCTAATTATTACTAATTAATTATTATTTAAAATACACTTAAATACTAGAAAATATAAAATAAACCTGGAAAAATAAAATTTTAACTTGGAAAAATCTAAAATATGATAAAAATAATTTTAAAATTGAAAAGATATTTTTTATGCTTTTTAATTATTTTTTTACTAATTAATTACTATTTTTAACTATTTAAAATTATAATAAATACTAAAAAGATTAGGAAAATTATGAAACTTTTTCTAAAAATACTATATGATGACAGAAAACTAACAAAAGTATAAAAACAAGATTTGCTTATTAATAAGCTAAAAAGAAAAATCAAAAAGCTAAAACCTATTAAATAAATGCTATCACTGAATTTAAATTGATCTTTTTCTGGATTTTCTTTTTGAAAACTACTAAACTACTGATATTATGAAACTTTAACAAAGACAAAAATTTTACAAAACACAAATAAGCAGTTTGAGAGAGCTTATGGGCCAACAGTTTATCTTAAGAGCTTATGTGATGATATAAGCTCAAACAAGCTCAACAGCTGAAAACAAAAGTTGAATAGGATTCAAACAAGCTAGTGCTACTAATATGAAGCTAAAAAGAACAGTTACAAACACTGATAAGCTAATAAACAGACAATAAGCACTTATGATACTAGTGTTGAAAAGCAGAAATGGGACAAAGTTTAAGCTTATAGCAGCCCTACCAAACAAGCTTCAAAATGAAAAACAAGGCTTGAGACCTCAAGATGGCTAGGTTGGCTACCCAAAGAACCAAAGATCACAAGATTTGAGCAACAATTAAGCTCTGTGCAAGCTTTTGATTGAGCTTATGAAACTGGTGCACAGGGCACTTATGCAGACAAGGTACTATAAAGAAGCTGGAAAATAAGCACTTAATAAGCTAAACAGAAGTGAACTAACATTTTTCTAATTTTGTTTAGCAACTGAACTTTAATTTCCCAAAAGCTTTTAAGCTAAAAATCACTATTAAGCACACACTAAAAATAACTGTTTTAATCAAAAACGACCAAATGAAAATATTGACTTTTTGATTTACACTAAAAGTTTGACCAAAGTGAACTTTGATTTGATCTTAAGCATTGAATGTGATGTATTAAGGTATACTAAGACTTATTTAACCAACACTAACAACTTATGAACACAAAACCTTGATCATGATTCATAAAAACTCAACAGTGGACACACTAGTTAAGATCAAATGCAATTTTGACTTTTCACCAAATGAGAACTAGTTTTCTTGACTTGCTTGAATTATTAGACACCAATGAGACATGAAACAAGTTCAAACAATAACTCAAACAACCTATAGCACAGTAAACACAAGAAATCCAAACACCCCTTTATCTTAACTGTTTTGAATATTATAATGCTAAAACAAGTTTATAGACCAAGAAATCTGTTTAATATCTTAAAGTAGCTATAATTAAACAGATTGGAACTGAAATTAACTCTATATAAACACTTGAACTAGGAAATGCAAACTTTAATGAAATGACTTACAAAATGAGTTTAGGCACAAAACAGAGAACTGAGATCAAATAACCATTCCTATATGCTTACCACTAAGCTCTAAACCAAAATCAATCCAAGTATCACCATGCTTCAGTCTTGATCATCATTTCCCTTGCCTTTTTATTTTTAACTGAATTTTTTAGTATTTTTGGAAATTTTTGAGTTATGAATCTAAACTGAATTCAAAGGTTTCTGATAGCTTATAAAGGCTTCCTAAGAGCTTATAGAAGCTTCAGAAGCAATAATAACAACTAATAGCAACAATTGATTGTTTTGAGAATTTAGACATAAAAATTGCAAAAACTGAATTCGTATGTAAAAACTGAAATTGAAAATGGAAATAGGTTTTTATTACACTGCAATAATATTACAAAGCACTTGAAAACTTAAACATGAACTAGAAAGCTTAAAAACTTAAAAACAACATAAGTAAAACTAAATTACACTACTTCTCTCTTCTCTCTTCTCTTTCTTCCTTTATTTATACTTCAAAAGCTTCCCACTAGTCCTCTGATTGATTCCCACTTGGAATTGGGGCCGTTGGATGACTTTAGTGGATTTTGGCCGTTTGATGCATTTTGGCGCCAAAATGGTTTTAGCCAGGTGGAAGGATTGAGTGTTAAGGGGAAGGGATCATTTAATGATTCTTGTTTTGTGGTGGAGGTGGAGGGGACAAGGGGAGTAATATGTTGAGTGGGGGATGGTTGTGTTGAGATATTGCGGTGGTAAAGGTGGGAAGACGAAGAAAAAAAAGGGCGCTTGGGGTTGGTTTATTTGACTATTGGTTTGTGGGATTAATAAGCAAGGGTCCAAAAAGGTTATTGACAGGGGGTCAATTGGATAGAGACAAGGTCCAAATGGGTTCAAGGTCCAAAAAGGTATAAAGGCTTAATAATACATAGGGACCAATGTTGCACATTCTCAAAATGCAAGGACCTTTTCTGCCAATTTTGAAAAGTTGCTCCAAGGACTAAAAGTGACAATCTTAAAAATTACAAGGACCAAACTTGATATTTTCCAATTTCCAGGGGCCATTTTTGCCAATTTTCAAAGTTGGAGGACCAAACTTGTAATTTTCTCAAACTTTTGATATTTTTCACCAAAGGACTAATTTTGACAATTTTTGATTTTAAAAGGACCTTTGGTGACTTTTCTTTTGAAATTTTTGACTCAGGGACTATTTTTGACAATTTTAGAAACTTGGGGACTGAAACGCCAATTATGCAAACTTTGCTCATTTTTCATCTGATTTTGAACATTTTGCATCTGAAACATATAAAATGCAAATTTTGAATATTTTCAGTATTTTGATGCATTTCTGAGCATTTTAAGACGTTTTGCAGTTCAGAGTTAACAAAATGATGAGTATTTACACACTCATCAATCCCCACACTAAACTATTGCTAGTCCCTAGCAATCTTTTGAGAAAAACTTAATGGATTTGAATCTCTTAACCAAAAGCCATTACTCTCGGAGTAGCCAAATGTTTTAGTTCAAGTAAGAACCATGGTACACCGATAACCATGTGATTTTGAGCAAACCACCCGCTTTCAACGGATTTGATTTGTCTTTACCAGAAGCCGTTTGCTCTGGACTAGCCAACTCTTAGATAAATTATCAATATTATCTTTGGTGAGTTGATTACCAATTATGGTTTTTCCACTGCCTTTACCACAAGCCATAAACTTGCGGGCTAGCCAACTCTTCACTTTTAAGGATATGGTGAGCTGAATACCATACAATTTTGGGCAAATTGCAAGCCGTCAACGGATTTGAGATATCTTTACCAAGAGCCGTTTGCTCCTGGATTAGCCAATCCTTTTGTTTTTTAGACATGGCGGACTGATTACCATATGATGAATAAGTGAAAAACACTTATTCCAAAAAAATTTTGGCCAAAAACGGGGGAATTGGGTGGATAATACATGATAAAATTCGTGAGAATTCCCCCCCACACTTAGAAATGAATATTGCCCTCAATATTCAAAGTACCGGCGGTTATGCCGAAACAAAGAACGTAAAAGGGAAATACTACGGCCATTATTATGAAAGAGATTTTTTTTTTTTTTTTTTTTTAACTTGAAAAGATTTTATATACAACAGTGTGGGGCAACTCCCCCACACTAGGGTGGTAGAACAGAGAAAGAAGACAGAAATATGGGTGAAAACCCATATGGTGTGTGCTAATGTTTTTGATTACCGAGTCACTAGCTTGACTCGATCCCCGCATTCATTGGTTCATGGGGCAGTAAGTGGAAGAGACAATCTCCATCGGACTTTCGTTCAAGATATTTGGACAAATATTGAAGCACGTGAAAGTTCCACACCGATGAGATATACATAGAACCGGCTCAAAAATGATAAATGAAAATGCCGGGATCAAAAATAGTGTCCTCATTCCCAAAGGAAAAAAGGGAACGAGAAACCACACCATCTGTGAAAAATGGAATAAAGATGTGCATCACAATGCAATCCCATTCTTCATTAGTGAGGAGTAAATCACCATTTGTGACATTTTTAAGCTTAAACTTGAAGCTTATATGGTGATTGTCAATAAGATGTCCGGGAGGGAGAGTAGGAAACGGTTCTTCAATCAACAGATTTTCAAGAAAGAGGATGTCTCCCTCTGAATCAAAGTAAGTATTGTCAATCCTTGTTGGAATCGACTCATCACTAAGAAAATCATCGACTTCCTTCTAAAATTTGTCATCTTCCTCATCCGGAGTGAGAGAAGAAATGGAAGAGTCGGAAATGGGACAAGAAACGAGTGGATGATCATTATATAGGAGATTTCTAGTTTCTCCAAGATCGGCTTCGAAATCAAAGAGATCATCGTCACTTTTCGATGAAAGTGGAATGATGTGAGTGAGTTCATCGGTGAACTCCTCAAGAAGAGGATCAGACTGTGGGAGTGATGCCTCGACATACTCAATGTCTCCATAAGAAGCACAATCGTCGCTAAAATCAGAGAAAGTTTCAAAATGATCATTTGAACACTCAAGAGGGGAAGAAGAATCACACATATGATCAGAAATTCCCTGTGACTCTCTCGGGATTGGGACAAGGTCCTCAACACTCGATTTTATAAATTCGTCCGATTCCTTTTCAGGAACAGTGTCAAGAAGCTCATCCCCCATGTTTAGAGAGTGAGTGGGAATATCGGGTGTGATAACAACAGACTGAGGGAGTTTAGAAGGACTAGCATACATATGTTTTATACTTTCCATTTGTTCTTCTGCTAGTAATTCCATCATAGTCTTTTCTCCCTGATTTTTCATGGAATGAGTTTCAACTGATGAACTTGATGAACCATTATAAAATTGTAGGATATCAAGGATATCTTCATCATCATCGTCATCAGGAATGAAACGGAATCGAGAGCTAGATCTGGCTGCTTTTTCTTTTGCAATTGATTCCCTAATAGATTTTTCAAAGGCAATTTGGGAATTTAATTTAGCAGTCCGCTCTTCGGCTAACAAAACTTCCATGGATTTTTCATTTGGATTATCTTGGGAGTGTTTAGATTCCTTCAAATCTTTCACTAAATCCAAAAGATCAAGGAGAAGATTTTGAGGAAGTGGCTCAGGCTGGTACTGTAGAGGTTGGTCATGATACGAAGAGTCGTAATTGTTACAAGGAAATGGATTCCTTGTTTGACAATCCGAGCTAGAGTGAGGACCTCCACAATACTCACAACAGTAAAACTGATGTGGCTGTAAGTGGTATGTGTTGTAGTCATAATTGTTATCAGGAACCTGCTCATAGACAAGCGTGTTTCCCGATTGACAATCAGAACTGGAATGTGAACCACCACAGTACTCACAACAGTAAAACTGCTGAGTCTCACAGTGTGGTAGCTGATGGAATAAATCAGTTGTGTTATGGTAGGAATAGGGATCCTGGTTATAGACAGACCCGTTTCCTGATTCCACCATGCTACAAATGGGGCAATTGCCACCATTATAAGGACCACCACACCATTGACAACCAAGAGGGTGAGGATAAGACATAGAAAGAATCAAATGGTTTTAGAGGGTAAGAAATGAAGAATCAAAAGGGTAAGAGGGTAAAGAGGAATATTTTTGGTATTTTTGAAAAACATGATGTAAAAACAAAGAATGAAAATATTTTTGGTGTTTTTAACACTTTAGGAAAAGTGCTAATGAACTTTTTGGATTTTCTGATAACTTTACAAAAAAAACTTTTTACAAATGGTGGGATATGTGCAAGAATGGGTCTGAAAATGGCTTAACACACGCTAAAGCCTCCCCGGCAGCGGCGCCAAAATTTGATCTATGCTAAACCTGTCAAGCTATCTCACACAAGCTAGCCACTTGTGAATGGCTAACCGTAAGAAACTTAAAACAGTTAAATCACAAATGCAATGAAGATGGGAGAATATAATGAATTCCCGGGTCGTTAAGTCCCACAGAGACTCAATGGTGTGTAAACACTAATTCAGATGATAGAATGATCACTAAGGATAGTGATCAGTAAGGATTTTGATTGGAAATTAAACTACTGATTGATTGGAATGGAATGGAATATAGAATTGGAAAGCACAACAATCAGATAAAAGAAACGCAAAAAGTACGTTTAAAAACTACGATAACGTACAAAAATAAAAAGTGAGATCTAAAAAATAAAATACCTAAAAATATGAAAATGACATTTTTGAAATCCTAAAAATAAAAGAAAATTATTAGAAAAAGAAAATTATTTTTACCACTATTTAATTAATTCTTATTAGTTAAAAACTACTTTAACTATTTAATAAATACTCTAAAATAGAAGTAAATGCAAAATAAGGCTAGAAAAATAAAATTATGATTCAGAAAAATCTAAAATATTATAAAACTAATTTTAAAATTAAAAATATATTTTTCACACTTTTTATCTAATTATTACTAATTAATTATTATTTAAAATACACTTAAATACTAGAAAATATAAAATAAACCTGGAAAAATAAAATTTTAACTTGGAAAAATCTAAAATATGATAAAACTAATTTTAAAATTGAAAAGATATTTTTTATACTTTTTAATTATTTTTTTACTAATTAATTACTATTTTTAACTATTTAAAATTATAATAAATACTAAAAAGATTAGGAAAATTATGAAACTTTTTCTAAAAATACTATATGATGACAGAAAACTAACAAAAGTATAAAAACAAGATTTGCTTATTAATAAGCTAAAAAGAAAAATCAAAAAGCTAAAACCTATTAAATAAATGCTATCACTGAATTTAAATTGATCTTTTTCTGGATTTTCTTTTTGAAAACTACTAAACTACTGATATTATGAAACTTTAACAAAGACAAAAATTTTACAAAACACAAATAAGCAGTTTGAGAGAGCTTATGGGCCAACAGTTTATCTTAAGAGCTTATGTGATGATATAAGCTCAAACAAGCTCAACAGCTGAAAACAAAAGTTGAATAAGATTCAAACAAGCTAGTGCTACTAATATGAAGCTAAAAAGAACAGTTACAAACACTGATAAGCTAATAAACAGACAATAAGCACTTATGATACTAGTGTTGAAAAGCAGAAATGGGACAAAGTTTAAGCTTATAGCAGCCCTACCAAACAAGCTTCAAAATGAAAAACAAGGCTTGAGACCTCAAGATGGCTAGGTTGGCTACCCAAAGAACCAAAGATCACAAGATTTGAGCAACAATTAAGCTCTGTGCAAGCTTTTGATTGAGCTTATGAAACTGGTGCACAGGGCACTTATGCAGACAAGGTACTATAAAGAAGCTGGAAAATAAGCACTTAATAAGCTAAACAGAAGTGAACTAACATTTTTCTAATTTTGTTTAGCAACTGAACTTTAATTTCCCAAAAGCTTTTAAGCTAAAAATCACTATTAAGCACACACTAAAAATAACTGTTTTAATCAAAAACGACCAAATGAAAATATTGACTTTTTGATTTACACTAAAAGTTTGACCAAAGTGAACTTTGATTTGATCTTAAGCATTGAATGTGATGTATTAAGGTATACTAAGACTTATTTAACCAACACTAACAACTTATGAACACAAAACCTTGATCATGATTCATAAAAACTCAACAGTGGACACAATAGTTAAGATCAAATGCAATTTTGACTTTTCACCAAATGAGAACTAGTTTTCTTGACTTGCTTGAATTATTAGACACTAATGAGACATGAAACAAGTTCAAACAATAACTCAAACAACCTATAGCACAGTAAACACAAGAAATCCAAACACCCCTTTATCTTAACTGTTTTGAATATTATAATGCTAAAACAAGTTTATAGACCAAGAAATATGTTTAATATCTTAAAGTAGCTATAATTAAACAGATTGGAACTGAAATTAACTCTATATAAACACTTGAACTAGGAAATGCAAACTTTAATGAAATGACTTACAAAATGAGTTTAGGCACAAAACAGAGAACTGAGATCAAATAACAATTCCTATATGCTTACCACTAAGCTCTAAACCAAAATCAATCCAAGTATCACCATGCTTCAGTCTTGATCATCATTTCCCTTGCCTTTTTATTTTTAACTGAATTTTTTAGTATTTTTGGAAATTTTTGAGTTATGAATCTAAACTGAATTCAAAGGTTTCTGATAGCTTATAAAGGCTTCCTAAGAGCTTATAGAAGCTTCAGAAGCAATAATAACAACTAATAGCAACAATTGATTGTTTTGAGAATTTAGACATAAAAATTGCAAAAACTGAATTCGTATGTAAAAACTGAAATTGAAAATGGAAATAGGTTTTTATTACACTGCAATAATATTACAAAGCACTTGAAAACTTAAACATGAACTAGAAAGCTTAAAAACTTAAAAACAACATAAGTAAAACTAAATTACACTACTTCTCTCTTCTCTCTTCTCTTTCTTCCTTTATTTATACTTCAAAAGCTTCCCACTAGTCCTCTGATTGATTCCCACTTGGAATTGAGGCCGTTGGATGACTTTAGTGGATTTTGGCCATTTGATGCATTTGGCGCCAAAATGGTTTTAGCCAGGTGGAAGGATTGAGTGTTAAGGGGAAGGGATCATTTAATGATTCTTGTTTTGTGGTGGAGGTGGAGGGGACAAGGGGAGTAATATGTTGAGCTGGGGGGATGGTTGTGTTGAGATATTGCAGGGTAGCAGGTGGGAAGACGAAGAAAAAAAAGGGCGCGGGGTTGGTTTATTTGACTATTGGTTTGACTGGGCAGTTAATAAGCAAGGGTCCAAAAAGGTTATTGACAGGGGGTCAATTGGATAGAGACAAGGTCCAAATGGGTTCAAGGTCCAAAAAGGTATAAAGGCTTAATAATACATAGGGACCAATGTTGCACATTCTGAAAATGCAAGGACCTTTTCTGCCAATTCTGAAAAGTTGCTCCAAGGACTAAAAGTGACAATCTCAAAAAGTACAAGGACCAAACTTGATATTTTCCAATTTCCAAGGGCCATTTTTGCCAATTTTCAAAGTTGGAGGACCAAACTTGTAATTTTCTCAAACTTTTGATATTTTTCACCAAAGGACTAATTTTGACAATTTTTGATTTTAAAAGGACCTTTGGTGACTTTTCTTTTGAAATTTTTGACTCAGGGACTATTTTTGACAATTTTAGAAACTTGGGGAACTGAAACTGCCAATTATGCAAACTTTGCTCATTTTTCATCTGATTTTGAACATTTTGCATCTGAAACATATAAAATGCAATTTTTGAATATTTTCAGTATTTTGATGCATTTCTGAGCATTTTAAGACGTTTTGCAGTTCAGATTTAACCAAAAATGATGAGTATTTACACACTCATCAGCCATAAACCAATTATTAGCTATATAAGACCTTTTCGGTGCCATGTTACCATTCTAGATACTCTCAGTGTCCTTGAAAAATTTGATGGTAAATTTGATGAAGGTTTCTTGGTAGGTTACTCACTAACCAGTAAAGCTTTTAGGGTGTATAACTTAGTGACCAAAAGAGTAGAAGTAACTCTCCATGTAAACTTTCTTGAGGAGAAGCCTAATGTGCCAGGAATAGGACATATATGGATGTTTGACTTGGATTATTTGTCTGATTCTATGAACTATAAACTTGTGTCCTTAGAAAATAAAGCTAACCCACATGCAGGTACACCAGATGTCTCTAACAATGCAGGTTCTTCATTTACTTTCAATGATCATAATCATGAGGAAGAAGAAGAGGCTGAAGAGCTCATTGTTGTACCTACATCAGTTCATCCTATTGCAGCAAAGGTTAGGACAAAGAAGATATCTCATGTTTCAAAGAGGAAAGAACCTATTGTAATGACTAGAGTGCAAGAGCAAGAGGTTCCTATATATGAGGTCTCAGCAAGCATTAAAGCTTTTTAAAGACAATTGGATGCCATTACTCAAAGGCATAGGAGTGCAGTATCTAAAAATACCACTACCAGTACTAACCACATTAAGACTGGTAGTGTATTTAGAGCAGATCCTGAGCTTAACACTGCCAGAACTAACCCCATTAATTCTGGTAGTGGGCACATTAATACTGGCGTGCACACTTCATCTCAAACAGATGATCTTGATAATTCAGACATACCAAAGTTTGAGATCTATGAAAGGCCACATGAGGGAATCTTTGAGGAAGCTTCTTATGATGATAATGGTGTGGTTACTGACTTCAACAACCTCCCTCTAGAAATTGATGTTAGTCCCACTCCTACTCTTAGGATTCACAAAATACATCCAAAAGATAACATAATTGGTGATCCTACATCACCTATTCAGACAAGAAGCAAAGTCCAGAAACTTTTGGGACCTCATGCATTAGTTGGTCACATTCAGAAGCAGCAAAGGAACAACCACAAAGATCAACAACACTGTTTGTTTGCTTGCTTCCTATCTCAAGAGGAACCCCTAACTGTTGCTAAAGCCTTAACTGATGAAAGTTGGATAGAAGCCATGCAGGAGGAGCTATTGCTGTTTGAACTGCAAAAGGTATGGATTCTTGTAGATCTACCATATGGGGCTAAGGTAATTGGTACAAAGTGGGTTTTCAGGAATAAAAGGGATGAAAGGGGTGTTGTTGTTAGAAATAAGGCTAGACTGGTAGCCCAAGGGTATAGACAGGAAGAAGAGATAGACTATGATGAGGTTTTTGCTCCTGTGGCTAGGATTGAAGCCATCAGGTTATTTTTGGCCTATGCATCATATATGGGGTTCATAGTCTATCAGATGGATGTCAAAAGTGCATTTCTATATGGCTATTGATGAGGAGGTTTATGTTGCTCAATGATTCGTGCCAAACCGTCAAGTTTTATCACTCAAGCCGACCACTTGTGAATGGCCGACCGTAACAAACTTAAAACAGTCCGGAAACGAATGCAATGAAGATCAGGAGAGTATAGGGTTTCCCCGGGTCGTTATGTCCCAGCGAGCTATGCGATGAATCACCAAACGAATAGTGATCGAGAGATTTGAACGGTAAAGAGGGATTTGAATTATTATAACTACAGAAAAAGCCTATAATTACAAGGGCTTAAATGCAAATTAAAGAGAATTAAAAAGATAAAAAAAAATATTAAATAAACGCTATCACTATTTGTAAAATGATGTTTTTGATTTTTCTTTTATAAAACTTAAATTAAAAACTACGCGACGTACAACAGAAAATGTGAAACTTACACAATATTAATCCTAAAAATATGAAAATGATATTTTTACAATACTAATAATAAAATAAAATTTTTAGAAAAAGAAAATTATTTTTAAAAATATTTATCTAATTATTATTAATTAAAAACTATTTTTAACTATTTAATAATAACCTAAAATACAAGAAAATATGAAATAAAGCCAGAAAAATGAAATTATAACTTAGAAAAATCTAAAATAATAAAAGAGAATTTTCAAAACTATTTTTGTATTTTTCTGAATATTTTGTATTTTCTATTAATTAAAAACTATTTAAAACTACTTTAATTGCTTAAAAATACAAATTTAACTAAGAAAAATCTGGAAAAATATTTTTTGACTTTTTATATTTATCTTAACTTAAGAAAAATGAAAAATTATATTTTTGAAACTTTTCTTAATTAATTGTATTAAATGCTAATTAAAAATGCTTAAAAACTAATTAAAATGAAGAAAAATACCAAACTGACCTAGAAAAATCTGAAAAATTCAAGATAAGCCTAAAATAATATTATGAATCTAGGAAAAATATAAAAACATGGGGTTATGTGGAGGATAATGCAACTGCAGGCACAAGTGCTTATAAATAAGCACTTGGAATAAGCAAATAAGCACCAAAGGCCACCCAATTGATCACAGAGGCTATATTATGCTAAAAGTACTCAAAATAAACTAAAAACAACTACTCTTAACCTATGAAATACGAAATGCTATGATTTGAATGATTTGGCAAAAGTGCCAAAATCAGTTTCTGGGGGCTACTTTGGAGATTAAAAATAAGCACTTAGATAAGCTGGAACTAAAAATCAAAAGTGGGGACCTAAAGTAGACCTGGTTGGCTACTTGTAAACCAAATTTGAGACCAAGAAAAGCTCAATTGAGCTCGTGGTGCGAGAAGGGCGTGCACAAACCCATGCAGACTCGCGTATTGACTGAGTCAATACACAGGGCATTTATGCCCATCTTGACAAGCCATGTAGAGCTTATAAAAAATTGACAAAATTCTACTAAAATGATGATAAGTAAATAGACCAGTAGAAGTTCTTAAACCCACAATTTCATTTGATTTAGCTTTCAAATGAATCCAAGAAAAATCATCTTAGTTAGGCTCAAAACTGATTTTTCACTATTTTGACTTTGACGATTTGAAAGTTTGACTATTTTGAGGTTTGATTCATAATGGTGGAATGAGATTGATGTTAATTGATGAAATAAACTTAGTGCAAGCTATATCTATGAATTTGAAACACAAAACAAGTTTTTGCTTTTATAAAAATCCAACAGTTAAGTTATTAAGACAGTTTATAAGTGATGTTGACTTTTAGCTAATGCAAGCACAAGTTTATGACTGCAATGAGTCAAATAGAACTTAACAAGCCTAAACCAACAGGTTTCTACCACTGAATAAACCTCTAAGACAGTTTAAGCAACAAATCCAAACACACCTTTAACAACTGATATGCAATTTAAATTGAGCTAAACTCTGCACTAGCTTGTGCAGACAATCAAAATGAATCTAAGTGACCTAAATACTACTTAATCAACAGAAAAAAAACTGATTTAAACCACGTGATACCAATTATGCAATTACTTTGAAAATACACTTACATTTGGTCCTATCCAGTGGGTTGCAAAGAACAAAGGATCCACTTATCTATTCTAAACCATAAAACAACTCAATATCAACCCACATCCATGCTCTGCATCACCATTATCCATTTCCAAGACCAAATGAGCCCAGTTTGACTTTTGTTGACCAGAATTCAAAATTGCTTGGAATTGATTGATAAGCTTACAAAAAGCTATAAGTAGCTTAAATAAACTTACTTGAGCTTAAAAAGAAGCTGTTTGAATCTTAAACATAGGAGTTTGAAACTAAATTTTGCAACAGTGGACTTGGAAACATGAAATGGTATTAAAACCTTGAATTGATATTTAAAACTGGATTACAACTATAAAACAACTTTAGTTTGATGCATAGAAACAAAAAGATTACATCTTAGAGTTTAATTAAAACATACACATAAAAAAACGACATACATAAAACTTTTAAAACTAACTACTCTTTATCTCTTCTCCTCTTTCTTCTTTTTATATGCAAAAGGCCTTCCCCACTTGTTCTGAACACATCCCACATGCATTAAGAGCCATTGGATCATTTAAGGAGATTATGGCCATTGATTCCATTTTGGCGGGAAAAAGGTTTATTTGCCAGTGGGTGAGATTGAGTGTTAGGAGGGGATGCAATTAATGTTATTTGGATTGTTAGGAGAGGTGGAGTGAAAAGGGGGGATGAAAGGTGAGGGGTTCTGGGGAAGTTGCAGAGAGTGGGTGAAGGGGAAGAGTAAAAGGCGGGATTAGGGTGGTTTTGGTTAAACATTTGACCTGGTCAAACGTGGGTAAACGGGATGGATTTGGGTTTGGACCGGGTAAAAGGTTTAATTTGGGTTGGGCTTGGGTAGTTTAATAGTTAACTTGGACTATAAATGGATCCAATGAGCATTTAGGGACTAATCTTGCCAAGAACTGAAAATCCAGGGACAACGTATGTAAATTCTGACAATGTAATCCAAGGGTCAAACTTGTAAATCTCAAATAAGTTAAGGACCATTTTTGCCAAATGTGAAATTCCAAGGACTAAACCTGACCATTTTTAAATTCCAAGGATCAAAACTGTAATTTCTCAAAACTTTTGACATTTTTCACCAAAGGACTAATTTTGACAACTTATAATTTTAAAAGGACCTTTGGTGATTTTACTTTTGAAATTATGTGCTCAGGGACTATTTCTGACAACTTTTGAAACTTGGGGGACTGAAACTGCCAATTATGCAAACTTAGCTCATTTTTCATATGTTTTTAAACATTTTGCATCTGAAACATATAAAATGCAATTTTGAGATATTTTCAGTATTTTGATGCATTTCTAAGCATTTTTAAACGTTTTGCAGTTCAGAATTAACCAAAAATGATGAGTATTTACACACTCATCACTCAACCTCCTGGTTTTGTTGATCCAGCTCATCCTAGGAAGGTTTATAAAGTCATCAAAGCATTGTATGGACTTCATCAATCTCCCAGAGCTTGGTATGCTACAATCTCCACTTTCCTTGAGAAGAATGGATACAAAAGGGGCACCATTGACAAGACCCTATTTATTAAAAGGGACAAGAAAGATATCATGCTTGTGCAGGTTTATGTTGATGATATCATTTTTGGCTCTACAAGGAGGTCTTGGTGTGAAGATTTTGAGACACTGATGAAAAGCAGATTTCAGATGAGTTCTATGGGAGAGCTCACCTTCTTTATTGGATTGCAAGTCAAACAGAAGTCAGATGGGCTATTTATTTCTCAAGACAAGTATGTTGCTGATATTTTAAAGAAGTTTGATCTTGTAAATGTGAAGTCTGTTGTTACGCCCATGGAGACCAAGGTGCCTTTGACAAAGGATGAGGAGGCTACTGATGTGGATGTCAGATTGTACAGATCCATATTAGGATCTTTGATGTATCTAACAGCCTCTAGGCCTGATATTATGTATGATATGTGTGTTTGTTCTCGTTTTCATGTTACTCTGAAGACTTCACATCTTCATGTTGTGAAAAGGATTTTTAGATATCTTAAGGGAAAACCCAATTTGGGCTTATGGTATCTTAGAGAGTCATCCATTGACCTGGAAGCTTTCTCTGATAGTGATTATGCTGGGGCTAGTATGGACAGGAAATCCATAACATGAGGTTGTCAATTTCTTGGTAGGTTGATTTCTGGCAATGCAAAAAGCGCATAATAGTGGCTACTTCAACAACCTAAGTTGAATATGTAGTCACGCTCATTGTTGTAGACAAGTACTTTGGATCCAAAATCAGATGTTGGATTATGGGTTAAACTTCATGAACACCACAATCAACATTGATAATGAGAGCACTATATGTATTGTTAAGAATCCAGTCTATCACTCTAAGACCAGACACATAGAGATTAGGCATCATTTTATAAGGGATTGTTTTGAGAAAGGTCTCATCATGGTAGAAAAGATACATACATGTAATAATGTGGCTGACTTGTTGACCAAAGCCTTTGATGGACCTAGGTTCACTTTCTTAGTGGTTAACATTGGTATGATGAACCCCTAGCTACATTTAAGGGGAGATTAAATGTATAGGATGTAATGTTAGTTAGCAGACTTAATAGGTTTTTAATCCTGGTAGTTAAAGCTGGTAGCTTTAAAGTTAAGTTTGGTCATTACCTCTGATAGTTAATTCTGTTACTATATTTTACGGGTTATTTCTAGGTGATAATTATCTTTCGAATCTTTAAACTTATTCTTTTTCCAAAGACAAATCTTTCCAAGGATAATTGTTTACCTACTCTCAAAACCCTGGCTGTATATATATTCATAACGACTTGGCTTTTCCCATAAAAAATTAAAACCAGAGTCAGTCTTTTCCATCAATATTCTTTGTGTCATCATGGTTTTCAAAGTAGGATGTGCTCAGGATGGTATGCAGCTTCATGACTTCATGGCCTTGTGTGCTACCTTGTCTTCTAAAATTTCAATATTGGAGGAAGATCTTGCATCAACCAAATTACTGTTAGGATCTAAGGTGAAAGAATTGGAGGAAGAGATCCAGAACTTGAAGGCCACCTTGAGGGTGTTTTCTTGATGAGTCGTCTAACTCCCAAAAATCTGTTCATGATGTTATTTTGGGAAATTCTTCCAAACAAGGGAGGAAAACAGAGTCACACCAAAAGAGAGTGATGATTCAGAATCTTGATCCAATAGTGGATTGGGAGATTTACAGGGATAAGTTTGGAAAAGCTTGGAAGGTAATCAGACTTAGTGGAAAGTTTGCAGTTTACAAGAATCTTGAAGATCTGGTAAAATCTTGTGATCGATAAGACTTGGATACTTTATGGAGTTTGGTTTAGCAGAAACTCAAGATTGCTAAAAAGTCAAATGTAAAAGAGCAAGAACTTTGGGTAGAACTTCAAAGATTGTATGAAATCCTCTGAGATGTTTATTGAATTTTCCATGTCAAGATTCATGTGTGTCATGGAAATTTTATGATTTGTGTGATGTTCATCACTTATCCACAAAAGGTGGAGTTGATCTATTCATGCTTGCAGAGGTGGAATATCCATTATGTGCTGAAGTGCTTCAAGTGATGATACTTTCAAAGCTTCAATATGAAAAAGAATATGAGGTAATTGAAAATCTCATTCAAAGAATATGTAATCAATTACTAGCGGAATTTGGACAATTGATGGGGAGGTAAAGGAGGGAAAAAATTTCTTAGCTATATTGACTTGTGGATATAAGTATAGATGGATTTTGAGGGAGTTTCACTTGGTGAAGGTACATAGCACCAACACAATAAATGGTTATCAGTCCACCATGTCTAATCCACATAAGGACTGACTAATCCATGAGCAAACGACTCTGGTAAAGATAACTCAAATCCGTTTATGGCTGACAATTTGCAAAAATTGTATGGTGCTCAACTCACCATATCTTTGTTGATGAAGAGTTTGCTAGCCCACAAGTTCATGGCTTGTGGTAAAGGCAGTGGAAAACCATGACTAGTCCAAAAGCAAACGACTTTAGATAAAGACTAATCAAATCCGTTAGTTGGCTACTTTGGTTTGCTAAAAATCAAATGGTTATCAATGTACCATGGTTTTACACACCAGAACATTGGCTACTCCAATAGTAATGGCTAATTGGTAAAGAGACATCAAATCCATTAAGTTTTCTATGATTCACCTCTCACAAGAGTTAACACACCTGGATGGATAGAGAATAGCATGAAACTCTTATGAATTGGTGTACATCTGATCATTGTTGCGGAAAAGACTATGGATCTGATATTAGTGAAGATTGGATGTTGCACAGAACACACAATGAAGAATATTCAAAGATGCAACTCAAAGATAATTCCAAGATCCTCAAAGAGTTCAAAGAACTTGAAGTTCACAAGTGAAGATCAAGTTAGGGGAGGATTGTAGGGAATTATATTGTGTAAAAAGCGATTTAAGATTGGTTAAGTCTGTTTAGTATTAATTCTGTTAGTATAATAGTTAAGTCGGGTAAGACATAATTAAGTCTGTTAGTGTTAAGTCTGTTAGTTAAGTCTGCCAGTATTAATATGGTTTAGTCTGGCAAAACAAAATGTTGATAGTTAACTCTGTTTATGATTAAAAAAAACAGAATAGTTTGTTAGAGTTATTTTAGGAAGGGATATGTACGCGTAGAGATATCTTAGGAAGAGATATCTTTACCGTTCCACAAGTCTTGTAGTCAATTATGGTTTCCTTGGTGTATAAAAGGATTCTTAATGTATTAGATTAAAGGCATGGGTTGTAAGCCTTAACCATTGATCAAGTAATCAATAGAAAATAGGAAGTTAGTATATTATTGTGTTCTTCATACTTATTGTGTTAAGGTCATGTTAAGAGTTCTTCACCTAGTGAATTTGGATTTATTCAAGTTTACTATAAGCAATACAAAGGCTACTTAGATCCATAACTTTGGACCTACAGATTGGTTCAACAATTTGTATATAAGCATGCAATTCTCCATTGAGTTATGTGTTCAAATGAGTTTGTTGTAATTTTTTGTGACGGGTAGCAAAGGTTCATGGATTGCTTCAAGACACGGGAGAAGATTAGTTGACCAGAAATCACGGCTGGTCACAAGTTGTAGAAGAATATAGCAAAATAAAGAATCTTATGATACTTTGAAAAATCCAGAAGTAATATTCATTCTTATCTTTAAGCTTACTTTTATTATTATTATTATTATTATTATTATTATTATAAAAAAACATCACTTCATTAGAAAATCATAGGGAATACAAGAAAATTGAGTGGGGGTAGAGACCAAGCGGGCCCCACTCCTCTAGCAAATAGCAAAACAAACCCTACTAAAAATATATAGTTAGCCGCAGCGCAATGTCTTGAGTGACCGAGAACTTTTGATTAAGCAGCAAGGTCACCGCCTCCTTCTGAGTTCACGAGAAAGAGTGAAGAGAAGGGGATGAACCTATATCAATATCGGCAGCATTTGGTTTTGTACTTGACACGTTTGCATGTGCGGCTTCAATCCGCGGCCGCATACATACAAAAAGTCGATCATACAGTTTGTTTCAAAGGGTGATGACCCAGTAAGATCAACACATACATCAAGGCCTCTCTCCCACGAGTAAAGTAACAAAATTAATTTGGGCATAAGTGTTTTATCCCTCTCTCATGAGCCGATATCAACTTCTACAGAGGAAACCCCTAGGGAGGCAGATATCGGTATCACGCACCACATCATGTCGATGTTTATCTTTGTTAGGAATTAGAAATTTCGGGTATTAAAGAGTCGGTCACCTCAAGTATATGTAATCGTTAGAAAGCTCGTGGTCGTAGTTATTTTTAAGTTAAGTAGTATTTAGTTAAGTAACACGTGGAGACGAACGGGTCTTTACCTTTGTATGCCGATCCACTGACCCGTTGTGTGGCTTTTTATGTAAGACTATAAATACTCTCTACCTCCCAAGGTAGAGTTGGAGCTCATAATAATATCTTTCACTTTCTCTCACTAAGTTCCCTAAACCTCTAACTTTCTCTCTAGAATTCCATTTATACGCCACTTTGTGTTATGGTTTGATGTGTTTGTGAAATCCAATATCCAACAATTGGTATCAAGAGCCATGGTTAGATCATATCTTGCACATCTTTGGATTTCTAGTGGTTTTTAGGTGGTTTTGAGTTTGAAAAAGTTTAGTGGTTTGTGCATCATTTGGTTGATTTCTAGTGTTAAAGTTTGGATTTTGATAGTACTTTTGTGTTTAGAATCATCACAATGGTTTAGGTTTTGATTTGGTAAGCTTGAATCATCGTGGTTGGGTTGTTTTTGGATTGAAAAGTGGTGGTTTTGAGATTTTCTTGCTAGCGACTTGAGCCACGGATTGTTTTTCTTCGTAGCGACTTGCTTCACAATTTTGTAGCGAGTTACGGTTTTGGAGCTAGCGACTTAGACCTAGCGATTAACAGTACAAGTAGTGGGTTCTCCACTACGGGTGCTGACAATTGGTAGTGACTTGGTCTGTAGCGAGTTACTCTTTAGCGACTTGAAGTTTTAGCGACTTGAGTAGCGAATTAGCGCCAAAATTGTTAGCGATTTGGTGTTAGCGAGTTGGTACCTAGCGAGTTGCTATTTAGCGACTTGAAAAATTAGCGACTTAGTTCTTAGCGACTTCTTTGTCAAAATTTTGCTAGCGACTTGGAGCTTAGCGAGTTGTTACTTAGCGACTTGGGTCCTAGCGACTTGGTCTTAGCAACTTGGTTCAAGAATTCTTAGCGACTTGTTGACTTTTCCCGACAAAACTTCAAACCGCTATAACTTTTGATCCGTAACTCCGTTTTCAGCGTTCTACCCATCAAAGCGACCGTGAGAACGAGGAGAATGTCACGCCGAATGAACTAAACCTTCGAGGGCTAAATCCGCTCTGAACAGAAGTTATTGAGGATTTTATGTTTTTAGACCCAAATTTCTCAGGAAAATCGTGCATAAACCAATCCAAATCTCAACCAAACAACATCTCTGCTTATCCCACAAACAATCATAAGTCCTAACACACAATTGTCTATCATTGTTTCGATCCATCAGTCATCTTAACACATTCCATTGGTCATTGCTTAACGGTTTGGTCTTAATTTTAGTAAAATCCGTGAAAATTCTATTTCTCGGTTTAAATCATAGACTTGTAAAATCCCGTGCATTCTACCACATCATGTCTTACTCTACTGACCCGGTGATTTCAGAAGTGCTTAAATTGTATGATCTTGTGGACAACAATGATAAGTATGCTACCACGAGCGGTTAAAGATGTTTGAATGAACAATGAGGATGTGAGATCTTCATGTTCGAGTACAATGAGAATGCCAGCGCAAATGGAATGCAACATTGAGCCATATCGGCTACTTCATCGCACCTCATACAATTGTTATCCATAGCTGGGGATCGAACATGT
Organism: Chrysanthemum makinoi; assembly: GCA_910596185.1. Taxonomy (NCBI): domain Eukaryota; kingdom Viridiplantae; phylum Streptophyta; class Magnoliopsida; order Asterales; family Asteraceae; genus Chrysanthemum; species Chrysanthemum makinoi. The sequence continues at coordinate 115,013,958 of OU343217.1, read as the reverse complement.
AGTGCTCTTTTCCGCCGGGACTTACCTACATTGACAAGAAGCTTCTTTGTTGAACTTAGAACACTTAAAGCTGCAACTTACCAATAAAGAGGTTCAAAAAGATGGTTCGGTCAGTGACTCTTCAAGTAATCTACAAACAATTTCAGCCATTCATCGATGGGGAATATTGATTACTGATCAACACTTGACTGGAATTTCCTTCAAAAACATCTTGGAATGGAAATTGAGAATTCATGAGACATTTATCCAACTCATGGATAATGTGAAAAAGTACATTGAAGAATACGCTCAAAAAATGAAGGCGTGAATGAGTGTCGAGTGCAGTTGAAAGATTGTTGTGATAAGTTGGGTAATGTATATGTTGAAGAATCGGTGTTCTGAATGCAGGAGATGTCAGTGACAACAAAAAATGATGAGTCGGATAATGGAAAAATGGAATCTTCGTGCTCAAATTCACAAAAGAGAGAGGTGCACGGACACCACACGTGCAAGTTAATGCAAAGGAACGCTCCATGGAAGCTTCGGATGTACCCAAGATAGAGATGCACCCGTCACAGCTTGTGCATGTCAATGCTCAGGTAAGTTGCATGGATGTTTCTGCGTACCTAGTTGTGCATCTTCTACTCAAAATGATGATTATGAACTGCATGAGTACGCTGCATTTGTGCTGATGATTCCCTTACCACTGAGCTTAACATATATAAGGATCGGGTTGCTATTTATGAACAGCGTGCTAAGTTTGAGTTGACCACCGTGGCGAGGAAATGGATGTCCAAATACGTACAACTATTAGAAAAAGTAGGTTTAGAGAAGAAGTATTAAAACAAGAGTTAAACTCCTTACAAGAAAAGCTTTCTAAAACCGCTAAGCAAAAACACGAACTTCAAGAAAATGTTAAAATGCTTAAGCAAGAATTCAAGGCTAAGGAATCAAAACTTTTGAATGATTTTCCAATCTAAAAACTTTGAAGAACAAGCTTGAAAATAAGTTATGCGTACAAGGAATACCATTAATTTGCTCACATGATCACTAAGCATAAAGTCTTAAGCGATAAGCATAGCATTCCCCTTGTTGAGGAACCTAATCAGGGAGGTAATTAAAAGGCTAGAAATGCTCATAAGGTATGATGGTAATGAGATCCTTAAGCCTAGACAGAAACCTAGTTGCTTGGTGCTGCGAGGAAGATAAGAAATCGATGAAGTCACTAGGGAGAAAATGAATAAGCTAGAAGATCCGAGTGTAAAAAGAACAAGATATGATAAAAACCCCATGATTACACTAAGGAAAATTGGATATCCTTAAACATGTTTAAGCCTCGGACTCTATTGACCCCTGAACAAGTGTTACGGAAAAAGGATATGGACTTGCAAAAGCTAAAATCTTGTTGAAAGAATCCCCTTGTAGGAAATTCCTAAGCGTGTGTATCCTCCAAATACACCAATGCATTTAGTTCCTAGATCTATTCCCACTAAGAGCAAGACATGTCGATCAATATGTTATTCTTCAACTATTTGCGATTTTGAGAAAACTTGTAAGAAAGG
>OU343217.1:114959087-115012317 GCA_910596185.1 Chrysanthemum makinoi | reverse complement strand
GTAGATATAACTTTTCACATACATCATAACATTAACACAAGGTAGCATATAGATGGAATTCTAGAGAGAGAAAGTTAGAGGTTTAGGAACTTAGTGAGAGAAAGTGAAAGATATTATTATGAGCTCCAACTCTCTACCTGGGAAGGTAGAGAGTATTTATAGTCTTACATAAAGCACACACACAGGTGTGGATCGGCATACAGATGGGTAAAGACCGTCCGTCCTCCACGGTGTTACTTAACTAAATACTACTTAACTTAATATTACTATGACTACGAGCTTTCTACCGATTACATATACTTGAGGTGACCGACTCTTTAATACCGGGAATTTCTAATTCCTAACAATCTCCCCAAGAGGTCACCTCAATCATATACTAAAATTACATTGAATACAAACAGATATTACATTAACAATTGTTCTTGCATTCTTGATGTAGTCCTTTGTTCCTAAGCTCGTAGTCATTGATTCTTCACATTGCATGTTTGGTTACTTCAAGTGGAGGTCTTTTCCTGATCCACGTGATAATAATTTTGAGCCATCATTTGATTATCACCATAAAAAAATCTCTGCGACATCCTTTGTGGTGTTGGTATTATGTGATGTTGTGACTTTAGGACCGACATGCTCACATTCGGATCATGATATCTTCTCATGAGTAGCGGAAGCATTTGTTGAATCATGATATTGGCGTGATGTAGAAGCATGGAGTAATAAATATCAGAGTCATTGATGCACTAATCATGATTTCTTTTGAGATGAATGTGTTAAGTGAGCATGCGGCTATGGATTGACCGCTTCATTACGATCATTTTGCAAGCGTCGGTGTACTGCATACAGCGGTTAGCAATAAATGCACGAAAGTGTCTTTGAGTTGAATTGAGGTACACGCCCACGGTTCCCGTTGATCGGTACAGAATGCACTTTGTGATCGGGTATAATTCGAAGAATTTCCTTGACGAGGGTTTCATTTGCCGCTCTAGTTGTTCTCAAAGGAACATCTCGAAGACAACTAGTGAACCCGAATTTGAGTCGATTGATGAAAAGAGATTTGAAAAACAATGGTGTATTGCTCAATAGAAATTGTTTTTGCAATACAGTGAAGGTTTTAATGAAAATCAATTATCAATCATAAACACCTTTTGATTTGAAAAATTAGTACACGGTCGACGTGCTAATGAAAAGAGTTTTAAAGCACAAAGACCGGTTTTCAAAGGTATCCGATCAATCCATAACTGAACGGGATTGATTCAAAAGATTGAATCACCCCATTGTTTCGTTCGGTTGTCACATGGTTGATCTGTATAATAGATCTCACATGCCACCTACAAGGAGCTTGTTAGATGTTGGCTCCAGAAGGCTTTCCATCTTCACAGTGAATATGTAAACACATCACTTTCGGATGTTACGGCAATACCACAAGGGTAATGCGTAGGACTCATAAGATATAATCTCTCTTTCCACATTGTGTGAAAGCGAGAGTCTTCATTGAAAGTGTCCTAATGAGATTTATTGATGATCTCGTGGCTCTAGACTCAATTTGTGCATATTTGGATCCTATATAGGAGACTAGGGAGAGGGTCTCCTTCTTCAATATCAACAATCTCTAAGAGAAAAAGATAGATAATGGGTTCCCCGTGAGAATGAAACAAGTCCTTTTAAGAGGAACTTGAGTGGTTTGGAAGTTGAAGTGCGGTCGTCCACCGGGTCCATGACGTCTTGTCTTCAATACCGATGTTACCATCAGTAGCATATGAATTGAACCGGTTTCGCCTAAGGTTGAATAAATGGAGGGCTATTTGTTTTCACCCTTTTCTCATTCAATTCTTTTTAACCCACCCCTTGCTTACCGAGACTTCATAGCTAGAACCTTGTTGGGTTTATTCCAGTACTAGCTCATCTTAGTCGCATCTTCCCATATCTCATTATTTTCTCCTTTTATCATCATACCTAAGAACTCTACACTAACTAGTGGATAGTCCCTGGGTAGATCCCTCCGGTATCATGGCGGATCATGGGAAACACATACCTAACCTTATCGTACTTATATCACCATACATAAGGTAATAGTGGTCGGCCCGTTCTTGTTGGTATTTGTTCATCTGCCATAGGAACCAATTGAAAACCATTTGAAAACTCAATCCAGATACTTGTGATATATTATCAAAACATTTTGTACCTGAATTGTTTTGATATTTTTAGAATAAGTGCTCCCCCTCAACATGTGCATCAAATGTTTGAAATCTTTTTGCACACGGAGGCAAGAAGAAAAATTAAACTTCTTTGTTTGACCATTTTTCTAAAAAATATCACCATCACTTCCTTGATCAAATCAAGTAGATAAAGCAATTCGGGAAGGATGAGGTTTCCATGAATTTGCTCCCCCCTCAATATGTGCCGAGAGGTTTGAAAGAGTTTAACACATACGAGGGAACCTGCACAATGAGATAAGTGATCACGTTTCAAATCATTGTGGTTTAATATAGATGCTCCCCTCAATGTGTGAATGGAAAATTTGAAATCGTTTGTCACTTACGGGGAGGCAAACATGCTAATCATTTAAGAAACCATTTATCGAATTATCAGTTTAAATCCTATTTAAATCACAACTTCTCCCAGATCACAATTATCAAATTATTTGAGATTTGTGATCTCTGTAGATTTAAATTGATTTTGAAAGCTGTTAAGGAGAATTGACGGACTTGATATGAAAGCGTTTTTAAATGATAAGGATCTGATGTTGAGAATTTTAAACTCACATTGGTTAAACATGCATGTACATCTTTTAAAAACAATTTAATGCCAAATAACTTTTTAATTTAATAAAAATCATTCTCCCCCTAATCAATGACATAGTGGTTGTTGATGGCGATAGAGATTTTGACATATAAGTCCTGATGATTATCAAAATAGAGACCGAGTTATTTTTCAAAGCATTTAGTTTTCAGCAAATAAATGTTATAGAATCAGAGCATGGAATTTGAAAACATGGTAAAACAGGCTGTTGCCTTCTTCTTTTAAACCGGGTTATTGCTGAAAAAAACAATAAACCATGTTTCTCATTTCTCCCAAATATATATATATATTATATATATATATAATATATTGTATATATATATATATATATATATTTTTTTTTTTTTGTGTAAGATATCGAACAACATCTAAAGTCCCGTGTCATTCTTTGAATGACAACACAAAGACCGTAGATATTTTCAAACGAAAAAAAACATGACAAAAAGACAATATTTTTTAAGATTTTTTTTTTTTTTTTTATGGATTTTTGAAAGTTTTATATTTTTCTATTTGGTTTTATAGGGTTTTATAATTTTGTATTTAGTTTTTCGAATAAGTATTTACATGAGATAGATGAAGATATATACCTTTACTCCTTCGTCTTCCTCCTTGAAGACGTTTGAGAGTATCTGGTTGAAGCCTTTTCAAGCCAAGACGTGGAAGAATAAACTCAAAACGTTCTCTTGTGAGAGCTTTGGTGAAGATGTCCGCTAACTGATATTCAGACCTCACAAAATATAGTTCCACCACACCTTTTCCACTTGTTCCCTGATGAAATGATGTCGAATGTCGATATGTTTTGCTCTTGAGTGTTGAACGTTGTTGCATGAGAGAGCAATAGCACTTTTATTATCACGGTACAGAGGGATTTTGTTGAATTCAAAGCCGTAGTCAGATAATTGAGATCTCATCCATAAGATTTGAGCACAACAAGATGACATGGCTATGTATTCAGCCTCTGTAGAGGAAATAGAAGTACTCATTTGCCTTCTTTTGCAAAGACCAGGCTCACAAGCTTATCACCAAAAACTGAGCACCTCCAGATGTACTTCGACGTGTATCTTGACAACCTGCATGATCAGCATCTGCATAGGCGTTAGTGACATACCCGGTGTCCTTGAGGTACCATAGTCCCATATTGATGGTTCCTTAGAATCTTACCGAAAGACCCGTTAAACTGCTTCAAGGTGCTTTTTAGTAGGCTTAGCCTGGTATCTAGCACACATGCAAACATGCGAACAAGAGTACTGCGCTTACTAGGCTGTGAGGTACATCAGGGATCCAATCATACTACGATATTTCGCTTTGGTCAATCATGATCACGAGTGGTCCTCATCTAGTTGGTTCGTCAATCATGCGGGGGTGTGGTGAGCAACAGGGTCACATGGATATCAAATCCAAATTTCTTTAAAATCTCTGTTGCATGTTTTTAGATTGATTTATGAAATGCCTCCGGAACTTGTGAATTTGTAATCCCAATAAAAACGACATTTGTCCCATCATTGACATTTGAAACTTAGAACTCATTTCATTAGAAAAATGATCACATTCCATTGGGTCATTGATAGAAGCAAAAATAATATCATCAACATAAATTTGAACATGAGTTAAATGTTTGCGCTGACTTCTGGTGAACAATGTAGGATCAACTGCTCCTTTATTGAATCCGGATGATAGAAGAAACTTTGACAGTGTATCATACCATGCCCTCGGTGCTTGCTTTAAACGTAGAGTGAGCCTTCTTCAGACGCATAAACTGTGTAGTAGGATGCTCTTGATTCACAAATCCTTCAGGTGGCGACGTAGAACTTCTTTAAGATCTCCGTTCAGAAATGCCGTCTTTACATCCATCTGATACACTACCAGGTTCTTACTAGCAGCGTTAGCCAGAAAGATTCTGATTGCCTCGATTCGAGCAACAGGATCAAAAGATTCTTCAAAGTCTATACCCTCCTCTTGACGATATCCTTAGCAACTAAATCGAAGCCTTGCTTTTTCAACACATCACCATGCTCATCAAGTTTTACTTAGAAGATCCATTTGAGAGCTATAATCATAGCACAGTCTGGAGCAGGTACTAACTCCCATACATCAAGTCGATCAAACTCATGAATTTCATCTTGCATGGCATTGAACCAGTGTTCTTCAATCATGGCGGTTTTAACATCTTTTGGTTCGATCTTAGAAAGTACGGAGTTGAAGAAACACCATAAGGCACCGGTTGCAAGTTGTTTCCGGGTTTGATACGACGAGAGGGATTACCAATGATGTTGTCTAATGGATGATCGTGAGTCCATTTTCTTAGGTGTTCATGTGGCAGTTGTTGAGGACTGAGGTAGATGAGTCGATGTCTCCGAAGAAGATGGTCTGTTATGATGATTCAGGAGAGTAGCAAATATGTTTTCAAATGAGCATCTCAGGAGTAGCAAAAGGGATTAACTTCATCATTGATGCCAGAAACATTTCCATGATGTACATTTGAAGAATGATGATTTGTTGATGAGACTGGAAGGATCAGCAGCAGTGCCAGTTCTTGACTTAAAGATATTGAGACTGAAGGATTGACTTCATTCACAGGAATACGAGCATCCTCTGTTGCAGGAATCATTACCTCATTAGTGTTTGAATCATACAGTTCATCAAACATAGGATCAAACAATTTCTTACATCATCTTCAGTTGGAGGTACATATGGAGTTTCTTGAGTAGAGTTTGGAACAAGAGATGAACCAATGGAACTGTCTTGAAGTGCGGGTCCTGAGCTGGATTGTCCAGGAGCCATTTGACCGGTCAGCTCATCAAACGTAACGTGAATGGTTTCCATGATATTTCGGGTTCTTTGTTATAGATTTGGTATCCCTTTTTGTTTGGGAGTATCCTACAAATACTCCAATGTCAGCTTTAGCCCTAAGTTTACCTAAGTCTTGACCCTCATTAGTTGGATAACACAATGCACCAAACACACTGAAGGAAGGAAGAGAGATTAGGTTTTCTGTTGGGGACAAGTTCATATGGAGTTTTTCCATGTACGGTGTGGATTAGGGAACGATTTTGTGTATAACATGCAAGGCGATTGCCTCAGCCCCGAGACATGGAACCTTGAGTAAATCAACATTGTTCTAGCGGCTTCAACCAGAGTCCGATTTCGTCTTTCAACTACATCGTTTTGTTGAGGAGTTCGTGAAACACTTCTTGATGAAGATTCCAACGCTTTCATAGAATTTCATTAAGTTGTTTGTTGAAAACTCAGTTCCATTGTCTGTTCGACAATTCTGGACGGTTTTGTTAAGTAGAACCTGCAGCTGTTTGATGAGTTTGATGATGATATCAGGAGTTTCATCCTTTGTCCTTAAGAACTTGACCAGGTGAATCTAGAGTAATCATCAACCACAACTAACACATATTTCTTCAAAGATATTCTGTACCCTCATTGGTCCACATAAGTCCATATGAATCATATGAAGGACTTTTGTGACAGAGTTAGTAGGTTTGGGTTTATGGGCATATTTCATGCTTTTTCCCAATTGACATGCTGAACAAAGATGATCCATTTCATACTTTAGTCTAGGTAAACCTACAACTAGGTCCTTTCTGGAAAGATCGTTGATGGTGCCGAAAGTTCAAGTGATTGAGACGACGATGCCATAACCATGACTTTGTTTTGAAGCCTTTGATACAGCAAGATTGGAGAAGCCCCCATCATGTCATCGATAGAGATGGTGTAAAGGTTTGACCCACGAGTTCCTTTTAACGTTCCTACCATTAAGATCCTAACAAAAGCATGTATGTTTTCTGAAGGCAACTTCTAGATCAGAGTCACAGAATTGACCAACAGAGAACAGATTATGACCCACCCCTTCAACATAGTAGACTCTCGAGATGACACTATCACCAACAACATAATTCCATAACCAATAATGCACCGAAAGATCATTACCAAATCTAACAGCCCGATGAACTGCTCACGAAGTTCATGAGTCGCGACCGGTCTCCAGTCATATGCTTGGAACAGCCTGAGTCAGGTACCACAGAACGATTTGAACGATCTGCAGTTGAACCACAGACAAAAAGGATAACTGGATAATTGGGATCCCCATGCAAGAATGGGTTCCACTTGGTTAGTAAAAGTAATTGGAACACCCACATCAGAATCAGAAACATCCATATCAGAAGTAGAAGCAATGGAATCATTGGGAATAGATGCAATGCTGGTGCTGTATTGCCCTATTCAAAGTATGTTTACTTCTAAGGGAATAGTTTCAAGATAGGCATCCATTTTCTAATGGGCATAATCTTAGCAGGTGAGAACAAAACGATTATTCTTATGACCAAAAGGTATCCAATAATAACCTTCTTTATAAAAGTTCTTCCTGTGGGTTTCCACTGTTTTCTAACAATCTTTCGTTTTGCCTTTTTGCCTTATTTGCACGATTATTAGCATTAGCAATTTTAACTGGGCATTTGACAGCAATAGACAAAGCATTCACACCACATTCATGATTAGCAACAGAATTCAAGCATGCAGCATTACAAGGTTTGCAGATAGTATCAGAATTCGAATTAATTACAGTACGCCTAAGGCTAATACTAGAATCAACACGATTCGTTTTATTCAACTCAAGCCTAAAGTTCCTAGATTGGTCTTTCTACTCTCTTCCAAAGCACATTCTTAGCTTGCAAGGTCCTATCATTCCTTGTATTGTCTTGAGACTTTGACCTGCTCGCTTTAAAGTCATGATTACTCTCGTAGAGGAATGGGAACATTAGTTGGTTGATCTAATTTTTGCATTCCTGAACTTGATGTGCAAGGATCTGAAGTACTAGAAGGCACATTAGTGTATACTTTAAGACTGTGATTTGAGCTTTTGCAGGCACACTAAAGTTCACTTCTTAGCACTAACATATCTGGAATCTGAACTACTTGAAGGCACATTAGTGTTTCCTTTTTAAGACAGGCATAGAACGGATTTCCTGCTTGGCACTAGGCATAGAACAGGGCATCACAGCTTTGCCTTTTGAACCTAAGGTTAAGGATTTTGGACATGTGGCAATTACACATTCTAGCAACTCTTGAGATCGTTTGGCCTGGAGGCAAGCAAACCTAATTTCACTATCAAGAGGTTTGTTAATGAAATCCTCTTCGACAATCTCACGGAGACATTCTAGACTATCCTTAAGGGAGCACAGTATTCATGAAAAGCATGTTCATTATTCCTAAGATGAGGAGGAATATATTTAACTGTCACAGTGTATTGGCAGTCTAAGGGTGACTTTGAGACAACATTCTTATTGAAAACAAGTGGCAGGTTCCCATTTCCCTGACTTCTTAGATTCTCCAATTCCTTTTGTAGAGACGTTATTTTTTCGTTGTTTTGGTCACGGGTGACCTTTATTGAATCATATAACTCTTTAAAATGTCGTTTAACTTTTTCATTTTCTTCTAGAAAACTCTTGTTTCCCTTTTGTAAGGCATCAACTAAGTTTTGAAGATGAAAAGTTTGAGAATTCTGAGAATCTAAAGAAGGAGGGATTTGGGAGCCTGTCTTATAGTTCGTTTGACCCTTTAATTGAGAGATTTGGGCTTTCAACTTTGATCGTGTTTGCACTGAGCTTGAATCTGTTCATCACGTTTGTTAATTTGAAAAACAGCATCAAACTCTGGAGCATCTGACGATGTCTTGACATTTGAAGTTTTAACATTTTCTTTAAGATGTTGATATTTTAGTTGTAAATTAAAATGCTCAACTTCCAGTTTAGGAAAATGTTTAACCAAATTGTTGTGATCATCCAGTTCAATTTTCTCGTTTAGTTCAGAATTAGTTTTTCAAGCTCAATGACACGATCATGGGAGACTTTTAGGGCCACAGATAGTTCATGAAATTTGGAAGCATTAATAGAGCAATTTGAGCAGGAAAAAGATATTGTGCAACACATTCAGTAAAAAGAGTCTCATTTAAGGTATGCAAGTTCTTCCTCTCAATCTCATTATATTTTAGTGCACCGCATAAATCACTAACTTCAATACCATTGCATCAAATTCCTTTTCATTTCTTTATATCTGGATTTTGTCCCCTTTTTAAGACTCTCAAAATGATCTTTTAGGTTTAAAGAAAGGCATGACACGGAATAACATTCTTTCATTTGCTCAAAACCCCTTTCCCTTCAGTATTATCCAAGTGGGTGTGATCCTTTTCTTACAAGTTTTCTCAAAATCGGTAAATAGTTGAAGAATAACATATGACTGATAAGGTCTTGCTCTTAGTGCCATAGTTCTAGGAACTAAATGCATTGGTGTATTGGAGGATACACAGTCGCTTTAGGAATTTCCTACAAGGGGGATTCTTTTCAACAAGATTTTCAGCTTTTTGCAAGTCCATATCCTTTTTCCTATACACTTGTTCAGGGGTCAGCAATGTTTGAGGCTTAAACATGTTCAAGGAAATCCAGTTTTCCTTCTTGTAGTCATGGGGAGTGATAATAATCTTTTTCTCTTGCATTTTCGGATCATCTAGTTTCATGTTCATCTTTTCCCTAGTGACTTCATCTGATTTCTTATCTTCCTCAGTGCACTCAACGCAACTAGGTTTCTGCTAGGCTTTAAGAATTTCATTATCATCATAAAGCACCTTATGAGCATTTCTAGCCTTTTTAATTACCTCTGGATTCGGTTCCTCAACAAGGGGATTGCTATGCTTATCGCTTAAGACTCGATGTTTAGTGACCATGTGAGCAGTCTGAATGGTGTTTCCTTGTATGTACAACTTGTCTTCAAGTTTGTTTTTCAAAGTTTTCAGATTAGAAAAATCTCTCAAGAGTTTTGATTCCTTTGCATTAAATTCTTGCTTAAGCATTTTCACATTTTCTTGAAGTTCTTGTTTTGGTTTAGATGTTTTAGAGAGTTTTTCTTGCAAGGAATTTAATTCTTGTTTCAATACTCTTCTCTAAACTTACCTTTTCTAATTCTTACTTGGTTATCCATTTCCTGCTCACGAGTGGTCAACTCAAACTTAGCACGTTGTTCATAAATAGCAACACGTTCTTTATAGGCATTTAGTTAAAGTAATGGAATCATCAGGGGCACATGCGGTGTATTCATCAAAAACATAGTATGTGTGACATTGTTGATTGCAGAAGATACATCACTTGGTACAACTTCACTTTCACTTTGTTTCACGTATTGATCATATGGGACAATATTGATATTACCCATATTTTCAATATTTGATTCAATAGTTTCATTTGATTGTACTTTGTCATGCATCTGGTGCACATCAGCATCATCGTATAGTTTAAATACCTCTGAGATGAGCTTGTCATGGGATGGCCCAGCTAGTGATGAAGAAGAGACCTTGGGAGAAACCATTGGAGAAATGCTAGCCATAAAAATTGTGTGTGCGGTAGGTCCATCATCCACATCGGAGTCGTATGCATCACATCAGCTGACTTGAAAGGCATTCTAATGATTGTGACCTATCTCCTGAATGGGCTGCTCATCCACATCTGCATCATAGGTCTTGGCATTGCCCTCAGCAAGAAACAGCAATTCCTCTTCATTCAGAGTAGCACCATTGTCATGAGCTTGAGCCGGCATCTCTCTGAGTAATCAGCATTCGTGGGCTTTGGGATGTAGGGTTCCTTGCAATGTGTTCCTCTCCACCACAGTTATAACATTTGATGAGCTTAGTTTGACCTTGGTTACCATTCCTTCCTCGATTCGGGTTTCCAACATAACCTCTCCCAGCTCCACCTCGTCCACTGATCATCTTGTCTTTCTGAGCTGGTTGCACCACGATCCTTCCATCTTTAATAGTGGCTTGATTGTGTGGGTTAGATGCAGATCTGAGGTTGTTGTTGGTTTGTGGGAGAGTATTCATGTTTTGAGTGATGAGAAGAGCTAGTTGATTAATGAAGCTACCACCAGTGAGTATCGGCATCGAGCTTGTTTGTACATAGGATCGGGAATGAGTTTGTGATTACCATTACCCAAGGGTATGACTTGTGATGCTTTGGTTGTGATTCGGATGTTTGAGTAGAAGGCTGTAGAGTCATTAGACGCAGGCTTGTCTCTCCTGGTTGGTTTTGAACTATTTGAGAATTAATTTTTCAAACATAGCATGTCTCTCATTCTGAAGGAGGAAGGCATAGAGTTGCTCATAGTTTGTATTCTTCAATCCTTTAGTGAGCTTCACAGCGGTAACAAACTTGTGCCATTCGGGATTCATGTTGTTCACAAATTTTGAGTTCAACTGAATGTTAGGCATAGTCATTCGGATGTTCCTCATGTCATTAACTAACTTATGAAATCTCACATAGTACTCATAGACACTCTCATCGGGTTTCATCTTGAAATGCTCAAATTCGTCATAGAGTTGGGATTCTCTGTCTTCCATAGTTAATTCGAACACGAGAGAAGCATCTTAACATTGTCCCAAAAGCTGCCTTAGCATCTGTATTATGATTGATCAGCTTGTAGATGTCTTTAGGAAGACCTTGAAGAACAATGTTTGAAGCCATGATATCTGCATCAAATCTCTTTTTATCCTTATCATCAAGCTCATCATACATCTTAGGTTTGTCTATTCCGTAAACAGGAGTACCATCTGCATTAGTATCAAGTATGTCTCTAGTCGTCTCAACTTGATATGGTCCTTCATCAATGGATTTGAGAATGTTGACACCATTTTCCTTTCCAAGGCAATACAGTCTAATTCGTTGAGCCCAAGAGTCGTAGTCAGTTCTGTCAAGCATGGGTGGGAGTATACGAGCCAGTTGCTTGAACATCTTGGCGATGGAGATAGCAGTGGGAACGTTGGTAGACATGTTAACAGATTATACGGGATTTTATAGCTCTATGATTAAACGGGAAATGGATTCTTTCACGGGATTTTTGAATCAAGAGAAACGTAGCAATCACTCAAAACTCTAGATGATAAAATACTAAATCGCTAGAAGATAATGCACTAAGTCGCTAGAAATTAATGCACTAAGTCGCTAGAAATTAATGCACTAAATCGCTAACCCTTAATTCGCTACACCCCTAAGTTAAGCTAGAGTCCCAAGTCGCTATGAGAAAAGCAAATTAAGCTAAGTAGTAACTCGCTCTGAGACCAAGTTAAGCTAATCAAATTTTGTGACAATTCGCTACACAAAGTTAGCTAGAGACACAAATTAAGCTAAGAGCAACTTCGCTCTCTGACCAAGTCGCTACCACAAGTCGCTACCCGTAGTGGAGAATCCACTACTTGTACTTTAACTTCGCTAGGTCTAACTCGCTAGCTCCAATACGTAAGTCGCTACAAAAATGTGAAACAAGTAAGCTACCAAGAAAATATTCTGTGAGCTAAGTCGCTAGCTTGAAAAAACCATATAAACCTCACTTTTCAATCCAAAAACAACCCAACCAAGATGATTCAAGCTTACCAAATGAAAACCTAAACACTTTTGATGATTCTAAACATAAAAGTACAACCAAAATCGAAGCTTTAACACTAGAAATCAATCAAATGATGCAAAAACCACTAAACTTTTTCAAACTCAAAAACCACCTAAAAACCACTAGAAATCCAAAGATGTGTAAGATATGATCTAACCATGGCTCTTGATACCAATTGTAAGATATAACTTTTCACATACACATCATAACATTAACACAAGGTAGCATATAGATGGAATTCTAGAGAGAGAAAGTTAGAGGTTTAGGGAACTTAGTGAGAGAAAGTGAAAGATCTTATTATGAGCTCCAACTCTCTACCTTGGGAGGTAGAGAGTATTTATAGTCTTACATAAAACGCCACACATCGGGCTGTGGATCAGGCATACAGTGGGTAAAGACCCGTCCGTCCTCCACGGTGTTACTAAACTAAATACTACTTAACTTAATATTACTATGACTACGAACTTTCTAACGATTACATATACTTGAGGTGACCGACTCTTTAATACCTGGAATTTCTAATTCCTAACAAAACCAAATCCAAATGGATATGGACCGAATCTTGCTGATTACAAACCACGTTTTTCACATAGAGCATTCAAACCAAATCCTCAAGTCTACATCGAACCGAATTGATGATTCCATTATGAGTGTTGTTGAATATAATCGTATGGAGGAATTAGATGCAGAGGACGAGAGTCGGTCAAAAATTGAAAATGTTGTTTATTGCAAACCATTTAACTATTCAAAAGCCATAACTTTCGTCGCACAACAGGATAATTCTAACACACCTTGGGTTATCACGCCTACTCCTGAGTCCTTTTCTACTGATGGTCCCCGATCCAATGTTGCACAAATTAATGGTCATTTACCTTCTTTTAGTGAAATAAAGCCATTAGCTGAACGATGTCAGGTTCTTAAATACTTTGACACTTTTATGTCTGACATCAAACTTTTGAAACATGCAATTGAAGTTAATTCTGAAATAAAAGCTGAACATTTTCAATCACCATTTACGAGACAACAAAGAGATATTTTTCAGAAAGGGCTTTTACCACATGTCCGAAATTTAAAAATGTGTGCAATCTATTGGGAACGAGAACTTCAAAAGGAGATTGGGCTTATGAAAACAGTTTTCGAGCAAACAGAAACATCTTTTTCTAATACTAAACGTAAAAAGAAAATGTTACGAAATCATGTTAACCAACTCTTGGAAGATGTTATCTGTGTTGATACCATTAATGTTGTGTTATTACATTCTGTTGCATATGCATTTGATTATATCTGTAAAACCCTAAAAATATAAACATATCAAAAGACTATTTTACCCTCACAATTAACACATTTTAAAATACGCAAAATATATTAACGTTCATTAAAAGAAATTTAAAATCTAACTTATAAGTTACTTTAAAAACCTAATGTGCATATTAACTAATCGACTTTTGGTACTACAAAAATCAAAGTCACGTGTATAAACTTTGAGTCTCGTTTTCTTTTTCAAGCCGAGTACACATGTAAGCCATTCTGAGTTCCGTTTGGTTTTTCTTGTTGAGCGATCGCACCCATAAGCCTTGGGTCGGCTGTGTTTTGTTCGCTTGAGCCGAGAGTCCAACCCAAGCCCAAGGTCTCGTCCGGTTTGGATTTTTGCAAGCCGACCCATCAAAAGCCCACCCCCTTGATACCGATAGATATATGCATGTATATATACAAACACAAAACATAAAACTGAAACCCTAGCTTCACATAAAAGTCTCGACACACACAAAAACCTTCTTGCTTTTCTCTTGGTTCTGATCGACTATTCATTCTTGTGTCGTGTGTGTTTGATACGGACAAACTAAGGTATGACCATCTCTTCTATTTGTTTCATTTATGTTAACATGCAAACGTAAAGCCTTAAAACCGTGTGTCGATGTGTGTTGTGAATCGGAATATAAGAATGAAACATGTCACGCGCTTAAACACTTGTAAAACATGCAAAACGTAATCATGAGGTCGTGAGGAGTGAGTCGAAACATATGATATAACCAAAACACATGAGTGAGCCGCGAGTCATGCGTTAGGGTTTTTGCGTAAACATGTAACCGTACCACATGATTTAATACGTTACTACATATCTGAATCCGTGAAGTTTATTTCGTAAAACGTGAAACTATAACGAGTCATACGAATGGAATAAGGATTTTGTGTAAAGTTATGCCGTACCACATGTATATAGATTACGCATTAAGGTTGCATTCGAAATCAGAAAGATTTAGGTACATGTGTGTCGATTATGAATAATGAGTGGTAACATGTACGAGTTGCATGAACTCATAAACTGATAGTATAGGTAGTTGGTTGACGCATGAGTTGTATGGTTAAGATATATGTGGGCTTAGTTAGATTTGAGAATGATTAAGCGTATAACGAGCTAGCATTAAGTATGTTGTAAACATGCGTGAGTTATGATTTTATGAAAGGAGTCAAATATCATGAATTGAAGTATTGTATGCGTGATCTCATTAAGTTTGTGTGAGAATAATGACATGTGAGTCTTGGTCAGTCACGTAAGGTATAGAAGTTGGTGTGAACTGTGTTGAAATAAAGTCTTAAAATCCGTTCTTGACATTTATAAACCCTATACTTTGAATGATGATCATATAAGTCCTCAATTAAGATATTTGTCATATTAAACCCTTAAGTTTACCATTTGTCAATTTCAACCCATAAGTTTGGATAATTAATGGTTAAGATTCTAAAAGGTTGGAATTCCGTCCGTCACTAAGAATAAGATTATACTTACGACTTAAAGAGTGTGAACGCGATAAATCCATTATAATTTAATGATGCTAATAAGTATTAAATAAATCATAATCCGTGTAGATTCGTTGAAGGAGACACGACGTTACATCTTCGTGATTCACTCATTCGTTTGCTTTTCTCTCATTTGCTTTAAGGTACAGATATTCGACCTTTTTGTAAGGGTTCCTTATGACGTTTCTTTTCGTTAGCTCTTCTATTTCAATTATTAGGGTTCCCGATGCCATTGCTATGAACCCTTTTCTGATTGCTTGATCTGTTGCTTATCTGAACTTCTGTATTATGAAACCATGCAATATCTGATTTGAACTTGTGTTATGAAGACTCTGATATGCATACTTGTTGAACCTTACTAAGTTTAATTATGAACTTCTAATTATGAATGTATGATTTGTGATTTTGATGTGAACTCTGACTTCTGAATATTTGAATGTGAACCTTATGATATGAGTTATCTGATATGTCATCTGTTGAACTTTGTGTTTGATTATGATCTGTGTCATTTATGACAATTTGTTTGACCTAAGTTAGATGATACCCGAGCCAAATATTTCACTAGTCATGGGGGTTCCATGTCCGTGTCAGTGATGCACCTCTGACATGACTCTAGGGCAGTAGAGTGATGTTCTGCCACGTCCCTTATCTGTTATCTGTTATGAGCTCAAGTTATGTTATATGACCACTATCCGTCTGTTGGGGCGTATGGATGCATCCTAGATCTGATCTGTTATCCGATATGATTTGTCTGGTGAATGATGTCGTGTGCAATACGCGTCTTCACAAAATTCGGGGAGCTAGCTACTCCAAATTATTTTCGAGATTATTTCGTATAAGTATGATGTTCCGATATGATATGTTCTGGGCTCGTGGTAGTTAACTAAATCTTTATCTGTTATGTCTGTGTTAAGTATTCTGTTATGGTTCGGTGTTTTCGAGTGTTATATTATGTATTCTGATATGACATGTTAATGAATGTGCTCATGACGTATATGTTCAAGTGATTACTAGTTGCCATGCTAGGATAGGATTAATATGTTTAAACATGATTCGTATATCTGATATTATGTTAGTTTATCGTTACGTGAATGCGTTGATCTGCGAGATGAATGTGCTAGTGTACAATTGAGTGTTTTGGAAGTTTAGTATGTGTGATGGTTCAGTTAATTTTATAAACCTTGCCTATCGGTTAGTTATCTGTCTGCATATGTGACCTGCCATGTTAAAACTTTGCTAAGGTTAGGATTTGATCTGAGAACTGGTTTAGCTTACGATATCTGTTCTGATAATTGAAAATGGCTATGTTATGTCTTTGTCTATTTAGTTGTAGTTATGTCTACTGTGTTTTCTATCTGTATGTGAGACTGCCATGATTTGACCGCTATTTCCGCTGCTACAATATTGAATTAAGTGTGTTAAATGTAGATTAATTGATCTTATGTATGCCATGTTTATTTTCTAGAAATTGCTTCCGTTAGCCTTTTGACATTTAGTTTGGCTCATGTGTACTAGAATTTCCTGTTTTAGTTAATGTTTGGTTATCTTGATGCGTTTGCGTTGGTGTCATCAATATGATATGCGTTTGTTCTTAATTGCTATTTGTTCTTCCGAATTTTTGTATGATTGTGCTTCCGCAGAATCCTCAATGATTCATTGATCTTATTCCGTTGTGACTTCGTTATTCGTTTCTTTGTTTTATTTTGTAAATTCTATTTTGTTTAGTTTCCGTTTCTGTTACATCTGTTCACTGAGCTTTGTAAGCTCAGCCGCATTTTCTTTTCCTGTGGCAGGTATTAAGCATTCAAGATGAGCTTATGTGATAGCTGATCTAGGTTGAGAGTAGAGATTGAGAGCAAGATTTGAAATAGGGATCTTAGATTTATTTTGATTATTAAGACGTTTATGTTTCCTTTTGTAAGTTTTGTAAAGGCTTCCGCTTTTGTATAGTACTTAAGGTTCTGATATGAAACCGTATTTGTGATATCTTTACCCTTGTCGGGTTGGGGTGTTACAATATCGCTGCTGATTCTGTTGAAAATGTTAAGAATACTGATAATGTGTCACAAATCAAGTCTTTAAAAATTGAAAATGGGCGATTGTTAAATGAGCTTTCCAATGCAAAACGTCGTCTTCAATGGTGTCAAAAAGATTGTCAAAATCTTGAAATTGATTTGCAAAAAAAAATCAATCAGTTGCGTTCAAAATCTCTTGATCCAAAAATAGAACAACTGGATGATGCAAATGTGTCTTTAAAGTGTCAAATTTCAAAATCTGAACAAGAAATTTCCAAAGTCAAAACTGAATATGGTGTCATATTTGATTTACTTAAAAAGACTCGTGCTCAAGCGTCAAAAGATGTTGATGATCATCTTGCATATACCAAAGAAGTTTTACGAAATAATGGAAACACTCGCTCTAAAAATCAAGATTTGTTACACACAATCCATGACTTAAAAGCGAAGTTGGTAAAACCTAAGCAAGAAAAGATTAGTAACACTAATGCAATTGCCCCAAGAATGTTTAAAATTGACACTAGAACGCCTAATGACAAACCACAAGATACTAATGTGCTTCCTTCCACTGAAACAGGAATAGTTGCCTCTTTTCCCAATGCTAGCACTTCACAGCTTAAGAGCAAATCAAGGAAGAAAAGGAAGATGCGACGTAAGAAAAGAACAACAAAGACCTCTGAAGTAGAAGAACACCTTAGGACTTTGAATAAGACTCAAGTTGCACCAACTTTATACATTTTGTTAGAAAAAGTGATGTAACGAATACTGAACCTTTAAGTACTTTGAATGTTATGTTTGAAGCATCTTGTGTTGGTTATCGTAAAAGCATGTTTTCTGGTTGTCATGATAAATTTGTTGCTAATGCTATCTTATCTCGTAAGTGGAACAATAGAAAATGGAATACCTCTAGGCCCACTAATGCTTCTAAGTCTGTGCTAGGTAAACCGCCTACTAGTGTTCATGCTTCTATCATTGATGTACCCATAAAACCCCCTTCACCTCCTAGGAAGAACTTATCACCTAGTGCATTTACTAAGACCAAAGCTAAGACTAGTTGGAGATGGCAGAAATGGTTACATAATACACTTGGCTTTAAATGGATACCTAAAATCATAAGCATGTGTGTTTCAACTATAACTGCATCGGAACCCTCTAACTCTTCGGGTTCCACATCTACTTCTATTCCATATGTGTCGTCTGTGTGTAATTCAGGTGATACAAATCATCCTCTGGATTGTTGATAGCGAATGTTCCCGACATATGACAAGCAATCTCAAATTGTTATCAAATTTTGTTTCAAAGTTCATTATCACTGTCAGGTTCGGGAATGATCACTTCACAGCTATCATGGGCTACAGAGATTACATCAATGGTCTCCTAAGATTTCGGTATTCTAAAGATCACCTATGCTCAGCATGTGAACAAGGGAAAAGCACTCGTGGTCACTTTCCTTCAAAGGTGGAACACAGCTCACAGCATGTGCTTCATCTTCATCACATGGACTTGTGTGGTCCGATACGTGTGCAGACGATTAATGGCAAATGCTACATATTGGTAAATGTGGATGACTACTCAAGATGGACTTGGGTTTATTTTCAAGATCAAGCTCCACAGATGATCATCACCTTTCTCACGAAAATACAAGTTCAGCTTCGAAACACAGTCAGACAAATCAGAACAGACAAAGGAACTGAATTTGTGAATCAAACTCTTCGTGCATATTATGAGAAAGTGGGAATTGAGCATCAAACATCAATTGCACGAACACCAGAACAAAACGGAGTTGTTGAAAGATGAAACCATACGTTAGTGGAAGCTGCAAGAACGATGTTGATAAACGTAAAACTTCCAGATTACTTGTGGGCTGAATCCGTGTCAAATGCATGCTATACTCAGAACCGTTCAATGATTACCAAACGCCACAACAAACACCTTATGAGCATATCCACAACCGCAAACCGAACTTAAAACACTTTCATGTATTTGGATCCCTTTGTTACCCAAATAATGATCGTGATGACTTTGGTAAGCTCAAGGCTAAAGCTGACATAGGAGTCTTTGTTAGATACTGTGAAAACTCTAAGGGTTACCGGATCTGGAATCGTCATACAAGGGAAATTATGGAAACGATTCATGAAAATTTCGATGAGCTTACTGAAATGGCTTATGAGCAAAACAACTTGGAACCCGAACATAACCATCTAAACTTCCCCCAAACCCCATCATCAGCTGAACCAAGCTTACAACTTACTCGATGTCAAATGGAACAGCTATTTGCTCCTCTGTTTAGTGATGATATTGATCAACATGCTCCAGATGTATCAAATGTTTCCTCTGCTCAACCTGATAATAATCCAATACCTGATACACCTGAAACAAAACAACTATTGAGGAAGAACCTTCAATTGATTCCACAACAATAGCCAAACAAATCGCATCCGATGACGCTAAACCAACTGATGACATTCTAAACCATGAAGTACCCCCACCTGCAGATTATGATCCAAATGCGTTCTTCAACCCTTTTGCAAATGAAACTGCCACTTCTGATGTTGCGGAATCATCTACAAGTCATTCGAATCCTCCTAATCTGCATAATGTATATCAACATCAACCCTCCACACGTCATTGGACTAGAGACCATCCTCTTGTGAACATTATTGGAGACCCGAATCAACCAGTCGTAACTAGACAACGCCTTCAGACCGACGGTGAACATTGAATTTATGCACTCACCGTGCCAAGTGAACCCAAAAATATTAATGAAGCCATGACATATGACAACTGGATTGAATCCATGCAAGAAGAACTTAACCAGTTTAAACGTCTTGAAGTATGGGAATTGGTTGCAAAACAAACAGGGGTCTATGTTATTGGTCTGAAATGGATTTGGAAAAACAAGTTGGATGCTGAAAGGATCAGAAATAAGTCACGTATGGTGGCTAAGGGTTATAGACAAGAAGAATGGATTGACTACGAGGAATCATTCACACCGGTTGCTAGACTTGAGGCTGTTCGGATTTTTCTGGCATTCGCGGCTCACTTGAACATCACGGTCTATCATATGGACTTCAAAACTGCTTTTCTAAATGGTAATCTGAAAGAAACAGTCTATGTTAGTCAGCCAAAAGGATTTGTTGATCCAGAGTTCCCTAATCATGTCTACAAACTAAAAAAGGCTCTCTATGGTCTCAAACAAGCCCCTCGGGCGTGGTATGATAAGTTGTCATCCTTTCTCATCTCTCATAATTTCGTCAAAGGATCGGTCGACCCAACACTAGTCATACAATATCACGGGGAACACATTTTAATCGTTCAAATTTATGTGGATGACATCATTTTTGGGTCAACACATCTAAAGTACTCAAACATTTTTTCAAAACTTATGAAAAAACATTTTGAAATGTCCATGATGGGTGAAATTACGTTCTTTCTAGGACTGCAAGTTCATCAATCACCCCGTGGTATTTTCCTGAGTCAGTCCAAATATGCTCTTGAAATTTTAAACAAACATGGAATGCAAAACTGTGATACCTATGCCACACCAATGGCACATACTAAGAAACTGGACGCTGATTTGCATGGGAAATTGGTTGACCCTACCAAATACCGAATTATTATTGGGTCACTCATGTATCTAATAGCCAGTAGACCTGATATTGTATTTCTTTGTATATGTTTGCTCCCGTTATCAGTCGGGACCAACTGAAACTCACCTCTCTAAGGCTAAAAGAATCCTCCGATACATCAAGGGAACCATTAATTTGGGGATCTGGTATCCGAAGTACTCTGGTTTTGAACTAATAGCTTTTTCAAACGCTGATCACGCAGGTTGCTTAAATTCTCGGAAAAGTACTTCAGGTGCTCTACAATTTCTTGGTGATAAACTGGTGTCATGGAAATCGAAGAAGCAGGATTGTACATCGTTGTCATCAACTGAATCAGAATATGTAGCCATGTCAGCGTGTTGTGCTCAAGTCATTTGGATGCGAACACAACTCAAAGACTATGGTTACGTATTTGACAGAATCCCGATGTACTGTGACAATCGAAGTGCTATTGCGATATCGTGCAACTCTGTTCAACATTTAAAGTCCAAGCACATCGATCTCCGATATCATTTCATAAAGGAGCATGTAGAAAAGGGTACTGTTGAATTATATTTTTTGGGTACTGAATATCAACTGGCAGACCTTCTCACCAAAGCCTTAGCTCCTGCTAGGTTTACTGAGCTGATCCACCGGATTGGTATGAGGTGTTTGACTCCAGAAGAACTGGATGAACTTTTGACACATTCTTAAAACCAGTCAAACACCAAAACCTCTTTTGTAAATATTTTATCAAAAAACAAAATACAAAAATATAAAATTTATAAAATAAAAAAATATTCTTCTATCTAAATTTATTTCAACATGGTAGGTACAAATCTTCCGTCAACACTTTACTCTTTCAAACATTTCAATATTTTTTACGGTCAAGTGTTGAGGGGGAGAAAGTAAATATTTTATGTTTCATAAAACCTTGTACTTGCATGTTATCCAGTATTGGTTGTATCTTTGATAATGGTGGATTCGTTTCTTGTTTCTTGACACTCCTCGAACCCAAATTTGTAACATTTCTCTTTTTTTAAAGTCGAGGGGTAGTGTCGTCAAGTTTCTTTCCAAACTTTCACTTCTTGCTTAACCAAAAAGGAAGTTATGGGCTATGGATGAAAATGGTTAAGGTGGAGGGGACAAAGTTGTCAAAGTTTATACTTATTTTTACAAAACCTCCCACCTAATTTTACTTACATTTATTTCAAACATTAAATTCTTCAACAACCTCATCCCACGTCTATAATTCAATCTTAATATCCGTGTTATAATCTTCAAATTTGTAAGTGGTTTAAATTTTCTTGAGTAATTCCAAACATAGGTTTCTAATGGTATACAAATCAAATGGTTTGATTTTACTCTAGGCGTGATTATATGTTTTACACGTAAGCGTATGAACATGTGATCACGTTTGGTTGTTTGTTGTGAAATGGGAGTGTTAAATTGTATCTAATATCAATCCTTAAACTATTTCCAACATCTAAATCAACCCAGAAAACGTTTTTAATCACTTTTCAAGATTTAGGGTTTATGCGTGAATTTGGGGGTTCTCATTTATGAGTGTTTCTGTCTAATTAGAAGCTTGTAAGATGTTTGTTACATGTTCAATTAACCAAATACACCATTGAATCCAACCCAGAAACATCAAAACTGCATAATTAGATTTTAGGGTTTAAGTATTCGTATAAATGGGTACTTTTGATTCTGGTGATTTTATATGTTAAAACTTGTTTCATTCATCTAATATGGCTCCTAAGACATCCCAGAAATCATTTGGTAGTGATTACATGGTTAGATTGTTTAGGCGTAGGATTTGAATCCTTAGGGTTTAAACTTTACGCATAACCATTCTCAACTTGTGATAACATATGATTTCGAAAGAGATTGAACAAAAATGTTAACTGAAATGTTATGAATGATTTATTTCAGGTTTTACGCATGAAAAATTAGAATCAAGGGTAAAATTGGATTCTACGCTTAAGGATTACCTTACGCGTAGATGGTTACACATAAGAGAAATCTTACGCGTAACACTTACGCGTAAGGGTCTACAAAGGTACTACGCGTATCCTGTGAAGGATATGCATAAACTTGGAGTCTTACGCATAAGGTTCACTCTTACGAGTAAACCTTACGCATAAGCTCCCAACATACGCTTACTCGTAAGGCTTATGCCAAGAGCTTTTTCCTACGCGTAAGAGGGACTCCTACGCATAAGCTTAGGTCTACGCGTATGGTTACACAATGTTTACGCATAAGCTTGCATTCTTACGCTTAAGCCATAATTTTAACTTTACTTATGAATTGTTACGCGTACAAACTTGTAAATAAATTACTCATAACGTCACAAGACCAAAATGTCACTAATAAGCTATAAATGTTAAAATGTTGTGTTAATGATGTAAAATTTGGACTTTAAAATTCAAAATTAATATACTCACATAACTTATCATGACAACTTTGGACTATTGGACAACAAGTGACATTGGACTCGCAACATTCATTAACATAACTAATTCAATAATTGGACAATAAAATCAACTTTTGACTAACATAATGTCTTTCGATATGTTGGTTCTTTTGGCTCAATATCTTTCAGATCACGATATGGACATCACAATGGAAAACTTTAACGCACCAAACGAGCTCACAATGGAAGACATTTTCCCTACTGGTTATAGTATGAAGCTTGGAAAGAACAACCTTAAGGTTGACTTTGAGAACTTCACATGCTCTGAGTCTTCATGCCGAATAGCCGTGGATATTCTTAAGACTCATCCCTACAACAACATGCTCACCAACTCAGCAACGGTACCAGAGATCTATATTCATCAGTTCTGGCACACAATGAAGAAAGTTGATGGTCAAGATGCTGTCACGGTGACTCTCAACAAGAAACAAGTCACCGACTCACCGTCACTGTTGCTGATTTACGAGCAATTCTTTTGCTCCCTGCTATCCAGCCTACTGAGTATGTTCCTACTCCATCTGAAGAGGCTACATTCCGATTCATGGTCGATATTGGCTATGATAAAGCTGCGGGAATCATTACCAAATAGTCTTCAGTCGATTAAAGAACATCCCTCAGCCATGGAGAACTTTATACATCATGATCGCAAAGTCTGTTTCTGGTAGAGACAGCGGTCATGAGCATCCTAAGCTAATGGAACTACAAATCTTCTGGGGCATGGTCAACAAAATGCACATTGACTACGCAAGTCTGATATGGGAAGACATGATGTCTTACCTCAAGAAGCCTGTCACAAAGGTCCCTTTCATCAGATACACAAAGTTGTTGATCCAGAGGATACTCGGGAATAATTAGGACATTCCCTTGAGACTTGATGACCCCAACCATCATTCTTCGTTGTTTGAGGCTACATTAAATGTTGTCAGATTCAAATACTGATCAACAAAGAAAGAAGGTGTAGTGTTGACAGACTGCCTTCTCACTGATGATATTAAAAGACTTCAATCGTATTCACGATATCAAGAAGCAGTGGCATTAGGCAAAGTCAGATTCATGGATGAAAAGTCTTCAGCCATCCCAGTCAAGAAGACCAGGAGATCAGGTAGTGCAGGAAGTTTAGCAAGCACTGGTAGTGCCCGTAAATATCCAAAGAGAAATCCTCCCCGCAAAAGGAAAGTTCCATCTAAGGATGCCATTCCTAATCCTCAACTGACACCTAAATTAGAGGATTAAGACTCCGAGGATACTGAGACTGATGAAGAGGTTCACTATTTAGAGTCTGTTACGGATGATACAACAACAGTTGAAAAACCACTTAGTCCCAAAACAGACAAGGGTAAAACTCCAGTTGCAGAGCAGGAAGAATAAGAGAGTTCTGATGAAGAACCAAAGGATGAGGAGAAAGACTACCACAAGACACTTAAGCATCTAAGGTTATAACATGCTGCTACAGAATTCAATCGTGAGCAAACAAGAGGCCCTGGAGGTTCCAGTGCTGGTGCACTTACCATACCAATTCGTGATGTGGTTAATCAACCCGATAAGCGAACTGGTGCCACCGCTAAGGAATCCACAGAGCAGCAGCAGCAATCTTATGAGGTTCCATTCACCTTTGAGGAAGAAGAGGAACAAGAACAGGATGAGATGATCATGGATAAAGACATTGAGGAAGCTGCTAAAGAAAAAGCTGACGAGGAAGCTCGAGCTAAAGCAAATGAAGAGGCTAAGGAAAAGGCTGAAGCAGAAGAAGAGGCCAGGGTAAAGGCTGAAGAAGAGGCTAAAGCTCGCAAAGAAGCTGATGATTATATTCTAGATAATCCTGAACACAACCCTGAAGGAACTTCTGAGCCACCAAAAGACCCAGAGCCATCTCATCACTCATCTTCATCAGATTCATCATCTCATTCATCACCACCACCATCCAAAGATGCTACCACCAGATCCACATCCAAATCGGTCAAGAAACCAACCAATACTTGGGCATCACGTGCAAAGACCAAAATTGTCAAAGATGTTACGCAGGTAAGGAAACGAAACGTGGTCAACAAGAAATTCAATCAGCTGGCCGACAGACTAAATTTACTTCAAGATGTGATGAACGAGTTTTCGGAGGAAAGAGAACAGATTCAACAGTTTCTCAATCGAGATATCGAAGGGGAAATGGACAAGACGATAATGGACTACACTCACAAGTTCCTTCTCGACACTGTCCCTGGAGTCACCGGAGAGATGTTCGCCAGAAAACTCTATCCATATCTCATGTCACTCATCAAACAAACAATGGAAAATACCCCTGTTGCTATGGAAATCAAACGAGGCCCATATCCGGTTGTCTCTGATGCGGAATTGATCTCCAAGCTTGTTATACAAGTGTCTTAACGATCTGCAACATTTACTTCTAACGAAGCTAAACTTTTTGAGGCATTATTGGAATATCAACTCAAAACATCGTGTAAAGAGTCAGCTAAAAGGGCTAACCGACCAAGAGACGATGATGATGTAGACAAGGATTCTGAGCCAAAACGCAAAAAGAAAATTGACGAATCATCATCTATGCCTCCACCACCTTAAAGGACCACCACCACCAGAAGATCTTCACAACGTACTCCAGCTAGCAACAAACCTCAGGACTCTGAGTCTCCACCACCAACGGCGAAAACTGGTGATCATTTGAATATACTGGTGGTGACGACGAGGAGATTCCTGAGCCCCAACAACAACCCCCTCTTCTACATCAACTAAGAAACCAGCATCATCCTCCAAGCCACAGAAGAAAAAGTCAACATCAGTTGTATCATGGTTAGATGAAGATGAAACTGAAGAATATGAATGGTTTCAAAGCTTGTTGATGCCACCCCTCAATTACCGGAAGGCCAAGAACCGGTAGATGGTCGAACTATGGAGCATGTCAAGATTATCCAAGAAAAGTTTAAGGTGAAGAAGATAATGAAATCAGAGTTGAAACGAATCAAGAACGATGCTTTTCAACTGCTTAAGGACAGCTCTGACAGTGCCATAGAAGTCAAATATCATCTCGACAACATAGCACGAGCCATGCCAACAATATTGATTGGCTTAACCCTGAATCCAACATCGACTTCACCAGACCTGACAAGGCTCCATACTACACCGACTGGACAAAGGCACTACCCACCATTGGTCGACCTGATCAACAACGGATTCCTTACCGTTACTTCTTCAACTATGACCTAGAATTTCTTCAACAACGTAGCGATGTTAGCAAGAAATACGCTACCTCACTCACCTTCCCCATCCCGTCATCAGTCTTCTCCAACAATTTGGCCATCGAGGAAGAAGCCACACATATGTTCGTTGATAATGTGGTTAATTGTGACCTCGATGCACTGTATGGAATTCATCACTGGCCTGAACGAAGAAGAATCTACTACAGAAGCTGCCAGGTACTAAAATCTAACAAAGAGGTGTACAGTGACCAACGGATCGTTACCATAATGCATGTTAGCCTGTCTACTAAGTGGGACTACTCATTCTTGAAGAAAATCGTAGTCAAACGCCAAGACGAACAGGAATATGAATTTTCTGAAGCGGATTTTCCGAGATTGTCACTCAATGACATTAAAGACATGTATCTTGCTAAGGTACAAGGTCGAATGCGACACTTCTCCACCAATATCCAACTCTAGTACATCAAGTCATTGCTGATATTCATCAGAAGCATCGTTATCCAGGAACGTGTTGAAGACCTTCAACTTGCCGTGGAATCATACCAAAAACATGTTAATCTCACAAAACCACTGCTAAACATTCCTGATATCAACCACCTGGCTCAGTACACCATTCTTAAGAAACCAAAGTTTGGTGTAGTCTACCACAGTGAACTTCACCATAACTGTTTCATGGCATGTAATGAGCTTCACAAGTTTTGTGATAACACTTTGAAGAAGGTTCGGGACGGGTTATCATATCGGTTAAAGGAGATTCATGAAGGCATCGGGTAACAGAAGCGGTGGAATTCTAAGGAAAAGAGGGATGTGAAGAAAATCATCACAAGGGTTGATGAAAAGTTGTTTCATCGCGATCAGATGAGGACTTTGGAGAGCTTCGTGGGTGGACGACCGAGTATCTCTCTAACAGGCTATCAACGTCCAGAAAGAACTCCTGACGTTATTGACGGACTGCCTGGTATTCCTTGATTATTTTCTTGATTAATATTTGGATGTGTTGATCTTTATTATTAACTATGGCTTGTGCACACATAACAGTGTACAACCCTTACTTGTAATGAAAGGACTCTGTGGTACACATCATTGCCACAATCCTTCTAAAAGGAGCAAAAGCTTCTTACTTTTGTGTAAAACTTATCAAAACTTTCATTTTTCCAAAGTTTTGCTCAAAAGAACAAGTACTTCCCCTTATGTTTTCAAAACCTCAAAAGTTAGTATTACTTGTTGAGGGGGAGTACTTACTAAAATCTTTGTTCACAAATGGTTCTTCGTGGAAATCTTCCCATAAAACTCAGAATGGTCATATTTGATTTCAAAATTTCATAAAAAATAACATGTATATGCCATTTTTGAGGGGGAGAAAAATTGTATGATACAAATATGTTGTGAAAATTGTGATTGAATCCTCGTGCTAAGACTTAACACATGAATTGACGAGATCTGAACTGTCATACATCGAAAAGATTTGTCTTCCAAGACTTATCCATGTATATTGTACCTTTCGAGAAACTCTTGATAGACATGAACTTTGACGGGTTTGACAACCTTTCGAGGTTTGTCCACACCTTCAAGGTAGTTATTAGAGCTAGTTGTCACCTAAAAGCTGACAATGTAACTCTTTAACTATGCAACGTAACCATGTCTCACGGGGAATTGTCTATCTTGAGTCGATCAATTCAAAAGTCCGCGCTCTTCTCTCACCGTGCAGATTTCTGTCAAAACACTTAAGCATGTGTGGAGGGGGAGTATTTCTCCAAAATATAAAAACTCTCACAGTGGTACAAAATGTTTTTAATCATAAACACTTTGAGAGATTTTCAAGAAAATGGTTTTATGGCAACATAGGTTAGTCATGGAGTTATAAGATGACTAAGGTTAGGAATAACCGTCCTATGATCCGCCAGAGCCGGAGGGATCTACCCAAGGACACACCAATAGTTAGAACTTAGAAGTCCTTAGGTATGATTATAAAAAGGAGAAAATGAGAATCGGAGAAAGAAGGAGTTGAAAAATTAAAAAGAAAAGTAAAAGAAAGGGGTGAAAAGAAATAGCCCTCCAAATTATTCAACTTAGGGCAGACACCGGGTTCAATACGTATGCTACTGACTATCACTAGATGAAACCAGTATTGAAGATCAAAGTCATCATAGACCCAGTGACGCATGTACTAAAACCTTCTTAGCTACTCAAGTTTCTCTCAACATAAGCTTGTTTCATTCTCACAGGAAACCCTACGTAAACTATCGGCTCTCTCTTAGAGATTGCTGGTATTGAAAAACGAGACCATCTCCCTAGTCTCCGCTCAGGAAAACCAAAATGCACTATTGATTCTAGAGCCTCGAGATTCATCAAAAGATCTCTTAGGAACGCTCAACATTTCATCACTTGTCGTTCAACAATAAGGACGCAAGTGATACTATTCTAGAGTCCTACACAGATCTTAGCAATCTGTCGAGAACATTTATGAGGGGTTCACAACTGTGATCCTCAGTGATTGAATGGAAACTCCTGCCAGGGTCAACATCAAACAGCCCTGACAGCAAGTCACTTTGGTAACTCCTTGTGGGTTACGCGTAGTGTTGTCTCAAACGGTCTACAGTCGTGGGGTGATGCTTCGGTGTACCTCAGCGACTCACCTGAACTGTAGGTGTACTTCGGTACATCATGTTATCCTACTTGAGGGACTCCAGTTCAAGAACAGCCTTTGCTAGAATTAGATATGGGTTTTCACACTATGCTGTTAACACGCTCGAAGTTCGAACTTGTAAGTGCTGGAAATCCCGCTAAAGATATTCCCTTCAAGAATCGAGTCCTGAAGATGTGGGTCATTACTTGAACTTGTTCAATGTAATGCCAACTGTCCCTTATGAGATTCAGACGGCTGATTCGCCCGACCAAGGTGAATGGAATCAAGACATTCATCAGAAGAACAATCGTAGTGGTCATTTCTCTAAGAATCAACCACAATGATCGATTGGTGTTTATCACTATCCCATTCTTATGTTTTCTTCTTATGGATGCTCCTGGGAGATGATCGTACAGATTCTCCACATGCTCATACCAACACACAAATTGAAGTTCTCTCGAAAGGCAACACAAAAGTCAGAATGATTCTTCGTTAAAGCCAAAGAATCTACAAAGTTTAAAGACTAAAGAGAACTACATCAACACTGAAACCCAACGTTAAAGAACGTGTGAGCATGTTGGAGAAGGACGTGGAGACACCTGAGCAACGAAGCGGACCTGATGCAGATTACCACAACATAACATCACCATATCCACATCAGAACAAAGATAAATGAAGACGTCAATGCTGAAAACTTCAAAGAAAACAAGATCCTCACACTGGGGAGATTGTTAGAATCAAGGCACTTCTTCTCACTAGAAAGAAGAATGTCAGAAGACGTCAAAGCAACTATTACATCAACACCAACAACGTTTAAAGATTACTTAAGTCATTAATTACCAACACTTAGGGGGAGATTGTTGGAATCACTCCTAAACTATATTTCAAGTGTTTGTAATTAACATGTAATAGGTTGCTTAATTAGGCAAGGCATATGTAGAAAGCCCATAAGCCTTGGCCCATATCCAAGAAGGAAAGGAAGGGAACTTGTGTATTGCCCTAGTTCCTTTCCCTATATAAAGACTTGTAAACCTTCCTTAGAAGGTTGGGTTGTTCACTTTGCAATACACTCCACGCATAACATTTCTTTTATATTATACGTGTGTGATTGTGTGTGTTCATCCGCTCACTTCTTTACCTATTTCTAACATATTGATGCTTGTGTTACAATATGGTGGCCTAACAAGCGTGCACATTTAATAACCTCGTTCATGATATTAAATTAGTATGAAGCCATATGCATGCATTTGATTCACACGTTAGAGTAAATATAAATATCATATTCTCGTTATATGTAGCTCTTTATGTCTTAAACATATATATGAATATAATTCGAATTAGTAATGCACAAAGACGATTACGGATACCTCTTGAGTCGAGTAGACGAATGAACAAGGCTACAAGAAATCTCTTACTCAAACATACGATGGAACATACTGCTATAGGACCCTATGTACGAATTGAAACCAAGCACTAATCCACCACCCGAACCATACTCCTTAACCAGCGAATCAAAGTCCAACCGTAACTTATACATGAATAGAACTGAGTCCAACAAGAGCGACATCCCGAACGTGAGTCGAACCTAGAACCAACAACACCAGCACGGAGTATCCACGTACATGAATAGAACCCAGTACCAATTGATACCAAAGTGAAACCAAAACTATACATGACCACGATAAGAACAAGGGTCTGTACATGTTTATTTGGTGTGAAACGACTCAGATCATGTATCTTCTCTCCCTTTCGTATCGAAACCCACGATCACAGCCAAGACCAAAACTTTTCGAACTCGAAACTTACAATCACAAACACCTTATCACAGCCTCCCTTGTGCACACCTTGTCTTTGTTGATCGAATGGAAGAAGAAGACACAATTGTTTTTGCCGTCACTTTTTTTTGTAGGCTAGGGTTTATGTGATTTTGAATGTGTGAAGTAATAAGTAAGTTACAAAGTAAGATTAAATGGACTAATTGGCCTGAGGATTGGCTGAATATATGGGATTAAATTGGTTGCTGAGTATAGGGGAAACAAAACAGAAAAAAATATACTTTCCAACTTCAAGGCAATGGGCTTTAGACTCAAGTGAATTGTGATGCATTTTTCGGCCCATACAAAACAAAAACGTGTGAGGTGAAATTTACATAGGCATAGGCCGATTTGTTTTTGTACACGTTATTTATTCGGTGAATGTAGCTTTTAGTTTCGTTAAGCCTCGTATTTTATGTTAAGTTCAATTTCATTACATTGAGGATAATGCGGATTAAAGTATCGATAATTATTCGTAAGTTAGGTTAATACATTTAATGAGCTTGACATAGTTTACGTATTTTATAAATATTAAATTGGAGGGCAAAATAGTCTTTTTACGTGTTTTAGATTTTTAGGGTTTTACACTATGGATACGGCGTATCGACTGAATGAATGAATTTCAGTTTTCAGTTTTTTTTCTTGTTGCTAACCATCGATCATCGTAGACACACAATCTGTGATTTTCATGCATACTAACACAGGTTGGGTACTAAGACTGCGAAGGAAGAAGTGGTTTACTTATACCCTGTATTTTCTGTGTGCGCTCTACGACCATATTGATGACATCAAATAATCGTGATATTTAAGTGTCAATTTGTTGTTCCCTATTCACTATCTTTAAAAACAGTTAAGTATATAAAACAAGTTAATAGTGAATCAATGACTAAAAAGATATAAGTAAAACACACTGATTAATTTTCAACATAATATTCTTTATTAGATATAAATCAAAACAAGAATACATTACCCCAAGTACTTGCGGAATAGTACTTGGGATTGAAATGACAAAGGTTGGTGACTCCTCTCTAAGCTCAGGCTAAGTCTGAGCACAACTACAAGTACCCACTGAGCTATCTCAGGGATTAAGTTGTATTTGCAGGAGTGAAAGATGGCTTGCGTGTGTGTGTGTGTTTTTACAATTCACAAGCTTAATCTTTCGCTCCACCTCTTATGCTATTTATACAAGTATGAGTTTTAACTATTTCCTAAGTGATAAACTGACAACTTACAGAAGAAACAATACTGATGTATTTTGTCTCTGTTTACAAAGACTATTTTAGGTAAGAGACAAGACTGCTTTCCAAAGGTCAGTGATGACACTGAGCCTGATCGTTTGCCATTCAAGGAAAGTTGACTTTGGTTGATAAGGACTTCGTCTTATCTGATTCAAACTTATCCCGCCTTATCTCGCTCATTCTTCAGTCTTCATATCCATCAGTCTTCTACTTCAGTTTGTCTTCAGTATAAGTAGTTGGAGAGGAGTCTTAGGGATTGAGTGAGTTATTTTCATCAGTCACTGAATCCACCATCTTCTTCTTGACTCAGTCTTCACCCTTTAAGTTCCGCCTTACTGAGTGGAGAGACTTCTTCTTTGCCTCTTACTGAGTGTCCTGAAGATGGCTCACTGAGAGACTATGCACTCAGTGACCTGTTAGTGTTTAACGGACTAAACACTTGGGATATTTTCTATTCAAATCCTAGATTAAAGGGTTTGGGTATTTACTAAACCCAACAGTCTCTCCCTATTCGGATATACAAATAGCCTTTGTGTTTGATCAGTGTAAGTGAGTAAATGGCTTCTTACACTGAATGTACTAATGAATACAATAAGGAACACTGATTATTTTAACAAAACATACATCTTTTATTGCTCACATTACATGGTTCCTATCACTAGTACAAAAGGATAAATCAAAATGATGTCAATCAAGATGGATTCCCAGTGCTTCAAGTTTAGGCTTCTTCTTGAGGAGTGCTTCTTTGTCAGGGTGCTCTCTTATCTTGTCATTCAGGTCTTTGCAGAACCTAACATTTCTTTGGAGTTTGGATTTGAGAGGCTACTGGAAGATAACTTGCCACTGTAGGCACTCCTGCAATATCAATGTCACTCCACCTTTGGAATGATGGGTTTCCATAGACATCAATGAAAAATAGCCCTCTTTCATGCTTTTCAATCACCAGACAGTTTACGAACTTTACACCTTCAGACAGCTCCCTGTTGCATTCGAGTCCAGGCACTTTGATCTCAAGCTGGAACTTAACCTTCTTTCTTTTGCCTTTGGATGACTGAGGTTGAGATCCTTGTGGTGCAGTTAAGGCTGGCTGAATTCCCAGTTGGGCTGGTGCATCCCTCTATCTTTCATATCTCTTGCTGAGCATTTTTATCAGCTCCTTAACTACCGTATTCTGCTTCTTTTCAATTATAGGACCAAGATCATCGAGTTCAGTGATCCCAAAGTCAATGAATTTCAAGGGATCATGAACTTCGAAGTATCTTTTGCCATCCCCCCTGTAGACGTTCATTGCCAGTAGTTTAGACTTGGGGATCATTCTGACATCAATGATCTTCTCAGGCATCCATCTGCTTGTCATTGACCAGTTGGAGTGGTCAATTCTTGCTTTACTGATGGCTGCAGATTTCTTGTTCTTTTCTTCCAACTGTTTTCTCATTTCAGCCATCTTAGCAGCCTGAGCATCCTTAAACTTTTGTCCTACCTGACCCTTCTGAAGCTTCTTTGGATCAATTTCCAAGTTCTCAGCTTCTTCAGCGATAACTTTTATCAGTGCTTCTTTGCTCTTCCTTTCCTCCTCAGCTAGTTTCTATTTCCTCTCTTCTTTTGCAAGATAGGCACTTAGCTGTTATGGTGAGAGCATGTATTCAGTATCGCCGATCTTGTAGGGAATCTTCTCAGGCTCAGGAGTTTTCATTATGCCTTTTCCTTTGTCCTAGCCTGAGGAAGATGATGATGCTACCAGTGGTGGTGTTGTTGTTGTGATGGGTGTAACTGTCATATCGATTGTTGTTGTTGATGATAAGGGTGGGATTGATGAAATGGGTACAGCTGGGACTGGTGGTGTTGGCTCCCCCTTAGTGTGAGAGGAAGTCTCTTCAGTGGTCTTCTCCCCCTCAACTGTTGCGGCAGCTTCAGTGAGAGCAAGAGTTGGCTCTGACACTGGGGGAGTTTGGGTGGCTTGACCTTTGAAGGCTTGGTAGATTTCAGTGACCATAGCCTTGATATCAGATGTATCCTTTTGAAGACCAGTGACCTTTGTTTCCAGATTAGCTTGAGAAAGTTCCAAGGCAGTCATGCGTGGCCCAAGATTCCATGCCATTGATGAGGAAGCCTTAGCTAAATTGGTCACTTGAGCATCCAAAGAGCCCAGTGTTTCCTGAAGAGACTGAACCGAAGATTGAAGACCCTGAATATTGGTAGACTTTATCATAGTGATCAGTTCAGTGAGGTCTGAGGAATTCTTCAAGTAAGCCTCAGTAGCCTCCAGCACTTTTGAGTTGAGTGCTGGGTCTTCTTTGACCGAGTACCTGATTTCATCAATTTTTGTTCCACAACCCTGAAGATGTTTGAGAAACTTAGCCAGGTTAT
The DNA here is from genome assembly GCA_910596185.1 of Chrysanthemum makinoi. Lineage (NCBI taxonomy): Eukaryota > Viridiplantae > Streptophyta > Magnoliopsida > Asterales > Asteraceae > Chrysanthemum > Chrysanthemum makinoi. The sequence continues at coordinate 114,977,961 of OU343217.1, read as the reverse complement.
CATCCAATCTATGAAGCTGCTCATACATAATATCTCTGTACTCATCAGTGTTAGCATTGAAGGTGAGCACATGGGATTTTAGGTCAACATAACTTGCAGCAGCTTCAGTATGTTGATCCCACAGTGTGTCAGTGACCCCAGAATATATCTTTCTTGAAGCTTTGGTGATCCACATAACTAGCTGCCTTTCAGTGATTGGAAGAATATTATCAAACTGGCTGAATTCATCAGAGCTGGATAAAGAGGAGTCAGAGTCATTGGCTTCAGGCTGGAAAGATGGCTCTTTAGGCACTTGTGGATCAGGCTGATGCTCTTGTTCAGGTTGAACATCAGCGTCCACTTCTTCCCCTGCTAATAGAATTTCATCTTCACTTTCAGCATCCTCTTCATCAGAAAATAGTATCTCAGCAACATCTGCCATAGTTAACAAGGTGGGGGTGATGGGTTCCGTATCAGCGGGTGGTATTAATCCCTCTGAGTTTTTGTCCCCCTTTGACCCCTCAAACACTTATGGGTGTTTCCCAGTGTCTTCTCCGGAGTCAGGATTGGTGATGGGTCCCGTATCGGCGGGTTGTTTCTTTCCCTCCGAGTCTTTGTCCCTATGAGACCCCTGAGACACTGATGGGTTTTTCCCAGTGCCTTTGGCGGAGTCAGTGACAGTTATATCCCTATCAGTGGGTTGTTTAGGTCCCTCTAAGTCTTTGGGATGTGATTTGCTAATGTCATCATTGGGCGTTGTGGAAGGCGCTCCCCTACCAGCGGGTTGTATGTTTCCCTCTGGATCTTAGGGAGTAGTAGTTGGGACCAAGGACACTGATTGTTATTTATCAGTGTCCTTCGTTGTCACCAGAGTGGATGATGCTTGGTCTCTAGTGGGTGGCAAGTTAGTCTTGGGTTTTATTTGCCTTTTGGCCAGTGTTCCTGAAGCCTCAGGGCCCTGAGACTTGGGTTTGGTCTTAGTCCCAGTCTGAGACTTCCCCTTTCTCTTTTTAGGAGCAGGGTTTGGAGATACTGAATCCCTCTGATTGTTTACAGCAATCATATGGTCCGTCAATTCAATATTTGTGACAAGGGATGGGTCCTTTTGAAAATTAGATTGAATCAGGATGCCAGGTAAAGCACAATATTTTTGTTCCTGAGGATAATTGTAACCCAGTAACACTTGTAAAGTACATGAGATAAACCTAGGGTACGAAACATATTTCGCCCTAGTTTTGCTCAGTAGCTTGGTTACGAGATCACTGTAAATGATCTCCCCAATGTCGACATTGACCCTATTCATCAAGCAGTATGCCATCATCAACTGAATAGAGTTAACTTGTTCAGTGGATGAGTGGTTCCCGCCGAGGACCTGAATCAAAAAAGTGAATAGGATCCTCCAAGCCACGGGAAATGAACTTTTGGTGACTGAGGTCTTGTCCAAAAATTGTGGATCCAAAACTATTCGTTTTAACCCATCCTTCACTGTGGAAGGTTCAGGATGGGTGACATAAACTCCCTTATTGTAGTCTAACCCTGTTGAGGTGCAAAAAGTTTTGTAATCCAGGGTGACTGATTTTTCCCCATTAAACAGACTGAACTTAATGAGATATTGAGTGGTCTTAGGTCTGTCTCGTTAGTTGAGGGTGACGGGTCATAGGCCGTTTGTAACATATTGGATTTCACAAACACATCAAATCATGATTACAAGTAGGCGTATAACTTGAGGTTTTAGAAAGAGAAAGAGTTAGAGGTTTGGGAACTTAGTGAGAGAAAGTAAAAGTATTATTATGAGCTCCAACCCTCTACCTTGGGAGGTAGAGGATATTTATAGTTTCTTACATAAACGCCACCTACGGGTTGTGGATCAAGAATACAGTGGGTAAAGACCGTTACATAACTAAATACTATTTAACTTAAAACAACTACGACTATGAGCTTTCTAACGATTACATATACTTGAGGTGACCTACACTTTAATAACTGGATTTACTAAATCCTAACAATCTCCCCCTAAGGGAGGTCACCTCAAAATACATTGAATACAAATAGATATTACATTAAGATTGTTCTTGGATACTTGTTAAAGTCCTTTGCTCAGTAGCCCGTAGTCATTGATTCTTCATTTTTGCATGTTTGGTTAAACCAAGTGGAGGTCTTTAACTGATCCACGTGATAATGAGTTTTGAGCCAGCATTGAGATCATCAGCTAACATAAATATTTGGCTCTTCCATTGTGGCGTTGACATTATGTGAAGTTGTGACTTTTGGACCGACATGCTCACATTCTGGATCATGAAATATTTTCATCAAAGTAGCGGAAGTTTTAATTGATTCATGATATTTGCAGCAGCGTAGCAGAAACATGGAGTGAAAATATTAGAGTCGTTGATGCACTTATCATGATTTCTTTAGAAATGAATGTGTTGTGTAAGCATGCGGCTATGGATTGACCTCTCCATTCTGATCAGCTGCAAACGTCGGGCGTACCTGCATACAACAGTTAGCAATAAAGCGCACAAAAGTGTCTTTGATCACTTTCATTGAATTGAGGTACACGGCCCACCGTTCCCGTTGATCATACAAGTACTTGCTGTGATCAGGTATAATTCAGAAGAATCTCCTTGACAGGGTTTCGCAACTGCTCTAGCTGTTCTCAAACCAGAACGTCTCAAAGAAGACAACACGGAGTGAGTGAACCAACGAATTCGTGTACTGCTCAATAAAATGTTTTTGCAATACAACGAAGGTTTTAAGGAAAATCAGTTATCAATCATAAACACCTTTTATTTTTGAAATATTAATACACAATCGATGTGCAAAAGAAAAGAATTTTTATGCACAAGGACCAGTTTTTCAAAGGTATCCGTTAATCCATAACTTGAACCAGGATTGATTCATAAGTTTGAATCGCCCCATTGTTTCTGTTCAGTTGTCGCATGGTTGATCTATTGGATAAATCTCACATGCCACCTACCAAGAGCTTGTTTGATGTTGGCTCTAGAAGGCTTTCCATCTTCATTGTGAATATGTTTGCATATCACTCAGATGTTCTGGCAATACCACAAGGATAATGCGTAGGACTCTTAAGATATAATCTCTCTTTCCACATTGTGTGAAACAGAGAGTCTTCATTGACAGTGTCCTAATGAGATTTATTTGATGATCTCGTGGCTCTAGACTCAATTGTGCACATTTGGTTACTATGCCGGAGACAAGGGAGAGGGTCTCCTTCTTCAATATCAACAATCTCTAAGAGAAAGTCGATAGATTATGTAGGTTCCCCGTGAGAATGAAACAAGTCCCTTTTAAGAGAAACTTGAGTAGCTTGGGAAGTTGTAGTGCAGTGCGTCACTGGGTCCATGACGTCTTGTCTTCAATACCGACGTTACCTTAGTAACAACCAGTAGCATATGTATTGAACCCGGTTTCTGCCCTAAGGTTGAATTCTCGGAGGGCTATTTATTTTCACCCTTTTCTGATTCAATTCTTTTTCATTCTTCAACCCCTTCAGTGCTTACCGAGACTTCATAACTAGAACCTTGTTGGGTTTATTCCAGTTTTAGCTCTTTCTCAGTCCGCACTCTTCCCATATCTCACTTTTCTCCTTTTTTTCACCAAACCTAAGGACTCTACACTATCTAGTGGATTGTCCTTGGGTAGATCCTTCCGGCTCTGGCGGGATCGTGGGAACGAATACCTAACCTAACCATCCTTATATCACCATACATAAAGTAAATTTGGTCGGTCTATTTGGTATTGTTCATCTCCCATTGGAACCAATTAAAAACCATTTGAAAAATCAATCCAGATACTTGTGATATATTATCAAAGCATTTTGTACCTGAATTGTTTTTGACATTTTTAGAAAAAGAGCTCCCCCTCAACATGTGCATCATGTATTTGAAATCGTTTTGGCACACGGAGGCAAGAGGAATGATTCACTTCTTTGATTACCATTTTCTAAAAAGTATCAACATCACTTTCCTGATCAAAATTAGTATTTTTCATACTTTGATAAGGGTATTTTAGGAAAGGATGTGGTTTTCAAAAAGTTGCTCCCCCTCAATATGTGCATAGAGATTTGAAAGTGTTTTGCACATATTAGGGAAAATCTGCACTTTGAAACAAATCAATCACTTTTTAATCCTTTTTGGTTTGAAATAGATGCTCCCCCTCAACATGTGCATGGAAAAATTGAAATCGTTTGGCACATGTGGGGAGGAGAGCTTGTAAATCACTTTAAAACCATTTATCGAATTATCAGTTTAAATCCAATTTAAATCACAAATTCTCCCCCGATCACAATATTCAAATCATTTGAGATTTGTGATCTCTGGAGATTTAAATTGATTTTGAAAGCTTTTGAGGAGAATTGTGACTTGCTTATGAAAACATTTAACCGATAAGGATCAAATCAAATACTTTATACTCCAGAGATTAAACATGCTTATGAAAACATGACATAAACCTTGGTCTGAACCAATTGTATGACAAATAACCTTTTGATTTAAATGAAATCATTCTCCCCCTCAATCAATGACGTAAGTTGTTGATTAAGAGATAGAGATTTTGACCAATGTCAAGTCCAGATGATTTTCAAAAATTGATACCGAGTTACTTTAAAAGCAATTTTGTTTTCATTAGATGACAAATTTCATTAGAAGGAGAAATATTTGTGAGAGAAACATTTGTCTTTTCAGTGACAAACATTTGTTTTTAGAATCAGAGCATGAGATGTGAAAAAATAAGATAAAGCATGGCTCTGTTCTTTCTTTAAAAACGGGTTATAGACTGAAATGACTATAAGCCTTTGTTTCACTTTCTCTCAATTTTTTTTTTATGTACATTCGAACAACATCTAATGTTAGGAATTAGAAATTCCAGGTATTAAAGAGTCGGTCACCTCAAGTATATGTAATCGTTAGAAAGCTCGTAGTCATAGTACTTCTATGTTAAGTAGTATTTAGTTTAGTAACACCGTGGAGGACGGACGGGTCTTTACCCACTGTATGCTGATCCACAGCCCGTTGTGTGGCGTTTTATTGTAAGACTATAAATACTCTCTACCTTCCAAGGTAGAGAGTTGGAGCTCATAATAAGAATTTTCTTTCTCTCACTAAAGTTCCCTAAACCTCTAACTTTCTCTCTCTAGAATTCCACTTATACGCCTACTTTGTGTTATGGTTTGATGTGTATGTGAAATCCAATATCCTACAATTGGTATCAAGAGCCATGGTTAGATCATATCTTACATATCTTTGGATTTCTAGTGGTTTTTAGGTGGTTTTTGAGTTTGAAAAAGTTTAGTGGTTTTTGCATCATTTGGTTGATTTCTAGTGTTAAAGTTTGGATTTTGGTAGTACTTTTGTGTTTAGAATCATCACAAGTGTTTAGGTTTTGATTTAGAAGGTTTGAATCATAGTGGTTGGGTTGTTTTTGGATTGAAAAGTGGTGTTTATGTGTTTTTCATGCTAGCGACTTGAGCCACGAAAAATTTTTCTTGGTAGCGACTTGCTTTACAATTTGGTAGCGAGTTGTAGTTGAAAGTCTTAGCGAGTTGGGTTAGCGACTTGTCTAGTGAGACAAGCCGACAAAAGTACAAGTAGTGGATTCTCCACTACACGTAGCGACTTGGTGTAAGTTAGCGACTTGTACTTTATTTTGTTAGCGACTTGGTGTTAGCGAGTTGGTACCTAGCGAGTTGCTATTTAGCGACTTGACAAATTAGCGACTTGGTGATAGCTTAATTGCTTAGTCAAAATTTTGCTAGCTTACTTGGATTGTAGCGAGTTGTTATATAGCGACTTGGCACTTAGCGACTTGGTTCAAATTTTCCTAGCGACTTGAGTGATTTCCTTTAAATACGGTTTTCTCTTGATTTAGTAAAATCCCTGAAAGAATCTATTTCCCGGTTTAATCATAGAGTTATAAAATCTCGTTTAACTTGTCATCATGTCTACCAACGTTCCTACAATCATCTCCACTGTTGCGAGGATGTTCAAGCGGTTGGTTCGATACTCGTCCACCCATGCTTGACCGACTATGACTCTTGGGCTCAACGAATCAGATTGTATTGTCTTGGAAAAGAAAATGGGGTCAACATTCTCAAATCCATTGATGAAGGACCTTACCGAGTTGAAACTACTAGAGATATACTTGATACTGATGAAGATGGAACTTTGATTTACGGAATGGACAGACCAAAGATGTATGATGAGCTTGATGATAAGGAGAAAAAGAGATTCGATGCAGATATCCGAGCTTCCAACATTATCTTCAAGGTCTTCCAAAGGACATCTACAAGCTTATCAATCACAACACCGAGGCAAAAGCAGTATGGGATAATGTCAAGATGCTTCTTTCGGTTCGAGCTAACTATGGAAGACAGAGAATCACAAATCTATGATGAATTTGAGCACTTCAAGATGAAACCGGATGAGAGTGTCTATGAGTACTATGTGAGATTTCATAAGTTGGTGAATGACATGAGGAACATCGGAATGACTATGCCTAACATTCAGCTGAACTCAAAATTTGTAAACAACATGAATCCCGAATGGCACAAGTTTGTTACTTCTGTGAAGCTCACTAAAGGATTGAAGAATACAAACTATGAGCAACTCTATGCCTTCCTTCTTCAGAATGAGAGACATGCCATGTTTGAAAAGAGGATTCTTGAACAATTCAAAACAAATCCAGGGGAGACAAGCTCATCAAATGATTCAACCGCCTTCTACTCAAACATTGGGATTACCACTAAAGCTTCACAAGTTATACCCATGGGTGATGGAACTCACAAACTCATTCCGATCCAAAGTTCAAACAAGCGATGCCGATGCACACGTGGGTAACTTCATTAATCAACTAGCTCATCTGATTAGTCAAAACATGAATTCTCTCCCACAAACCAACAACAACCTCGAATGCTTCTAACCCACACCATCAAGCTACTGTCAGAGATGGGAAAATTGTTGTGCAACCAGTTCAGGAAAGACAGTATGATCAAGGAAGAGGAGGAGCTGGTAGAGGTTATGTTGGTAATCAGAATCGAGGAAGAAATGGAAATCAAGGTCAAACTAAGCCGATCAAATGCTATAAGTGTGGTGGTGAGGGACACATTGCAAGGAACTGCACATCTCCAAAACGTCCCACGAGAATGCGATTACTTTAGAGATAAGATGATGCTTGTACAAGCTCAGGATAATGGTGTTGCGTTGGATGAAGAGGAGTTATTGTTTCTTGCTGAGGGCAATGCCAAGACCTATGATGCAGATGTGGATGAGCACCCAATTCAGGAGATAGGTCACAATCATCAGAACGCCTTTCAAGTCGCCGATTGTGATGCATACGACTCTGATGTGGATGATGGACCTACTGCACACACAATTTTTATGGCTAGCATTTCTCCAATGGTTTCTCCCAAGGTCTCTTCTTCACCACAAGCTGGCCCATCCAAAGACAAACTCATCTCAGAGGTATTAAAACTATACGATGATGCTGATGTACAAAAGATGCATGACAAAGTACAATCAACTGAAACTATTGAATCAAATATTGAAAACATGGGTAATATCAATGTTGTCCCATATGATCAATATGTGAAACAAAGTGAAAGTGAAATTGTATCAAGTGATGCATCTTCTGCATTCAACAATGACTATGTTTTTGATGAATACGCATGTGCCCACGATGATGATGTTATCTCACATGTGAATGCCTATAAAGAACGTGTTGCTATTTATGAACAACGTGCAAAATTTGAGTTGACCAAATTTAACTCTTATCTTCCTCTTTACATTTTGTAATCATGGGGTGTGATGACTAGCTGATCCAAAATGTAAAGAAAAGAAAGTAGTCATCACACCCCATGATTACAAAAAGGAGAATTGGATTGCCTTAAACAAGTTTAAGCCTCGACATTGTTAACTCCAGAACAAGTGTTCGAAAATGGATTTAGATAAGCGTAAAATGAAAATATTGTTGAAACCAACCCCCTTTGGAAAATGCCTAGAAGCGTGTGTATCCTCCAAATTCACCAATGCATCTAGTTCCTAGAACAATTGCCACTAAAAGCAAGACCTTAATCAGTCAATATGTTATCTTTCAACTATTTGTTGATTTTGAGAAAACTTGCAAGAAAAGGATCACACCCACTGGTATAACTGAAGGAGAAAGAGGTTTTGAGCAAACTAAAGAATGTTATTTAACGGAAGTCATGCCTTTCTTTAAACAACTAAAAGATCACTTTGAGAGTCTTAAAAGGGAATGAATTCAGACATTAAAGAAATGGAAAAGGAATTTGATGCAATGATAGTTGAGGTTAGTGACTATGAGCGAGCATTAAAATATAATGAGATTGAAAGGAAGAACTTGCATACACTTAATGAGAATATGATTTCTGAATGTATTGCTCAAGATGTGTTTTCAACTGCTACAAATTGTTCTATTAATGCTTCTCAATTTCATGAATTATCTGTTGCCTGAAAGTCTCCCATGATCGTGTCATTGAGCTTGAAAAAACTAATTCTAAATTAACTGAGAAAATTGAACTGGATGATCACGACAATTTGGTTAAACATTTTTCTAAACTAGAAGTTGAGCATTTTAATTTACAACTAAAATATCAACATCTTAAAGAAAATGTCAAAACTTCAAATATCAAGACATCCTCAGATGCTCCAGAGTTTGATGCAGTTTTCAAATTAACAAACGTGATGAACAGATTCAAGCTCATTGCAACACGATCAGAAAGTTGAAAGCCCAAATCTCTCAATTAAAGGGTCAAAAGAACAATATGACAGGCTCCCAAATGCCTCCTCCTTTAGATTCTCGAAATTCTCAAACTTTTCATCTTCAAAACTTAGTTAATGCCTTACAAAAGGAAAACGAGAGTTTTCTAGAAGAAAATGAAAAGTTAAACGACATTTTAAAGAGTTATATGATTCAATAAAAGTCACCCGTGACCAAAACAACGAAAAAATAACGTCTTTACAAAAGGAAATTGAGAATCTGAGAAGTCGTGAAATGGGAAACTGCAACTTGTTTTCAATAAGAATGTTGTCTCAAAATCACCCTTAGATTGCAAATACACGGTGACAGTTAAATATATTCCTCCTCATCTTAGGAATAATGAACATGCTTTTCATGACTACTTTGCTCACCTTAAGGATAGTCTAGAATGTCTCCGTGAGATTGTCGAAGAGGATTTCATTAACAAACCTCTTGATAGTGAAATTAGGTTTGCTTGCCTCCGGGCCAAACGATCTCAAGAGTTGCTAGAATGTGTAATTGCAACATGTCCCAAATCCTTAACCTTAGGTGCAAAAGGCAAAGCTGTGATGCCTTGTTCTATGCCTAGTGCCGAGCCTTCAAACCATTCTAGGCCCAGTTTTAAGAAAGTATACATCAATGTGTCATCTAGTATCTGAGATCCTTGCACGTCTAGTTCAGGAATGCAAAAGTAGATCAACCAACTAATGTTCCCATAATTCCCTCTACAGGAGTAATCAATGACATTAAAGCGGGCAGGTCAAAGTCTCAAGACAATACAAGGAATGATAGGACCTTGCAAGCTAAAAATGTGCATTGGAAGAGAGTAGAAGACCAACCTAGGAACTTTAAGCTTGAGTTGAATAAAACGAATCGTGTTGATTCTAGTATTAGCCTTAGGTCTTGTAATTAATTCAATTCGATACTATTTGCAAACCTTGTAATGATGTTCTGCTTGAATTCATTTGCTAATCATGAATGTGGTGTGAATGCTTTGTCTAATGCTGTCAAATGCCCGTTAAAATTGTTAATGCTAATAATCGTGCAAAGAAGGCAAAAAGGCAAAAACGAAAGATTGTTAGAAAACAGTGGAAACCCACAGGAAGAACTTTTATAAAGATAGGTTATTATTGGATACCTTTTGGCCATAAGAATAATCAGCTTTGCTCTCAAACTGCTAAGATTATGCCCTCTAGAAAATGGATGCCTATTGGTAGAACTATTCCCTTAAGAAGTGAACATACTTTGAATAGGTCAAATCTGACACCAAAGACATTGCATCTATTCCCAATGATTCCATTGCTTCTACTGATATGGATGTTTCTATTTCGATGTGGGTGTTCCAATTACTAACCAAGTGGAACCCATTCTTGCATGGGGATCCCAATTATCCATTATCCATTCTTGTCGTGTTCAACCGCAGATCGTTCAAATCGTTACGTGGTACCGGACTCAGGCCGTTCCAAGCATATGACTGGAGACCGGTCGCGGCTCATGAACTTCGTGAGCAAATTCATCGGGACAGTTAGATTCGGTAATGATCATTTCGGTGCAATTATGGGTTATGGTGATTATGTTGTTGGTGATAGTGTTATCTCTAGAGTATACTATGTGGAAGGTCTTGGTCATAATCGTTCTCTGTGGTCAATTCGTGATTACGATCTAGAAGTAGCCTTCAAAAAACATACTTGTTTTGTTAGAGAACTTGATGGTAAGGAACTTTTAAGAGGAACTCGTGGTTCAAATCTTTACACCATCTCTATCGATGATATGATGAAGTCTTCTCCAATTTGCTTGTTGTCAAAGGCTTCAAAAACAAAGTCATGGTTATGGCATCGACGTCTCAATCACTTGAACTTCGGCACCATCAATGATCTCTCGAGAAAGGACTTAGTTGTAGGTTTACCTCGACTAAAGTATGAAAAGGATCATCTTTGTTCAGCATGTCAATTGGGAAAAAGCAAGAAGTATGCCCATAAACCCAAACCTACTAACTCGTCACAGAAGTTCTTCATACAATTCATATGGATTTATGTGGACCAATGAGAGTGCAGAATATCTTTGGGAAGAAATATGTGTTAGTTGTGGTTGATGATTACTCTAGATTCACCTGGGTCAAGTTCTTAAGGACAAAGGATGAAACTCCGAATATCATCATCAAACTCATCAAACAGTGCAGTTCGACTTAACAAAACCGTCGAATTATCCGGACAAATGGAACGAGTTTGTTAACAAACAACTTAGTGAATTTTATGAAATCATTGGAATCACCATCAAAGAAGTGTTCCACGAACTCCTCAACAGAGCGGTGTAGTTGAAAGACGAAATCGAACTCTTGTAGAAGCCGCTAGAACAATGTTGATTTACTCAAAGGTTCCAATGTTTCTCTGGTCTGAAGCTATTGCCACTGCATGCTACACACAAAATCGTTCCCTGATTCACACTGTTCATGGAAAAACTCCATATGAACTTGTCCACAACGGAAAACCTAATCTCTCTTCCTTCGTGTTTGGTGCATTGTGTTATCCAACTAATGAGGGTCAAGAATTAGGCAAACTTAGAGCTAAAGGCACATTGGAGTATTTGTTGGGTATGCACCAAACAAAAAGGGATACCGAATCTACAACAAAAGAACCCGAAATATCATGGAAACAATTCACGTTACGTTTGATGAGTGACGGTCAAATGGCTCTGACAATCCAGTTCAGAACACGCACTTCAAAACAGTCCCATTGGTTCATCCCTTGTTCCAAACTTTTCTCAAGAAACTCCATATGTACCTCCATCGGAAGATGATTTAAAGAAATTGTTTGATCCTATGTTTGATGAACTTTATGATCCAAGTACTAATGAGGTGTTGATTCCTACAACAGAGGCTGCTCATATTCCTGTGAATGAAGTCAATCCCTCAGTCTCAATATCATTAAGTCAAGAAGCACATGCTGCTGATCCTTCAGTCTCATCAACAAATCATCATTCTTCAAATGTACATCATGGAACTGTTTCGGGCATCAATGATGAAGTTAATCCCTTTGCTACTCCCGAAGATGCTCCATTTGAAAACATATTTGCTCCGAATCTTCATCGAACCATCTTCTTCGGAGACATCGACTCGCTACTTCAGTCCCTCAACAACTGCCACATGAACACCTTCGAAAATGGACTCACGATCATCCATTAGACAACATCATTGGAAATCCTTCTCGTCCCAAGATCAACACGGAAACAACTTTTAACCGATGCCTTATGGTGCTTCTTCAACTCCGTACTCTCTAAGATCGAACCAAAAGATGTTAAAACCGCCATGAATGAAGATAGCTGGTTCAATGCCATGCAAGAAGAAATTCATGAGTTTGATCGACTTGATGTATGGGAGTTAGTACCGCCCAGATTGTGCTATGAACATTGCTCTAAAATGGATCTTCAAAGTGAAACTTGATGAGCATGGTGATGTGTTGAAGAACAAGGCTCGATTAGTTGCTAAAGGATACCGTCAAGAGGAGGGTATAGACTTTGAAGAATCTTTTGCTCTTGTTGCTCGAATCGAGGCAATTAGAATCTTTTGGCTAATGCTGCAAGTAAGAACATGGTAGTCTATCAAATGGACGTGAAGACGGCATTCTTGAACGGAGATCTTAAAGAAGTCGTCTACGTCACCAACCCTGAAGGATTTGTGAATCAGCATCCTACCCACGTTTATCGTTTGAAGAAGGCTATTTATGGTTTAAAGCAAGCTCCAAGGGCATGGTATGATACGCTATCAAAGTTTCTTCTATCTACCGGATTGAAAGGAGCAGCTTGATCCAACATTGTTCACCGAAGTCGGCAAACATTTAATTCATGTTCAAATTTATGTTGATGATATTATTTTGCCTCGGTGACCCAATGAATGTGATCGTTTTTCAAATGAAATGAGTTCAAAATTTCAAATGTCAATGATGGGACAAATGTCATTTTTCTTGGGATTACAAATTTCACAAAGTCCCGGAGGCATTTTCATAAATCAATCTAAATATGCTGCTGAGATCTTAAAGAAATTTGGATTTGATTCAAGTGACCTGTTGACACTCCCATGATTGATCGAACCAAACTAGATGAGGACCACTCGGGGATCATGATTGACCAAACGAAATATCGTAGTATGATTGGATCCCTGATGTACCTCACTGCTAGTAGACCGGACATCTTGTTCGCTGTTTGCATGTGTGCTAGATACCAGGCTAAGCCTACTAAAAGCACCTTGAAGCGGTTAAACGGGTCTTTCGGTATCTCCAAGGAACCATCAATATGGGACTTTGGTACCCGAAGGACACCGGTATGTCACTAACGACCTATGCAGATGCTTGATCATGCAGGATGTCAAGATACTCGTCGGCACGCCCGAGGTGCTCGCTTTTGGGTGATAAGCTTGTGAGACGGTCTTCAAAGAAGCAAATGAGTACTTCTATTTCCTCTACAGAGGCAGAATACATAGCCATGTCATCTTGTTGTGCTCAAATCCTTTGGATGAGATCTCAATTATCTGACTATGGCTTTGTATTTAACAAAATCCTCTCTTGTGACAATAAAAGTGCTATTGCTCTCTCTTTCAACAACGTTCAACACTCAAGAGCAAAGCATATCGACATTCGTCATCATTTCATCAGGGAACAAGTGGAAAAGGTTGTGGTGGAACTCTATTTTGTGAGGTCTCAATATCGTTAGCGTACATCTTCACCAAAGCTCTTCCAAGAGAACGCTTTGAGTTCATACTTCCACGACTAGGCTTGAAAAGCCTTCAACCAGAAACACTCAAACGTCTTCGGGAAGAAGACGAGGAGTAAAGGTCTATGCTCATCTATCTCTTGTAAATATTTATTCGAAAACAAAATACAAAATTATAAAACTTTCAAAATCCATAAAAATCGAAAAATTAAAAATCTTCAAAAAATAATGTCAATTTGTCATGTTTTTCTCGATTCGATAATATCTACGGTCTTTGTGCTGTCATTCAAAGAATGACACGGACTTTAGATGTTGCTTCAATTCTTATTAAAAAAATAAAAAATAATAATTTTGGGAGAAAGAGAAAAAATGGTTTATTGTCATGTCGGCAAGAACCGCTTTTCAAAGAAAGAACGAGCCATACTTTATCATATTTTCAAAATTCCATGCTCGATTCTAAAAACATTTATCTCGCCAAAACTAACCGCTTTGAAAAATAACTTCGACTCTATTTTTGATAATCATCTTGACTTATTTGTCAAAATATCTATCTCTCAATCAACAACCTATGTCATTGATTGAGGGGAGAATGATTTCAATTAAATTAAAAAGTTATTTGGCATTCAATTGTTTTCAAAAGATAATCATGCATGTTTAACCAATGGAGTTTAAAATCTCAAAATCGATCCTTATCGGTTAAAAGCGCTTTCATAATCAAGTCATTATCATCAATTCTCATCTCAAATTCTCAAAAGCTTTCAAATTCAATTTAAATCTATAAGAGATCACAAATCTCAAATGATTTGATAATTGTGATAGGGGAGAATGTGTGATTTAAATTGGATTTAAACTGATAATTCGGTAAATGGTTTTATAAGGATGTACAAGCTCTCCTTCCCACATGTGACAAACGATTTCAAATTTTCCATGCACATGTTGAGGGGAGCATCTATCTTAAACCTATGATTTGAAACGTGATCACTTATCTCAATGTGCGGGTTCCCTCTAGTATGTGCAAAACTCTTTTCAAATCTCGAGGCACATATTGAGGGGAGCAAAATCATGAAAACCTCATCCTTCCCCAAAATGCTTTATCTACTTGATTCGATTAGGGAAGTGATGTTGATATTTTTAGAAAATGGTAATCAAAGAAGTTAATTCTTTCTCTTGCCTCCGTGTGGAAAACTATTTCAAATACTTGATTCACATGTTGAGGGGAGTTCTTCTTCTAAAAATATCAAAAACAATTCAGGTACAAAATGCTTTGATAATATATCACAAGTATCCGGATTGATTTTCAAATGGTTTTCAATTGGTTCCTATGGCAGATGAACAATACCAAATAGACCGACCAACTTTACTTTATGTATGGTGATATAAGGATGATAAGGTTAGGTATTGGTTCCCATGATCCGCCAGAGCCGGAGGATCTACCCAGGACTATCCACTAGTTAGTGTAGAAGTCCTTAGGTATGATGAAAAAGGAGAAAAGTGAGATATGGGAAGAGTGCGGACTGAGACAGAGCTAGTAATGGAATAAACCCAACAAGGTTCTAGTTATGAAGTCTCGGTAAGCACTGAAGGGTTGAAGAATGAAAAAGAATTGAATGAGAAAAGGGTGAAAACAAATAGCCCTCCATAATTCAACCTTAGGGCGTAAACCGGTTCAATTCATATGCTACTAGTGGTTACTAAGGTAATGCCGGTATTGAAGACAAGACGTCATGGACCCAAAGGACGACCGCACTAAACTTCCCAAACTACTCAAGTTCCTCTTAAAAGGGCTTGTTTCATTCTCACGGGAACCTACATAATCTATCGACTTTCTCTTAGAGATTGTTGATATTGAAGAAGGAGACCCTCTCCCTAGTCTCCGATATAGGATCCAAATATGCACAAATTGAGTCTAGAGCCACGAGATCATCAATGAATCTCATTAGGACACTTTCAATGAAGACTCTCTGTTTCACACAATGTGGAAAGAGAGATTATATCTTGAGTCCTACGCATTATCCTTGTGGTATTGCCGAACATCCGAGTGATGTGTTTACATATTCACAATGAAGATGGAAAGCCTTCTGGAGCCAACATCTAACAAGCTCCCGGTAGGTGGCATGTGAGATCTATTATATAGATCAACCATGTGACAACCGAATGAAACAATGGGGCGATTCAATCTTTTGAATCAATCCGGTTCAAAGTTATGGATTGACGGATACCTTTAAAAACCGGTCTTTGTGCTTTAAAACTCTTTTCATTAGCACGTCGATCGTGTACTAATTTTTCAAATCAAAAGGTGTTTTATGATTGATAATTGATTTTCATTAAAACCTTCGTTATATTGCAAAACAATTTCTATTGAGCAATACACGATTGTTTTTCAAATCTCTTTTCATCAATCGGTGGACTTAAATTCGCTGGTTCACTCACTCCGTGTTGTCTTCTTTGAGACGTTCCGGTTTGAGAACGCTAGAGCAAATGCTTGAAACCCTCAAGGAAATTCTTCGAATTATACCGATCACAGCGATACTTGTGATCAACGGGAACCCTGGGCCGTGTACCTCAATTCATCGAAAGTGATCAAAGACACTTTCGTGCGCTTTATTGCTAACTGTCTTATGCGGTACACCCGACGCTTGCGTGATCGTAATGGAGCGGTCAATTCATAGCCGCATGCTCACACAACACATTCATATCAAAAGAAATCATGATTGGTGCATCAATGACTCTGATATTCTAACTCCATGCTTACGCTACGCCAATATCATGAATCAACGAAAGCTTCCGCTACTCTGATGAGAAGATATCATGATCAGAATGTGAGCATGTCGGTCCGAAAGTCACAACATCACATAATACCAACACCACAATGGATGTATCGAGATTTTCTATTAGCCGATGATCTCAAAAGTCGGCTCAACATTATTATCACGTGGATCAGGAAAAGACCTCCACTTGGATTAACCAAACATGCAATGAGTGGAATCAATGACTACGAGCTTGGGAGCAAAGTACTACATCAAGAATGCAAGATCAATTGTTAATGTAATATCCGATTGTATTCAATGTCATTTTAGTATATGTTTGAGGTGACCTCCCTTAGGGGGAGATTGTTAGGAATTAGAAATTCCAGGTATTAAAGAGTCGGTCACCTCAAGTATATGTAATCGTTAGAAAGCTTGTAGTCATAGTACTTTTATGTTAAGTAGTATTTAGTTTAGTAACACCGTGGAGGACGGACGGGTCTTTACCCACTGTATGCCTGATCCACAGCCCGTTGTGTGGCGTTTTATTGTAAGACTATAAATACTCTCTACCTTCCAAGGTAGAGAGTTAGAGCTCATAATAAGAATTTTCTTTCTCTCACTAAAGTTCCCTAAACCTCTAACTTTCTCTCTCTAGAATTCCACTTATACGCCTACTTTGTGTTATGGTTTGATGTGTATGTGAAATCCAATATCCTACATCTAAAGACCCGTGTCACTCTTTGAATGACATCACAAAGACCGTAGATTTTATCGAATCAAGAAAAACATGACAAAATGACAATATTTTTGAACTTTTTGAAAGTTTTATATTTTTCTATTTGCTTTTTGTTGGTTTTGTAATTTTGTATTTTGCTTTTGAATAACTATATACAAGAGATGGATGAAGAAAAACCTTTTACTCCTCTTCTTCCTCTTGAAGACGTTTAAGTGTTTCCGGTTGTAGACTCTTTAGACCAAATCGTGGGAGGATAAACTCAAAACGTTCTCTAGAAGAGCTGGTGAAGATGTCCGCTAACCGGTATTCACCTCACAAAATAAAGTTCCACCACACACCATTTTCCACTTGCTCACGATAAAATGATGTCGAATGTGGATATGCTTTGCTCTTGAATGTTGAACGTTGTTGCATGAGAGAGCAATGGAACTTTTGTTATCACTATACAGAGGAATTTTTTTGAATTCAAAGCCATAGTCAGATAATTGGGATCTCATCCATAGGATTTGAGCACAACAAGATGACATGGCTATGTATTCAGTCTCTGTAGAGGATATAGAAGTACTCATTTGTTTCTTTGAAGACCAGCTCACAATCTTATCACCCAAAACTGAAAGCACCTCAGGGCGACGCATGCGTATTTCGACATGTATCTTGACATCCTGCATGATCAGATCTGCATAGGTTGTTAGTGACATACGGTGTCCTTCGGGTACCATAGTCCCATATTGATGGTTCCTTGGAGATACCGAAAGACCCGTTTAACCGCTTCAAGGTGCTTTTGGTAGGCTTAGCCTGATATCTAGCACACATGCAAACAAATGCTTGGCCGAACATGAGAATATCTGCTCTGGTGTGAGGTACATCGGGATCCAATCATACTACTATATTTCGTTTGATCTACCATGATCACCCGAGTGGTCCTCATCCAGTTTAGTACGCTCTATCATAGGAGTGTCAACAGGGTCACAAGAATCAAATCCAAATTTCTTTAAAATCTCATTTGCATATTTAGATTGATTTATAAAAATGCCTTCGGGACTTTGTTAAATTTTTAATCCTAAGAAAAATGACATTTGTCCCATCATTGACATTTGAAATTTGGAGCCCATCTCCTTAGAAAAACGGTCACATTCATTGGGGTCAGTCGAGGCAAAAATAATATCATCAACATAGATTTGAACAAGAATTAAATGTTTGCTTGACTTTCTGGTGAACAATGTCAGATCAACTGCTCCTTTGCTGAATCCAGTAGATAGAAGAAACTTTGATAGCGTATCATACCATGCCCTTGGAGCTTGCTTCAACCCGTAAAGAGCCTTCTTCAAGCTATAGACATGAGTAGGATGCTCTGGATTCACAAACCTTCAAGTTGGATGACGATATCACGACTTCTTTAAGATCTCCGTTAAGAAAAGCCGCTTTACATCCATCTAAAGACTACCATATTCTTACTAGCAGGCATTAGCCAGTGAAAATTTCGATTGCCTCGATACAAGCAACTGGAGCAAATGATTCTTCAAAGTCAATACCCTCCTCTTGATGGTATCCTTTTGCAACCAATCGAGCCTTGTTCTTTAATACATCACCATGCTCATCAAGTTTTACTTTGAAGATCCACTTTAGAGCAATGATCATAGCACAGCCAGGAGCAGGTACTAATTCCCATACATCTAGTCGATCAAACTCATGAATTTCTTCTTGCATGGCATTGAACCAGCTTGTCTTCATTCATGGCAGTTTTAACGTCTTTTGTTCGATCTTAGACTGACGAGTTGAAGAAGCACCATAAGGCATCAGTTGCAAGTTTTTTACTAGTGGATACTGGATGAGAGGGGTTTCCAATGATGTTGTCCAATGGATGATCATGTGTCCATTTTCTAAGGTGTTCGTGTGTTGTTGTTGAGGCTGAAGTAGCAGTTGTTTTCCTCGATGA
>OU343217.1:114898076-114958987 GCA_910596185.1 Chrysanthemum makinoi | reverse complement strand
TTATACTTCAGGTGACCGACTTCTAATACTACGGAATTTCTAATTCCTAACATTAGATGTTGTTCGAATACATAAAAAAATTTGAGAGAAAGTGAAACAAAGGCTTATAGTCATTTCAGTCTATAACCCGTTTTTAAAGAAAGAACATAGCCATGCTTTATCTTATTTTTTCACATCTCATGCTCTGATTCTAAAAACAAATGTTTGTCACTGAAAAGACAAATGTTTCTCTCACAAATATTTCTCCTTCTAATGAAATTTGTCATCTAATGAAAACAAAATTGCTTTTAAAGTAACTCGGTCTCAATTTTTGAAAATCATCTGGACTTGACATTGGTCAAAATCTCTATCTCTTAATCAACAACTTACGTCATTGATTGAGGGGGAGAATGATTTCATTTAAATCAAAAGGTTATTTGTCATACAATTGGTTCAGACCAAGGTTTATGTCATGTTTTCATAAGCATGTTTAATCTCTGGAGTATAAAGTATTTGATTTGATCCTTATCGGTTAAATGTTTTCATAAGCAAGTCACAACAAAAGCTTTCAAAATCAATTTAAATCTCCAGAGATCACAAATCTCAAATGATTTGAAAATTGTGATCGGGGGAGAATTTGTGATTTAAATTTGATTTAAACTGATAATTCGATAAATGGTTTTAAAGTGATTTACAAGCTCTCCTCCCCACATGTGCCAAACGATTTCAATTTTTCCATGCACATGTTGAGGGGAGCATCTATTTCAAACCAAAAAGGATTAAAAAGTGATTGATTTGTTTCAAAGTGCAGATTTTCCATAATATGTGCAAAACACTTTCAAATCTCTATGCACATATTGAGGGGGAGCAACTTTTTGAAAACCACATCCTTTCCTAAAATATCCTTATCAAAGTATGAAAAATACTAATTTTGATCAAGAAAGTGATGTTGATATCTTTTAGAAAATGGTAATCAAAGAAGTGAATCATTCCTCTTGCCTCCATGTGCCAAAACGATTTCAAATACATGATGCACATGTTGAAGGGGAGCTCTTTTTCTAAAAATGTCAAAAACAATTCAGGTACAAAATGCTTTGATAATATATCACAAGTATCCGGATTGATTTTTCAAATGGTTTTCAATTGGTTCCAATGGCAGATGAACAATACCAAATAGACCACCAAATTTACTTTATGTATGGTGATATAAGGATGGTTAGGTTAGGTATTCGTTCCCACGATCCCGCCAGAGCCGGAAGGATCTACCCAAGGACAATCCACTAGATAGTGTAGAGTCCTTAGGTTTGATGAAAAAAAGGAGAAAAGTGAGTTATGGGAAGAGTGCGGACTGAGAAAGAGCTAGAACTGGAATAAACCCAACAAGGTTCTAGTGAATGAAGTCTCGGTAGCACTAAGGGTTGAAGAATGAAAAAGAATTGAATCAGAAAAGGGTGAAAATAAATAGCCCTCCGAGAATTCAACCTTAGGCGAAACCGGTTCAATACATATGCTACGGTTGTTACTAAGGTAACGTCGGTATTGAAGACAAGATCATGGACCCAAAGGACGACCGCACTACAACTTCCCAAGCTACTCAAGTTCCTCTTAAAAGGACTTGTTTCATTCTCACGGGAACCTACATAATCTATCGACTTTCTCTTAGAGATTGTTGATATTGAAGAAGGAGACCTTCTCCCTTGTCTCCGCATAGTAACCAAATGTACAATTGAGTTTAGAGCCACGAGATCATCAATAAATCTCATTAGGACACTGTCCATGAAGACTCTCTGTTTCACACAATGTGGAAAGAGAGATTATATCTTAAGAGTCCTCGCATATATCCTTGTGTATTGCCGTGAACATCTGAGTGATATGCAAACATATTCACAATGAAGATGGAAAGCCTTCTAGAGCCAACATCAAACAAGCTCTTGGTAGGTGGCATGTGAGATTTATCCAATAGATCAACCATGTGACAACTGAACAAAAACAATGGGGCGATTCAAACTTATGAATCAATCCTGGTTCAAGTTATGGATTAACGGATACCTTTGAAAAACTGGTCCTTGTGCATAAAAATTTTTCTTTGCACATCGATTGTGTATTAATATTTCAAAAATAAAAGGTGTTTATGATTGATAACTGATTTTCCTTAAAACCTTCGTTGTATTGTAAAAACATTTTATTGAGCAAGCATACCGAATTCGTTGTTCACTCACCTCCGGTTGTCTTCTTTGAGACGCTCGGTTTGGAGAACGCTAGAGCAGCCGCGAAACCCTGTCAAGGAGATTCTTCGAATTATACCGATCACAAAAGTACTTGTACCGATCAACGGGAACGGGGCCGTGGTACCTCAATTCAATGAAAGTGATCAAAGACACTTTTGTGCGCTTTATTGCTAATGTTGCATGCACGCCCGACGCTTGCAGTATCGAGAATTGAGAGGTCAATCCATAGCCGCATGCTTACACAACACATTCATTTCTAAAGAAATCATGATAAGTGCATCAACGACACTGATATTTTTCACTCCATGTTCTCGCTACGCCGCAAATATCATGAATCAACTAAAACTTCCGCTACTTTGATGAAATATTTCATGATCCGAATTGTGAGCATGTCGGTCCAAAAGTCACAACTTCACATAATGTCAACGCCACAATGGAAGAGCCAAATATTTATGTTAGCTGATGATCTCAATGGTGGCTCAAAACTCATTATCACGTGGATCAGTTAAAGACCTCCACTTGGTTTAACCAAACATGCGAAAATGAAGAATCAATGACTACGGGCTATTGAGCAAAGGACTTTAACAAGAATCCAAGAACAATCTTAATATAATATCAATTTGTATTCAATGTATTTTGAGGTGACCTCCCTTAGGGGGAGATTGTTAGGATTTAGTAAATCCAGTTATTAAAGTGTAGGTCACCTCAAGTATATGTAATCGTTAGAAAGCTCATAGTCGTAGTTGTTTTAAGTTAAATAGTATTTAGTTATGTAACGGCTTTACCCACAGATTCTTGATCCACAACCCGTAGGTGGCGTTTATGTAAGAAACTATAAATATCCTCTACCTCCCAAGGTAGAGGGTTGGAGCTCATAATAATACTTTTACTTTCTCTCACTAAGTTCCCAAACCTCTAACTCTTTCTCTTTCTAAAACCTCAAGTTATACGCCTACTTGTAATCATGATTTGATGTGTTTGTGAAATCCAATATGTTACACACGGCCTATGACCCGTCACCCTCAACTAACGAGACAGACCTAAGACCACTCAATATCTCATTAAGTTCAGTCTGTTTAATGGGGAAAGATCACCACCCTGGATTACAAAACTTTTGCACCTCAACAGGGTTAGACTACATAAGGGAGTTTATCACCCATCCTGAACCTTCCACAGTGAAGGATGGGTTAAAACGAATAGTTTTGGATCCAAAATTTTTGGACAAGACCCCAGTCACCAAAAGTTCATTTCCCGTGGCTTGGAGGATCCTATTCACTTTTTTGATTCAGGTTTCTGCGGGAACCACTCATCCACTGAACAAGTTAACTCTATTCAGTTGATGATGGCATAACGCTTGATGAATAGGGTCAATGTCGACATTGGGGAGATCATTTACAGTGATCTCAGAAAGCTACTGAGCAAAACTAGGGCGAAATATGTTTCGTACCCTAGGTTTATCTCATGTACTTTACAAGTGTTACTGGGTTACAATTATCCTCAGGAACAAAAATATTGTGCTTTACCTGGCATCCTGATTCAATCTAATTTTCAAAAGGACCCATCCCTTGTCACAAATATTGAATTGACGGACCATATGATTGCTGTAAACAATCAGAGGGATTCAAAGATCTCCAAACCCTGCTCCTAAAAGAGAAAGGGGAAGTCTCAGACTGGGACTAAGACCAAACCCAAGTCTCAGGGCCCTGAGGCTTCAGGAACACTGGCCAAAAGGCAAATAAAACCCAAGACTAACTTGCCACCCACTAGAGACCAAGCATCATCCACTCTGACAACGGGACACTGATAAATAACAATCAGTGTCCTTGGTCCCAACTACTACTCCCTAAGATCCAGAGGGAAACATACAACCCGCTGGTAGGGGAGCGCCTTCCACAACGCCCAATGATGACATTAGCAAATCACATCCCAAAGACTTAGAGGGACCTAAACAACCCACTGATAGGGATATAACTGTCACTGACTCCGCCAAAGGCACTGGGAAAAACCCATCAGTGTCTCAGGGGTCTCATAGGGACAAAGACTCGGAGGGAAAGAAACAACCCGCCGATACGAACCCATCACCAATCATGACTCCGGAGAAGACATGGGAAACACCCATCGTGTCTTGAGGGGTCAAAGGGGACAAAAACTCGAGAGGATTAATACCACCCTGATATGAACCCATCACCCCCACCTTGTTAACTATGGCTGATGTTGCTGAGATACTATTTTCTGATGAAGAGCATGCTGAAAGTGAAGATGATCTTCTATTAGCAGGGGAAGAAGTGGACGCTGATGTTCAACCTGAACAAGAGCATCAGCCTGATCCACAAGTGCCTAAAGAGCCACCTTCCGACTGAAGCCAATGACTCTGACTCCTCTTCATCCAACTATGAATTCAATTTGATAATATTCTTCCAATCATCGGCAGCTAGTTATGTGGATCACCAAAGCTTCAAGAAAGATATATTCTGGGGTCACTGACACACTGTGGGATCAACATACTGAAGCTGCTGCAAGTTATGTTGACCTAAAATCCCATGTGCTCACCTTCAATGCTAACACTGATGAGCACATAGATATTATGTATGAGCAGCTTCATAGATTGGATGATAACCTGGCTAAGTTTCTCAAACATCTTCAGGGTTGTGGAACAAAAATTGATGAAATCAGGTACTCGGTCAAAGAAGACCCAACACTCAACTCAAAAGTGCTGGAGGCTACTAAGGCTTACTTGAAGAATTCCTCAGACCTCACTGAACTGATCACTATGATAAAGTCTGCCAATATTTGGGTCTTCAATCTTCGGTTCAGTCTCTTCAGGAAACACTGGGCTCTTTGGATACTCAAGTGACCAATTTAGCTAAGGCTTCCTCATCAATGGCATGGAATCTTGGGCCACGCATGACGCCTTGGAACTTCTCAAGCTAATCTGGAAACAAAGGTCACTGGTCTTCAAAAGGATACATCTGATATCAAGGCTATGGTCACTGAAATCTACCAAGCCTTCAAAGGTCAAGCCACCCAAACTCCCCCAGTGTCAGAGCCAACTCTTGCTCTCACTGAAGTTGCCGCAACAGTTGAGGGGAGAAGACCATGAAGAGACTTCCTCTCACACCGAGCCAACACCACCACCCCAACCTGTACCCATCTCATCAATCCCACCCTTATCATCAACAACAACAATCGATATGACAGTTACACCCATCACAACAACAACACCACCACTGGTAGCATCATCATCTTCCTCAGGCTAGGACAAAGGAAAAGGCATAATGAAAACTCCTAAGCCTGAGAAGATTCCCTACAAGATCGACGACACTGAATACATGCTCTCACAATAACAGCTAAGTGCCTATCTTGCAAAAGAAGAGAGGAAATAGAAACTAGCTGAGGAGGAAAGGAAGAGCAAAGAAGCACTGATAAAAGTTATCGCTGAAGAAGCTGAGAACTTGGAAATTGATCCAAAGAAGCTTCAGAAGGGTCAGGTAGGACAAAAGTTTAAGGATGCTCAGGCTGCTAAGATGGCTGAAATGAGAAAACAGTTGGAAGAAAAGAACAAGAAATCTGCAGCCATCAGTAAAGCAAGAATTGACCACTCCAACTGGTCAATGACAAGCAGATGGATGCCTGAGAAGATCATTGATGTCAGAATGATCCCCAAGTCTAAACTACTGGCAATGAACGTCTACAGGGGGGATGGCAAAAGATACTTCGAAGTTCATGATCCCTTGAAATTCACTGACTTTGGGATCACTGAACTCGATGATCTTGGTCCTATAATTGAAAAGAAGCAGAATACGGTAGTTAAGGAGCTGATGAAAATGCTCAGCAAGAGATATGAAAGATAGAGGGATGCACCAGCCCAACTGGGAATTCAAAGGCCTTAACTGCACCACAAGGATCTCAACCTCAGTCATCCAAAGGCAAAGGAAAGAAGGTTAAGTTCCAGCTTAAGATCAAAGTGCCTGGACTCGAATGCAACAGGGAGCTGTCTGAAGGTGTAAAGTTCGTAAACTGTCTGGTGATTGAAAAGCATGAAAGAGGGCTATTTTTCATTGATGTCTATGGAAACCCATCATTCCAAAGGTGGAGTGACATTGATATTGCAGGAGTGCCTACAGTGGCAAGTTATCTTCCAGTAGCCTCTCAAATCCAAACTCCAGCAAATGTTAGGTTCTGCAAAGACCTGAATGACAAGATAAGAGAGCACCCTGACAAAGAAGCACTCCTCAAGAAGAAGCCTAAACTTGAAGCACTGGGAATCCATCTTGATTGACATCATTTTGATTTATCCTTTTGTACTAGTGATAGGAACCATGTAATGTGAGTAATAAAAGATGTATGTTTTGTTAAAATACTCAGTGTTCCTTATTGTATTCATTAGTACATTCAGTGTAAGAAGCCATTTACTCACTTACACTGATCAAACACAAAGGCTATTTGTATATCCGAATAGGGAGAGACTGTTGGGTTTAGTAAATACCCAAACCCTTAATCTAGGATTTGAATAGAAAATAGCCCAAGTGTCTAGTCCGTTAAACACTAATGTGTCATGAGTGCATAGTCTCTCTGAGCCATCTTCGGACACTCAGTAAGAGGCAAAGAAGAAGTCTCTCCACTCAGTAAGGCGGAACTTAAAGGGTGAAGACTGAGTCGAGAAGAAGATGGTGGATTCAGGATCGATGAAAATAACTCACTCAATCCCTAAGACTCCTCTCCAACTACTTATACTGAAGACAAACTGAAGTAGAAGACTGATGGATATGAAGACTGAAGAATGAGCGAGATAAGGCGGGATAAGTTTGAATCAGATAAGACGAAGTCCTTATCAACCAAAGTCAACTTTCCTTGAATGGCAAACGATCAGGCTCAGTGTCATCACTGACCTTTGGAAAGCAGTCTTGTCTCTTACCTAAAATAGTCTTTGTAAACAGAGACAAAATACATCAGTATTGTTTCTTCTGTAAGTTGTCAGTTTATCACTTAGGAAAGAGTTAAAACTCATACTTGTATAAATAGCATAAGAGGTGGAGTGAAAGATTAAGCTTGTGAATTGTAAAAACACACACACACACGCAAGCCATCTTTCACCCCTCCAAATACAACTTAATCCCTGAGATAGCTCAGTGGGTACTTGTAGTTGTCCTCAGACTTAGCCTGAGCTTAGAGAGGAGTCACCAACCTTTGTCATTTCCGCAAGTACTTGGGTAATGTATTCTTGTTTTGATTTATATCTAATAAAGAATATTATGTTGAAAATTAATCGGTGTGTTTTACTTATATATCTTTTAGTCATTGATTCACTATTAACTTGTTTTATATACTTAACTGTTTTTAAAGATAGTGAATAGGGAACAACAAATTGACACTTAAATATCACGATTATTTGATGTCATCAATATGGTCGAAGCGCACACACGTAAAAGACAGGGTATAAGTAAACCACTTCTTCCTTCGCAGTCTTAGTACCCAACCTGTGTTAGTATGCATGAAAATCACAGCTTGTGTGTCTACGATGATCGATGGTTAGCAACAAGAAAAAAAAACTGAAAACTGAAATTCATTCATTCAGTCGATACGCCGTATCCATAGTGTAAAACCCTAAAAATCTAAAACACGTAAAAAGACTATTTTGCCCTCCAATTTAATATTTATAAAATACGTAAACTATGTCAAGCTCATTAAATGTATTAACCTAACTTACGAATAATTATCGATACTTTAATCCGCATTATCCTCAATGTAATGAAATTGAACTTAACATAAAATACGAGGCTTAACGAAACTAAAAGCTACATTCACCGAATAAATAACGTGTACAAAAACAAATCGGCCTACGCCTATGTAAATTTCACCTCACACGTTTTTGTTTTGTATGGGCCGAAAAATGCATCACAATTCACTTGAGTCTAAAGCCCATTGCCTTGAAGTTGGAAAGTATATTTTTTTCTGTTTTGTTTCCTATACTCGCAACCAATTTAATCCCATATATTCAGCCAATCCTCAGGCCAATTAGTCCATTTAATCTTACTTTGTAACTTACTTATTACTTCACACATTCAAAATCACCTAAACCCTAGCCTACAAAAAAAGTGACAAAGCAAAACAATTGTGTCTTCTTCTTCCATTCGATCAACAAAGACAAGGTGTGCGCAAGGGAGGCTGTGATAAGGTGTTTGTGATTGTAAGTTTCGAGTTCGAAAAGTTTTGGTCTTGGCTGTGATCGTGGGTTTCGATACGAAAGGGAGAGAAGATACATGATCTGAGTCGTTTCACACCAAATAAACATGTACAGACCCTTGTTCTTATCGTGGTCATGCATAGTTTTGGTTTCACTTTGGTATCAATTGGTACTGGGTTCTATTCGTGTACGTGGATACTCCGTGCTGGTGTTGTTGGTTCTAGGTTCGACTCACGTTCGGGATGTCGCTCTTTTTGGGACTCAGTTCTATTCATGTATAAGTTACGGTTGGACTCTGATTCGCTGGTTAAGGAGTATGGTTCGGGTGGTGGATTAGTTCTTGGTTTCAATTCGTACATAGGCTCCTATAGCAGTATGTTCCATCGTGTGTTTGAGTAAGAGATTTCTTGTAGCCTTGTTCATTCGTCTACTCGACTCAAGAGGTATCCGTAATCGTCTTTGTGCATTACTAATTCGAATTATATTCATATATATGTTTAAGACATAAAGAGCTACATATAAAAGAATATGATATCTATATTTACTCTAACATATGAATCAAATGCAAGAATATGGCTTCATACTAATTTAATATCATGAACGAGGTTATTAAATGTGCACGCTTGTTAGGCCACCATATTGTAACACAAGCATCAATATGTTAGAAATAGGTAAAGAAGTGAAGGATGAACACACACAATCACACACGTATAATATAAAAGAAATGTTATGCGTGGAGTGTATTGCAAAGTGAACAACCCAACCTTCTAAGGAAGGTTTACAAGTCTTTTATATAGGAAAGGAACTAGGCAATACAAGTTCCTTCCTTTCCTTCTTGGATATGGGCCAAGGCTTATGGGCTTTCTACATATGCCTTGCCTAATTAAGCAACCTATTACATGTTAATTACAAACACTTGAAATATAGTTTAGGAGTGATTCCAACAATCTCCCCCTAAGTGTTGGTAATTAATGACTTAAGTAATCTTTAAACGTTGTTGGTGTTGATGTAATAGTTGCTTTGACGTCTTCTGACATTCTTCTTTCTTGTGAGAAGAAGTGCCTTGATTCTAACAATCTCCCCAGTGTGAGGATCTTGTTTTCTTTGAAGTTTTCAGCTTTGACGTCTTCATTTATCTTTGTTCTTTGTTCTGATGTGGATATGGTGATGTTATGCTGTGGTAATCTCAGAGGTCCGCTTCGTTGCTCAGGTGTCTCCACGTCCTTCTCCAACATGCTCACACGTTCTTTAACATTGGGTTTCAGTGTTGATGTAGTTCTCTATAGTCTTTAAACTTTGTAGATTCTTTGGCTTTAACGAAGAATCATTCTGACTTTTGTGTTGCCTTTCGAGAGAACTTCAATTTGTGTGTTGGTATGAGCATGTGGAGAATCAGACGATCATCTCCCAGGAGCATCCATAAGAAGACAACATATGAATGGGATAGTGATAAACACCAATCGATCATTGTGGTTGATTCTTAGAGAAATGACCACTACGATTGTTCTTCTGATGAATGTCTTGATTCCATTCACTTTGGTCTGGCGAATCAGCCGCCTCAATCTCATAAGGACAGTTGGCATTACATTGAACAAGTTCAAGTAATGACCCACATCTTCAGGACTCGATTCTTGAAAGGAATCTCTTTAGCGGATTTCCAGACACTTACAAGTTCGAACTTCGAGCTGTTAAAAGATAGTGTGAAAACCTATATCTAATTCTAGCAAAGGTCGTTTTGAACCGAGTCCCTCAAGTAGGATAACATGATGTACCGGTACACCTACAGTTCGTGAGTCGCCGAGGTACACCGAAGCATCACCCACGATCTGAGACCGTTTGAGACAACACTACGCCGTAACCCACAAGGAGTTACCAAGTGACTTGCTGTCGTGGCTGTTTGATGTTGACCTCAGGAGTTTCCATTCAATCATCGAGGATCACAGTTGTGAACCCCTCATTAATGTTCTCGACAGATTGCTAAGATCTGTGTAGGACTCTAGAATAGTATCACTTGTGTCCTTATTGTTGAACGACAAGTGATGAAATGTTGAGCGTTCCTAAGAGATCTTTTGATGAATCTCGAGGCTCTAGAATCAATAGTGCATTTTGGTTTTCCTGAGCGGAGACTAGGGAGATGGTCTCGTTTTTCAATACCAGCAATCTCTAAGAGAGAGCCGATAGTTTACGTAGGGTTTCCTGTGAGAATGAAACAAGCTTATGTTGAGAGAAACTTGAGTAGCTAAGAAGGTTTTAGTACATGCGTCACTGGGTCTATGATGACTTTGATCTTCAATACTGGTTTCATCTAGTGATAGTCAAGAGCATACGTATTGAACCCGGTGTCTGCCCTAAGTTGAATAATTTGGAGGGCTATTTCTTTTCACCCCTTTCTTTTACTTTTCTTTTTAATTTTTCAACTCCTTTCTCCTTCTCATTTTCTCCTTTTTATAATCATACCTAAGGACTTCTAAGTTCTAACTATTGGTGTGTCCTTGGGTAGATCCCTCCGGCTCTGGCGGATCATAGGACGGTTATTCCTAACCTTAGTCATCTTATTACTCCATGACTAACCTATGTTGCCATAAAACCATTTTCTTGAAAATCTCTCAAAGTGTTTATGATTAAAAACATTTTGTACCACTGTGAGAGTTTTTATATTTTGGAGAAATACCTCCTCCACACATGCTTAAGTGTTTTGACAGAAATCTGCACGGTGAGAGAAGAGCGCGGACTTTTGAATTGATCGACTCAAGATAGACAATTCCCCGTGAGACATGGTTACGTTGCATAGTTAAAGAGTTACATTGTCAGCTTTTAGGTGACAACTAGCTCTAATAACTACCTTGAAGGTGTGGACAAACCTCGAAAGGTTGTCAAACCGGTCAAATTTCATGTCTATCAAGAGTTTCTCGAAAGGTACAATATACATGGATAAGTCTTGGAAGACAAATCTTTTCGATGTATGACAGTTCAGATCTCGTCAATTCATGTGTTAAGTCTTAGCACGAGGATTCAATCACAATTTTCACAAATATATTGTATCATACAATTTTTCTCCCCCTCAAAAATGGCATATACATGTTATTTTTTATGAAATTTTGAAATCAAATATGACCATTCTGAGTTTTGTGGGAAGATTTCCACGAAGAACCATTTGTGAACAAAGATTTTAGTAGTACCCTCAACAAGTAATACTAACTTTTGAGGTTTTGAAAACATAAGGGGAAGTACTTGTTCTTTTGAGCAAAACTTTGGAAAAATGAAAGTTTTGATAAGTTTTACACAAAAGTAAGAAGCTTTTGCTCCTTTTAGAAGGATTGTGGCAATGATGCGTACCACAGAGTCCTTTCATTACAAGTACGGGTTGTACACTGTTATGTGCACAGCCATAGTTAATAATAAAGATCAACACATCCAATTGTAAATCAAGAAAATGATCAAGGAGTACTAGGCAGTCCGTCAATAACGCCAGGAGTTCTTTCTGGACGTTGATAGCCTGTTAGAGAGATACTCGGTCGTCCACCCACGAAGCTCTCCAAAGTCCTCATCTGATCGCGATGAAACAACTTTTCATCAACCCTTGTGATGATTTTCTTCACATCCCTCTTTTCCTTAGAATTCCACCGCCTGTGACCCATGCCTTCATGAATCTCCTTTAACCGATATGATAACCCGTCCCGAACCTTCTTCAAAGTGTTATCACAAAACTTGTGAAGCTCATTACATGCCATGAAACAGTTATGGTGAAGTTCACTGTGGTAGAC
Organism: Chrysanthemum makinoi; assembly: GCA_910596185.1. Lineage (NCBI taxonomy): Eukaryota > Viridiplantae > Streptophyta > Magnoliopsida > Asterales > Asteraceae > Chrysanthemum > Chrysanthemum makinoi. The sequence goes on along the minus strand of OU343217.1, from coordinate 114,946,832 downwards.
TACACCAAACTTTGGTTTCTTAAGAATGGTGTATCTGAGCCGTGTGGTTGATATCGGAATGTTTAGCAGGGTTTTGTGAGATTAACATGTTTTTGGTATGATTCCACGGCAAGTTGAAGGTCTTCAACACGTTCCTGGATAACGATGCTTCTGATGAATATCAGCAATGACTTGATGTACTGGAGCTGGATATTGGTGGAGAAGTGTCGCATTCGACCTTGTACCTTAGCAAGATACATGTCTTTAATGTCATTGAGTGACAATCTCTGAAAATCCGCTTCAGAAAATTCATATTCCTGTTCGTCTTGGTGTTTGACTACGATTTTCTTCAAGAATGAGTAGTCCCACTTAGTAGACAGGCTAACATGCATTATGGTAACGATCCGTTGGTCACTGTACACCTCTTTGTTAGATTTTAGTACCTGGCAGCTTCTGTAGTAGATTCTTCTTCGTTCAAGCCAGTGATGAATTCCATACAGTGCATCGAGGTCACAATTAACCACATTATCAACGAACATATGTGTGGCTTCTTCCTCGATGGCCAAATTGTTGGAGAAGACTGATGACGGGATGGGGAAGGTGAGTGAGGTAGCGTATTTCTTGCTAACATCGCTACCTTGTTGAAGAAATTCTAGGTCATTGTTGAAGAAGTAACGGTAAGGAATCCGTTGTTGATCAACGACCAATGGTATGGTAGCCTTTGTCCGGTCGGTGTAGTATGGAGCCTTGTCGTCCGTGAAGTCGATGTTGGATTCGTGGTTAAGCCAATCAATATTGTTGGCATACTATGTTGTCGAGATGATATTTGACTTCTATGGCACTGTCAGAGCTGTCCTTAGCAGCTTGAAAAGCATCGTTCTTGATTCGTTTCAACTCTGATTTCATTATCTTCTTCACCTTAAACTTTTCTTGGATAATCTTGACATGCTCCATAGTTCGACCATCTACCGGTTCTTGGCCTTCCGGTAATTGAGGGGTAGCATCAACAAGCTTTGAAACCATTCATATTCTTCAGTTTCATCTTCATCTAACCATGATATAACTGATGTTGACTTTTTCTTCTGTGGCTTGGAGGATGATGCTGGTTTCTTAGTTGATGTAGAAGAAGGGGGTTGTTGTTGGGGCTCAAGAATCTCCTCGTCGTCACCACCAGATATTCAAATGATCACCGCCTGGTGGTGGAGACTCAGAGTCCTGAGGTTTGTTGCTAGCAGGAGTACGTTGTGAAGATCTTCTGGTGGTGGTGGTCCTTTAAGGTGGTGGAGGCATAGATGATGATTCGTCAATTTTCTTTTTGCGTTTTGGCCTCAGAATCGTTGTCTACATCATCATCGTCTCTTGGTCGCTTAGCCCTTTTAGCTGACTCTTTACACGATGTTTTGAGTTGATATTCCAATAATGCCTCAAAAAGTTTAGCTTCGTTAGAAGTAAATGTTGCAGATCGTTAAGACACTTGTATAACAAGCTTGGAGATCAATTCCGATCGAGACAACCGGATATGGGCCTCGGTTTGATTTCCATAGCAACAGGGGTATTTTCCATTGTTTGTTTGATGAGTGACATGAGATATGGATAGAGTTTTCTGGCGAACATCTCTTCGGTGACTCCAGGACGTGTCGAGAAGGAACTTGTGAGTGTAGTCCATTATCGTCTTGTCCATTTCCCCTTCGATATCTCGATTGAGAAACTGTTGAATCTATTCTCTTTCCCAAAACTCGTTCATCACATCTTGAAGTAAATTTAGTCTGTCGGCCAGCTGATTGAATTTCTTGTTGACCACGTTTCGTTTCCTTACATGCGTAACATCTTTGACAATTTTGGTCTTTGCACGTGATGCCCAAGTATCGGTTGGTTTCTTGACCGATTTGGATGTGGATCTCGTGGTAGCATCTTTGGATGGTGGTGGTGATGAATGAGATGATGAGTCTGATGAAGATGAGTGATGATGGCTCGGTCTTTTGGTAGCTCGAAGTTCCTTCGGGTGTGTTCAGGATTATCTAGAATATAATCATCTGCTTCTTTGCGAGCTTTAGCCTCTTCTTCAGCCTTTACCCTAGCCTCTTCTTCTGCCTTCCCTTTTCCTTAGCCTCTTTATTTGTTGTAGCTCGAGCTTCCTCGTCAGCTTTTTCTTTAGCAGCTTCCTCAATGTCTTTATCCATGATCATCTCATCCTGTTCTTGTTCCTCTTCTTCCTCAAAGGTGAATGGAACCTCATAAGATTGCTGCTGCTGCTCTGTGGATTCCTTTACGGTGGCACCAGTTCCTTATCGGGTTGATTAACCGCATCACGAATTGGTACGGTAAGTGCACCACTACTGGAACCCCCAGGGCCTCTTGTTTGCTCACGATTGAATTCTGTAGCAGCATGTTATAACCTTAGATGCTTAAGTGTCTTGTGGTAGTCTTTCTCCTCATCCTTTGGTTCTTCATCAGAACTCTCTTATTCTTCCTGCTCTCAAACTGAGTTTTACCCTGTCTCGTTTTGGGACTAAGTGGTTTTTCAACTGTTGTTGTATCATCCGTAATGACTTGAATAGTGAACCTCTTCATCAGTCTCAGTATCCTCGGATTCTTAATCCTCTAATTTAGGTGTCAGTTGAGGATTAGGAATGGCATCCTTAGATGGAACTTTCCTTTTGCGGGGAGGATTTCTCTTTGGATATTTACGGGCACTACCAGTGCTTGCTAAACTTCCTGCACTACCTGATCTCCTGGTCTTCTTGACTGGTATGACTGAAGACTTTTCATCCATGAATCACTTTGCCTAATGCCACTGCTTCTTGATGATATCGTGAATACGATTGAAGTCTTTTAATATCATCATGAGAAGGCACCACAACACTACACCTTGTTTCTTTGTTGATCAGTATTTGAATCTGACAACATTTAATGTAGCCTCAAACAACGAAGAATGATGGTTGGGGTCATCAAGTCTCAAGGGAATGTCCTAATTATTCCCGAGTATCCTCCGATCAACAACTTTGTGTATCTGATGAAAGGGACCTTTGTGACAGCTTCTGAGGTAAGACATCATGTCTTCCCATATCAAATTTGCATAGTCAATGTGCATTTTGTTGACCATGCCCCTTAAGATTTGTAGTTCCATTAGCTTAGGATGCTCATGACCGCTCTCTACCGAAACGACTTTGCGATCATGATGTATAAAGTTCTCCATGGCTGAGGGATGTTCTTTAATCGATGAAGACTATTTGTAATGATTCCCGCAGCTTTATCATAGCCAATATCGACCATGAATCGGAATGTAGCCTCTTCAGATGGAGTAGGAACATACTCGCAGGCGGATAGCAGGAGCAAAAGAATTGCTCGTAAATCGAACAGTGACGGTGAGACGGTGACTTGTTTATTTTTGAGAGTCACCGTGACAGCATCTTGACCATCAACTTTCTTCATTGTGTGCCAGAACTTATGGATATAGATCTCTAGTACCGTTGCTGAGTTGGTGAGCATGTTGTTGTAGGGATGAGTCTTAAGAATATCCACTGCAATTCGGCATGAAGACTCTGAGCATGTGAAGTTCTCAAAATCAACCTTAAGGTTGTTCTTTCCAAGCTTCATACTATAACCAAGAGGAAAATGTCTTCCATTGTGAGCTCGTTTGGTGCGTTAAAGTTTTCCATTGTGATGTCCATATCGTTATCTGAAAGATATTGAGCCAAAAGAACCAACATATCGAAAGACATTATGTTAGTCAAAAGTTGATTTTATTGTCCAATTATTGAATTAGTTATGTTAATGAATGTTGCGAGTCCAATGTCACTTGTTGTCCAATAGTCCAAAGTTGTCATGATAAGTTATGTGAGTATATTAATTTTGAATTTTAAAGTCCAAATTTTACATCATTAACACAACATTTTAACATTTATAGCTTATTAGTGACATTTTGGTCTTGTGACGTTATGAGTAATTTATTTACAAGTTTGTACGAGTAACAATTCATAAGTAAAGTTAAAATTATGGCTTAAGCGTAAGAATGCAAGCTTATGCGTAAAGTGTAACCATACGCCGAGACCTAAGCTTATGCGTAGGAGTCCCTCTTAACGCGAGGAAAAGCTCTGGCATAAGCCCACGAGTGTAAGTATGTTGGGAGCTTATGCTTAAGGTTTACTCGTAAGAGTGAACCTTATGCGTAAGACTCCAAGTTTACGCACATCCTTCACAGGATACGCCAGTAGTACCTTTACCTGCTAAGTGTTAACGCGTAAGATTTCTTATGTGTAACCATCTACGCGTAAGGTAATCCTTAAGCGTAGAATCCAATTTTACCCTTGATTCTAATTTTTCATGCGTAAAACCTGAAATAAATCATTCATAACATTTCAGTTAACATTTTTGTTCAATCTCTTTCGAAATCATATGTTATCACAAGTTGAGAATGGTTATGCGTAAAGTTTAAACCCTAAGGATTCAAATCCTACGCCTAAACAATCTAACCATGTAATCACTACCAAATGATTTCTGGGATGTCTTAGGAGCCATATTAGATGAATGAAACAAGTTTTAACATATAAAATCACCAGAATCAAAAGTACCCATTTATACGAATACTTAAACCCTAAAATCTAATTATGCAGTTTTGATGTTTCTGGGTTGGATTCAATGGTGTATTTGGTTAATTGAACATGTAACAAACATCTTACAAGCTTCTAATTAGACAGAAACACTCATAAATGAGAACCCCCAAATTCACGCATAAACCCTAAATCTTGAAAAGTGATTAAAAACTCGGTTGATTTAGATGTTGGAAACAGTTTAAGGATTGATATTGGAAACATTTTAACACTCCCATTTCACAACAAACAACCAAATGTGATCACATGTTCATACGCTTACGCGTAAAACACATAATCACGCCTAGAGTAAAATCAAACCATTTGATTTGTATACCATTAGAAACCTATGTTTGGAATTACTCAAGAAAACTTAAACTACTTACAAATTTGAAGATTGTAACACGGATATGAAGATTGAATTATAGACGTGGGATGAGGTTGTTGAAGAATTTAATGTTTGAAATAAATGTAAGTAAAATTAGGTGGGAGGTTTTGTAAAAATAAGTATAAACTTTGACAACTTTGTCCCCTCCACCTTAACCATTTTCATCCATAGCCCATAACTTCCTTTTTGGTTAAGCAAGAAGTGAAAGTTTGGAAAGAAACTTGACGACACTACCCCTCGACTTTCAAAAAAGAGAAATGTTACAAATTTGGGTTCGAGGAGTGTCAAGAAACAAGAAACGAATCCACCATTATCAAAGATACAACCAATACTGGATAACATGCAAGTACAAGGTTTTATGAAACATAAAATATTTACTTTCTCCCCTCAACACTTGACCGTAAAAAATATTGAAATGTTTGAAAGAGTAAAGTGTTGACGGAAGATTTGTACCTGCCATGTTGAAATAAATTTAGATAGAAGAATATTTTTGTATTTTATAAATTTTATATTTTTGTATTTTGTTTTTTGATAAAATATTTATAAAAGAGGTTTTGGTGTTTGACTGGTTTTAAGAATGTGTCAAAAGTTCATCCAGTTCTTCTGGAGTCAAACACCTCATACCAATCCGTGGATCACTCAAGAAACCTAGCAGAGCTAAGGCTTTGGTGAGAAGGTCTGCCAGTTGATATTCTGTACCCACAAAATATAATTCAACAAAGACTTTTCTACATGCTCCTTATGAAATGATATCGAGATCGATGTGCTTGGACTTTAAATGTTGAACAGAGTTGCACGATATCGCAATAGCACTTCGATTGTCACAGACATCGGATTCTCACAAATACGTAACCATAGTCTTTGAGTTGTGTTCGCATCCAAATGACTTGAGCACAACAACATGGCTACATATTCGATTCATTGATGACAACGATGTACAATCCTGCTTCTTCGATTTCCATGACACCAGTTTATCACCATGAAATTGTAGAGCACCGGTACTTTTCCCGAATTTAAGCAACCCGCGGATCAGCGTTTGAAAAAGCTATTAGTTCAAAACCAGAGTACTTCGGATACCAGATCCCCAAATTAATGGTTCCCTTGATGTATCGGAGGATTATTTTAGCCTTAGAGAGGTGAGTCAGTGGTCCCGACCGACAACGGAGCAAACATATACAGCAAATACAATATCAGGTCTACTGGCTGTTAGATACATGAGTGACCCAATAATAATTCGGTATTTGGTAGGGTCAACCAATTTCCCATGCAAATCAGCGTCCAGTTTCTTAGTATGTGCCATTGGTGTGGCATAGGTATCACAGTTTTGCATTCCATGTTTGTTTAAAATTTTCAAGAGCATATTTGGACTGACTCAGGAAAATACCACAGGGTGATTGATGAACTTGCAGTCCTAGAAAGAACGTAATTTCACCCATCATGGACATTTCAAAATGTTTTTTCATAAGTTTCGAAAAAATGTTTGAGTACTTTAGATGTGTTGACCCAAAAATGATGTCATCCACATAAATTTGAACGATTAAAATGTGTTCCCCGTGATATTGTATGACTAGTTGGGTCGATCGATCCTTTGACGAAATTATGAGAGATGAGAAAGGATGACAACTTATCATACCATGCCCGAGGGCTTTTTGAGACCATAGAGAGCCTTTTTTAGTTTGTAGACATGATTAGGGAACTCTGGATCAACAAACCTTCGGGCTGACTAACATAGACTGCTTTCTTTCAGATACCATTTAGAAAAGCAGTTTTGAAGTCCATATGATAGACCGTGATGTTCATGTGAGCCGCTAATGCTAGAAAATCCGAATGCCTCAAGTCTAGCAACCGTGAATGATTCCTCGAGTCAATCCATTCTTCTTGTCTATAACCCTTAGCCACCATCGACTTATTTCTCGATCCTTCAAAGATCCAACTTGTTTTTCCAAATCCATTTCGCACCAATAACATAGACCCTTGTTTGTTTTGCAACCAATTCCCATACTTCAAGACGTTTAAACTGGTTAAGTTCTTCTTGCATGGATTCAATCCAGTTGTCATATGTCATGGCTTCTTTAATATTTTTGGGTTCAGCTTGGCAGACGGTGAGTGCATAAATGTAATGTTCACCGCCGGTCTGAAGGCGCTGTTCTAGTTACGACTGGTTGATTCGGGTTTCCAATAATGTTCACAAGAGGATGGTCTCTAGTCCAATGACGTGTGGAGGGTTGATGTTGATATACATTATGCGATTAGGAGGATTCAATGACTTGTAGATGATTCGCAACATCGAAGTGGCGTTTCATTTGCAAAAGGGTTGAAGAACGCATTGGATCATAATCTGCAGTGGGGGTACTTCATGGTTTAGAATGTCATGCTTGGTTTAGCGCCATCGGATGCGATTTGTTTGGCTATTGTTGTGGAATCAATTGAAGGTTCTTCCTCAATAGTTGTTTTGTTTCGTATCGTGTATTGGATTATTATCAGGTTGAGCAGAGGAAACATTTGATACATCTGGAGCATGTTGATCAATATCATCACTAAACAGAGGAGCAAATAGCTGTTCCATTTGACATCGAGTAAGTTGTAAGCTTGGTTCAGCTGATGATGGGGTTTGGGGGAAGTTTAGATGGTTATGTTCGGGTTCCAAGTTGTTTTGCTCATAAGCCATTTCAGTAAGCTCATCGAAATTTTCATGAATCGTTTCCATAATTTCCCTTGTATGACGATTCCAGATCCGGTAACCCTTAGAGTTTTCACAGTATCTAACAAAGACTCCTATGTCAGCTTTAGCCTTGAGCTTACCAAAGTCATCACGATCATTATTTGGGTAACAAAGGGATCCAAATACATGAAAGTGTTTTAAGTTCGGTTTGCGGTTGTGGATATGCTCATAAGGTGTTTGTTGTGGCGTTTGGTAATCATTGAACGGTTCTGAGTATAGCATGCATTTGACACGGATTCAGCCCACAAGTAACTGAAGTTTTACGTTTATCAACATCGTTCTTGGTGCTTCCACTAACGTATGGTTTCGTCTTTCAACAACTCCGATTTGTTCTGGTGTTCGTGCAATTGATGTTTGATGCTCAATTCCCACTTTCTCATAATATGCTCGAAGAGTTTGATTCAAATTCAGCCTTTGTCTGTTCTCGATTTGTCTGATGTGTTTCAAGTGAACTTGTATTTTCGTGAGAAAGGTGATGATCATCTGTGGAGCTTGATCTTGAAAATAAACCCAAGTCCATCTTGAGTAGTCATCCACATTTACCAATATGTAGCATTTGCCATTAATCGTCTGACACGTATCGACCACACAAGTCCATGTGATGAAGATGAAGCACATGCTGTGAGCTGTGTTCCACCTTTGAAGGAAAGTGACCACAGTGCTTTTCCCCTTGTTCACATGTGAGCATAGGTGATCTTTAGAATACCGAAATCTTAGGAGACCATTGATGTAATCTCTGTAGCCCATGATAGCTGTGAAGTGATCATTCCCTAACCTCGACAAAGGATAATGAACTTTGAAACAAAATTTGATAACAATTTGAGATTGCTTGTCATATGTCGGGAACATTCGCTATCAACAATCCAGAGGATGATTTGTATCACCCAATTACAATAAGACGACACATATGGAATAGAAGTAGATGGAACCCAAGAGTTAGAGGGTTCCGATGCAGCTTATAGTTGAAACACACATGTTTATGATTTTAGGTATCCATTTAAAGCCAAGTGTATTATGTAACCATTTCTGTCATCTCCAACTAGTCTTAGCTTTGGTCTTAGTAAATGCACTAGGTGATAAGTTCTTCCTAGGAGGTGAAGGGGGTTCTATGGGTACATTAATGATAGAAGCATGAACACTAGTAGGCGGTTTACCTAGCACAGACTTAGAAGCATTAGTGGGCCTAGAGGTATTCCATTTTCTATTGTTCCACTTACGAGATAAGATAGCATTAGCAACAAATTTATCATGACAACCATAAAACATGCTTTTACGATAACCAACACAAGATGCTTCAAACATAACATTCAAAGTACTTAAAGGTTCAGTATTCGTTACATCACTTTTTCTAACAAAATGTATAAAGTTGGTGCAACTTGAGTCTTATTCAAAGTCCTAAGGTGTTCTTCTACTTCAGAGGTCTTTGTTGTTCTTTTCTTACGTCGCATCTTCCTTTTCTTCCTTGATTTGCTCTTAAGTCGTGAAGTGCTAGCATTGGGAAAAGAGGCAACTATTCCTGTTTCAAAGGGAAGGAAGCACATTAGTATCTTGTGGTTTGTCATTAGGCGTTCTAGTGTCAATTTTAAACATTCTTGGGGCAATTGCATTAGTGTTACTAATCTTTTCTTGCTTAGGTTTTACCAACTTCGCTTTAAGTCATGGATGTGTGTAACAAATCTTGATTTTAGAGCAGTGTTTCCATTATTTCAGAAAACTTCTTTGGTATATGCAAGATGATCATCAACATCTTTGACGCTTGAGCACGAGTCTTTTAAGTCAAATATGACACCATATTCAGTTTTGACTTTGGAAATTTCTTGTTCAGATTTTGAAATTTGACACTTTAAAGACACATTTGCATCATCCAGTTGTTCTATTTTTGGATCAAGAGATTTTGAACGCAACTGATTGATTTTGTTTTGCAAATCAATTTCACGATTTTGACAATCTTTTTGACACCATTGAAGACGACGTTTTGCATTGGAAAGCTCATTTAACAATCGCCCATTTTCAATTTTTAAAGACTTGATTTGTTACACATTATCAGTATTCTCAACATTTTCAACAGAATCAGCAGCGATATTGTAACACCCCAACCCGACAAGGGTAAAGATATCACAAATACGGTTTCATATCAGCACCTTAAGTACTATACAAAAGCGAAGTTTTACAAAACTTACAAAAGGAAACATAAACGCCTTAATAATCAAAATAAATCTAAGATCCCTATTTCAAATCTTGCTCTCAATCTCTACTCTCAACCCAGATCAGCTATCCCATAAGCTCATCTTGAATGCTTAATACCTCACGCAGGAAAAGAAATGCGCCGAGCTTACAAAGCTCAGTGAACAGATGTAACAGAAACGGAAACTAAACAAAATAGAATTTACAAAATAAAACAAAGAAACGAATAACGAAGTCACAACGGAATAAGATCAATGAATCATTGAGGATTCTGCGGAAGCACAATCATACAAAAATCCGGAAGAACAAATAGCAATTAAGAACAAACACATATCATATTGATGACACCAACGCAAACGCATCAAGATAACCAAACATTAACTAAAACAGGAAATTCTAGTACACATGAGCCAAACTAAATGTCAAAAGGCTAACGGAAGCAATTTCTAGAAAATAAACATGGCATACATAAGATCAATTAATCTACATTTAACACACTTAATTCAATATTGTAGCAATGGAATAGCGGTCAAATCATGGCAGCCTCACATACGATAGAAAACACAGAGACATAACTACAACTAAATAGACAAAGACATAACATAGCCATTTTCAATTATCAGAACAGATATCGTAAGCTAAACCAGTTCTCAGATCAAATCCTAACCTTAGCAAAGTTTTAACATGGCAGGTCACATATGAAGACGTATAACTAACCGATAGGCAGGTTTATAAATTAATTAAACCATCACACATACTAAACTTCCAAAACACTCAATTGTACACTAGCACATTCATCTCGCAGATCAACGCATTCACGTAACGATAAACTAACATAATATCAGATATACGAATCATGTTTAAACATATTAATCCTATCCTAGCATGGCAACTAGTAATCACTTGAACATATACGTCATGAGTACATTCATTAACATGTCATATCAGAATACATAATATAACACTCGAAAACACCGAACCATAACAATACTTAACACGACATAAAAGATAAAGATTTAGTTAACTACCACGAGCCCGAACATATCATATCGAAACATCATACTTATACGAAATAATCTTAAAATAATTTGGAGTAGCTAGCTCCCGAATTTTGTGAAGACGCGACATTAATACCGACATCATTCACCGACAAATCATATCGGATAATAGATCAGATCTAGGATGCATCCATACGCCCCAAAAGACGGATAGTGGTCATATAACATGACTTGAGCTCATAACAGAAGATAAGGGACGTGGCGTAACATCACTCTAACGCCCTAGAGTCATGTCAGAGGTGCATCGCTGACACGGACATGGAACCCCCATGACTAGTGAAATATTTGGCTCGGGTATCATCTAACTTAGGTCAAACAAATTGTCATAAATGACACAGATCATAATCAAACACAAAGTTCAACAGATGACATATCAGATAACTCATACCATAAGGTTCACATTCAAATATTCGAAGTCGAGTTCACATCAAAATCACAAATCATACATTCATAATTAGAAGTTCATAATTAAACTTAGTAAGGTTCAACAAGTATGCATATCAGAGTCTTCATAACACAAGTTCAAATCAGATATTGCATGGTTTCATAATACGTAGTTCAGATAAGCAACAGATCAAGCAATCAGAAAAGGGTTCATAGCAATGGCATCGGGAACCCTAATAATTGAAATAGAAGAGCTAACGAAAAGAAACGTCATAAGGAACCCCATCAAAAAGGTCAGAATATGTGTCCTTAAAGCAAATGAGAGAAAAGCAAACGAATAAGTGAATCACGAAGATGTAACGTCGGGTCTCCTTCAACGAATCTACACGGATTATGATTTATTTAATACTTATTAGCATCATTAAATTATAATGGATTTATCGCGTTCACACTCTTTAAGTCGTGTAGTATAATCTTATTCTTAGTGACGGACGGAATTCCAACCTTTTAGAATCTTAACCATTAATTATCCAAACTTATGGGTTGAAATTGACAAATGGTAAACTTAAGGGTTTAATATGACAAATATCTTAATTGAGGACTTATATGATCATCATTCAAAGTATAGGGTTTATAAATGTCAAGAACGGATTTTAAGACTTTATTTCAACACAGTTCACACCAACTTCTATACCTTACGGATGACCAAGACTCACATGTCATTATTCTCACACAAACTTAATGAGATCACGCATACAATACTTCAATTCATGATATTTGACTCCTTACATAAAATCATAACTCACGCATGTTTACAACATACTTAATACTAGCTTGTTATACGCTTAATCATTCTCAAATTAAACTAAGCCCACATATATCTTAACCATAAAACTCATGCGTCAACCAACTACCTATACTATCAGTTTATGACTTCATGCAACTCGCATGTTACCACTCATTATTCATAATCGACACATGTACCTAAATCTTTCGATTTAATGCAAATTAATGCGTAATCTATATACATGTGGTAACGCATAACTTTACACAAAATCCTTATTCCATTCGTATGACTCGTTATAGTTTCATGTTTTACGTAAATAAACTTCACGGATTCAGATATGTAGTAACGTTTTAATCATGTGGTACGGTTACATGTTTTACTAAAAACCCTAACGCATGACTCGCGGCTCACTCATGTGTTTTGGTTATATCATATGTTTCTCACTCACCCTCAATGACCTCATGATTACGTTTTGCATGTTTTACAAGTGTTTAAGCGCGTGACATGATTCATTCTTATATTCCGATTCACACACACATCGACACACGGTTTTAAGGCTTTACGTTTGCATGTTAACATAAATGAAACAAATAGAAGAGATGGTTATACCTTAGTTTGTCCGATCAAACACACACCACACAAGAATGAACAATGATCAACCAAGAGAAAAGCAAGAAGGTTTTTGTGTGTGTCGAGACTTTTATGTGAAGCTAGGGTTTCAGTTTTATGTTTTGTGTTTGTATATATACATGCATATACCGATCGGTATCAAGGGGGTGGGCTTTTGATGGGTCGGCTTGCAAAAATCCAAACCGGACGAGACCTTGGGCTCACGTTGGACTCTCTACCAAGCGAACAAAACACAGCCGACCCAAGGCTTATGGGTGCTGATCGGCTCAACAAGAAAAACCAAACGGAACTCAGAATGGCTTACGTGTGTACTCGGCTTGAAAAAGAAAACGAGACTCAAAGTTTATACACGTGACTTTGATTTTTGTAGTACCAAAAGTCGATTAGTTAATATGCACATTAGGTTTTTAAAGTAACTTATAAGTTAGATTTTAAATTTCTTTTAATGAACGTTAATATATTTTGTGTATTTTAAAATTTGTTAATTGTGAGGGTAAAATAGTCTTTTGATATGTTTATATTTTTAGGGTTTTACAACTCTTCCCTTCTAAAAAGAAAATTTCGTCCTCGAAATTGAACCAGACGGAACGGAATAGAAAACAAATCGGGTTTTAACTTCATGAATATAGCGAACGCTAAGCTTATCTCGGAACAAATGGATTTCTTATCAGAATATTCAAACTCATACTTTTCGTAAATCAAATCAATAGTCAAATACTTATAACAGATAATCATATACTTATCAAAGTAATGGCGTATAAATGATGAGATGCCTAAAATCAAACAACACGCTCTAACTTATTCAGATATCTAATGAGGAGAACAAACATATACATAGACAAAATGAATCCTAACGGTCTCACTAGTCGCAGATAATCAAACTAAAAGGATCTAATGTTCCTCAAACACTTCACGAAATATCCAATGATCACAATAAGGGTACATGGAGACGTACACATTTAGAGCAAACATAGCAATCCATAGTTCACACAAATCATAAAAATTTCGGTCCAAAACGTACAAACTCACACACGTAATGCATATCACGAACTCTCACAAATAGGTACATAATTTCAAACAGGAATGAGGAGTGACAAATAATGGATACAAGTAATACTCCATTCACGTATCAACCACAGGCATTTCCCAAGATGTCATACGATTTCAATAAGTTCAAATTATATGATCTCAGATATCACGTTGATCAAAGGCCATAATACTTGCATCACATAACCAGTTCTTATTGTCATCATATTCTGTCCCGGTTCATGGCAAACCACATAACCAGAATCACAACAAAACATATCATATACAGATAACATACAGATAGCAAGTAACATACTATAACAGACCAGATCACATACATACAGCATATACGACATCAAAACAACTTACCATACCACAAAAGAAAAGAAGGCCACCAATGCACAAAACGGTTCCTCATAGCTCATTAATACGGTTCCAAAAAGAAAGGCTGAGATATACCATAATGCTAAACGATAAAACTTCACGATTCACACCGAGTTCCAAACAAACAGAGAAAAGCACACGATCGAATCAATTTTAGCAGAATATCAAACGCCGTCAAAACGCACCGAATCGTAATATCACAAGTCGCTACCAAATCATATATGAAGTAGATGAACCTTCCCGACCACCGGTTGAATCATGTCTTCGCTGCTGCTTTGGTTGATTCATTCAGCCCTCCAAAGCATTTGGGGCCTAAAAGTGGCTTCATACGAGTCTCTCCAAAGACAGAACTATTGCAAAAGAACGCAGGGTCGTATCATCTTCTTCGGCTCGCGGGTAGTTCCATCTAACGATCGACAAACGGACGATTTAAAACAAAATAACAAAATTCATGTGAAAAAAGAGGGCCAATTCAGTAAAGGCAAAAGGATATCGAAGTCAAATCTGAACGACCATCAAGAGGAATTGAAAAATATCCGAACAGACGGAAACCTAACGAATCTATCAGAAAGAAACAACAACCAGGAACTATACTTTCAAAATTTTGTTTTATTCCCACTAATCAAACAAAATTTGAAAAATCGTCATAAGATGAACTTCCAAAACAAAACTTAATAATCCAAGATTCAATCATCTAAATGAAAACAAAAGGACCTAAACTCAAAATCGATGTCGAAATCTCTCATAAAAAGGCAACTAATCAGGAGTGCACATGTCTATTCTTGTATCGGATTAAACCTGCTAGTAGCTGTAGACTCTAAATCCGAGTCCACCTCGTATTCTTCCTCATGTTCTTCTTCTTCCTCTTCTTCCCCACTTATCCATCCGTTTTATTTCCTTCTTCATGCAATAAGCGACTAGCAAAGTCACTTATCCGATTCCTCTCTTCTTCTTCCGGCACACGATCTACAAAAGCATACAAATCGCGACTCCTAGTCCAACCTACTCTTCCATCTTCAAAGAACTCCGGGCATTATGATGATACCTAGTTGTGAAACCTTGGTTGTCAACGACTTTGGTTTCGTACTCCTCTACTACCTTTTCGTCTACGTTCTTTAGGGTCAGCTTCTCCTCAATTGTGCATGGCCACATACTAGCCGGAACTCGTATCCTCTTGTTGGTCCGCTTCCCTCTACCAATCCTCTCATGCTTTTAGCAATAACAACGGTCCACATCATCTTTTCCCTAGGTTGCCTAGCTGGTCCTTGTTTGCTCTTATCAAGTGAACTAGAACGACGAGGGATAACCATCTAAAAGAGTAACCAACAATTAGCAAAATCTAAGTACGATGTGGACGCAGAAGATAATGCAGAAGGAAAAATCCTAAATCTACCCAATTCTCACGGTGTCATAGCCTAAGCTCTAGGGTCATAACTGCTCGATACCATAAATTGTAACACCCCAACCCGACAAGGGTAAAGATATCACAAATACGGTTTCATATCATAACCTTAAGTACTATACAAAAGCGGAAGCCTTTACAAAACTTACAAAAGGAAACATAAACGTCTTAATAATCAAAATAAATCTAAGATCCCTATTTCAAATCTTGCTCTCAATCTCTACTCAACCCGATCAGCTATCCCATAAGCTCATCTTGAATGCTTAAAACCTGACGCAGGAAAAGAAAATGCGGCTGACCTTACAAAGCTCAGTGGAATGATGTAACGTAAACGGAAACTAAACAAAATAGAATTTACAAAATAAAACAAAGAAACGAATAACGGTCACAACGAATAAGATCAATGAATCATTGAGGATTCATGAAGCACAATCATACAAAAATCCTGAAGAACAAATAGCAATTAAGAACAAACACATATCATATTGATGACACCAACGCAAACGCATCAAGATAACCAAACATTAACTAAAACAGGAAATTCTAGTACATGAGCCAAACTAAATGTCAAAAGGCTAACGGAAGCAATTTCTAGAAAATAAACATGGCATACATAAGATCAATTAATCTACATTTAACACACTTAATTCAATATTGTAGCAGCGGAAATAGCGGTCAAATCATGGCAGCTCTCACATACAAGAAACAAAGAGACATAACTACAACTAAATAGACAAAGACATAACATAGCCATTTTCAATTATCGAACGTATATCGTAAGCTAAACCAGTTCTCGATCAAATCCTAACCTTAGCAAAGTTTTAACATGGCAGTCACATATGCGCATGATAACTAACCGATAGGCAAGGTTTATAAAATTAACTGAACCATCACACATACTAAACTTCCAAAACACTCAATTATACACTAGCACATTCATCTCGCAGATCAACGCATTCACGTAACGATAAACTAACATAATATCAGATATACGAATCATGTTTAAACATATTAATCCTATCCTAGCATGGCAACTAGTAATCACTTGAACATATACGTCATGAGCACATTCATTAACATGTCATATCAGAATACATAATATAACACTCGAAAACACCGAACCATAACAGAATACTTAACACAGATATAACAGATAAAGATTTAGTTAACTACCACGAGCCCGAACATATCATATGTAAAACATCATACTTATACGAAATAATCTCGAAAATAATTTGGAGTAGCTAGCTCCCGATTTTTGTGAAGACGCGTATTGCAACACCTACATCATTTACCGCACAAATCATATCGGATAAATGATCGATCTAGGATGCATCCATACGCCCCAACAGACGGATAGTGGTCATATAACATAACTTGAGCTCATAACAGATAACAGATAAGGGACGTGATGAACATCACTTTATGCCCTAGAGTCATGTCAGAGGTGCATCATTGACACGGACATGGAACCCCCATGACTAGTGAAATATTTGGCTCGGGTATCATCTAACTTAGGTCAAACAAATTGTCATAAATGACACATATCATAATCAAACACAAAGTTCAACAGATGACATATCAGATAACTCATATCATAAGGTTCACATTCAAATATTCAGAAGTCAGAGTTCACATCAAAATCACAAATCATACATTCATAATTAGAAGTTCATAATTAAACTTAGTAAGGTTCAACAAGTATGCATATCAGAGTCTTCATTACACAAGTTCAAATCAGATATTGCATGGTTTCATAATACAGAAGTTCAGATAAGCAACAGATCAAGCAATCAGAAAAGGGTTCATAGCAATGGCATCGGGAACCCTAATAATTGAAATAGAAGAGCTAACGAAAAGAAACGTCATAAGGAACCCTTACTGAAAAGGTCAGAATATCTGTGCCTTAAAGCAAACGAATGAGTGAATCACGAAGATGTAACGTCGCGTCTCCTTCAACGAATCTACACGGATTATGATTTATTTAATACTTATTAGCATCATTAAATTATAACGGATTTATCGCGTTCACACTCTTTAAGTCGTAAGTATAATCTTATTCTTAGTGACGGACGGAATTCCAACATTTTAGAATCTTAACCATTAATTATCCAAACTTATGGGTTGAAATTGACAAATGGTAAACTTAAGGGTTTAATATGACAAATATCTTAATTGATGACTTATATGATCATCATTCAAAGTATAGGGTTTATAAATGTCAAGAACGGATTTTAAGACTTTCTTTCAACACAGTTCACACCAACTTCTATACCTTACTGATTCCACAAGACTCACATGTCATTATTCGCACACAAACTTAATGAGATCAGCATACAAATACTTCAATTCATGATATTTGACTCCTTACATAAAATCATAACTCACGCATGTTTACAACATACCTAATACTAGCTTGTTATACGCTTAATCATTCTCAAATTAAACTAAGCCCACATATATCTTAACCATACAACTCATGCGTCAACCAACTACCTATACTATCAGTTTATGACTTCATGCAACTCGCATATGTTACCACTCATTATTCATAATCGACACACATGTACCTAAATCTTTCCTGATTCGAATGCAACCTTAATGCGTAATCTATATACATGTGGTACGGCATAACTTTACAAAAAATCCTTATTCCATTCATGGCTCTTATAGCTTCATGTTTTACGTAAATAAACTTCACGGATTCAGATATGTAGTAACGTTTTAAATCATGTGGTACGGTTACATGTTTACGCAAAAACCCTAACGCATGACTCACGGCTCACTCATGTGTTTTGGTTATATCATATGTTTCGACTCACTCCTCACGACCTCATGATTACGTTTTGCATGTTTTACAAGTGTTTAAGCGTGTGACATGATTCATTTTATATTCCATTCACAACACACATCGACACACGGTTTTAAGGCTTTACGTTTGCATGTTAACATAAATGAAACAAATAGAAGAGATGGTCATACCTTAGTTTGTCCGTATCAAACATACACGACACAAGAATGAACAATGACGTAAACCAAGAGAAAAGCAAG
The DNA here is from genome assembly GCA_910596185.1 of Chrysanthemum makinoi. Lineage (NCBI taxonomy): Eukaryota > Viridiplantae > Streptophyta > Magnoliopsida > Asterales > Asteraceae > Chrysanthemum > Chrysanthemum makinoi. The sequence goes on along the minus strand of OU343217.1, from coordinate 114,928,248 downwards.
AAGGTTTTTGTGTGTGTCGAGACTTTTATGTGAAGCTAGGGTTTCAGTTTTATGTTTTGTGTTTGTATATATACATGCATATATCTATCGGTATCAAGGGGTGGGCTTTTGATGGGTCGGCTTGCAAAAATCCAACCGGACGAGACCTGGGGTTGGGTTGGACTCTCGGCTCAAGCGAACAAAAACACCACCCAAGGCTTATGGGTGCTGATCGGCTCAACAAGAAAAACCAAACGGAACTCAATGGCTTACGGTGTACTCGGCTTGAAAAAGAAAACGAGACTCAAAGTTTATACACGTGACTTTGATTTTTGTAGTACCAAAAGTCGATTAGTTAATATGCACATTAGGTTTTGAAAGTAACTTATAAGTTAGATTTTAAATTTCTTTTAATGAACGTTAATATATTTTCCGTATTTTAAAATTTGTTAATTGTGAGGGTAAAATAGTCTTTTGATATGTTTATATTTTTAGGGTTTTACAGATATAATCAAATGCATATGCAACAGAATGTAATAACACAACATTAATGGTATCAACACAGATAACATCTTCCAAGAGTCGGTTAACATGATTTCGTAACATTTTCTTTTTACGTTTAGTATTAGAAAAGATTCTTCTGCTTGCTCGAAAATCATGCTTCATAAGCCCAATCTCCTTTTGAAGTTCCCGCTCCCAATAGATTGCACACATTTTTAAATTTCGGACATGTGGTAAAAGCCCTTTCTGAAAAATATCTCTTTGTTGTCTCGTAAATGGCGATTGAAAATGTTCAAATTTTTATTTCGTAATTAACTTCAATTGCATGTTTCAAAAGTTTGATGTCGCACATAAAAGTGTCAAAGTATTTAAGAACCTGACATCGTTCAGCTAATGGCTTTATTTCACTAAAAGAAGGTAAAAGACCATTAATTTGTGCAACATGGATCGGGACCATCAGAGAAAAGGACTCGTGAGTAGGCGTGATAACCCAAGGTGTGTTAGAATTATCCTGTTGTGCGATTTAAAGTTATGGCTTTTGAATAGTTAAATGGTTTGCAATAAACAACATTTTCAATTTTTGACCGACTCTCGTCCTCTGCATCTAATTCCTCCATACGATTATATTCAACAACACTCATAATGGAATCATCAATTCTGTGTTCTCGAATCGTAGACTTGAGGATTTGGTTTGAATGCTCTATGTGAAAAACGTGGTTTGTAATCAGCAAGATTCGGTCCATATCCATTTGGATTTGGTTTAAAAGTAAACTTTTGAATAGTTGTGATTGACTCACCATGTTTGTAAACAAAATTTTGAAACTCTTTGATTTTGTTTTGTAAGTCGACAATTTCCTCAAGATAATCATCTATTTGTTTTCTCGAATGCTTTTTGTATTCACAAAACTGTTTTTGACAAGTTAACAACTCAGACTTGGCTTTTGAGTTCCTCAAGTGAGCCGTTAGTTGTTGTTTATGATCATATTTAAGTTGTTCTATTTGAGACAACAAAGCATTCTTGGATGCAACTAGATCACATATATGTTTTTCCAAAGATTTTTCATTTTGGTACGATTTAGCAAATGCGACTTCAAAATCTTTTTCACGTTTCTATTTAGTTTGAAAAATGTTGAGTTGGAACTTATAGCATTCATTGTCCTTAGTCAACAGTGTAATTTTCTCCTGTAATTTCTTATTGATGTCTTGGCACTTTTCCATTCGAGATTTTTGGGTCTTAATTAAGTTGGTAATGAGCTCAAGATCTCGATTAGACATGTGTTCAAAGTTGTTCAACGTGAGTCTCAAGATGATCATTATTTAGATCCTCAGATATAACCACGAAGTCAACTTGATTATTAATATTAACCATAAGGTCATCTTGATCGTCAAATATAACTATGGGATCTATTTGATTATCATCGGAATGAGATGTAGATGGCTCATGTTGAACACTCTGATCCTCGTCGGATGCAGATGTTGGCGGAGATATCAGATCAGAATGAATATAGTTTGATCCGGTACCTGAGACAAGCCGCCGTGTCATACATGGGCCTGGTTACTCATGTGGAGTTCTTGCATGTTTGCCATTAACATCACTGTTGCATTAGCCTGCAAGTCCTCCATGTCATCATCAGAATGTGCATTTGCCATGAAGCTCGTTCCTTGTTGGTAAGTGTTCCACCAGCCATCCTTGAGAGCCAAGAGTAAAGCCTCTTTAATAAGCTTCTTGTCCTTGGCTTTGGGCATGCATTAGCTAGATGACCCTTCTCATTACAGTTATAACATCAGAGACCATTAATCCGAGTCTGAGCATTTCCCTGATCAATCACTTGAACCCTTTGTTGTTGTGGAGCACCCATGTTATTCCTTCCATTAGGATTAAATCGTTGACCACTACCCATCCGACCTAACATTACCACGATTCTAACTTTAACTCTTCCGTTGTTAAAAGCTCCGATTCCTTGTGTAAGTGAGGTACGAATGCGATTGTTGGATTTGTTAGAATACGATCAAGGCTCTAGCAATCATGACAAACCCTTGTTGCAATGCATTGAAAGCTTCTATATCCTCATTAGATTCACCGAGTGCTTGATCATTGTTGTTGTGTATGGAACCATTGATTTTGGGATTGCGTGATGGATCATATGGTGTAATTTGAGCAAGTTGGTTGTGGAGGATTTGTGAAGACAGTGTAAGGCGGGAATTGAGGATAGCATGCTTGAGCCCACAAAGCAAGTGTTTGATTATCCGGAAGTGAAGGCAAAGCAGGACTCCGGATGATCCTTTCTTTTCAACTTCCTTTGGTGGGGTTTCAAATAATCATACAACAATCAGATGTAGCATGATGAAGATCCTTCGCTTGACCGATGAAAATAACATACTTTTCCCAATCAGGACCAAGACTGCCAAGAACTTTCTGATCGCAATTCTTGGCATAATGATGCTATGTATTTCCAAGTCATTGATGATGTCTGAGAATCGATGATGATATGACTCTAATGTCTCCCCTGGTTCAATCATCAAGTTTTCATATGCTAAGTAGATTTTGGATTCCATGTCTTCTTGATTGAGTTTTGTGCCTTCCATTAGAAGATGAATGTGCTCCCACATTGCCAAATTTTGAGCATCAACACTACGAAGTATCGGATTGGGTAATCCCAAAAGGATATATTGTATTGCAAGTTCATCAGCTTCTAAGTGTAGAATTTGTTTAGTAATAAGTTGATCAAGACCGACAACGTTGGTGATATCATCTCTTGGTGGATTAGCATTCGGATCTCCGGGTACAGTGAGAGTAGGCATATGAAAAGGACCTTCAAGGATGAACTTTTTCAAAAACTTTCCATGTGGCTTCTTTAGATCACAAAACCTAAAGAACCATATCACCCATTGATCGTAGTTTCCGGGAGTGAGCATTAGAGGTCTATCAAGGGATCCAGCTTCATGAATTGATTGTTGGCTACTTAACGCTTCACACATCTTTGCAAACCAAGACGGTTCCTTTGGTGTAGTACCATTCATAGCTGATAACATCTAATTAGTCTGATCTTTTATATATCAAATTCCCGTGTTTATGGCCTCATTTGCATTAATATGGTACTTAATTCTTTCATATTCGTTCATATTTGCATTTCAGTATAAATGAGATGTTGGAGTAGAAAAGAAGTGATAAAAGGCAAGGTTGTCAGGATCGCGATCCTGATCGTAGGATCGCACGATCCTACGATCCTACACTTAAAAAACGATCAGGATCGCAACGGGATCGTAAATCTGGTAGGATCGTTCAGGATCGTAGGATCGGATCGTAGGATCGTTTACGATCCGATCCTGCTGCTAAACCATTTTTTTGGACTTTTTTCTTCTATGTGAAGCATTTAAGCCCCATGTTTGATTCAAAAAGCCCAATCTCAATCACTAATTCATTGTTTTTCTTTTTTTTTTTGAACTTTAATTCATTGTTTTCACAAATGACCATTCGGTTTAAAGTGACAGATGCGCATTGTAGGAAATTAGTGTTAGCATTGGCTAAATTAAGTACAAAATTATTACGATAATGACTAACAATATTTTCACGACAACTACATGCTATTTTTACCAACACACATATGATTTATTAATTTATATTAAGTCTTGCGTATGTACATTTCAAACAGGATAAACAAAAACTGGTTTATTTATTGTTCACCACGAAGTAAACTTTAAAGTATGGGCATTCTTTTTATTTTTTAACATTATATAGTATACAAATTGACTAAGTGTAGACTTATGCCGAGATATATATATAGAACTACAGCCCCTATACAAAAATATACACATTTTCATAGGATCTTAAGATCCCGATCCGATCCTACGATCACGATCTTGCAAAGCCAAAAACGATCCTAGGTAGGATCCCGATCCTGACAACCTTGATAAAAGGCCAAATATATGTTCTGAAGATTGATTTACGAGGGCCTATGAATTCATTGTGAAGATTACGCCGTAACTCATTAATTATGTTACAGCATAAATATGATGCTTTGAAGGATACGGCGTAACCAACTCTTAAGGTTACGTCGTAATTATTTTTGTGAAGGTTACGGTGTAACATGGTAAATTAGTTACGCCGTAGAGATAATTTCGGAGTGGATAATCATGAGCATACGAAGGATTACGGCGTAACTTGGATAATTAGTTATGTCGTAATTAATTACTTGGGCGCAAATTTTTGAAGTCCAGGGACTAAAGGCGGTCAAAATAATATTAAGTCATTTACCACAAGGACCGAAGGTAAAAATAACAAGTACGATCAGGGACTAAAAGGTGATAATTCATATGAAGTTTATTTACTTCAAGGACTTGTTATAAAAATATGAAGTACGATGAGGGACTAAAGTCGTTCGGAAGGCTAATTAAGTTTCAACATATTATGGTGACACGAAAAACTACGAAGTTACTATTTCTTATATAGTTACGGCGTAACTATATAATAGTTATGGCGTAACTTTAGTTACGACGTAACTAATATATTTAATTACGCCGTAACTATGTCGCGGCCTATAAATACAGCCCTAAATCTGCATTTGTTAGTATCTCTCTTCACCCCCTCTCCTGGGGGCCGATTAGGGCACCACTTCAGGGCATTTTCCAGCAGTCCGAAGCCAGTTTTGAAGGAAGAATTCACACGCAATCATCATCATTATTAGCTCTACATCAAGTAATTTGTATCAAACATTATGTTCAATTCAATTCATGATTTATTCATTTTTGTTGGTATGATTTACTATATGTTTGGCTAAGCACCCTGGTGCTGGCCTAGTTATGATTTCTTAATTGTTTTGTTTGCGTTACTTTGCTTCCGTATAGTTATTTCTAAGTGTATGCATGCATAGTTTATTGGTAGCTACCCTTGTTTCGGTAGTTTTGAATGGCGGTAGAGGCTAATTGCTTAGGAGATATGACCAACTGACCCTAAGTGAGTAAACTGAGACAGGTAGGGTAAGATATGAACAACTGACGACCCTTTCTACTTATGCGATTTGACCAACTGATTACCTACCGTTTGGATGAACTTAAGAATTAGGGGTGGTGTTTTGTTTGCTAACGCCCGGCACTCACTATTATAAATCTAGCATGTAGCGGTACTTAATGACTCGGCCTAGGGGACCAGGAACAACAGGACTTATGAGGGGACACCTGACTTCTCCTGTGGTGGCATCTTTGCTCATAGGTTAGAGCGAATTGACCAAATGTTTTCCTCTCGACTTTGACCCCACCTGAAGTAATTGAAAGTAATTAGACGTAAACATTACTAGCTAGGATGAGTACTTAGGCTAGCACCACTTCCCTTCATTGATCACAACTCTTGCCTTTATCTGCTTTTTTTATTTCCTTGTTTTATTAGTTAATTTATTATTTCAATCTTAAAAGCAATTTAAATCATGACATAGACTTAAGTTAATTTCCGATCCACGTAGCTCTTGGGACGACCTCGGTTTTACCGAATACTACACTACACACGACCGGGTACACTGCCCGTTAGTGCATTAGGGTAGACCATAGGTATAACGAGACTTTATAAATATTAAAACCTGGTCAGTAAAACTTGCATCAATAGCATACTTGGCGGGATATTGATTTTGAAAGTATGTGTAGTGTTGTACTTGTTGACTAGGGTTTGGTGGAACCATTTGTGGTGGAAGAGGAATTGCTCCTTGTTGTTGACATTGTTGCACTTGTTGTGGAGATTGTGGAGGATATTGTTGATAGAATTGTTGTTGTTGTTGTTGAGGATACACATGAGGATAGTAGCTAGAGTATGGTGGTTGAGACATCTTGAAACTTGTGTTGATGATGGATCTTTGTAGTCGAATGAAACAATGTTGATGAAGTAACCTTATGCGTAGAAACCAGCTTTGGCGTATAAATCACTTTATGCGTAATACCCAACTTATGCGTAAAGAAGAGACCTTACGCGTAGGAATAGCTTACGCGTAGACTTGAGGAAAACTTAGCTTAGGCATAAACCAAAGGCTTATTAGTAGAATACTTATGCGTAATATTTGCTTATGCGTAAGACAAGCTTAGGCGTAAGAAATGCTTAGGCAAAGAGAATTCTACGCGTAAGAGTTTAGCTTAGGCGTAAAACTAGGATTTTGTTACGAGTAGAAAGTACAAACTATCACCAAAACTGATTTTTATGCCCAAAAGTGTTTAGAAACCTGATTTGTATGATGAAATAGCTTCAATATCACCAAAATAACGCAAAAGTGTGAAACTTGATGATCCAAAAACAACTTCAACCTTACGCGTAGACAGAGCTACATGAACCAAAACAAGTTTTAAAACTATGCTACACACGTAAAGTTTCAAACTTGATGCTAAAAACTTAAACTTTAACACTAAATGAACCTTGAACCACAAAAATCTTGAGTTTTAAAGTGTAAAAATTTGAGCTTTTATGCGTATGAAAGTTGAATACACGAAACCAACGCGTATAGATAAAAACTTCAAAAAACAAAAGTGTTTCACCCAACTAGATGGCGAATGATACCACTGTTAGGTCACCATATTGTAACACAAGCATCAATATGTTAGAAATGGGTAAAGAAGTGAGCGGATGAACACACGCAATCACACACGTATGATATAAAAGAAATGTTATGCGTGGATTTTATTGCAAAGTGAACAACCCAACCTTCTAAGGAAGGTTTACAAGTCTTTATATAGGGAAAGGAACTAGGGCAACACACAAGTTCCCTTCCTTTCCTTATTGGATATGGGCCAAGGCTTATGGGCTTTTTACATAAGCTTTGCCTTTAATTCAAACATAAAAGCCTAATTAAGCAACCTATTACATGTTAATTACAAACACTTGAAATATAGTTTAGGAGTGATTCCAACAATGCTAACTTAACATATATTTGAAAATCAGCCCATGTCAATGTGATAAGCATATGATGTTTAAAACAGTAGAAGAGTCAAAAAAATATAATATGGAATACGTATGAATTGTTCTTGTGGGGGTAACTTCGAGGGTGTTCGCGGGATTTTTGGGTACGCTAGTCGTCGTGTTGAAAGTGTTTCTGGGAAATAGAGTCGGGGGCTAATTGTTATACGTGTTTATCTAGTTGTGTTGGTAAGCCGTTTGAACCGCGATCAAGCTCGAAGTTGGCATGTCAAGATATGAAAATCCTAGTGAAATGGTTTACTGTACGAAATATTTGAATTGGTTTCATGTTAAATATTTAATAGTTTCACTTTCAACCCTCATCTTTAATAGTTTGCACATGCAAACCTTGAACTATATTGAAATGACACAATACACTCTAAACTATTATATTGATAACATTAAGTCCTATAGTTTATCTTTTTGGCATTTGAAACTTTGAAACATTAATAAAATACACTTTAAACATTATTTTTGAATTATTTACATTGTAAACCCTAAACTTTGAGATATTTACCATGCGACCCTATACTTTGAAGTATGGTCTAATAAAGCCTTAAAATAGGATATTTGTCATATTAAACATTTAATTTTGCCATTTATCATTTGTAACCCTTAATTTGGCTAATTAAGGATTATTACCCTAAAGTATTTTAATTCCATCCATTACTAAAAATGAGAATGCGCTTATAACTTTAAGAATATTAATACGATTAATCCGTTATGACTTAAATGAGCTAATAAGTATTAAACAAATCGTAATCCGTGTAGATTCGTTGAAGGAGACGTGACGTTGTGTCTTCGGGTTCATTCATTCGTTTGCTTTCCCTTCATTGGCGTTAAGGTACAGATATTATGACCTTTCTTGTAAGGTGTCTCATGATCTCTATACATCTTTTAACCTCTTGCCATTTTGATATTGAACCTTTGCTATTGACCTGTGCTATTGAATCTGTGCTATTGAACCTTTGATATTGAAACTTTGATATTGGACCTTGATATTGAATTGTTGCTATGAACCTCTGAATTGGGAACCATTGATATTGAACCTTTGATTATGAAGACTTATATATTGCTACACTTTGGACCTTTTATATTGACCTATCAGTTTGATACCCGAGCCATTATACTAGGCATGGGGGTTCCATGTCCGTGTCATTGATGTACCAATAGCATGACTCCAGTGTGGATGAGTGATGTTCCACACCGTCCCCATATTGTATTGATTATGCTCGCTTCAGATATATTGTATGGCCACTATTGTTCTGCAGGGGCGTATGGATGCATCCTAGATTTGTACTGTACGGTTACTGATATATATACTGTTCTGGTGATGTGGTGCGTGTGTGCAATACACCCCCTCACATTCTGGGAGCTAGCTACTCCACTGGTTACTGAGGTATCCCCTCCAATTGGTTTGGTATTCCAAGGTCACCCCTCCGAATACAATGGCTACTATTGGATACTTGGCTGCTATTGCCACTATTGATATTATTGTATTGTATTGTTGGCTCGGGATAGATTTCTGAAAACCCTAACACTTTTGATATACCTATATTGTACCTTCTGTATTCCCCAACGCACCATATTCTGTATTAATTGTCCATTACTCAGTACCCTTATGTTATTCACTCTACTACCATGCTATATTCCATTTGCATTGATCTGTCATACTCTTTTTCCGTTACTTCAGACTATCGTTCCATTCACGTACCGAGTTATTATGTGATTATTGAATTCTTGTGTTGATTATGCTATTATATGATTTATGTGACTACCGTTTACCCTGCTACGATATGATTACTATGCGATTATATGATTCACCTGTTGTCATGCTAATATCTGACTATATGTTTATCTTACTATTATTTGACCCTTTGATTTGTCTGGTGATCATGTTTGTGTATAATCCGTTGATTTATCTGGTTATCATGTATACCCTCGTTCAGTTATGTTCATGGACTATGATTATCCGTCAGTATTCTTAATTGCTGAGTTGATGACCTGCTATGTTTATATTTCTGTCTATGATATTGTTTGATGTAATTGTTTCAGCTTATGTTGTCAGGCTTGTTAACTTGTGTGATTTCCATGCTCACTTTCTAATTAATTGCTTCCGCTTGCCTTTAGATTTCCGTTTGGCTTATATGTATTTTGATTTCCAGATTAATTGTATGCCTGGTTATTTAGATGTGCTTATGTATATGTCATCGATGCGTTACTTGCTTTATTCTCCTTTTTTATCTGTTCCCTCTGGATATATGTTATTATTGTGTTCTGCAGGTTCCTCTTTGACTCATTCATGAGTGTGTAAATACTCATCATTTTTGTACAAAATAAACTGCAAAATCATCTGAAAACACTCAGAAACACATCAAAATGATCAAAATATCACAAATCAGTGTTTTATGTGTTTTAAATGCAAAAATATCAAAATCAGATGAAAAACATATCAAATTTGCAAAAATTGCAGTTTTAGTCCCCCAAGTTTCAAAAATTGTCAAAAATAGTCCCTGAGCCAAAATTTCAAAAGAAAAGTCACCAAAGGTCCTTTTAAAATCACAAATTGTCATATTTAGTCCTTTGGTGGAAAATCTAAAAGTTTTGAGAAAATTACAGTTTTGGTCCCTGAGTTTTTAAATTGGTCAAAATCAATCCTTGGAGTTTCAAAAATGTTTAAATTAGCCCTTGGATTATTAAAACTTGGCAAGACCAGCCCTTTGACTACTCTTCATAAGTTACATGTTTGGTCCCTGGGAATTAAAGTTTTACACATTTGGTCCCTATGTTATTATTTCTACAAACCTAACCGGACCCTAATATAACTACCCAAGCCCAAACAAATACCCTGGCCCAATTCACTTTACCCGGTCCATATCCACAACCCGACCAACCCACCCAACAATATTTAAACATAAACAAACCCGCCCCTTCCCTGTCTTCCCCGACAACTTGGTCTGCAACCATTCCCCCTCCAGCCACCCTACACTACCATGTTCCCCTCTCCCCAACAAGCCTCCAAATAACATTTAATGCATCCCCCTCTCCTCACTCAACCTCCCACTGCCAAAATCCTTTTTCCCGCCAAAACCAATCAAGGGCCTAGATTCATCAAAAGTGATCCAATGGCCCTGGAGACAGCTGGGATTTGTTCAGAATGAGAGAGAAAGAAGTTTGGACTATAAAAGAAAGCAAGGAGAGAAAGGGGGTGGATTTTAGTTTTAATATTTCTAATGTCGTTTTTAGTTAAAAGTTTTAGTTTTAGTTCAAATGATGTAATTTAAGTTTCCTTGTATAACATTCGAGTTAAATTAACATTGTAAGGTGTTTTTGAATATCAATCTCAAGTTTTTATTTAAGATCATATTTTCAAGTCCACTGTTAAGATTTTCAGTTTCCAATTCTATGCACAATCTCTCAGTAACCTATTGTTAAGCTCAAATAAGCTTGTTATAGCTTTTTTATAAACTCACATTGAAATTTCATGCAACTTTGAAAATTGGTCAACCAAAGTCAAACCAAGCTCAAATTGGAATAGAAGCTGATAAATGGTGTTCCAGAAGTTTATTTGGGTTAGATTCAGTTAGGTTAAAGTAGGACTTGGGTTTGTTTTAGCCTGCAATCCAAGCTGGAGCCATGTGAGTTTGTATGTCACTTGTCATTTTCAATCCATTTTGCATAATTGGTTTTGTACATGTATCTGTGCTTACATCTGGTTTAGTCTAGCTTATTTAATGGTACTTAGAGTAGTTAAACTCCATTTGATCTATTTCACTAGCTTGTTCATCAGTTGGTTCCATTTTCATTGCAAATTTGTTTCTAAAAGGGTGTTTGGATTGCATGCTTAAACTGAGTTAGAAGTTATAATAATGGATTAGATTAGTTGTTTTAGGTTTGGTATTGTTATATGTACTCATATCTGTCATAGGTTTGTGCTTGTTTTTATCATAAGTCAACTTTTCATTTCAACTGATCTTGTTTCATTTACTGTTGGAATCAGCAGTTAGGATCTTGCATATGGTTTAAAAAGTTGATAAGCTAGCTTGTTTAAGTCTCATTTCACCATATTTCATCCATTTCAGTCTTTAAATTGCATCTGAATCTCAGAAAAGTCAAAGTAGCATATCTGTTTTAAAAGTCAAAACCAAGTCTGATTCAGAGTTTTGCTGAATTTGCAGTCAATGCACTAGGTTCATTTCTAGTAGATAGGGTCTGAGATTTGGTACTATTGCAGTTAGCTAGGTGGTCTTTAAGACCACATTTGTAGTTTTAGCTTTAGCTTATTGAATAAGTAGTTAGATTAGCTTAAACATCAGCCCTGTTTGCTGTACCTGTTCTGTGCAGCCTACTCTCCACTTTTTGCCATTTTGATTTGATCTCTAATTGCTTCATCACTGGTCCTCTTGAGCTGAAATTTGGTACAAATAGTCTCTGGTTGGTGGTCTTGAGGACCATACTTTTGGTTTGCTCATTAGCTTGTTAAATAAGCACTTGCAACTGTTTAAACATAGGGCCAGAAACCTGTTCTGGCTTATTATGCTCAAACATCAATTCTGTTCAATTTGCTAATCCAGTGGTTAGAGCTTGTTGAAACTCATTGCAATTTGGTTAATTTAGCTTATTAGAGCTTCTTTTTCAGTTTGGTAGCCTTTGGACTCCATTTGCTTAATTTAGTGCTTATTTCAATAAGCACTTTCATATCAGTTTCATTTTCTTGCAAACAAGCACCTGTTTTTCCATTTTTTATATCTTCCTAATATTATTTTAGACTTTTCCTGAAATTTTCAGATTTTTCTAAGGTGTTTAGCTATTTTTCTTTATTTAAATTAGTTTTTAATCATTTTAAATTAGCTTTAATTGCAAAAAATTAAGAAAAGCTTCTAAAAAATAATTTTTCAATTTTATTAAGTTTAGTTAAATGTAAAAAGCCTAAAAAGTATTTTTCCATAATTTTCTTGGTTTAAATAGTATTTTCTAGCATTTAAATTAGTTTTAAATAGTTTTAAATTAATAATAAATATATAAAAAGTCAAAAAAATATATTATCAGTTTTAAAATTAGTTTTATCATATTTTAGATTTTTCTAAATCTTAATTTCATTTTTCTAGTCTTATTTCATATTTTCTTTTATTTTAGAGTATTATTAAATATTTTAAATTAGTTTTTAATTAATAATAATTAATATAATAGTTATAAAAATAATTTTTCTATAAAGTTTCTTTTATCATTAGGATTGTAAAAATGTATTTTTCATATTTTTAGGATTTATATTGTATAAGTTTCACTTTTTATTTTGTACGTTTACGTTATTTTTTATTTAAACGTAAGTTTTAGGTTTTAAACGTTCATCAGTTTAAATATAGTGATAGCGTTTATTTAATATCTTTTATCTTTTTAATTTTCTTAATTTGTATTTAAGTCGCTTTGATTTATAATTTTTTTTAGTAGTGTAATTATCCTATCCAAATCCTTTCCGATCACTATCATTAGTGATCATTCTATCGTCTGATCTAGTGTTTACACACCATTGAGTCTCCGTGGGACTTAACGACCCGGGAATTCACTGTATTCTCTGATCTTCATTGTATTTGGTTCCAAGCTGTTTTAAGTCTGTTACGGTCGGCCATTCACAAGTGGTTGGCTTGTGTGATTAAACTTGACGGTTCGGACCAGATCACTCATTGTTTCCATTTCATTGCAACCTTGTGATCAGCTTCCTTTGTTTCATTTCATATTTCTGATTTTGTTTAGCGTTCGTTTTGTTATATCTGTTCACTGGGCTTTTTAAGCTCAGCCGCATTTCTTTTCTTGCGACAGGTTTTAGGTTGGAAGATGGGCTTTGATGGGCTGAAAGTTGGAATATTTGAGTGGACCAACCCTAGTTTCCCTTATCTTTCGGACTTATTTTGAAGAGCAATTGTTTTCGATATTTCATTTTATTGACATATTGGATTTTGTATTTTCTTTGTAAGTCATTCATTTATATGACTTGGTATTTTATTTTATAAGGCTTCCGCTTGTATAAATTTCATTAGTATGTTCTGATATGACACCATGATGTGATACTTCTATCCTTACCGGGTTGGGGTGTTACACATAGGGTGGGATACGTCGTATCGAGCCTGGGATATAAATATGGGTCAGAAATTGAATGCGTTGTATCTAAAAACATTGATACGCCGTATCAAAGTAACTGATGCAGGATTTCCAACCAGTATTTAAATTTATAAGGTCTCGTCTACCTAAGGTCTACCTATTGAACTAACGAGCAGTGAACACGGTCATGCGTAGTATAGAAGGTGGTAAAGCCGAGGTCGTTCCTAAGAGCTATGTAGATTTGGATCCTAATTAAGTCTAACGTCACGGTTTTTGAAAGATTAATGTTTGAAAGATCAATTATACTAATAGGTGATAGCGTGGGTTCAGGGTCAAACGACTTCCTTTTCCGTGAGCAAGATTTACGACCCTCTAGGCAGTGTACCTAATCGTTTCAGTGTAGTATGGGTAAGCCCAGGGGGTTGATCGTTCTCTAGGGGAATATAGATGCTAGTAGAGATGTATGACGAGAAGGTGAGGTTGAGGGTGATTCTTTTTAGTCTTTTTTATAATTTTTAGAAAGAAAATAAATATCTCGGGGTATAGGAGTGGGGGGTGGTACTTCTACCGAGTTTAACTACTTGATACTTTAAACTAATGACTAATTAAACTAATGAAAAGAGATGATAAGCTATGTATTGTAAAGTGTGCTCTTATGATGATTAAAAGTGTGAATACTTAGATGTTCTTACTCCCTAGTTATCTCTTATTGGTCGGTTGAATGGTCACATCCTCATACTTATTGGTGCGTTGTATTCCGTGTGGTCATAGAGGGTTCCTAATCCCTAGTTCTATGAATTGTAACTCTCCTCTATACTATCCGGATAGACAAGTACCGTAGTATCTCCCCCGAATACTCTGTTATCCTAAAGCTACAACTCACGCAATAAACACAACGATGGCTCAAGTGCACTCTCAATATTTTTATATTTAGGACGTTCAAGCTCGCAACATTAAAGAAGAAGTCAGTTTTCCTTACTTTGTCTACCAATTAAAACAAGAGACAACTTAACAATAATTAACAACTAGGTTTCATAGATCTAAGCAAACACAATAGTAATTTAGCTACTCATAATGGATAAGCATGCATACACACAAATAATTGAACATAGGATAAAAATGGAGATATAATGGATTAACAAACTTATCTTATGGTGTAAAGAATGGTTTGGAACCCTAAATTATTGTCCAAGTCGGACTACACACGAACTAGGGTTTGCTCTCAAAAATTCTACCACCGAAATGCAGAAAAATCAAATTCTATATATAGATTTACAAGTGCGGCGCGCCGCTTTTGTCGGTGACGCCGTCATCTTTGTGATGACGTCAGTTGAGAAGTGTGACGCCATCCGTCTTCATAAAGGACGTCGTCTTGAATTGGGTCTTGGATGTCTGGTGTAAAACAAAGAGAGACGCCTTCCAAAAAATAGGCGTGACGCCGTCATGCTTTAGAACCAATTTTTCACTTGAGCCGTCGCTTGCAATCTAATTAGAAATCTTCCTTAGGGACGGTATCTGATAAGATCGTTTATAAGCTCAGCTAGGGATCAATAACAAAGATAATAAACATAATACGCAACAGAATAATCAAAACAATACTTTGTTATTGAACAAGGTTTTCATTCACTAACTCTAACTAATACTAGACGTTTATAGAAACACGTCTACTAACTAAACTAATAACCTAGGCGTTTACATGAACATACGCCTAGGACACACACACACCTTTTAACTAGACGTCTACATTATGGAAGACTTAATTAAAACTTACACCTATGTCCTCTTTATATACTAGAGGATAAGGACTAAATAATAAAACTTCCATTGCAAGCAAGCCCTTCCATCTTTTAGTAGGTTTCCTTCTTGTCATATTAAGTCCCTCTTGTTTCATTCTTTTTGTCTTTATCAACTCAAACTTATAATTCCCAACAATCTTCCCCTAGTTGATAATGACAAAACCATTCTTGAACGAACTTCCCTAGACGAAGTAGAGAAATTGAGATCGGGGATCTCACCATGAATGAAACAAGTATGTCTTCCTTTGTCTTCCCCTTAATCCATGCCATGTCACTCAAACATCTCTTCCCCTTTTGTTATTATCCAAATAGGGAACGTATGCAAATAATGATCTTGACCACCACAAACCAATATCATACTTCTAATCTAAGACTTCCAATGTTTAAAATCGCCCACCATTACGCATCATAAGAAAATGGATTCAAAACAATAGAAACTGCAACTAGCAGTAGTAATAATGATCAACAGTAGTAAAAATCAAACACTTCCCCTTGAGTGATGCATGTACATCAATGATTCTTCAAAATCTGTAGGCTTTATGTAATGATTACTTGTGAGGAAAACCAAATATAACGAACTTGATGAAGAAGTAAAATTTCCCAAACTTGTGTCTTAAATCTTATACTATCCACGGAACTCCATACTTATACGAAACCAAATATAAGTAGACCGCAATCCCTTGACAAGAATCCTCAACTAGTATGAGACACTGAGCACTACAATGTAACTCCTTTAAGTATTAGTTTACTAGGTCTTCATCCATCCACCCTCTTGACCTATGAAAACTAGATTTTGCAAGTCTTATATAATAAGAACACAAACCAAGTAATTCCACTTCACCTTCCAATAAGTGATAAATAATCCTCTTCGTAATCAATTATTCAATAAATCTCCAAAACGAGCCTTTTTAAATCCTTTTAAGAACAAATAACCAAACTCTTTGTGTGTGTGAACAATAACCTGTGTGTGTCGTCCAAAAATCCATAACAATCTTTATGCTCAACTTCCCCTTAAATCAAAAACCGTATGAGAAGCAGTACTTTCAATTTAAAGCATCAGTACTTTCAAAAGTAACAGTACTTTGAGAAGGAGCAGTACTTTGGATGAGTAACAGTACTTTTAACCAACATACAGCAGCAGCAGTTCTTTTAATTCCAAACAGTACTTTCATATACTGAACAGTACTTTTAAAAAATATCAGCAGGACTTTCGAACAATCAGTACTTTGCGTAATAGCAGTACTTTAATAAACATGCAGTACTTTTAATCAATAACCAATTCAGCATTAAACAATTACTCGGACCCACCTGACATATATCCAATTATCTCAAGCCACTTGTTAGAGCATCCATCCCATTATCTCAAGCCACCAATCCTTGGACCAATCAAATCACCCCTCGTCCAGATCGAATTAAATATAGATCAATTAATATAACGGAGAAACCAGTATTGGACGTGACATCACAGCAAATTGATAAAAAACAAACTGACCCATCACATGATCATGTACGCGCTGACCAATTGAATAAAATAACCCTTGCAATCCTGTATAATATCAATAACGAAACAACAAAGGAATGTGTATTGTATGCATATGACCAATCAATCGTGAGAAATATGACAGCTAATCAAGATGTACCCCACATGAGTACAACACCATGAGTATTAATATTGATATTCAAACTTGAGAAAATCCACATGATCATGATCAGTAAAAAAACAAATATCCTCACATCGTGTATATCATTAATAGGACAAGAACAACTGCTTGAGACCAGTATCACGTGATATTGTTTTGTAAATAACCGAGTGGGACCAGAATTATTGACAGCAATGAAACCTTGCAACTTTTAATAACCCTTTAAATATCCAATCGTAACATCTTCATCAAATCTGCTTGAAAACTGCTTCACGTCGACAATTAAAACCTTATGTATCCCTATATCAAGAGCTCCCCGCCCTGATACCAAATGATAAAATCGTTTATAAGCTCAGCTAGGGATCAATAACAAAGATTAATAACATGGTACGCAGAGGAATAATCAAAACAATACTTTGTTATTGAACAAGGTTTTTATCACCATAAACTAACTAACTATAATAAAGATCAAAGACTTGATCTAACACTAACTGACTATCCCTAGGCATTTATACGCTACGCCTAGGACACACACACACCTTTACTAATCGACTACATATTGGAAGACTTAATTAAAACCTACACCTATGTCCTCTTTATATACTAGAGGATAAGGACTAAATAATAAAACTTCCATTGCAAGCAAGCCCTTCCATCTTTTAGTAGGTTTCCTTCTTGTCATATTAAGTCCCTCTTGTTTCATTCTTTTTGTCTTTATCAACTCAAACTTATAATTCCCAACAGTATCGCCCTTTGGTTTGGGATGCCGTCAGGTGCATAAAACAGCCTTGGATCTTGACTTTGCCGTTTTTTCATGTTTTCGCTCCTTTTCGTCCAAATATGCTTGATTCTAGTATTTTGCTTCCAATAGACCTAGAATGTGAAAAGGAATGATTTTAAGTAGTAACGGATATAAAATGTATCGATTTAGGGCTTAAATGACCCTCTAAAAATGTATGTTTTAAATCCTTATCAACTATCCCTACACTTTGAATTTGCTTGTCCTCAAGCAAATTTGCTTTTGGCCAATCAATTTATAAGTTAGGGGTCATGTAGCATTGGTTTAAAATAGTTTACAATAAATACAAGCGCCACAATAGTCATAACAAGCACGAAAATTATACACTAGCACCTCACTATTGGTGTTTAGATTCTCTCATCTCTAGAGTCTATATAAAATATAATATGTAAGGAAATAGAAGATAAACACTCACTACCTGACATAATACATAGATTACCATAGGCTTGAGAATAGATCAAACCTCCATCGCTTTGGCGTAAGCATCTAAGAATAACTATCTAAGAGGTCTTTACAAAAGGTTGTAATGTTAGGCTTACGGTAGGGAAGTAAAGAGTTTTGTTAGATAAGGTGATATTTAGTGGTGGCAAGTCAAAAATCTTATGTTATAAGCATGTAAAAACGTAGCGTTGCTAAGCCAAGAATCGACTCACTAACACTAAATAACTTGAAACAAATTATGAACATAAACTTAAAAACATAAACATAAAGATAGATATAGGATGGTAGCCCGTATGTTTTTCTCATTTTTATTTCACTAACTCTTTTTCTCTTTTTTAGATTTTTTTTCATACCTTTTTACTCTACCGTCCTCTACGGTAACATCAAAATAAAGAGATTTATATGAGGATCCCTACCCTTGAGTTTTTATTTCACTAACACTAATTCCCGAATTGTAAAGGTCAAAACACTTGGAGTACTTAATTACGTAGAAAAAGGGATATTTAATTTATCATTCCTTCTCGTTACTCCATAAAATACAACTTTAACCCATGAGTCCCAATCGTCCCAAAACTATGTACAAATGATATGATTCGACTTAGCAACCATGCAAGTTACTAGATAATAGAACTAAGGGTTTAAACAATGGTTACAGTAATGCACTAAAGATGAGTGCATACAAGGTGGGCTAAGGTGATTTGGGTGTAACATTTGGTGGTGGATTGTAAACAATGCTCTTCATTGATGTTTCGAAAACCGAAACATCAAGAGAACCGTGAAAAGGATAGGCTCTGAGGGGTTAACTAGGGGTATCGTGTACTAAAGATGAGTACATCGCAAGGTGTGGGGAAAATTACTCAACCGATGTGGATGACGTAATTAAATTACAGGTTTAAAACAAGGGTTATCCTAATGCCTCTTATCATTTAGTTAATTCTAACTACATGAATGTAGTCTCACTAGTGATCTTAGAATGCAACACAAAACATGTTCTAGAATCTATTATACTACCGGTACACTCACTAAGCATTAAAGATGAATGCTTTTATTCCTAAAGCTCTAGGGGCGAACCTCACATTTTTGGGGTGGAATTTGAGTGGTATACGGTTTTTGTGCTAGTCATATAATTCCGATCCATGAGACGCTTTATTAAGACTAAAGTTTAACTTGTAAATGCCATAAAAAAATTTAAATTTGGTGTTAAAATTGCCCTAACAAATATTTCTCATAGTTTATTACACAATTTACCAAGGACAAGACAAAAATCAAATGAGTGAATAGTTTCTAAGTTCCCGTTTTATTCTCCCTCCCTACACTTAAACTGAACATTGTCCCCAATGTTCCCCGAAAGTATTAAAGTTATGATAAAGGAAGGTAAGTAAAAGAGAAAGAAACTAGTACTCCCCTGATTAGCTCGGTAGGATATGTATAAAGTTGCGGTTAAATCCTCCTCCAAGAAGAATGAATAGGTAACAAGTGCTTCCAATATTTATTTCTTCTTCTTGTCTAATATAACCTGCATACTTATAAGAAAACAAAACGAAACCTCACATAAAATCGGCGGTAAAATTATGTATGAAACAAAACTATACCAGAAAGCGAGTAAGATATAATGCTTGTTGAATGGATGTTTGCAGTTTTTCTAGAAAATTAAGAATTGTAAGTTTCCAAAAATCACAAGTTAGACAGAAAATGAAACTGAGAATTTAATTCTGCATTGCCTGAAGCCGTCGGGTTTTAGTCCCGACGCCATCAGGTTGTCCTGACAGAAAAGGGCTGGTGCGTTTTCTGGAAAAATTACTTCATTAAAATCTGGAAACATTCATGCAAAACATCAATTATGACTCGATACAAGCATTTGACTCTAACAAACATACAAATATATACGATTTCATATATTCTTAATCTCATGTTTATGCATGTTCTTAAAACATATGTGATCTTCCCTACACTTATCTTTTTGTAAAATACCTTTATATGTAATTAAGACGAGGTTAAAAACAAAATAAAGTATTTTCACAAAATAGACATGAGAATAAACAACAATGAAAAAGATATATGAAACACACAAACAAAATTGAAAAACGAACAAGAAATAATTAAACATGGGTTGCCCTACGTCAACTCATGCACGCTCACGTGCACATGTCTAAGCCACTCTAATGTTCTTTCATCTTTTTATAATCATCTCCTAACTCTAAACATTTTTTATAATATCTCTCATTTTTTTATAAGAATGTCTAAGTCCCTTTTGCTTTTCTCTTTCACTAAGTAACGGAATAGGAGCAATTCGATTACATGCCTCGATATCTTTGTGTTTAAACCTAGGGTGTGTACGAGGCATTTGATAGGCCAAATCCTCAACATCACAAGAGAATGTAATTAAACCATCAACCATTCATTCATTCAACTTAGTCATTCTCTTAAGGGGCTTTCCAAATATCACTTGAGTGAGGCCTCTATCAATGAACTCTCCTAAGTCTTCTAAGACCATGAACATTACCAAATAAGAAAAACTTCCAACAAGCATGTGCAAGTGAGTGACCGCATTAACAACATTGTTCCCTTGATAAGTTAACTCATTGACCTTGATTTTATTGTATAGATTCCTTGAGATTAGGTTTAAAGGTAAGAATAAATTCAAGTAAGCATCGAAACTTTCAAATCCTATTCTACAAGGAAATTGCATGTTGAAGGGACCATCTATCTCAATTCTACACCTAGGGTCAAAACATTGAGAGGGATCTTCTTCCATCTTAATCCTAACTCCATCGATGACTTCTCCGTCATCAAGTGCCTCTCCCTCATCAAATTCCTCGTCGGAATCCGAATCATAAAAAGGACTATTATGTTGCCAATTTATTTTATTATGCCCTAGGTGATTACCAAAGTGATGAACGGGTGAGAGATTGGGTGGATTCGCCTCTTCCATAACAGGGATTGGAGCGGGTAGTGCAAAGTTCTTACGGCAAAAGATGAGAATCATGGAAAGTGATGAGATCTACGAACAAAAGAACAGAGAAGGGGGATAGACTAAAAGAAAACTAAGAAAAAAGAAAAAAACCTCACTTGATAGGAATCAAGCGAGTAGACCTAATCGAGATAGAAAACTAACTAGTTATTCTATTCCTCGGCAGTGGTGCCAAAAACTTGATAACTTGTGTTCGGGGTCGAAAGACTTCCTTTTCTGTGAGCAAGCTTTACAACCCTCTAGGCAGTGTACCTAATCGTTGCAGTGTAGTATGGGTAAGCCCAGGGGTTGATCATTCTCTAGGGGAATAGAGATGCTAGTAGAGATGTATGACGAGAAGGTGAGGTTGAGGGTGATTCTTTTTAGTCTTTTTTATAGTGTTTAGAAAGCAAATAAATATCTCGAGGTATAGGAGTAAGGGGTGGTACTTCTACCAATTTTAACTACTTAATACTTTAACCTAACGAGACTGTATCGATTAAATATCGTAATATTTGCACTAACAATCTCCCCCTTTTTGATTATGACAAAATATATGTAAACGTAATAGATAGTAAAATGTAAGAGTTACTTGTTTCTGTACTGCCTTTACATTACCTTCTTCGTTTACACTCTTCTTCCCCTTTTTCGGAAACAAAAAGGTGTGTCCTTGGAGTTAAACTTCATTTTTCCCCAAGAAGGCGAGCATGCATCGTCCCTAGTGAAGTTAAATTAAAAACCCCTTATTGTTCCCCTAAGGTCTTTATGCCCCCTAGCTGATTAACCTTCGTTGCTAACGGATTAATGGATCAAATTTTGAGGCTTAACCTACGTCAAGGTTAGTCTTGTGCAAAAAAAGATATAGAAGGAATATATTATGAAAAAGAAATATTCCTTTTGTCGAAATACAAAGGAACGTCGAAGAGTGAAGATGACGATGAATGTGTGCAAGCTACCCTTTGGTGAAGGAGTCAAGTATTTTGGGAAAGCTAAGAAGAAAGTATTACAAGTTTTGCAATGATTTTGCTTTGACGAAAGCTCCTCCTTATTGAGGGCGTCAAGTATCCGAGTGAGTTTTGAAAATCTACAAAACAAAGGTTATAATGCAAGTATATAGTATCATTTTGCAGAAAATATGCCTCAGATTTGTTTTTGAGCACCCGGATCCATTTCATAGTGGATCCGTCAAGTATAAGTCAAAGGATTCGTCTACCTGCAACTTGTTAGTAGCATTTTAGAGCAAAAATAAGCCATAAAATACCATAGAATTAAGTCTTAATCACACCAATATGCTTAAAAAAGTAGGTCCATGTAATAAAATGAAAAGAGAGGTACAATAATGACCAATCTATAACACTAAGAACATGGTCTAAAATTTAAAAAATCTTAAAGAAGGACTAAACTAAGACTTGAAAAAATATGGAGATGACCACTTGTGCTTGCACTTCTTTATAATGATCCTAAGGATGGTTAGGTTAGTTGATGTCATCGAGAAATTCAAGAAGATGATAGAACATGAAACGCATCTCATCTCGTACTTCATGAACCACTCTTTGGATATGTTGACAATGGTTGAAAGTGTCTTCATGACATGGTTGTTGTGGTGATGGAGGTATGTTTGAGGTATATGGACCTAAGAGAGAAGGTTGTAGGTTTACAACGGATGTTGTTATAGATGTGTGTGTAGGTAGAGGTAGAGATGTGTTAACATTTGTGTTGTCCGTTCGTGGTGGTTGATGTCTAGTCATTACCCAAAATGGCCCAAAAGAAGGTGATGGAGAAGAAGATACGTATGCTATTGATGGTGACACATTGATGTCAACTCCTATGTTGGGTGAATGTGGTTGTTGTGTAGTCATTCTTTCAATGGAAAAGAATGTAGGTAATGGTGGAGGATTAGAAGGTCTGGGAAGCAAATCCTCCAAAGTATTCATGTATAGATGTGGAGAAGAATGAGATGTAGTAAAGGAGAGTTTTCTTGGTTCAAGAGGAGAAGCTCTTGTTGGTTGGGTAGAAATGGGAGTGTTTTGAGGTGTTTGTTTACCAAATGGTTGAGAGGTTGGTTCAAGAGGTGTAAGTGATGGCGTTGTCTTAAGGAAAGCAAGCGATGGTGATGGTTTGATAGAAACAAGTTGTGGTAGTGTTTTAGTAGAGAAAGGAAAGTTATAAATAAAAATTTCATTATTTAACTGTCCCTGTAAGCCCGGATCCACTGGATCCTTCCCAAAAGGGATCCGACAAGTGTTAGTCAATGGATCTGGCTGACTGAGCCAGAAAATCAAAGATATTGGTGTGTATTTAAGACCTTTGCCCTATATAAGTTGAAGTTACGAGTGTAAAGAAGTGTCCTTAATGGTGGAAGTTCTGAGAACTTAAACTAATATTGAAAATAGCTAATGATGAGTTTTATAAATATAGGAGATCTAAAAGGAGACTAGTAAATGATCAAGGAAGTGGCTAGTTAACTTTAAGGATGATCATTAGTGATAAGAAGAAGTAATGGTCAAAAATAATAAATATAAAATTTCTCAAAATTATAAGAAATAAAAATATTAAAACTAGGGTAATTTAAGGGTGAAAGGAAGAAGAGAGACTGCAAGATAAATGTAAAAGAAATGGGAATAAGAAGAGGATACTGAGAGAAAGAGAGCACAAGCACAGGAGGGAAAATAGTAAGAACATGAGAAATGAAAAATCAAAAGCATCCTAGAAAGATCTTAGATCATCAACAAGAGGAGAAACGGTCTAATGAGACTGAGGAAACCTTAGATATGACTAAAAAGGAATAATGAACTAATATAATAAGGTCAAGGAACAAAGAATGAGGTAAATGAGGAACAAAATGGTGTCGGTATAGCCGGTTCCTCCGGATCCCTTCCAAAATGGATCTGGCTAGTTATAATGAAAGTATCCGGCTTCTGAGAGCTAAATTTACACAGACGGCTTGCAAAAATAACTCGAACCTATAAAAACTCAAAACAAGTTTACATAATAGTAAGTGTTGAAAGAGACGGTCTAGATTATTACATTATTTGCACTAGCAATGGCGTGCAAGGTATGTGTCAAGAGAGAAAAGGATATATATTGGTGTTCTAGACAATAGAGTTGTGACGTGCTAGTTTGGGATAATCCTAGGCTTCATTTAAATTAAGATCCAGAAGGTGGAGTTGTTGGTTTTGGAGATGAAGGAGTTGTCAAACACATGATGTGTTCTTCTTTTAATGAAGTATTGATGAAAAATATGTGTTGGATTAGAAAGGCTTGAAGCAAGTGTGGTTTTGTGAGTTGGTTTTGGCTAAGAGATGTTTACCTATGTGTTTGTATTTGAGGAGTAAGAAACACATGTATATGCGTTCTTAAAAGATAATTATGTGAATAAATTTTCCTCCCCCATAATTGGTGGACATCCAACATAATGAGTTTAACATTAAATCAAAAATAAAGAAGATAAGAAAGTAAACTGTTTAGAAGGTTGTTTTGGTTTAATGAAAGCAATGAGCTAAGTATAGTCATTACGAATGATGATTAGCATACAATGAACTTCATCCTTGAAGTCATGTAGCTCTTCTCGATCAATGCAAGATAGTCGCTTGATGAGGCAAGTGATTTTGATTGATTAACAAAAGAAAAAAATATTTACTACTTGTTTGATTAGTAATTCTAAGACGACGCAAAGTATTGTCATTGTAAACTTACTTTAGGAAAGCATAGGAATAGAGATTTTTCAAGTGAGAGAATGAATTTGAGGCTATTACTAGTGGTGCTCAATTAAGACTAAACACGACCATTTTTACTGGTGATTCCACATACCAAACTTCTCTCTGGGAAGCAATTCAACCGTTAGGTCATATTGAGTTTCTAGGGCAATAAGTTCTCCAATATTCTTTCTCAAGTTAGGAAAATTTGTATTCCTACAATGTCTTATCGAAGAGTAGCAATGAGGATACTTTGCTTCATGCCTAATGATAGTGCATAACAACTAAGGTGACGAAGATGTCATGTTAAAAAATTTATAAATTAGTGTGACAATTTTTAGAGTTAAAGGCGGAAGCAAACAATATGTTTCAATATAGAGTGTGGGATGTGGGGGTTCAAATTATGTTGTTGGAAAGCTCGAGTTTGGATTTTCATATATGACCAATTATATTTGCGTTGCAAAATAATTTACTTGAGTATTTCGGATGAAACAATCAAATTGTCAATCCTACTATAAAGCTTGGAATGCGATCATGGAGAAGAAGACGGGATAGTAATCATCAACACAAGTGTGGGTTATGATCCGATGTACATTCTTATCGTCTAAGAATACAACACATGAAAAGATGAAATCAACTAACATATAAACACATAATACATTTATGTTGCACAAATAACAAACTAAACAATAAGATGGAAAGCATATATAATACTAAAAAAAGAGAAATAAAAAGTCATATAGCATATCATATGTTTTAATACATTATTTCTACTTATATGACTTATATACACTCCTTTAAAAATCACATTTGTTTGTAAATATTACTAAAGCGACAAACAAGCGAATGAATGATAAGATAAGGTAGACACATATGCTTCAAAAATAAACAAGCACAAATACGATTCGAAATAAGCATACGATTAAGTAAGCAATGCAAGACAAAACAACTAATCATTTAGCATAGCATACGAAAATACTTTTATTCGCTTTGCGTTAAATATAACAAGATATACAAACCTTGAATGGTTACCTTCATGTTTGTAATATGTCTTAATTAAAAGAAATTACACCAACGTTCAAAAGTTAATAAGACCCCTTTTTAATTTGAGCATAGATTTGACTAAAAGCCATTACCAAAAAAGACCTTTTGTTAAAAATCAAGTACTTTGATATATTTTTATTTAGATTTAGTTTTTGGAAATATTTTTGTATGAAAGTAAACTCAATTCCCTTAAAATTGATAGGTAGCGCGACTTCTACAGACTTACGGTTAATTAGTTATTAATTTTTGAAGTTTACCAAAATCTGTCATTTGTGCAGATGGATCCATCGGATCCCTTTCAAAGGGATCCACCCTTTGTTAAAAAAGGGATCCGCGGGTCTGACACAGTTTTAAAAAAAGTACATATTTTGATCCGACGAAAAGGTTTAACCTTTTTAAACTTTTTAGTGAACTATAATTACCCATTTTAATCATTATTCAAGCTTGAATAACAAGATATCTGACAACAAAACTTCAAAGTAAAAATCAATAAAAACACTTTTCATATTATGCTTGGCTTCACGAAAAATTTGATACATGGAGCGTACTCTATTTTAAAAACCATTTGTTTTGAAAATAAAAGACACCCGCTCTAATACTAATTGTGGAAACCGTAGAGGGGGGAGGGGTGAATACGTTTCCGTTTAAAACTTAAAACTTTTGTATCAAATTAACCGATCAAGCTTGACGTAATATGTAAAGTGTCAAATATAGCTTATGACTATATGAATACTTAGAAAGCATAGAATAAGACCAGTACTATAACACAATAAAATCTAGATTACATTTTTTCTTTTTATTATTAAATTTAAAACTTTATGTTATAAAATAAGATTACTCTTCCTAAATCCTAGCTTACATAAACGACACATCTTTATGTTCATAAACCCCTACACGTTTTTACGAAGAAGATAAGAACAGATTTTTACTTGTGTCCATATTTAGCTACTCGTTTTCTTTCAAGAACAAGGACCAAGATATATCCCTAATCAATGAAAATATTTACATTGTATACCCTACTTCCCAACACCACATGACATACCATATACAAAGACACATTTTCTTTTCCTTCTTAAAAATTTATAAACGGCCTCTCTCTTATCCCGCCATACCGAAATAAGAAAACCAAACTAGCCCCATAATCATTTGTTTATCCTCTCCAAAGATCAAGAAAGAAGAAGGTGTTGAAGCTTGGTGATTCTTAGCACTCTTGGAGTATTGGTGTGTTGTGATTCGTGTATTTTGTCTCTTTGATCTCCTGTCTCGGCATAAAGGTACTCGTATCCTCATCTTGTTATTCACCCATCACTACGACACATGTGAATGCTATTCAGGTCCAAAACATGCTAAACAAAGCGTTGTAATCTTGTGTTGCTGGCTTGTTTCGCTAAATGTGACCACATGTATATGTTATACGCGCCACATGAATCATGAAAACCTTATTTTTGCGTGTGTCGATTTCTTGTTCCTTTTCATTCGAATCAGTCTTTTGTTTTCAGCCTAAATCATAAGTATTAAACCCTAAATATGAATCATTAATTGTATATTAATATGGTGTTAAAATCTGGAAAGCCTAGGATTTAATAAGGGTCGATTATGGTTTTAAAGGGCTTAGGGTTTATTGTGATTTTATGTGTAGCAGGCTGTCCAGAAATTGGGCCGGGTTCAAAGAGGTCTAATTTGATGATACAAACGTGTTTTTGTATAATTCTTGAGTCTAAAAATAATTTCATGAAGTCTATTTTCTAAATATATTAGTGCCATCAGAGAGTCTTCTTCGTCTTTTGCTGGAACTCTTTTCTCTAAAGTGGGTCATTAGAGGTCAGGAATATGGTATTTTGATTTTTAGAAGAACATTTGTCAAACCTGGGAAAATTGAGTCTGAAATCTGTCTGTGTTTATGATTTTTAATTTTCAAACTATAACGGGTTAGGATCCTAAATTTGATATGGAGAATGCTTAAGATGTATATGAGTTACTGTATTTTTTGTGAATTGTTTTCGAAGGTTTAAATGGGTTAAATAAATGCAAACTTTGTGGGTATACCTAGAGTGCACTTTCTGGATAGGTTTAGGAAAACGATTTTTGATATGGTACTCACACTAAGAGATAAAATCTATAAAAATTAGGGGAAGTTCTTAACTCATGTATGTGTAATTGGGTAAAATTTAGGAACCTCATGAGCTCATTTGATATGTCTTAAAAATCATAATAAAGTGAACCATAACTTTATTTTCACATGTGAAACCCTAAAATACATTAATAGCTATAAGTATTAAATGAAGAATCTATTATGACATTAAATGGGCTTATAAATATTAAATGATCCTTAATTAATGTATATTCGTTGAAGGAGGAGTGACCCGTGTTTGTTTCCATTTTGCTTTCATTTGCTCTAAGGTATAGATATTCTATCATTTTCTTACAAGGATATCTCATGACTCTTGATCCTTAACTTTGCACATTTGTTATTTGGTGATCCGTTTATTTTGCTCATTGGCTATTTTGATCATTATCACTTGCTCATGGTTATCACTATCCATGATTTCTTATCATCTGATTTGTTATTCGTTTTGCTATTCCGTTTGATATGATATTTATTCTGATTAGATATTATCTTGTTTGGACAACTTATGTTTGTCCAATTATGCTTTGTATATGATTTGAATGGTTATGTTTGACCAAACTATTAACTAGTCATAAAGGTACTATGACCATGTCATTGAGACACTGATTGGTGCTAAACCGTCAAGTTATCTCACACAAGCTAGCCACTTGTGAATGGCCAACCGTAAGAAACTTAAAACAGTTCAGACACCAATGCAATGAAGTCCAGGAGAGTATAGTGTTTCCCCGGGTCGTTAAGTCCCAACGAGCTGTGCGAGAATAATAAGACGAATAGTGATCGAGAGGATTTGAACGGGAAGGAGATATGATTGATTATGACTAAAGAGAAAGAGTCTATAAATTACAGGGGCTTAAATGCAAATTAAAGAAAATTAAAAAGCTAAAATATATTAAATAAACGCTATCACTATTTTTAAATCTAATGTTTTTGATTTTTCTTTTATAAAACTTAAATTGAAAACTACGTGACGTACAAAAGAAAATGTGAAACTTAAACAATATTAATCCTAAAAATATGAAAATGATATTTTTACAAACCTAATGATATGAGAAAATTTTTAGAAAAAGAAAATTATTTTTAAAACTATTTATCTAATTATTATTAATTAAAAACTATTTTTACTTATTTAATAATACCCTAAAATACAAGAAAATATGAAATAAAGCTAGAAAAATGAAATTATGACTTAGAAAAATCTAAAATAACTAAAGAGAATTTTCAAAACTAATTTTATATTTTTCTGATTATTTTTCTATTTTCTATGAATTAAAAACTATTTAAAACTAATTAAATTACTAAAAATTACAAATTAAACTATGAAAAATCTGGAAAAATAATTTTTTGACTTTTTATATTTATCTTAACCTATAAAAATTGAAAACTTATTTTTTTGAAGTTTTTCTGATTTAATTGTATTAAAAGCTAGTTAAAATTACCTAAAAACTGTTTTAAATGAAGAAAAATGGCAAACTGACCTAGAAAAATATGAAAAATTCAGGAAAACTCTAAAATAATATACTGAATCTAAGAAAAATATGAAAACAGTGGCTTGTGTGTAAGAAAATGAGACTGCAGTTACAAGTGCTTATAAATAAGCACTTGGTATAAGCCAAAGGTGCCAAATGAGCACCAACTGATTACAGAAGCTAAAATATGCTACAAGTACTCAAAAGCAACTAAACACAACTGCTCTTAACCTCTATTGTACCAGCTACACAGGTTTGGTGATTTGAGATTAAGTGATTAAAACAGTTTGGTGCTACTACTTTGCAGTTTAAGCACAAGCTATCCAATAAGCTGAAACTAAAAAACAGAAGTTGGAACTTGAGGAAGACCTGGCTACCTAACTATAAACCAAAAGCCAAACCTGGACAAGCTCTTATGAGCTTGTGCCAAGCTCTGCACACACTTATGAAAACTGCACTGTGACTATGCCTTGTCACAGGGCATTTTCAACCAAATTGACAAGCTCATTTGGAGCTTTAAAAAAATTACAAAAATCTGCAAAAATGATATTAAGAAAATAGACCAACTGAACTTTTTAAGACCAAAGTTTCACCTGATTTGTTCCAGAAATGAGTCAATGAAAATTACATAAAGTTTTGCCAAAACTGCATTTTTCAATTTTTGACTTTTGAAACAGAAATGGAAAGTTGACTTTTGTGAGTTTTGATT
>OU343217.1:114849970-114897976 GCA_910596185.1 Chrysanthemum makinoi | reverse complement strand
TCATAGAGGGATGGCGTCGCCATTTAGATGGGACGCCGTCAGGTTCTGCTGAGCAGCCTTGAGTGTCTTCGATCTTGACTTTTCCATTTTCTTCTTTTTTTGCTCCTTTTTGTCCAAATGTGCTTTATTCTAGCATTTTGCTTCCAAAAGACCTAAAAAGTGAACAGGAATGAAATTAAGCAGTAACGGATATTAAATGTGTCGAAATAGGGCTTAAATGACCCCCTAAAAGCGTACATTTTAAATCCTTATCAAGTCTCGACTAAGTTACGACCTAACCTCTAAGGTTAGTTACGCTGTAACTTTTGAATTTATGATGATCTTATCCTCAATGATGGAACTACGGCGTAACCTAAAGATAAGTTACGAATGTAGAGCATTCGATAACCACTGTCGTAACATCTTTTGCCCACAAAATTCTTCTAAGTCTTGGAAATATATACGGCGTAACTTGTGTAGGAGTTACGCCGTAACCTTGGTCAGCGTTGACTTTGATCTTCT
Source organism: Chrysanthemum makinoi (assembly GCA_910596185.1). NCBI lineage: Eukaryota > Viridiplantae > Streptophyta > Magnoliopsida > Asterales > Asteraceae > Chrysanthemum > Chrysanthemum makinoi. The sequence goes on along the minus strand of OU343217.1, from coordinate 114,897,475 downwards.
AGTGTTAATACATGTTACGGCGTAAGTAGAGTATGGATTTACACCGTAATTCTTTTTTGATCAGCATACTCTTTTGTATTTGCATTAAAAACCTTCTAAATTCGTGTCTCTTCGTTCATATGCTCATTATTAACCTTAAAATGAAATATAAACGAAAAAGAGGTTATATTCAAGTAAAATGATACAAATGATGAGCATATTAGGGGGAAATTGACACTAAAATATCAGGATAATTTGATGTTATCATTATTCCTGGTTTGAATTTTGAACCACGCATTGCCGAGTCGGTGAGTGTTTGTTGGAACATGTAACAAGCTATAGGGTCATTCCATGTGAACATTTTTTAATTACCCTCTCGAACACCCATATGTTAGAGTTAGGGTTGTGTAATCCTTTGTATATGCCTATGCTCTTGGGCATAACTAGGTCGTCAGGGAGTTCATAGTTGGATATGTAGTGAATAAACTGCTCCCTGGCTATTGGCATAACTCTTAGGTGGTCGGTTGTTGATCAGCAAGAGTAGTGTTTTCCCCCTTGAGAGTGCCTTAGTGAGTAGCCTAACTAGGTTTTCCCTTTAGTGGGTGTTTGAGCTAAGGATGGTGTAGGGCAACTGTTTCTCTAAGGGGATGCACTGAGCATAGATAACAGGGCGTCGTGTTGGGCTCGACTCAGGGTTATATTGACCTGGGAATTTGTGCTAGTTGGTGGTGAACCTTGAGTGCTAGGTATGTTGTTATGCGGAAAAGAGTAAGTGGGGTAGAATCTGTTTACCTAATAATTAGCCAACCTTCTTTCCTCTACGAGTTATTCCAGGTAAGCCGACACAGCTGACGTGACCTGAATGTAGTGCAACCCTTTTCCTTGATGAACCCTAGTACTCTATTTGTTGTTTGTCCCATCATAGACATTTGGCATAGAATTCATCTCATTTGAAAAACGGACACATTTCATAGGATCGGTTGAGGCAAATATGATATCATCAACATAAATTTGAACATGAAGTAAATGTTTGCTTGTTTTCCGAGTGAATAACGTAGGATCAACAACACCTTTGTAGAATCTGTTTGCCAGTAGGAACTTTGACAAAGTGTCGTACCATGCCCTAGGTGCCTGCTTTAGGCTGTAAAGAGCCTTTTTCAGACGATAGACATGTATAGGATGATCGATATCCACAAATCCTTCTGGTTGACTAACATAGACTACTTCTTTCAACTCGCCGTTTAGAAAAGCAGGCTTCACATCCATTTGGTAGACTATCACGTTCTTGCTGGCAGCATTAGCAAGAAAGATTCTGATAGCCTCTATTCGAGCAGCCAGTGCGAATGACTACTAAAAGTCTATGCCCTCCTCTTTACAATATCCCTTAGCAACAAGTTGTGCCTTATTTTTCAGAAAATCACCATGCTCATCAAGTTTCACCTTATAGATCCACTTGAGATCAATAATCATTGCACAGTCTGGAGGTGGTACTAATTCCCATACTTCAAGTCGGTCAAAATCCTAAATTTCTTCTTGCATCACATTAAACCAACAATCCTCAGTAATAGCAGTCTAAACTTGAATCCGATTTCAAACGACAACAAGGCGAGATGACAAATAAACTCGACACCCTCTTGAAAGTATTCAATTACTAAGTTGTGGGAGCACTCCAAAGTGACACCATCAAGAACCCAAAAGTAAATATGATTTCATCGAATCAATGTTCTTGTTCATCGAGGGAAAGCGCATATCCATGCCCCTCACACCCGCAAGTCCACTCGGTTAACACCGTCAAGACATGTTTCAAGCAAACTACCCCAAAAGACCAAAAACCTAAGTTAATGGTCCATCCAAATCTTGAAACACCAACTAATCAAGAACCCAAATCTACTCTAGAAGAGGAATTTAAGGAGCTTTACCAAGAAAAACCAGTTCTTGAAGTCTTGACTCATGCGCCTTACTATAATGCTTTGAAAGACAAATATGAGCAAAGACTAAAATTAGGAGGACGTGGGTCCGCGTTTGTGCGAAACAAATTACCTAAGAAGTTAAATGGTCCCGGCTTATTCATTCTTCCGTGTAGCATTGGAAATTCCAAGGCTTTCGACACATTAGCCGATCTAGGGTCAAGCATCAACCTTCTTCCGTTGTCCCTCCATAAAAGCCTTAACCTAGAAAAGATAGAACCGACGAAAACCATCATAGGTTTAGCGGATGATAGTTTTGCGTATCCGGTAGGAATAATGAAGGACATGGTAGTACACGTAGGACAATTAACTCTTTTGGCGGATTTCCATGTACTAGATATGACTAGTGATACAACATGTCCATTATTGGTTGGAAGATGATTCTTAGCTACCGCTAGTGCCATAATCGATTGTAAGATGTCCAAAATAGTGGTGGGAGAAGGGAGTGCTAGATCAATCTATGATGTTAAGAAGCATTCCTTAATGAGGGTGAAAAAATGCCTTATGAGATCATTTTAGATAGGAAACCATCTAGATATGGACCTTGGACCAATAGAGATTTTGTAGGCCCTCAACGACCTTTCTATCTAGAAGAAGCCTTCATGAATAATACATGCGACTTAGAGCAACAATTGGCTAGGAACATTGAGGTGAATCCATTCGAGGATACTTTAGTGTTTAGGAAGATGACTGAATTCCTAGGAACCTTGCCTATTAATCTTTGCATTAATAGATGGAAAGTTGAGAGTAGTAAGCTTAAGCATAAGTGGAATAGGGATAAGCCACCTAGTGATGGGAATGGAGAGTGGTACATTAGGATGACTATCTATGATCCCAATGGTGAGATGTTTGAAAAGGCATACTGGACTAAGCTTACTAGTAGGAAATTAAAAGAGAAGTTCGATCCCAATGATGTCCTTAAGGATGAACTCACTCACCTAGGTACGTAGGGTATGACTTCGAGTCTAGCTACAAGACTCATAAATAAAGAAAAACGCTTCTTGGAAGGAAACCCATGTTTAATTGTTTGCATGTTTGTTTTTCATTTTTGTTTGTGTGCTTCATATATCTTTTTCATTGTTGTTTAATTCTCATGTTTATTTTGTAAAATTTATTTATTTTGTTTTTAACTTTATCTTAATTGCATATAAAGGTATTTTACAAAAATATAAGTGTAGGGAAGATCACATATGTTTTTAGAACTTGTATGAACATGAGATTAACAATAATTGAAATTGTATATATTTTGGTGTTTGTTAGAGTCAAATGCTTGTATCGATGTTTTACAGGAATTTTTCCAGGTCTTTATAGAAATAATTTTTCCAGAATTTTTTTCGGAAAACGTATCAGGCTCTTTCTGTCAGATGAACCTGACGGCGTCGGGACTAAAGCCCGACGGTGTCAGGAAATGTATAAATAGATTCAAAGTTTCGTTTTCTGTCTAAATTTTAATTTTCGGAAACCTCCAATTCTTAATTCTCCAGAAAATCTGCAAACATCCGTTCCACAAGCATTATATCTTACTTGCTTTCTAGTGTAGTTTTGTTTTTATATATAGTTTATACCGCCGATTTTACGCGAGTTTTCGTTTCGTATTCTTAAAATTGTGCAGGTTATATTATACAAGAAGATGAAGGATTTAACCACAACTTTATACATATCCTACCGAGCTAATCAGGGGAGTATTAGTTTCTTTCTCTTTACCTTCCTTTATCATAACTTTGATACTTTTTGAGAACATTAGGGACAATGTCCAGTTTAAGTGTAGGGAGAAAGAATAAAACATGAACTTAGAAACTATTCACTTACTTGATTTTTCTTTTGTCCTTAGTAAATTGTGTAATAAACTATGAGAAATATTTGTTAGGGTAATTTTAGCACCAAATTTAGAATTTTTATGGAATTTATGAGTAAAAATTTAGTCTTAATAAAGCGTCTCATGGATAGGAGTTATATGACTAGCACAAAAACCGTATACCACTCAAATTTCACCCAAAAAATGTGAGGTTCGCCCCTAGGTATTTAGGAATAAAAGCATTCATCTTTAATGCTTAGTGAGTGTACCGGTAGTATAATTGATTCTAACAACTTGTGTAGTAATTGTAGATCGTTGAAGTAGCTTGTGTAGTTTCGCATTAGCTGAAAGTTGGAGAGGAACTTGTCTTTTAGGTTCTGACAGCCTGAGATGTTATTTGATCCGGGATTTCTGACCAGGTTTTAATATTTATAAAGTCTCGTCTACCTATGGTTTACCTAATGCACTAACAGGCAGTGTACTCGGTCGTGTTTATTGTAGTATTCGGTAAAGCCGAGGTCGTCCCAAGAGCTATGCGTGTGGATCTAATTTAAATTCTAGTGTCACTGGTTTTAAAAGGGGTTTTTATGATTTGATTAATAAAACTAAAGAAAAGAAATAAAATAAAAGCAATTTCAACGTGGAAAGATTATCAATAGGGAGAAATGTGCTAGCCTAGTTACTAATCTTGTTATGCCATGATTATGTTTTCTAATTAATGTTTTCTATCGCTCCACATGGGGGCGGGGTTAAAGTCACTAGACCTAGTTGGTCAATTCGTCTAGTCCTATCTTCCATAACGTCCTATTATGTAACCTAATGATTACAAGAGTATGTGGGTTTACGAAATGGAAGAGTCATTAAGTTCCTCTACGATCTAAGACTTATTTAATGAAACCCGACCGGTCGGATCTTAGGTTTCCCCTAATTTCTTAAGCATTTCCGTTTAGAAGGTGATCGTTGGGTAAAACTCTCACGTAAGATAGTCATAGTCCTATAGTCAATTCTTACCACTACTCGCAACCTGATTCACTAGGGTCCTATGGTCAATTCTCCTAGCTTCCTAGATACTACCCAAACTTCCATGCTACCAAAATAAGGGTGTCCAAAAATAAGAAAAGAAAGTATACATATAAAGTGATATGAAAGCGAGAAAACTACATCATAACAATAAAATTACATAACTAGGCTAACACCTAAGGTGCTTAGTCTCTCATACTAAAGCATGCAGAAAATTCAATGTTTAACATCATAAATGAAGACATGAATTAAATACAAAAATGTAATATGAAATACTAAAACTTGAGTGGTGATAAGCGTGAATTCTCCCTTGGAAATGACTTGTATGTTGCTGGAAATCGTCTTTCTTGAAGCCCTTAATCGTCTCGGGTTGTTTTGTGTTGAGAGGATCTCGTAAAAATGCGAAATTGGGGCTTGTATTTATTGTCTCAACTAAGTTACGACGTAACCTCTAAGGTTAGTTACGCCGTAACTTTTGAATCTAGGATGATCTTATCCTCAGTGATGGAACTACGGCGTAACCTAAAGATAAGTTACGAACGTAGAACATTCGTTAACCACTTTATGCCATAACCATGAAAGTGGTTACGTCGTAACATCTTTTTCCCACAAAATTATTCTAAGTCTTGGAAATATATATGGCGTAACTTGTGTAGGAGTAACGTCGTAACCTTGGTCAGTGTTGAATTTGATCTTCTGTTTTTAATTCATGTTACGGCGTAAGTAGAGTATGGATTTACGCCGTAACTCTTTTCTAGTCAGCATACTTTTAATTCATCGTTCATATGCTCAATATTAACCTGAAAATGAAATATAAACGAATAAGAGTATATATTCAAGTAAAATGACACAAATGATGAGCATATTAGGGGGAAATTGACACTAAAATACCAGGACAATTTGATGTTATCCTTATTCCTGGTATGAATTTTGAACCACGCACTGCCGAGTCGGTGAGTGTTTGTTGGAACATGTGACAGGCTATTGGGTCATTCCATGCGCACATTTTTTAATTACCCTCTCGAGCACCCATATGTGAGAGGTAGGGCTGTGTAATCCTTTGTATATTCCTATGCTCTTGGGCATAACTAGGTTGTAGGACCTTGTTTTTATCAACCTTATCATGTTACCAAGCTTAACACACGAGTATAACACGTAAAACACTAACACGTATGCGTAAAGATGAAGCAAAGAAAGGTGGTACAAGAGATATGTGTGTCGTATGAACAAGAGAGAAAGATGAAACAAGAACTTGTTATATCATATGAAAAACACACACTTACATACTCAAGCACACCCCTCAAATGACACATTTGAGGGGTATTTATACTCTCATACAAAACGCCCTAATGGGCTTGGCATGGGCTTCGTTTGGATATGGATTGGGCTTGGATTACATAAAATTATAAAAGGCTAGCTTAACTTAACTAATACCTATTTAGCTTAGCCCAATCCACGAGCCCGTCGACTACTTTAGTACAATAACTAACACACGTTACAAAGTTCCTAAAGGTGAATGACCATCACTTCTATGAATTATTATTAAGGCTAACAATCTCCCCCTAAGGGGTGGTCATTCGAAAGATGCTCCACTTGATAAAGGTCTTTAGATTTCTTGAGCTTGAACTTTATAAGTTGACATAGAATAGTCTTGATTATTTGTTCCTTCATGCTTTGTGATCAGTTAATTAAGTTGTCTTCCATTTCGTCAGCTTCTTTGGAATAGGTTGTGGAGTTTGTTAGACTCCATGGATCGTTTAGAGCGCTAGGGTTTGACAATAACAATGATAATAAACATGTACACACAGCGGAATTAAAACAAACATCATTATTATCGACACAAGGTTTTTCATCATCATCTTTAATACATAACATTCACTACACGCCCCAATTCTAGATGATCAATTCTAGAACGGTTACAATCTAACAGGGATCAAGGTAAACCTTGATTACCTTGGAGCGTTACACCAACTAATCTAGTCTAGGCGTTTACAATGAACCATACGCCCTAGACACACACACACACATTTACTAGACGTCTACATTATGGAAGACTCAATTAATAAAACCTACATCCCATGTCCTCTTTATATACTAGAGGATTAGGGTTTACAAATCTCTACTAAGGACTAAACAATAAATATTCTTTTTCAATCAAGTCCTTCCATCTTTTTGTAGGTTTCATCTTTATCACTTTAAGTCCCTTTGTTTCATTCTAATATTTACTTTGTCTCATCAAATCAAGAATCCCAACAATCTTCCCTTATTTGATGATGACAAAATAAACAAAGTCGTGTACGAACTTCCCTAGTCGAAGTAGCAGAAGTTCAGATGTAAACATCTCCTTGAATGAAACAAATCTTGTCTTCCTTGTCTTCTCTTTAATCCATGCCATGCCACTCCAACATATCTTCCCCTTTTTGTTATCAACAAATAGAGAATATAAGCAGTAGAAACTTCCCCTAGAGTGGTGCATGAACATCAAATGATTCTTCAAATCTATAAGCTCCTTGTAATGATCACTTGTGAAGAAAACTAAATATAACGAACTTGATGAAGAAGTAAAATATCCCAAACTTGTATCTTATGTCTTGTTTATCCACGTGACTCCAAACTTATACTAACACCATATAAGTAGACCGCAATCTCTTGAGAAAATCCTCATCTTCAATGAGACACTGAGCACTACAATGTAACTCCTTTAAGTGATAGTTAACTAGGTCTTCATCCATCCACCCCTTGACCTATGAAAACTAGATTTTGCAATTCTTCGTCAACATCCTTTAAGCACGAACAAGTTATCTTAAAAGTAGGTATTATACTTTTAAGATACGATAAAACACGCATCCAAGTAATTCCACTTCACCTTCAAATAAGTGATAAATAATCCTCTTCGTAATCAATTCTTCAATAAAAACCAAAAACGAGCTTTTTAAATCCTTTAAGAACAAATTTCAATCTTGTGTGCGTGAACCAAAAATCCCATATGTGTGCGACATCTCTCAATTTCAATCGAGAAACAAAAAGTACTTTCTATCCGATATCGATCAAAATTCTCATCACATTCTTGTACTGATAACCAACAAGAAATCCAAAAATTCACTACCCTTTTTAACCAACTTGTAAAATATTATCCCATGTTTCCTTCGTACTATATTCACCACATGACTCTTTTCCATATTCGTGTCATCCCAGAATCCCTCCAACATCACAACGTCAATATCACAATAAAATACTACATTATCATCCCCTTACTTCTTGTAGCACATGCCATAAGTTAGTTGAGTAAAATAATATTACTTGTAAAACAAGATGCACAATAATAACGATAATATTACTTGTAAACTGTTAGTAATATTACTTGACAGTAAACACTTCATTGATGGCTGTACCAACGATTAGTACTAACTTCAGTCACACGAGCAGAACTATGGAGATAATACAAGCAGTAGTATCTCGTGACTAGCAGTGGAAACGAGTTAATACTAGTAGTGGTATCGTGAAAGAGCTAGCAGTGGATTCGTTTAAGCGTAGCAGTGGTTAACTTCAAGTGAAATAGTGGAAACGTCAATCTTCAAGAGAACATACTTGTCGAAATCTTATGATCACAATATTCACGAATAGTAAGATATCATGCAATCTTGAATAATAAATTATAACCAACTTCTCTAAAGGGAATGTAACTACTTATCCACGAGTTGAAAGAGATTATCAATATGAGAGACCAATCAGGTTTAAGGAATTTTGAAGCACCATGCAATGTATACCTGACTTCCATTATGATTTAGAATGAAAAAAACAAGGAAGTTAAGGATTACGATACCTTAAAAACCTAAAAATTTGACTTTGAAAAACTCCCTCTGCAGCCAAATTCGACATAGTATAACTTTTTACTGAAAGCACCAATTGACGATCCCTCCAGTGAAAAGTTAGATGGCTATATAGAGAACTTCCACCAAAACTTTCGTCACGATCCAACGGTTAACAAAAAAGTTATGATCGTTTCAAAACAATGTTTCAAAAACTTATGCGAAAATTTCTAGATTCGAATTTTTTACATCTTTCGCCATTCTTCGACCAATAAAGCCTTGTGAATCCCTAGGTAACGAGCTCCCCAAGCTTTTATACCAATTGTGGAGTTTGTTAGACTCCATGGATCGTTTAGAGCGCTAGGGTTTGACAATAACAATGATAATAAACATGTACACGCAGCGGAATTAAAACAAACATCATTATTATCGACACAAGGTTTTTCATCATCATCTTTAATACATAACATTCACTACATGCCCCAATTCTAGATGATCAATTCTAGAACGGTTATAATCTAATAGGGATCAGGGTAAACCTTGATTACCTTGGAGCGTTACACCAACTAATCTAGTCTAGGCGTTTACAATGAACCATACGCCCTAGACACACACACACATATTTACTAGACGTCTACATTATGGAAGACTTAATTAATAAAACCTACATCCCATGTCCTCTTTATATACTAGAGGATTAGGGTTTACAAATCTCTACTAAGGACTAAACAATAAATATTCTTTTTCAATCAAGTCCTTCCATGTTTTTGTAGGTTTCATCTTTGTCACTTTAAGTCGCTTTGTTTCATTCTTATATTTACTTTGTCTCATCAAATCAAGAATCCCAACATAGGTGTCTCCACGTCTTTCTCCACCATGCCCACACTTCTTTTGACTTTGAATTTCCAATGTTGTGAAGTTCTATAGTCTTTGAACTTTGTTGATTCTTTGACGAAGAATCATCTTTAACTTTGTGTTTGCCTTTGATTTTGGTGAGAACTTTCAAGTGTTGTGATGTTGGTATGAACATGGGAAGATGGTGTGGTCTTTCCTCCAAGGAACAATCATCAGTACCTGCATGATTATGTTAGTTGAAAAACACCAATCGATCATTGTGGACTTTTCTTAAAGAATTGACCACTACGATTGTTTTACTGATGAATGTCTTGATTCCATTCACCTTGGTCGGGAGATTCAGCCGTCCGAATCCTGTTGAGGGACAGTTATCATTACACTGGATAAATCCAAGTAACGACCCACGTCTTCAGGATTCAATTCATGAAAGGAATCTCCTTGGCGGGATTTCCAGCACTTATAAGTTCGAATGTCAAGGGTGTTAACAGCATAGTATGAAAACACATCTCTAATTATTACAAAGGTTGTTCCTGAACTGGAGGCCCTCAAGTAGGCTAACACGATATACCGAAGTACATCTACAATTCAGGTGAGTCGTTGAAGTACACCGAAGCATCACTTAACGACCGTAGACCGTTTGAGACACACTAAGCGTAATCCATAAAGAATTACTAAAGTGACCTGCTGTCCGGGCTGTTTGATGTTGACCGTGGCAGGAGATTCCATTCAATCACTGAGGATCATAATTGTAAATCCTCTCATAAATGTTCTGGCACATTGCTAAGATTTGCGTAGGACTCTAGAATATATCACTTGTGTCCTTATTGTTGAACAAAAAATGATGAAATATTGAGTGTTCCTAAGAGATCTTTTAATGAATCTCGTGGCTCTAGACTCGATATAGTGCATTTTGGTTTTCCTAAGCGGAGACTAGTGAGAGGGTCTCATTCTTCAATACTAACCATCTCTAAGAGAAAGTCGATAGATTATGTAGGGTTCCCAGTGAGAATGAAACAACTCCTTTTAAGAGGAATTGAGTGGCTAGAAGGTTAGGTGCAGTGCGTCACTGGGTCCATGACGTCTTTGTCTTCTATACCAGCGTCATCTAAGTGACAACCAGTAGCAGATGAATTGAACCCGGTTTCTGCCCTAAGGTTGATTATGGAAGGCTATTTCTTTTCACCCTTTTTCATTACATTTCCTTTTAATTCTTCTTTCTCCTTTCTCACATTACTCCTTTTTTCAATCATACCTAAGGACTTCTAGTTCTAAACTATTATTGATGTCCTTGGGTAGATCCCTCCGGCTTTTGGCGGATCATAGGATGAATTTCCTATCCTTAGTCACCTTATTACTCCATGACTATTCCTATGTTGCCATAAAACCATTTTCTTGAAAATCTCTCAAAGTGTTTATGACTATAAAACATATTTTGTTAACACCTTGAGAGTTTTATATTTTCAGAAACACTCCCCCCTTCACATGTGCTTATATTGTTTTAACTTAATTCTGCACAGAGAGGGTGGAGTTCGCACTTTCTGAATTGATCGACTTTCAATGAACAAGACCGATTCGAGACACGTTTACATTACTAGTGAACTAGCTTAAAATTATTACCCGTCCTGGTCAAGTCCATAGAATGTTTCTCGAGATGGTACATTTTCTGACTTTGATTTCTCGTCAATTCATTGTGTTAATACAAATAAACCGTAAAAATGTTTATTAATATTTTGCGATCTCTTTGTGTTTTGTTGATAACAAATATAATGTTATCTTAAGTACAATTATAAGGATACATGTTATTTTTGTAAAGCATTTACATATAGCCATTTAATACAAATTGTTGTAATAAATCATTTGTGGTAATAGTTTATTATGATGGGTAAAAATCACAACCCATGGATCATATCCATAACCCATGGTATTGCCATACCCACTTGACTAGATACATTGTACTCATTAGATACATTGTACCTAAAAGAATACCCATGGACCAACCCATAACCCATGACCCATGACCCATAACTAAAAAACCCATGGGCAAAGAGGAGCGTCCCACGGATCCCTAGGATTACACTAGACGGATCCCTTGTGGGAGGGATCCGTGAGATCCGGGGAACAGTGGAAAGTTTTGCCTATAAATAGAGAGCCATTTCCTCATTCTAACTCACCCCTCTTCTTACTAAATCTCTCATATACTCTCATTCTCTTCTAACAAAAGATCACTTGATCTAGAGAGTACTTCTTTCTTTCTTTCTTTCTTTAGTGATTCTCATATAGGTCCTTCTCTAATGCGAGATCACGAGCATTCTACAAGTCATCCAAGCAAGGGGTCCTTGATTGATTTGTTCCTCCACAAGATTTCTGTAGCAAAGATCTTATATTTGATATTTCACATACTTGTTGTGTAATAGTCGTGTTGGTTTGGTCCACCGTGTTACGGACTCGGTATTTAGCTTTGTACTGGAAAAAGGTGTAAGCAACGTTGTGAAGGCTTATCTGCCAAGTTGAAGGAGTTTGTTGACATAGTGCTTGAACTCTCGAGCAGGTGACTCGGGGAGTGGAGTAGGGCAAGGAAGGTGTCCTTGTAGCCGAACCACTATAAATCGGTTGTGTCATTTCTATCCCTTACTTCACTTTATTTACTTGCTTTATCATTAGATCTTTACTTTCACTACATCCATAAGATTTCACATAATATCGAATCTAAAGTTTTTGAAACTAACTTAAAATCGACAAAACTGTTCAACCCCCCCTTCTAGTTTTCCACAATTGGTATCAGAGCTAAGTTTATAAAAGTTTTAAAGTAAACCGTATTTTAAAAACTTTTCGATCACTATGGGTTCTGAAAATTACAAGGAAGGGCAATCTATGCAACGACCACCCTACTTGAAACTAATGGTTTTATATATTGGAAAAATAGATTCGAAACGTATGTGAAGTCTAAAGATATTGATCTTTGGTACATTATTCTTGAAGGCGATTTTGAGGCTACCTCAAAAGATGATAAAGGAAATTTAGTTAACATACCTCATGATAAACTAAATGATGAAATGAAGAAAAAGCTTTCTAAAAATAGTGAAGCTAAAATGGTTTTGTATAATGCTTTACCCAAAAAGGAATTAGAAAGAATTTCTATGCTTAAAACCTCTAAAGAAATTTGAAATTCTTTAGTTGTAACTCATCAAGGTAATCAACAAGTTAAAAATAATAAAATTAATTTATTTGTTCAACCATATGAACAATTTTCAATATCGGATGAGGAAACTATAGATCATTCATTTTGTGGAAAACTAGAAGGCGGGGTTGCATAGTTTTACCAATTTAAAACTTCCTTTTAAATATTTAGATCGACTTATGTCAATCTATTTTGTTGTTTATATTGGACGTTGATATATAGATATATAAAACGTGTAATGAAAGATAAAGAGTAAGAAGCACATCACCACGAAACAAGTTATTTATAGTGGTTCGGCTATAAGGACACCTTCCTTGCCCTACTCCACTCCCCGAGTCACATACTCGAGAGTTTGTAAGCACTACACCAATCTCCTTATGGCGGAGAAGCCTTCACAACCTCGCTTAACCTTTTTCCGGTACAAAGCTAAATACCGAGTTCTTTCACACCAAGGTGAACCACACCTAACACAACGTCGCCTACCCATTATACGGTGCTAGGCTAACCACCGAGTTCTTTCACACCAAGGAGAACTAATCCTATCACAATGTCGCCTACCCTTTATTAGGTACTAGGCTAAGCACCTAGTTCCATTACTACGGAGGAACTACTACCCTTCTCAACACAACACCTAATATCAAGGAGATCAACTCCTTGTTACACCATCATCAAGGATATCACCATCCTTGGAAATAAATAAATACTTATATGTATAACGATGCACCTCATCGATTATACGACCTAGGCATTCTTTCCAAATGCGACTTGATTTGATTCTTCGGCATCCTTCACTAATGCCTTTGACACAATGCTTGACACCCTTCACTAATGCCTTCGTCTTAACACCTTTAGCATTCTTCACTAATGCTTTGACACGGATGATGAGCATCTTTCACTAATGCTTTCATCTTGACACTTTCGGCATTCTTCACTAATGCCTTCAACCCAACATCTATGGAGAAAGGAAGAACTATCAACAAGAGAACCTTAGTTGTCTTGATGATGACGAAGCATGGCAACTCATGGACTTGAGCTTGCTCGTCTTCAAGAAGTGTTGATCTTGCCTTTAAGAGGAACCTAGAAGATCACACAAAAACAAAAGACAAACTACATAGATCACTTAGATCTGAGGTTAGAGGGTTAGAATACTTGGGGAAGTATGTGTGTAAAGTGATAAGTAGAAAGGAAGAAATGGCTCTCTATTTATAGAAAAATTCTCTATCGTCCCCGGATCCCACAGGTCCCTTCCACTTGGGATCCGGCTAGCACAAAGCTAGGGATCCGTGGAACGCTCGTCTTTGCCCATGGGTATTTTTGGTTATGGGTCATGGGTTATGGGTTGATCCATGGTTTTCTTTCTAGATACAATGAGATTGGTTAAGTGGTATATATAAAACCATGGGTTATGGGTCAATACCATTTGCTAGTTTTTACCCATTTTAGTATTTACATGTTTTTACCCATTTTAGTATACTTAGATCAAGTATGTGCTAACCCAATATGTAAACATTAGTTGTTGTACATATATATCTAAATCATAAAATCACTTATACTTGTTTTAGTGTTTTATGTGAAAACGTAAGTGTGTTAGGAAACTATTAACTCAAACTATTTACGTATTCTATTTGTTTCGTTAAAATGATTTTACGTTTGTTATCGACAAAACATTAGAAGATCGTAAAATATAAATAAACATTTTACGGCTTATTTGTATTAACAATCTCCCCCTTTTTGTTGATGACAAAACATAAAATTATTTTAAGAAAAAGCTAAAATTCGTAAAAGTCTGAATTTGTAGTTTTTTTACTTTCTTCTTCCCCTTTTTGTCGAAACAAAAAGTGTTAAAAGAAACTAACACAATTTTTATAAGAAAAGGAATGTAAAAATGTAAAGAGAGCAAGTGACGGGAATGGTACTCGTCTTAACTCCCCCTTGACGAGTCCATCCCTTTGAAAGGGCGTCAAGGTCATGACGTAAAATAAACTAATTGTGTTTGCAATTAAGTTTGCAAATGGTTCGTCTAAGTGACGAAAACGTGCTCCCCCTTGACGATTGCAAAGTTGCAATGGGGTGTCATGAAGTATAGTCCAAAATCGGATTAAGTTGCAAATGTTTTTGCAATTTCGTTTGACACAAAGCTCCCCCTAGCTTTATGGTGTCAAAATCTTCATGTGTTATTTTGAAAATCTACAAAGTAAAGGTTAGAAAACAAGAGTATAGTGCATAATTTCCTGCAAATAAAACTCAAGTTAGTAGAAATTTGTGCTTCTGATCCACGGATCCCACGGTTCCCTTCTTGAAGGGATCCATCTAGGCATTTTGGAGGGATCCGGCTGTCTGTTGACAGTTTCTTCAGCAATGAGAGTGTTTCAATCAATGCTAACAAATATGTGAGGTAGTATGATATATCAAGCACAACACATAAAGCACATAACAACTATGGCATATAAATATTCATTCAATAACAACAAGAGATGATCAACCAAATCTCTAAAACTAAGAGAATGAACTATTCATACAAGTGCTACTTAATGCTAATGAGTTAACCAAACTTTAGATTCAACTAAAAGCTTAATGAAGATCAAGGATGAGATGAGTTTTCCTAAACATTCTAAGTTTGAGCTTGTGACTATGATGCTCATTGTAGTTTAGGCTTGTTGACCTCTTCGAAACGTTCGAGGAGGTGATAAAACATGAATCGTTGCTCTTCACGTAGTTCATGTATCAATCTTTCAACATGTTTACAATGATAGCAGTCCTTGTCATGGTTTTGAATTTCTTGAAGTGGAAGTTCAAGTGAAGTGGATTGAGGATCTTCAAATGAAGGAGGAATTGGTGGAGGCTCATTAAGTGATGGCTCTACAATATTTGAGGGTGGAGGTAAAGAAGCATCAACTTCCATGTGGTCGGGTGGTTTCCTTTGATGTCTTCTCATAATCCAAAATGGACTATTAGGGGGAATGAGAGAGTTTGCTATTGGAGCAAGTGTTGATTCAACACTTTGATTTTGTTGCTCAATCTTTTCAAGTGAATTTGTTGGTAATGGTGAAAGGTGAGATGGCCAAGAAGGTAAATCTTCTACATTGTGAGAATGTGGAGATGATTGTGAGGTGGCTCTAGGCACTAATGATGTTGGTTGAGTTGTGGAGGGTATGTTTGGTATAGTAGAGTTTGGTGATGAAATCCTAGTGGGTGATGAAATCCTAGTGGGAACACTCTTCTTGGGGATTAGTTTGATTGGTTTCCTTGGTGTAGGGGAAATCCTAGCATTGGTGGACTTAACCGGAGATGATTCGGTTGAGGAAACTTCGTGTATGATTCTAGCAAGTTTCTTGGGTGGTTTTTGAGTGGATGAGTTAGCACTAGGAGCTTTTCTCATGATGAAATGACTAAGGGAGATGGTTGCAATTGATGATAATTGTGTTTGTGTTTGATGACTAAAGTGTTTTTAGCAATATGGCTTATAAAGGAAAGAACTTGGCAATTGCATTTAAGACTTAATCCACTAATGTTTTTGGAAATGTGATGATTAACATGCACAAGGTTGAGGTTCAGAGTTTCACTGATCTAGGAACTCATTTAAGATGAGATGGAGTGTTTGAGTTAGGAAGATGAGTTGAAATGAATGTTTTAGCAATGTTTGACATAAACTGTCACCCGGATCCCACGGTTCCCTCCTTGGAGGGATCCGGCTAGGCCAATCCTAGGGATTCGGCTCTCAGCAGTTATGACAGGTTTGAAATGAGGTTTCTAGAAGCTAAAGCCTATCTCATTTTGAGTGTTTCAGTTCTCCTAAGTGTTTTAAGATGAAAGGGTACTTGAATGATCAAAGGTAATAAGTGTTATAGCAAATGATTGCTTCTTATGGAAAGGAGATGGGACAAGATGACTACCAATGGATGTCCAAGGATAACACTAAGAACTTTTGTGGTGTCAAGTCATAATAAATTATCCTAGTGATCAGATTTAAGCTTGAGGTAAAATTTGAAAAATTCTTAAAAATCACAAGAATTGAAAAAAACTAATTTTTGTCTCACTTTGAGATAAAAATGATTAGAAAAAATTTCCTAAAATTGTTTAATTTGTCCACTTAAGTGTTTTGAAAGATGAGAAACAGTTTGTGAGTTATTGAAGCGGAAATATGGTGAGTTTTGATGTGTTGATAAATCAAGATGCTTTTTGACTAAGATCTTAAGTAAGCCTTTAGTGAGTCTAAGCTTTTCTCATCCTTGAAGTGGTTCTAGTTGGATTCTAAAATCATATTCTTAGCTGATGAGATGTTATCTAGAAAGTTATCTTGATGCAAGAATGCTATATTGTGATCGATGTCACGGATCCCGCGGTTCCCTCAAGGGAGGGATCCAGCTAGGCTAATCCTAGGGATCCGGCATCTGCAGATCAGAATCTACACAGAAATGATGTGCAGATTTTGCACACTAATAAATCTATAAATAAAGCAATAGGAACAAGCATGTCATCACAAAACACCACTTATAATAGTATGATAAAGTAACAATATCCAAATTACCATAAAACAAAAGTGCTAAAGCGTAATCTTCCAAACATAAAATAAACGAAAATAAGCACATTCCTATTGTCTCTTTCGTCAATTCTTTCTTTTCCTTTTTGACGTCTTAGTGAGGTTGTAAGCAAGGTTTTGAATCATGCCCCTCAGTTGTTTAAATTCCGCGGTCTCGTTTGGAATGGTTGGAAGTTGTTCGTGGTATTCAAGGATTTCCAATTTGATGTTGGCTATGGGGTCGATGTCTTCCTCATCATCATCTTATTCTTCACCAGCCGAGGAGTCCGAGAGAGCTTCAGGTTTCTCTCCATTGACCATGAACCGTTTAGGGGGTTGTTTGGTAAGAGGTACCATGACGTGATCGGAAAGGTAATGATCATCGTTAATAGGAGATGGTTGCAAATCACCAACATACTTACAAAGTCGTGTTAGGAGCATACCATACGGAAGTACCATGTTGGAAGCTTTGAATACCCCAGCCATTCTCCTTACCATGTAATAGGTAAGATTAAATGGCCTTTGGTGGGTAAGACAATAGATCATTTGCACAAGACATGCGTTTGGATGATCTTTGTTTCTAACTAGGCTAATGACATTTTCCCTAAGGATTTCTTCCCATTTTCTAAACATGGGATGCATGTTGAAAAGTTCCATTTGAAAGGGATCACGGTGAATGAGCTTTTTGTTACGGTTGTAACGAGATTGGTCGGTCCTAACTTTGAAAATAGTATCTCTAATGGTTCTAGGATCGTCGAGAGGAGTGTTATAGAGAGGCTTAGGATCAAGTGCAAGGTTTTGAGCGTTAATTGCCCAATCTTGAGAGTACATACAAATTCCTTCACAAGGAATGCGAAGAATTTGAGCAAAGGTGTTGAGAGGAAAAATAAAGTTTTGTTTGTTGATGATGAAGGCGATTGAGATGCTATTGTCGGTGTTTCTAATGATCCTAAAGCTTTTGTAAAATTCAAAAATGAAGACCGAACAAATTTGTTCATCTATGTCAAGGAGACAATCAAAGTTGATTGTCGAGAAAACTTGACGAATGTCGGTATCTTCAAGGAAACATTCCTTGACTACACGACCTTCGTGGATAAGTCATTTTACAAGGCTTTTGAATATTTTACGGTCGGTTTTGGTCAATCCCTTTTTACGATAGTAGTGAGTAAGGTAATGGACGGTGTCATGATGATATTGTTGCGTGGCTTTGGGCATGGTTGGTCCTAAAAATACTAATTTTTAATTAGGTAAAATTAGTTGGGATGGGTTTATGGTTTTGAATTATATTAACAATGTTGTGAACACAATGTGATTTTGTAAAAAAAATCCCCTTTTCATGATTGATTTTAAAAACCCTAATTGAGTTAATTGATTAGAAATTAAGAAAGCATAAACCCTAGGATGACGATGATGAAAATTAGAACAAGTTAATGTAATTAATTACAATGGTGTTCTAGGAAGGAATACTTGAAAGTATGGAAGCCAATGAGGATGAATTCTGTAGCTTGGTCGTTTTTGTGTTGTGTGAATAGAGGGAAAAACAATCAGTGGTGATTTTTGAAAGCGTATAGCTGAGTTCTGTTCAACGGTTCCCCCGGATCCTTTGTATTAGGGATCCGGCTATTGTAAAAAAAAAGTTGTTTGGTATCATTTTTGTAGTAGGCTTATAAATTAGTTAAAAAAATAGTTCGGAGGTATTAGATGAAGATTGTTTTTGGATGACGGCTTTTGATGAATTCCATATCGAGGGTTCATATGTGATGACGGCGTTAGTTTGACGAATCAAAAGGAATACCATTCCCGATGATGAAAAAGGCGGAAAAGTGACGAGAGAGACTTCTAACGATATTAGTGATTAATAAACAAAGAGAACTTGTGAAATAAATTGAACTCATGTAACCTATCTAATGAAAATTAAACCATGCCTCTATGCTTCTTGGTTTGGCATAATACCAAAAATACTTCATGAGCTTTTAAAGTAATCCTTTGTACTTGGTGTACATAAGTTGTGATTACTTTTTAGATCCTTGAATGTTGACTTCATTATTCTTTGAATGAAGATTTTGGAGAGATTCTAGCATGAAGATTTCTTGAGAACAAAAGTTGTTAGAATCATCTATCAATGTCCAACAAAATGATTTAAAAGAAAATATGACCTTTTAAAAAAAATCCTTCTTTGTAGTTTTCAAACATACACGGATCGTATCAAGTCTTTAAAGTACAACATACTTTAAGAAACTTGGTAACGAAGCTCTGATGCCAATTGTGGAAAACTAGATGGGGGGGGTTGAATAGTTTTACCAATTTAAAACTTCCTTTTAAATATTTAGATCGACTTATGTCAATCTATTTTATTGTTTATATTGGACGTTGATAGATAGATATATAAAACGTGTAATGAAAGATAAAGAGTAAGAAGCACATTACCACGACACAAGTTATTTATAGCGGTTCAGCTACAAGGACACCTTCCTTGCCCTACTCCACTCCCCGAGTCACCTACTCGAGAATTCGTAAGCACTACACCAATCTCCTTATGGCGGAGAAGCCTTCACAACGTCGCTTAACCTTTTTCTGGTACAAAGCTAAATACCGCGTTCTTTCACACCAAGGTGAACCACACCTAACACAATGTCGCCTACCCTTTATACGGTGCTAGGCTAACCACCGAGTTCTTTCACACCAAGGAGAACTAATCCTATCACAACGTCGCCTACCCTTTATTAGGTACTAGGCTAAGCACCTAGTTCCATTACTATGGAGGAACTACTACCCTTCACAACACAACACCTAATATCAAGGAGATCAATTCCTTGTTACACCATCATCAAGGATATCACCATCCTTGGAAATAAATAAATACTTATATGTATAACGATGCACCTCATCGATTATACGACCTAGGCATTCTTTCCAAATGCGACTTGATTTGATTCTTCGGCATCCTTCACTAATTCCTTTGACACAACGCTTGGCACCCTTCACTAATGCCTTCGTCTTGACACCTTTAGCATTCTTCACTAATGCTTTGACACGGATGATGAGCATCTTTCACTAATGCTTTCATCTTGACACTTTCGGCATTCTTCACTAATGCCTTCAACCCAACATCTATGGAGAAAGGAAGAACTATCAACAAGAGAACCTTAGTTGTCTTGATGATGACGAAGCATGGCAACTCATGGACTTGAGCTTGCTCGTCTTCAAGAAGTGGTGATCTTGCCTTTAAGAGAAACCTAGAAGATCACACAAAAACAAAAGACAAACTACATAGATCACTTAGATCTGAGGTTAGAGGGTTAGAATACTTGGGGAAGTATGTGTGTAAAGTGATAAGTAGAAAGGAAGAAATGACTCTCTATTTATAGAGAAAATTCTCTACTGTTCCCCGGATCCTACGGATCCCTTCCACTTGGGATCCGGCTAGCACAAAGCTAGGGATCCATGGAACGCTCCTCTTTGCCCATGGGTATTTTTGGTTATGGGTCATGGGTTATGGGTTGATCCATGGTTTTCTTTCTAGATACAATGAACTTGGTTAAGTGGTATATATAAAACCATGGGTTATGGGTCAATACCATTTGCTAGTTTTTACCCATTTTAGTATTTACATGTTTTTACCCATTTTAGTATACTTAGTTCAAGTATGTGCTAACCCAATATGTAAACATTAGTTGTTGTGCATATATATCTAAATCATAAAATCACTTATACTTGTTTAAGTGTTTTATGTGAAAACGTAAGTGTGTTAGGAAACTATTAACTCAAACTATTTACGTATTCTATTTGTTTCGTTAAAATGATTTTACGTTTGTTATCGACAAAACATTAGAAGATCGTAAAATATAAATAAACGTTTTTATGGCTTATTTGTATTAACACATTTGCTAATTTTAATATTATTATTACATCTTTACAAGCACTTGATGAATCTTTTTCTAGCCGAAACCATGTTAGGAGATATCTAAAGGCACTTCCATCCAAGTGGAGATCCAAGGTGATGGCGATCGAAGAGTCAAAATATTTGATAATCCTCACCCTTTATGAACTCATAGGCAACTTAAAAGTCTACGAGCTTGTCCTTGCTAAAGATTCCAAAGCCTCAAAGGTGAAAGAGAAACATAAATCTCTTGCCCTTAAAGCCAAAAAGGCTCCAAGCGATGAAGAGAACTCACCTTCGGATAGTGACGACGAGGAGTATGCTATGGCGGTAAGGGACTTTAAAAAGTTCTTTAGGAGGAAGGAAGATACGTCAAACAATCGTATGACGACAAGAAAGGATTCTGGAAAAACAAAGAGGACGAGAAGCCAAGGGATGATCGTGCTTGCTTTAAATGTGGGGACTCAAACCACTTTATTAGTAAGTGTCCCAAACGGGATGATCAAAAGGCATTCGTGAGCTGCACGTGGGGAATGAGCAATGAGGAGGACAAAGAAATTTGTCTCATGGCAAATGACGAGGTATGTCACGAATACTATAGTAGCTCATCACTAGATGATGACTCATTGCATAATGAATATGACAAACTTTGCAACATTAGCTTAAAACTAATTAACAAAAACAAGCTTTTAAAAAGTCAAAACCAACGTTTAGATAAAGAGGTCATAGAATTAAAAGCAAAATTGAAACGTCTAGAAAAGGGTAAAATAGCAAGTGGTGAATGTGAGCTTTGCGTTCAACTTCAAACACTAGTTGATCAGCTAGATTCTAAAATTGATAGAATGAGTACGAATACTTTAGATATGATATTAGATAGTGTTAAAACCGGAAACAACCAAAAAGGCTTAGGTATTCAACAACTTGATCCATCAACTAGTGAAAACAAAGAAACACAATTTGTTAAGGCACTAGAAAAACAAGCCACTGTTGTGGCGGATCCCACAGATCCCATAAAAAGGGAACCGGCTAGTGTACAGCCAGGGATCCGTGGGTCTGCTGTAGCAAACAGTGGTAATAACATAGCTTCTTTATCTAGAACTGATTTTGTTATCGTTAATAAGAAGAAACCAACTCATTTTACCACTAGACAACCACCTCCAAAATATAATCCCATTTTTGCAAGAAACAAGGCTCCATCTTTTTCAAAACCTAACCCATCTAGGAGACCTAATAATGTTTACCCGAGAAGTAACCATCAAATGTGATGGAACCCAAATATGCAAAATGGATTTCCTTTTCAAAACTTTGCACCATGGAATGCATATTCACCTTATCCATACATGTCTAACATGAATGGAATGTTTAACACTAATGGACCCATGAACAAATGGGGACCAAACTTTTGAGTTAATTGTTTTCTTAGGTGTGCTTAAAGTTCGACCTAGACCTGGATGAATGGGTCAAGGATAGCGGGTGCACGAGGCATATGACCGGCAATAAAGATCTATTCTCCACATATGAATCCTTCAATGGAGGTAATGTGGTGTTTGGAAATAGCAAAAGTAAAATCATCGATAAAGGTACGATTTCTAAGAAATCTCTAACCATTAACGATGTGTGTCACGTAGAAAACCTAAAATTTAACCTCTTAAGTATAGGACAAATATGTGATAAAAAGTGCAATGTACTTTTTACTGAAACCGGTAGTAAGATATTAAAAAATGGCATAACCATAGGAAGAGGAATTAGGAAACATAGAGTCTATGTCATTAATATTGGTAATGAACCTAAAGACAGACTTTGTCTTACCACTATGGATGATACTTCGAATGGCATCGAAGATTGGGTCATGCCAATATGCGACTTCTTCAGTCGCTATCATCCAAAGATCTAGTAAGAGATCCACCTAAGTTAAAATATGAACATCACTTTTGTGATGCTTGTAATGTAGGAAAAGAAGTTCATTCTAGTCATAAAGCTAAAAACATGATGTCTACAACTAAGTGTCTAGAATTACTACACATGGATTTATTTGGTCCATCCGCTATCCAAAGTTATGGAGGCAACTACTACACTTTGGTCATAGTGGATGATTACTCTAGGTACACATGGACAAAATTCTTAAAGAACAAAACGGAAACGTTTAATTATTTTGAAATGTTAAGCAAGAAAATCCAAAGACAACTAGGAATTCCTATAGTGTCTATTAGAACGAATCATGGTAGGGAATTCGATAATGAAGTGCAATTTGGATCCTTTTGTGACGCTAATGGTATTACTCACAACTTCTCGGCTCCGCGCACTCCACAATCGAATGGGGTAGTTGAAAGAAAGAATAAAACCCTACAAGAAATGAGTCGCACCATGCTTAATGAGCAATCCATACCTCAAAAGTTTTGGTGCAATGCCGTTGATACTTTAACGTAAATACTCAATCGAGTCTTAATTAGACCAATCTTAGGTAAAACTCTATACGAGTTACTCCGAGGCAAAAAGCCTACGTTAGATCACTTTAGATTCTTTGGTAGTAAATGTTTTCTTCTTAACACTAAAGATTTCATTACAAAATTTGATCCTAAATCAACCGAAGGTATCTTTCTAGGTTACTCTCCAAATAGCAAAGCTTACGTCATACTAAATAAAGAAACAATGAAAGTAGAAGAGTCATTAAATGTAAAATTTGATAGAAAGTGAAGCTATAGTAATAAAGAAAAAGATAAATGAAGAAGAAGAACCTTTAAATGATGCAGTCATAAATATTAAAGAGTCCAAAGATCACCCCATAGATAAGGTCATAGGAAAGTTAAACGAAAGAACATTAAGGTATCAAGTTCAAAATCAAAGTAGCTTATTTTGTTTTGTTTCAACCATAGAACCTAAGAATAAACAAGAAGCCATAAAAGATGAAAGTTGGGTAATTGCTAAGCAAGAATAATTAAATCAATTTGTTTCTAATGATGTTTGGACACTTGTCCCTCCACCTAGTAATCAAACCATAATAGGAACCAAATGGGTTTATAAAAACAAGTTAGATGCAAATGGAGTAATGTCTAGAAAAAAGGCTAGACTCGTTGCCCAAGGGTATAACCAACAAGAAGGAATAGACTTTGATGAAATTTATGCCCCCGTGGCTAGATTAGAGTCTATAAGAATACTTCTTGTGTATGCTTGTGCTAATGATCTAAAGCTTTATCAAATAGATGTCAAAAGTGCTTTTCTAAATGGTTTTATTAATGAAGAAGTATATGTAGCTCAACCTTCTGGCTTCATCAATTTTGAAAAACCTAAACATGTGCATAAATTAAAGAAAGCCCTTTACGGTCTTAAACAAGCTCCAAAAGCTTGGTATGATAGACTCAAGTCATTCTTAATCGAACACAACTATACCATGGGGTTAGTTGACAACACACTTTTTACTAAGAAAAGAGAGTCACATATAATCATAGTTCAAATATATGTAGATGATATTATATTCGGATCAACTTGTCAAGACATGTGTGATGATTTCTCTAAAATCATGCATGACGAGTTCGAGATGAGTATGATGGGAGAACTTAGTTTCTTTCTTGGTCTACAAATCAAACAAGTAGAAGATGGTATCATCTTTAATCAATCTAAATACATAAAAGAGATGTTAAAGAAATTCGGTCTAGAAGAATTGAAACCAATTAGGACACCAATGTCATCCGACACCAAACTCACAAAAGATGAAGACGGAAAATCCGTCGATAATACTAAATATCTTGGCATGATTGGTATTCATCTCTACCTCAAGGCGAGTAAGCCGGATATCATGTTTAGTGTTTGTCTATGTGCTAGGTTTCAAGAAGACCCTAAAATATCACACCTAGAAGCCGTAAAAAGAATATTTAGATACATTGTAGGATCGTTAATATTATGTTGTTTGATGATTCGGGTGATCTAGGATGATGATAATATAAGAAAGCCATTAGAGAGATCAAGAGAGTAGAGAGGTTATTTCTTGAAAGAGAGTTGTTTAACAAAAAGTGAAAGGTTAGATTCAAGAAGCAACACCCTTCCCTTAGAGGGAAGGGTATTTATAGTTACAAACTAATACGTCCTCCTGACGGACTGTGGATTAGGCATACAGTGGGTAAAGACCCGTCCTTCCTCCACGATGTTACACTAAACTAAACTACGCTACTAACTAACTAATTAACTACTAAATAACGTAAATAACGACACGTCTACGAGCTAACATATGCTAGACCATAATTGGGGTGACCGACACTTTAACATGGAATTTACAATTCCTAACAATCTCCCCCTAAGGGAGGTCACCCCATGAAATACATTTTGCATCCTAGCATTCAATCTTTGTCTTTAGTTCTGAGCTCGTAGACTACAATTCTTCAAGTTCCGCAATCTTTATGCTTTAGTAGCGATTCTTCAAAGTCCGCATAGTTTTGTACCTTCAGTGGAGGTCTTTGAACTGATCCACATCATGATGATCTTCGAGCTTTCTTTGAGATCATTAGCCACAGTAAATCTCTGGATCACCCTTTGTTGTGTTGCCTTCATGTGACGTTGTGACTTTTGGACCGACATGCTCACACTTTCTGGATCATGACATCTTTTCATCAGAGTAGTGGAAGCTTTTACTGGTTCAAGATATTTGCAGCAGCGTAGCAGAAGTATAGTATAAAAATATCTGAGCCAGGTTATGTAGATACGCACTTGTCATGATTTCTTCAAATTAAGTGTGGATGCTGTGAGCATGCGGCTTTGGATTGACTTCTCAATTATGATCAGCTGCAACCGTCCAAATGTACCTGCAAACAACAGTTAGCAATAAAACACACGAAAGTGTCTTTGATCACTTTCGTTGAATTGAGGTACACGGCCCACGATTCCCCGTTGATTAGTACAAGTACTGCCTGTGATCAGGTATAATTTCAAAGAATCTCCTTGACAGGGTTTTGCAGCTGTTCTAGCTGTTCTCAAATCGGAACGTCTCAAAGAAGACAACACGGAGTGAGTGAACCAGCGAATTGAGATTCACTGGTTGATGAAAAATTGATTTGAAAACAATCGTGTATTGCTTGAAGAAAGAGTTTTGCAATACGACGAAGGTTTTATGAGAAAGATCAATTTTCAATCAAAAATACTTTTTGTATTTGAAAAAGAATACACATTCGATGTGCTAGAGAAAAGAAGAGATTCGCACATCGAACGGTTTTTCCAAAAGTATTTTTTCAATCAGAGATACTTTTTGTATTTGAAAACATGAATACCCATTCGACGTGCTAGAGAAAAGAAGGTTTGCACATCGAATGGTTTTTCCAAAAGTATTCGTCAATTCCAATCCTGGACCAAGGTTGATTCAAGATTGAATCGCCCCATCGTTTCTGTCTAGTTGTCACAAGCTTGATCTTTAGAAAAGATCTCACATGTCACCCACCAAGAGCTTTTTTGATGTTGGCTCTAGAAGGATTTCCATCTTCATTGTGAATACTTTTACATATCACTCAGATGTTCTGGCAATACCACAAGGATAATGCGTAGGACTCTTAATGTATTCTTACTTTCCACATTGTGTGAAACAGCAAGTCTTCATTAATTTTGTGTCCTAATGAGATATTGTGGATGATCTCTTGGCTCTAGACTCAATTTTGCACATTTGGTTCCTATGTCGGAGACTAGGGAGAGGGTCTCCTTCTTCAATATCAACAATCTCTAGGAGAAAGTTGATAGATTATGTAGGTTCCCCGTGAGAATGAAACAAGCCCTTTTAAGAGGAACTTGAGTGGCTTGGGAAGTTTAGTGCAGTGCATCACTAGGTCGTCTTGTCTTCAATACCAGTGTTACCTTAGTAACCACCAATAGCATATGAATTGAACCCGGTTTCTGCCCTAAGGTTGAATTATTGGGGGCTATTTCTTTTCACCCTTTTCACATTTAATTCTTTTTCATTCTTCAACCCTTTCAGTGCTTACCGAGACTTCATAACTAGAACCTTGTTGGGTTTATTCCAGTTCTAGCTCTATCTCAGTCCGCACTCTTCCCATATCTCACTTTTCTCCTTTTTTTCATCATACCTAAGGATTTCTACACTATCTAGTGGATTGTCCCTGGGTAGATCCCTCCAGCTCTGGCGGGATCGTGGGAACGAATACCTAACCTAAGCATCCTTATAACACCATGCATAAAGTAAATTGGTCGGTCTTTTGGTATTGTTCTTTCCTTCTCGAAACCAATAGAAAAATCATTTGGAAAATCAATCAAGGTACTTGTGATATAATATCAAAGCATTTTGTACCTTAATTGTTTTGATCATTTTAGAAATGCTCCCCCTAAACATGTGCATATGATTATGAAATTGTTTAGCACATGGAGGCAAGAGTTCTTTGAAATAATTTCTTGATCACAATTTCCGTGGAAAAAGCCATTTGATTTTCTTGGTAAATTCTCCCCCTCAATATGTGCATAGCATATTTGAAATCATTTTATCACATAGAGGAAAGAGTTCATTTGAAGTACATCCACGATCACAAAATACATTAAGAAACTATTTAGAAAATCAATCAAGGTACTTATGTTAAAA
Source organism: Chrysanthemum makinoi (assembly GCA_910596185.1). Lineage (NCBI taxonomy): Eukaryota > Viridiplantae > Streptophyta > Magnoliopsida > Asterales > Asteraceae > Chrysanthemum > Chrysanthemum makinoi. Next base: position 114,869,908 of record OU343217.1, on the reverse strand, counting down.
CATAGAAATCATTGTACCTTGAAAGTTTATTTTCTTTTGAAATGCTCCCCCTCAATATGTGCTTCGAGATTCGAAAGCGTTTAGCACATATGGGAGAGCAGCATGCACTTTTGAATCAAGTCGATCATCATTTATCAAATTTCATTATTAAATCACAAATTCTCCCCCGATAAAAAATATCAAACCCTTTGAGATTTTGGATCCCAAGTGATTTAATAAGGTTTAGAAAACATGGGAGAATATGTGCCTTGTTTAAATACTCATCTTGTTTTTTTAGATAAATGCTCCCCCTCAACATGTGCATTATGTATTAGAAATCGTTTGCCACATGGAGGTAGAAATGCCTTTAAAGGACTAAAACCAATTCTATTTAAACAAATCTGAGATTTAAATCACGATCTCTCCCCCGATAAAAAATTTCAAACCTTTTGAGATTTGTGATCCCAATTGATTTAAATCATTTAGAAAATTTTGGGGAAAGATGTGGCAACATTTAATTTTGAAAAATGACTGATAAGGATCAATTTAAGACATTAAAGATTGTTAGTGTCAGGTATGATAGTTTTTAAGAGATCTTTAAGTAAAATAAAACAATTTCACAATCAAACAAGAACAGAAATTTTTTTATTTTGTAAGATCTTTAAGTTTTAAAGAAAATCATACCATGACATAACATTAAATCTTTAGATCCCACTTTGTTTTTGTACAAACCGGACTTTTATGAAGAAATATCGTTTGAAAATATTTTATTTTAAATCACTCTTCCCCTCAAACGATGACCGTAGTCGATGATTGAGTGACTTAGTTTTTGCTAAAATGAAGTCCGGTGATTTTCAAAATTAAGTCCAATTTATTTTCAAAACCGATATTTTTCCATTTTTCAAAACAATATTATTTAAAAATTGTTTTTAAAATGGTATCATCACTATTTATCCTGCACAAAGATACGTTAGGTGGTTGAGTTGCTTTTGTTGTTGTTGCTGAGGGTTGGAAGAAAACCATCTGCTGATGCAGTGAGACTTCTTACGTTGCATTTTTTCATGCCAACTGAGGTCAAATTAAGCTCCGTTTCTTCATTTAATAATGAAGAAAACCATCAGCTGATGCAGTAAGACCTCTTACGTTGCATTTTTTCATGCCAACTCTCCATAGAAGTCAAATTAAGCTCCGTTTCTTCATTTGTCGACCCAAGAAATAGTTACCCTTTCCTTTCGGCATCCAATCATATTTTATTGTGGGATCCGGATCGGGAACATTCTTATATACCAATATACCTGCATACGTTAGTGGACACAAACAGATATATGGTGGTCGATATCACCCAAACAGCAATCGACTAATAAAAGTCAATTCAACATATCAATCAGTTCATATAAAGCATGGGAATAATGTGTTTATCAAACTCTAATCATCTAAACCTAACAATCATATCCTAGGCACCTAGTCCTTCAACGTAGGTTAACATGTTTTACATTTAAGTATATAGGATAATTAGATGAGCTCATTAGATGATATAGATTTGAAAACATTCTCCGCCTCAATCAATGACTTATTGTTTTGAAAAGTTTAAAAGCACTGAAGTCATTGATTGAGTTTTCAATTTTTACGAAAACTCTGAAACTGATTGATTTACTAGCAACTAATTTACCACCATTTTGTTAAAACAAATATTTTTCTGAAAAATTTTAGAAGGAAAAATATTTGAGTAGGAACAGCAGTCCTTCGACATACTTTCCTCATTTTGTTTTAGGATAAGTGTACGAAATATTTGAAAATTGGTTTAGCGCAGCACTTTCTTTTCTTGAAGATCGGGTTGCTATCTGAAATAATAGCAAGCCATGGTTTAAGCACGGGTTACAGTCTGAAGTAACTGCAAGCCATTTTTGAAGCGCGGGTTACAGTCTGAAATAACTGTAAGCCATATTTTGAGACATGTTTAGAAAATAATATTTACACCTCCTGCTCGAACTTCATCTATGGTCCCGTGCCATTGTTGAATGACATTTCTAAGACCGCAGATGTTATCGATACCAGAAGACATGTCTTGATAAAACATATTTTTGGAATTTTTCAAATTTTCAAATTTTTATGAGTTTTTGTTGGTTTTATATTTTTCTATTTTCTTTTTGTTGGTTTTATATTTTTGTATTTGGTTTTTCATAAATATTTACACAGATAAAGTAGATGATATAGTTTAAGAGGCTGATGATATGAGTACCGAGATAAGAATATCGAACAGCACGTCGTAGAAGATAGAATTCGTCATCTCTTAAACTTCCACCACCAAAGCTTCCGAGGCTCCAGAATAGAAGATAGAACATGAGCCTTTGAGAAAGAGAGACTTTGGCAGCTTCCCCCCAAACCGAAAATCCATTAGATGAGCAGATTCGAAGCTCTATTTCAAGCTTGCCTTAGCCAGGTGCACAGAGAAGCACACCATTATCATAAATCCCGCTGCTCCTTTTAAGAACGATAGTCGAGATTCGTCGTTTGGGGTTATATCATCAACAAGAACAGCAACGTATCATCCCACTCTTTAAATTTCTTCTCATATTTCATTACCACTGAAATCTGAAGCAATCTATTCCAAAAGGTGTCAAGAGAAAACTTCCCCCAAGTGGCTGAATTGATGCAGTCAGTCTCTTTGAATAATGCTCAAGAACTCTCCCGAATACACACCATGAGGGGAATGAAAACACCTCCCCAATGTTCACATTTTTCTTCCCTGATGATCGTGTATAAAGCTCAAGAATTCCGAAGTACACTAATACCCAAGAGCTCTCCCGAATACACATCATAAGGGGAATGAAAACACCTCCCCAATGTTCACATTTTTCTTCCCTGATGAACGTGTACGAAGCTCAAGAATCCCGATGTACACACATTCCCACCGAAAGAATAACTGATAACACCTCCCTCATGTTACATATTTATCTCCCCTGAATATGTCATACTTGTGTACCTCTTTTATCCCCAGAAACTAACTCTTCCATCTCTTCCCCCACATAGTTGGAATTAGAACACTAGAAGCCACGAGTCAAACACTGAGTTTCTCTGCGGTCATGACATTTGTCTTCCCGGGATATCTTCAATCACTTAGAAGAATTAAGTTCATCAAGTGTACTCGTGTTTTAGATGCGTGTCTCCTTTCCCCTTGCTGGTTTTGACACTTCAGAATCAGCAACATATTATAAGCCCATATACTCGAAATCTTTTGAGAAGAACACTTGAACTCTTGTGAGAATCAACTTGCTGCGGAAGAATGTGAGCAATTCTAATTGGGGATTAAATTTGTCATTTCACTCTCCCCCAATTAGTGCTCTCCCCTAAACTGACAATCTTTTTGACAAATGCCCGGAGTATGAAGAAGTCTTTAGATCGTTAAATGCAACTCGTCTTTAGTCTTCTAACATGCAGCAGAAAATGTGGAACAGACTGTAGACTCGACCTTCTTCAAGATTGTTCGTTAGGGGAAATACAAAGTTAACATCTTCTTCTCACCAAATGCATTCCTGTTAACTTGTAAATAGCAAATCCCCTTGAATCAAATCCCTCCCAATCAAACAAGAACAGAAAGACGTTCATCAAGGAAATCAGCCCCGCAACTGGAAGCATTTTGTCATTTCATCATATCTGCCCATGTGAAGATGTCAACCAACGGCTCTTAGAAGAACACAATTGCTTCGTTAATATGGTAGTCATAATCTGTTTTCTGTTGGTCAATTCTGTGATTCCGATCTAGAGGTGGCCTTTAGAAAACACTCTTGCTTTGATAGAGAACTTGATGGTGTGGAACTTTTAAGAGGAACACGTGGTACAAACTTATACACCATCAGTGGTGATCTTCTCTATCAAAGACATGATGAAGATGACCCGACAAGAAGAAGCTCGGTTCTTCCAATAGTTAGGAGCCGTATGACCATTTATTCTCATATATCAATCAACCATGCAGTATTATCACACTTCTTCTCCCCCTCAAGAATTGCATACGGAGATGCCATTCTTGATTAAGTAAGTGAATATCATCCAAAAGTATTCTATTCACACTTCTCCCCCGCAAAATTTAGCACATGATGTCGCCATCGTCATTATGATTGAGCAAGTGGAATGAGAAAACAATCAACATTAGTTTGGTTCACTTGATGACTGAAAGCGCATGGAAAAAGCATGAAGCATGTTGATGAGAATGGTCATAATTGAGATTTCTCTTCCTCAGAAGATAAAGCGCACTGAAGCGTACACTTTTCTTTTCTTTAGAAAACGAGGCTTGAACTGTTGTGTTTAAATGTCATAAGAAGATTTCTCTTCTTTCGAAGATAATGCGCACTGAAACGTACACATTTCTTTTATTTATAGAACGAGGCTTGAACTGTTGTGTTCAAACGTCATAAGAAGATTTCTCTTCTTTGGAAGATAAAGCGCACTGAAACGTACACTTTTATTTTCCTTAGAGTACGAGGCTTGAACTGTTGTGTTCAAACGTCATAAGAAGATTTCTCTTCTTTCAAAGATAAAGCGCACTGAGACGTACACTTTTCTTTTCTTTAGAGAACGAGGCTTGAACTGTTGTGTTCAAACATCATAAATCTCTCTCTTTTCATCTACTCTTGGCAAACTTGTCATCAACCCCATTATCATTCAGTAGGCTTTTTTTCGTGACAGCTGATGGAGAAAACCCAATATGATGAATTTGACCCTGCTGTAAACTAACCCGAACTCGTGACTTAAACTTGCACATATGTAACAAAGAGCGGTGCCGAGACTTCATCCACCATTGAATCTCTAAGTACTCTATACTCTTCATCCAACCAACCATCAAGTACAAGACGTACATCACCTCTTGAAAATCCACAATTGAATGTGACACTGAGCACTACAACGTAACTCCTTAAAGTGATAGTTATTTTGTGGTAGTAAGAGCCCAATTCCCCCAAGTGGTAAAAGAAAAAGAAAAAGCCACCCAACAATAACTAGATTTCCAAGTCTTCATTTTTGATAATAAGCTCGAACAAGGATCATGAAGAATCTTCATCCAACCATCCCCGATACCTTCAGATACTAAGTACACTCGCCCGTGATATTTCACTTCAACCTCAAATAAATAATACTGAATTAACACCGTTGTCACATCTTCTGATTAAAAGCTCACATCTAGCCTCCTTTGACGTTTTCAGTGAACTATGATAATGGTTTTCATCCCGACCATGGTTAAAATCACATAACCCGGTAAAACCATGTAATAACCAAACTTCCATGACGAATATCCAGACACACATCCAATTCATGAAGTACACCCTTTTATCCATTCTTCGAAGCAGAAACCGTAGCACCAGCATCAGATAAGATCCAAAATTACACTTTCCTTTCTCCAGGATGGTTCCATCATTACGGGATTTTACAATTCTATGGTTTAAACCGAGAAATAGTTTCTTTCGCGGGATTTTACAAGACCAAGAATAAACCGTAAGATAGATTCGGAAATGCACTTTACTGTTACCAGGATGTTTCCATTGTCACGGGATTTTACAAGTCTATGATTTAAACCGAGAAATAGATTCTTTCGCAGGATTTTACAAAATCAAGACAAAACCGTAAAATAATGTCCGCTTGAATGTGTTATGACAACTTTGGTTTCGGTGAATATTTGTTTTAGGGGAACATGCGGCGGTTCATCAGCGGTTCATTCACCAATAACAACAATATCATCCACCATCCAATAAAGACATTGGTAAACACATCATTCACGTATTCAGTCAGCTATTGCAGTGACAACATGGTGAAGTAAACCCGATATGCCAAACTTGATCATGAAGTAAAATTCCCCAGATTTGTTACTTAAACTTTTACTAATCATCGTGAAAAAGAAACGGTGTACCCAATGTACAAAACCTCTTGACAAATCCTCAACTGCGTGAGACACCGAAGTGATAGCTACGTTGTGGGTTAAGCGAGAAAGAATCACAAACGTAACTAAATAGCCAAGTCTTTATCACACTCTATAAATGCCCAAACAAGTCATCTTCACGAAAGGGTAGAAAGAAAGAAGACAAAATAAGTAAACGAGCCTCGGAAAAAACCTCACTTCAAATCCAAATAAGAGATACCGTCCAAACAACCCCGTAGTTAACATTTTCCAATAAGCACTTCAAGCCGCGACATAGTAATCTCTGTGAAAATGTATACACCTAAGTACCAATCATCATACCACAACGAATCTTATCCTCAAATCTCATATCAACAAAACTCATAACCCAACAATTCTCATCATCACACCAAATATCATATTATCAAATATCGTTAAAGCCCAATATAATACACGGCCCAACTCAACATAATATCCAGTTCAGTCCATAGTAGCAATATCACGGCCCATGTAAAAAGACAAATCATTATTCATGTGAAAGATCATCATTCATTCGTTGGCTCTGTTTAATGACATCTCAATATTATTCTCAACTTTGATTACGGAGAGTCTTACAGCCCCATAATGATGAGTTAGAATCAACCGAATCAAAAGATGTACAAGCCCCTTAAATAATATACGAATCTTACAGAATTTGGTTACAATAATTCAAGGTATCACTCAAGAATGGCTCATTGTACCTCACCTTATATCACATATTTTGATAAATATTGAAGATCACACACTTTAACATACAAATCTCACAAATCATTATAACAACCGTATATCAATTATACCAGTGAGGCTCACACTCGAATCTGTCACAGCCCATTCACATATTCGGCCCAATGAATACAACCCATTTAATAAACTACCCGCCCAAGTCCAATAACCGATCAAACATACAACCCTAAAATTTAGGGTATATAAGTACACACTTCTCACATAACCTCAAACCCTAATCTTAGTTACATGCACCTCTTTAGTCTTTCCTAATCTGCTACTCACTCTCAAAGTCAATCTCAAATTTCTATCATCCGAAAACCAATCACAAAATCAAACGCCTCCTTTTATCACCAATAATCAGTAAAACTCCAAACCCTAATCTTCTTAATCAAAATAATCACCTACCCCATCCTCAATATTTATCACAATCCAAAAAAAACATCTACAAATCTCACCACAACCTCTGATAAAAAAAACGCATCATTATTTGAACAACAATCAGGTTGGTTGTACTCTTTTGGTCACCACACTTGCCACAGGGATGGCTTGAGTGTCTTAGATTCGCCACAGGGATGGCACGAGATGAATGGACAAGGTTACACGATCAAGCCAAGGTAGGTCGAATGATTCTCGAATTACATTTATGTTAGAGTAACAGATCGAACGAAGAGAAGTGGGTAACATTTGTTGTTATCAAACTTCTCTTTTGTGTCAGATAACGAAAAACGTGAGACATACCTTCAACCAAAAACTAATCTATGATGGTATATTGTTCGTGTGATGGCCTAATATGGTATAATCATTTAATTCCACGAAACACAAAAAAACTGAGATTGAATGTTTTGAGTATTGGTTTGAGTCCTCAACACTTAGAGTTGTTGAATCGAAACTAAAGTACGAGTATAACATGATTGTTATGACTCATGCTTTAATTTTTCGAATAAAAGATGAATCTTGTTCTTTGTTCCCATTTGATTGACATATACTTAGATGAGAGCGAATGAAACTGAGATTACTTGATCTATGATGAGTTCTTCGGGGTTGTATGGATCTTGAAAAAGGTTCATCAAGAAATCTTTAACCCATGACAAGGAGAATCTGAGATCTTTAATATATACTTTTTGATGAATAGATTTGAATCTTGTAAAGCACATAGATGTAGATTGTAGATTGTATATTGGACATGTGTTGAATGAAGTTTACTGAAGTATACGAAAGCCATTGTGAAAGAAATTCTTGAGAAACGACATGTTTTAGAAAACATTTAAAGAACTCTCGCTCAAGCATCTATATATGTCCGTATCATTGTTGAATGACATTTCTAGAAACGCACAGAATATCGATTATACGAGAGACATGTCGTGAGAAGAATATTTTTGGATTTTTGATTTTATATTGTTTTTGTATTTTGAAAGGTTTATATTTTTATATTTTGCTTTTTGTTGGTTTTTCAAATTTTGTATTTGGTTTTTCAAAAATATTTACAGCGAAGCTTTTTGAAAATCATTTTCAAGAATATTCGAGAAGACGTTCTAACTCCTCAGGGGTTAGGCTTCGCATTCCAATTCGTCTAACTAAATCGTCAAAGCTTTCTTTTGGAAGGGCTTTAGTAAATAGATCGGCGAATTGGCAATCTGTATTCACGAAAAATAATTCAGCAGTACCTTCTTCTACGTGCTCTTTGATGAAGTAGTAGCGGACACGAATGTGCTTAGTCTTTGAGTGATGAACAGGATTGCACGATATAGCTATGACACTTTTCGAGTCATAATACATAGGTATTTTATCGAAAGTAAAACCATAATCTATGAGTTGTGTTCTCATCCATCGAACTTGAGCACAATACGCAGATAGAGACACATACTCGGCTTTAGCGGTTGAAAGTACAGTACAATCTTGTTTCTTTGAAGACCAGCTTACTAACTTTTCACCCAAAAATTATGCTCCTCCTGATGTACTTTTTGCTGTAACTTGATCACCTGCGTGGTCCGTATTTGAAAAGGCTATTAGATCAAATCTGGATTCCTTCGGATACCAAAGTCCCATGTGAATGGATTTCTTCAGGTACCGAAAGATCCGTTTAACCTCTTTGAGGTGCAGTTCGGTAGGCCTTTCCTGAAACCGTGCTAATAAGTAAACAACAAAATGAATATCGGGTCGACTAGCAGTGAGTTACATGAGAGAACCAATCATGCTTCGATATTTCTTCAGATCGATGGGTTTCCCAAATAAATCGACTCCAATTTTTGGTAAAGTTACCATTGGTGTACCGACCCAATCACAATTATCCATACCATGATTTTTCAAAATCACAGTTGTATATTTAGATTGATTAATGAAAATTCCACGAGGGGATTGATGTATTTGTAAACCAAGAAAAAACTTTAGTTCCCCATCATGGACATTTCATATTTGCTTTTCATGAGATTTTTAAAATGTTTTGAAAGATTTGGATTAGTGGACCCAAAAATAATGTCGTCCACATAAATCTGAACAATCAAAATGTCATTGTTGTATTCTCGAGTAAACAAGGTAGGATTAACAGTTCCTTTGGTGAAATTGTTTTTGATCAAGAAAGAAGATAGATCGTCATACCACGCTCTCGGAGCTTGTTTCAAACCATAGATTGCCTTTTTGAGCTTATAAACGTAGTCTGGATGTTCCATGTCGATAAAGCCTTCTGGCTGACTCACATACACTTCTTCTTTCAGAGTTCCATTCGAGAACGCAGTCTTTATGTCCATCTGATAAACCGTGATGTTTTTGTGAGTTGCATATGCTAAGAAAATCCTGACTGCTTCAAGTCTGGCTACTGGCGCGAATGACTCTTCAAAATCAATTCCTTCTTCCTGTCTATATCCTTTGGCCACAAGATGAGCTTTATTGTGAATTACAATCATTTCTTCATCCTTTTTTGTTCTTCCATAACCATTTGAGATCAATGACTCGAACTTCAATTGGTCTTGGAACCAGATCCCATGAGTCATGTAGACGATATTAGAGAAGTTCCTCCTACATCGCTTCTATCCAAGCGTTTTTTTCCATTGCCTCTCGAATGTTCTTTGGTTCTTTAGTGCTGATTGAGCAAAGGTAAATGCACAAGTCGCAGTCTGTGGCAAGTTGGCGTCTCGTCTGAATTGGCCTTGAAGGTTCACCAATAACTTGTTCAATTGGATGGTCTTTTATCCACTTCAGAGTATAGGGATACCGTTGGTTTAACGTATGCGAGGTAGATGGTTCTCGGAAGATTGAAGATGATTCAGCTGATTCCGTAGCAAACGGGTTTTTGAATACGTCTTCATCTAACATTGCATCGTTTTGGTTTTCTGTAGGTTCTTCTTGAAATGATATGTTTCGGTTTTGCTCATCAACTGTTGGTAGAACTAGAGTAGATGTAGATGATGTTGATGGAGTTGGAGCATTGGTTTCGACTGTGGTAGATGCATCTTCTGTTGGTGGTGGTAGATGATTTTGAGCGGGTGAAGCGGAATGATGGTTTGATGCATTTGTCGAAGTTCCACCATAGTATTCATCGAACATTAACTCGAAGAAATTCTCCCAACAAAGTTGATGGAGCGCTTTGGGGTACGAGTCCTAAACTGATGTGTCTAGAAGTATGCAGGTTAGGTTCGGGTCCTAATCTGTTTTGATTAGAAGCCATCGGGTTAAGCGTGGGTTCTAGAGCGAGTCTCTCAGAAGCCATTTGTGAAAGTTTGTCAAAATTCACATTCATCGTCTCCATTATCTTCCTAGTTCTTCTGTTATACACCCTGAATGCCCTCGAGTTATCTGAGTATCCAATGAAGATTCTGATATCACCTTTAGCTTTCAATTTTCCTAGATCTTCTCTGTCGTTTGTCAGATAGAACAAAGCGCCAAACACGTGAAGGTAAGAGATATCAGGTTTTCTATTGTTCACTAGTTCATATGGGGTTTTATTGAATCTTGGATGGATTAGAGATCGGTTCTAAGTGAAACAAGCAGTGGCAACAACATCAGCCCATAGAAATAACGATGCACTAGAATAAATTAGCATCGTGCGAGTAGCTTCCACAAGAGTTCGATTTCTTCTTTCAACTACCTCATTCTCATGTGGAGTTCTAACAACTGATGTCTGATGTGTGATTCCAACATCTTCAAAATAATATCTTAACTCCTGATTTGTAAATTATGTGCCATTGTCTGTTCTTACTACCCTTACTAGAGCTTGAAGAAGTACTTGAATACGCTTCAGAAAGGTGATGATGATGCCTGGTGCTTCGTCTTTTGACCTCAGAAACTTAACCCATGTATATCTTGAATAGTCATCAACGATAACAAGAATATACTTTTTCCCATTAATGCTTTCAATTCTCATTGGGCCACATAAGTCCATGTGCAACGTATGCAACTTTGCTTCCGAACTAGGTACGGATTTGGGTTTATATGATGTTTTTTTGCTTTTTCCTTGTTCGCATAATGGACATAAGTGATCCTTGGTGTATTTGAACTTTGGAAGTCCGGTGACGCTGTTGTCTTTGGCAAGTTTGTTGATGGTGTTGAAGTTGAGATGGGATAATCTTCTATGCCACAACCAGGACTTTGTTCCAGATGCTCGAGTCATAAGACATATTGGTGATGAAGAGGCCATTTAGTTAATGTCGATAGCATACAAGTTTGTGTCACGATTCCCAGTTAAGAGATCAATGCCATCCAAGTTTCTAACAAAGCATGAATTTCTCCTAAATGCAACCTCTAGATCTGCATCACAGAACTACCCGACTGAAAACAAATTGTGTCACAATCCTTCGACATAGTAAACCCAAGTGATCAAATAATTTCCAAAAGGTAGATCTCCATAACCCATGATAGCTGCTACATGATCATTTCCAAAGCATATGGTTCCCATGAATTTCCAGACAAAATTGATCAGCAACTTCAGATTCCCGATCATGTGCTTGGAGCAACCCGAGTCGACGATCCAAAGACATATTTCGATAACCTGTCAAATACAGAAGAAGATGTTTTTGGAAACCGTTTTGATTTTGGTTCCTTTGGGTTAGAGGTAAAATCCTGATCACACTCATAGAAGTTTTCTACTGGGTATACTGGTTTAGCACTCATTCTACCATTCTGGAGTGTGAAAATTCTACCCTTTGGTTTCCAAATATCATCCCTAAAGTAAACACTATGCTTCTTATCAGTAGTGTAAGACCTAAATCTTGCAACTAGACTTCCTATTGGTTTAGCGTAAGTTCTTTTTGGGACGTTCTTCTGAAGAGGCTGATCATTCACATTCTTAGAAACACAATCATCTTGAACATTAATTAAAGATTTCTTGCAAGTTACACAAATAGATTCAACACATTCATTAAACATAGCAAGTTTCATAGGTCCATTACATTCAGATGAAATGTCTTTCTTATTAAAAAGCGGTAAAGTCCTAGGGTGTTCTTCTACTTTCTTTTCTTTATTCAGGCGACTACTCTTAGAGGCAGGCGAGACTCTATTGTTCCTTGTATTGCTCTTAGGCTTTAGTATGCTGCTCCTAGAGGTGCTTTCTAGTCCTGTAGAAGGTAAGGCACATGCATTAGGATTCACATTGTTGTCTAGAGAAGTGGTTTCAGCTTTCCTAGTCTCTTTAGAGTGCTTGTTTAAACTTATGTCGTTTGTTCCATATGGTTTAATTGTGGAGGCAGACGCATTAGTGGTACTCATCTTAAAAAGGCCAGTTGCTAAAACTTCTGGTTTCTCTATAACCGCTTTTTTATTTTAAAAAGGCCAGGTGCTAAAACTTCTGATCAGCCAAAGTAGTTCCCCCCCCCCCCTTGAGAGTGCCTTAGTGAGTAGCCTAACTAGCTTTTCCCTTTCAGCGGGTGTTTGAGCTAAGGATGGTGCAAGGTAACTGTTTCTCTAAGGGGATGCACTGAGCATAGATAACATGGTGTCACGTTGGGCTCGGCTCAGGGTTATATTGACCTGGGAATTTGTGCTAGTTGGCGGTGAACCTTGAGTGCTAGGTATGTTGTTATTCGGAAAAGAGTAAGTGGGGTGGAATGTGTTTAAATAATAATTAGCCAACCTTCTTTCCTTTACGAGTTGTTCCAGGTAATCCGACACAGTTGATGTGACCTGAATGTAGTGCAACCCTTTTCCTTGATGAACCCTAGTACTCTATCTATTGTTTGAAATCGGTGTTGTGAAGTCATATAATCGAGATTGCACCCTGGTACCCTCTAAGCTACCCGACATCTAGTTTCTTGAATTGTTCTGACTTGAGGAATTGATCTGAGAACTTGATGTTCGTAATGGGACCGCATAGGTCCTTCTTGGAAGAGTATTGTATGCAAGTTGACACAGTCGTTTGATGCATGTAACTCCCCCAGTGGTTTTCTTGTGAAGCTTCTAGCCAACTGGTGTTCCTCATTTTCGAGTGTTTGTCGACCTTCCTATGAGTGAGTGAGGTCGTCCATCTGGACATGTCCTAGGTGGTCGCTAGTTATGTCAGAAATTTGAGGGGGTTGTTCACAAGACATGTTTGGCTGAGAAGTTTGTGTAGAAAAGGAAAAACATTTGGGATTTTTGAGTGAGAAATGAGTGAAAATAGGTGAAAATTTGTTAGAAATTTGTAGCTATTTCATTTCATGTCCTCACGGATGGCGCCATGTTTACATATAGTATGTAAATCAATTTAAGATATGGGATGAGAATGGTTTTGTAGTTTGGTTTCCCGTGTAGAACGGTAAGGACCCGATGAGAATGATGAAGATCAAGAAGCTTGGGTAACACTTAAACAAAGACCATACTTGACTGTTGTGAAGCAGTATTTACACAAGTGTGAAATTTATGAATTTGTGTATGACGCCTTCTATTTCAGATTCGTACATCTTAACCATTAGTGACAGTTAGGGAGAATTGTCTCATGCACATGTATTATGCGGCTTGAGAGGTATTACCAGGTCTAGCTCGGCCTGTATGTTTATGGTTCTCGTCATGGATTGACTTGTGAACCTTAAGTAGAAGGGCTTATTCGAGCGTGTGATTAGTGGGCTTCAACCACTAATATTGATACACTATCAAGATTCTTATTAGCCGAGAAAAGGGCAAGCGATTCTTCTGCTGACAATGAATTGGGCAAAAATGCATATGATGTAAAGGAAGGTGAAAGATGTTGACGATCAAGATACGTTGATCTACCTTAGTGGAGAAACTAACGATTGAAAAGTCTGAATAATTATTTACATGTCATTGTTTGGTATGAGGACATTGTTAACCTAGGGAGATTGTTAGTATGAGAAGATTGTTAGCTTCAGAAGTATTGATCATGGATTTAAGGAAAATGTCTACAAGATACAAATGTTGAACAAACAGGTTAGAAGGCCATGTTTGAAGACCCTAATAATCAAGACAAATCAAGTCATGTGATAAAAACAAATAAGAAATAGATGATCAATTGATTCAAGAGAGGCTCGAACTTCGAGTATTCAAGAGATGTAAGGAAAGCTACATCATAACTCGCAAGTATTCAAGAGAACATCCAAACAAGTGAAGATTTGTATAAGAACCCAATGATGTACCCTTAGGGGGAGATTGTTAGAACAAAAAAAGTGTAAATCATTATCTAGGTTCTTATATGTAAACCTTTTACTAGATTAAGGCTTGGATGTAGGTTTATGTTAGTTTTATTCGCGTTAAGTTAACGTCACGTGACTAATATGTGAGTCACGAGACACGTCTATGTATTTGGATTGGTTACGAGCCTTGTGACATTGTGTAGTCACGAGGGGAAGATTTTGGTTCCAAACATTGGAACATATCTTGTAAAGGTATACATACCCCCATCACCTCACAAGTTGAGTTTGGACTTTGGATGCAACACTAAATTCTAGTGTGTTCTTGTGTGTGAAATAAAAATAGTTTTCTCCTATCGTCCCTCTTTCTAGTTTATCATTAGTCTAACAGTCTAGATTATCACTATGATTAAGCTTGATTATATTTGATCCAACATTATCCCTTAGTAGCAATTCAATGTTTGTTATCTCAATTTTGTAGGCGCTGATGTTCACCTTCTACGGTTGTTCACAATTTTTCTGTGCTTTCATGTTTGCCGCATGTGTTTTGGGCCTAAACTTGTTAAACGACATCATTGAGTTCACCTAATGTATATATCTGTCATGTTTTAACCAAACGTGTTCAATTTGGTATAGCGGTTATATGTTTGAGTCATTTAAGATAAACATGTGACAAAGCATTTAATATTTTACTAAAATTAAAACCCGTGCATTGCACGACCTAAATGTCTACTAAATAAGTAAAATTCAGCAAAACTAATAATTTAACGATGAATTAATTACATAAATGGTTCTTGTAGTTGATACATAGTTGCACATTTCGTCCCTAACTTTCAAAAAGTACACATGCCGTCCATTTTGCATTGACTAGTCCTTTGACCAAACTGTCGTTAGTTTTGGCTGTTAAATCTGATCACGTGCTCGTCACGTGAGGGCAAAATTATCATTTTTCCTATAGGGATGATTTTGTAACCGACCTTTATTTTTTTTTAAACATTTTAATTTTTTTAATAAACTAAAAAGGCATAACAGAGCTCAAACTCAGATCTCCTCCACTACAAAGCAATGCCTCAACCACTGGAATAAGCATCCAGTGGCGTTAATATACCAACTAAATTTGGTTTTATCCATTTTATGGCCGAGTTTATAGCAAATAAACCGGTTTTTCCTACTGGGATTTACTTGGGAAGGTTTTTAAGGAGGCAATCTATTTTTTGGTACTATTATATCTTATGCTCCCTATATGTTGCTGCTGTTTCTCTTGGAAGCCTTTGATTTGATGCATGGAAGTGTCGTGATGTATCTTTTGTTTCTAGCTTTTCGGTTTTGGTTGTATAGTATGTAGTTAGAGTTGTTAGTGTTTATGGCATGTCATAAATACCATTTTAGTGGTTCGTGTCATGCTTTTGCTTGAGGTTAATGGGGTACTTTTGCCACATTTTATTTGTACTAAACGTTGTGTTTTTTAATATATTTTATCGGGTAACCATTTGCCAAAAAAATAATAATAAACCGGTTTATGCTTGGACCGGTCAGTTCAGGGTGAACTTGGTCGGTTCCTGGGGCGGGTCCAGATCCATTTGACTCGTTTTTGCATGCTCTTTCTTCCGGTGTCCTCGAGGCTTCATTTAAACTCTGATAAAAATGTATAAGTGATCGATACTCGTCCAAAACTTTACTTTTTTGCCCCATTTTAAATTCCTCATACCTACAAAGTAAAATACTCGTCCGAAAAGTCGTTGTTTTACTTTATAGGTACAAAGAACTAAAAATGGAACAAAAATGTGAAATTTCGGAAGAGTATCGATCACGTATATATTTTTGTCGAAGTCCAAATGAATTCCCGAGGATACTGGAAGAAGGAGCACGAAAAAACGAGTCCAACGGATCCTCGGGGATTCATTTGGACTTCGATAAAAATATATACATGATCGAAATTCGTTCGAAATTTTACGTTTTTGCTCCGTTTTCAGTTCTTCATACCTACAAAGTAAAATAACGATTTTTCGGACAAGTATTTTATTTTGTAAGTATGAAGAACTGAAAAAAAAAAAAAAAAAAAAAAAAAACCTAAAATTCCGGACGAGTATTGATCACGTATACATTTTTATCAAAGTCCGAATGAAGCCCCGAAGATACCGGAAGAAAGAGCAGAAAAGAGGAGTCCAACGGACTTAGCCCCGCCCCAAGAAGCGGCTCGGTACACCATGAACCGTCTAACCCAAGCTTAAACCAATTTATTTGCTAACCCGACCATTAAATGGATAAAACGAAATTAAGTTGGTATATTAACACCATTGGATGTTTATTCCAGTAGTTTGAGGCGTTGGTTTGTGAGGGAGAAGACCAAAGTTCGAGCCTTGCCATGCTAGTTTAAAAAAAAAAAAAAAAAAAAATTGAAAGGTCAATTTCAAAAATCGACCTTGTAGGACAAATGACTATTTAGCCTCTTACGTGACGAGCACGTGACATGATTTAAGGGCCAAAACTAATGACAATTTGGTCGAAGGATTAGTCATTATAAAATGGGTGGTGAATTGCACACTCTCTTGATTGATAGGGACACTCTAATTTAGAGTGTATTGACACTTATATCTTCACATGATTTTTACTCATTTTCACCCTGTAAGGATATAAATGTCAAGATACTCTAAATTAGAGTCTCTTAATCAATTTGAGAAGTGTGCAAATTACTTCTCTTGTAAAACGGACAATAACATAAAAGACGGGAAATGATTTGTACACTCACCATTTTGATTGACACACTCCATCCGGTGCAATAAATAGTTGTACAGTTTATAAATTTTGCTTTATAAAGTTGTACATTGGAGTGTGCAAATCAAACACAAATGTGTACAAATCATCTCCCACCGGTGTACTTTTTTTAAAGTAAAGGACAAAAAGTGCAAATGTCTCTAATCATAGGAACAAGCTATGTAATTAACTCTTTAATGATTGAAAGTAAATACATTAATCAACTTACAAATCTTACGCCATTGGTGTAAAAAAAAACTGTTAAAACTCTCCTCATAATTAGCCTCAAAATCTCATACATACCATCACCTACGCACACATCCAAATACCAAAAATATAAACATAAAGACTCTGAATTTCAAGTCCTTCATTCACCTATCAAAACCCCCGAAATCACACCTCCCAATTATTCATCTTAAACTTGTTCTTCATTATCCATTTATCCAAAATAGGGGGTAAAACAAAAACTATAATAATACAAAACAGAAACACACACACAACATGTGAAAACCCTAATTTTACCCCAAATCCATATCAACTGTTTTTTCTTTTACCGAAATTAACCCATTTGACTATATATTATTTTATCTTGATTTTGATAATATCTAATGAGACCACCACCAACAACAACATCACCACCATCATTCATTATCATATCAACTTATTAAAATTCCCCATTCTTCATTCAGTCCACATCTCTGAATATTAAAAAACCCAAAAATTCATTCAAATCCCCTTTTTGACCATCAAAAACCAATCTTTTTATCAAGATTTTGATCATTCTGGATACCCTTTTGGATAAATAACAAAACCCATATCACATTTTTCCAAAATTAAACAAAAATCCATTTGGGTATTTTCCAATTTTCCAAATTTCAAGGTTTTTTTGTTTTTTAAAAAAATGAAGTCATCTCATTTGGATAATACCCCATCAACACCAGGCAAATGTAAGATGGATAAACCCAGTTATAATTATAGATTTAGATTGCATTATTCATATTTAGCAAAACTTACATTTTGGAGTTTTGTTTTTTTAGGATTAATTTATGTTTTCTTCTTTAAATCATCAGTAGTACCATCATCATCATCACAAGCATCTATAGCATCAGATCTATCACGTAGATCATTAAAAACCAAATCATGGGGTGGACCCGGTTGGGAAAAACGGGTCAAATCATCATCTAAGATCCGATCAAAAAATGGGTTTTCTGTTTTAGTAACAGGGGCAGCAGGGTTTGTAGGGACTCATGTTAGTGCTGCTTTGAAAAAAAGAGGTGATGGTGTTTTAGGTCTAGATAATTTTAATGACTATTATGAGCCTTCCCTTAAAAGAGCTAGGCAAGCGTTACTCGAAAGAAGTGGCGTTTATATCGTGGAAGGCGATATAAATGATGCTGAGTTAGTGCGGAAGTTATTTGAGGTAGTGAAATTTACTCATGTTATGCATTTAGCGGCTCAAGCTGGTGTTAGATTTGCTATGAAAAATCCTAAGTCTTATGTTCATAGTAATATTGCCGGTTTTGTTAATATACTTGAAGTGTGTAAAAATGCTACTCCACAGCCTGCTATTGTTTGGGCATCGTCTAGTTCTGTTTATGGGTTGAATACCAAAGTACCCTTTTCGGAAAAAGATAGAACTGATCAACCCGCTAGTTTATACGCAGCCACTAAAAAAGCCGGTGAAGAGATTGCACATACTTATAATCATATTTATGGGTTGTCTTTAACTGGTTTAAGGTTTTTTACGGTTTATGGACCATGGGGTAGACCAGATATGGCTTATTTTTTCTTTACCAAGGACATTTTGAAAGGAAAGACGATTCCTGTTTTTGAATCGGCTAATCATGGAACGGTTGCTCGTGATTTTACGTATATTGATGATATTGTAAAGGGTTGTTTAGGTGCTTTAGATACTGCTGAGAAGAGTACAGGTAGTGGTGGTAAGAAAAAAGGGGCTGCTCAACTGAGAGTGATTAATTTAGGAAATACTTCCCCTGTTCCTGTTTCGGATCTTGTTAGTATTTTGGAAAAGTTGTTGAAAGTGAAAGCAAAAAGACGTGTGATGAAGCTGCCTAGAAATGGTGATGTTCCGTTTACTCATGCAAATATTAGTTTAGCTCAAAGGGAGTTTGGGTATAAACCGACAACGGATCTTCAAATGGGGTTAAAGAAGTTTGTTAGGTGGTATGTTAGTTACTATGGTTCGGGAAAGAAGAGTGATCAATGAGGACACGGCACAAAATGGAATTGAATGGAGAAAGTGGTAAAGTTCTTGAATTGTTATTCGTTTTGATATATTCACATGATTGTTTTGCTAAATCTCGCTACTTTTGGAACAAGTTATCTTGTTTTCGACTGTTGGTATTATATGATGACGTCATATAAGAATGGAAGAAAAGAGGGGTCACACGGGAACAAAATTTTGTTTCGGCATCTTAAGCTTTTGTGGTTTAACGGGGTCCTTTTAGTTGTACCGAAGGAATTCAAGATCTTTATGTTGTAGCATTATTATGGTAGGACTGATGACTTATAGAACAAATTCGCTTGGATTGGTGGACTTGTATCATTTTTTTGGAATTTTAATAAGTAGAACACGATAGTTTGAAATCTTCATTGATTTTTTATTTAACTTTTAGTCTTTTACATTGTGTGTATTCTGTATGTTTGACTTTTAAGAGTCCTTGTTACATTTCTTGATGCAAGTTTGACCTTTGTGAATTCTTTATAGCTCATCATTTTTTATTTGTTGTTTTTCTGGATTTTGGATATATATAGTTCTCTCAGCATAACCATAGTTGCTGAATGTTGTCCTTTAGATTTGTTTATAGCAATTTAGAGAGTAAGAACTTTTTTTTAACGTTTTATTCGAACAAAGGTGACGTCTTTTTAATACTTCCAGGATTCTGAATATGAAACTCGTTGGATCTTGTGACATTTGTATTGGTTAGAATGTTTCTAGTTGCACATTCATTAGTATGCATTGGTCGTCTATATATGTTCTAGTAA
>OU343217.1:114774740-114840594 GCA_910596185.1 Chrysanthemum makinoi | reverse complement strand
ATGAGTATTTAGACACTCATCACAAGGGGTCCTTGATTGATTTGTTCCTCCACAAGATTTCTGTAGCAAAGATCTTGTATTTGTTATTTCACATATTTGTTGTGTAATAGAGTGTTGGGTTGGTCCACCGTGTTACGGACTCGGTATTTAGCTTTGTACCGGAAAAAGGTGTGTAAGCAACGTTGTGAAGGCTTCTCCGCCAAGTTGAAGGAGTTTGTTGACATAGTGCTTGAAGTGGAGTAGGGCAAGGAAGGTGTCCTTGTAGCCGAACCACTATAAATCGGTTGTGTCATTTATATCCCTTACTTCACTTTATTTACTTGCTTTATCATTAGATCTATACTTTCACTACATCCATACGATTTCACATAATGTCGAATCTAAAGTTTTTGAAACTAACTTAAAATCGTCAAAACTATTCAACCCCCTTCTAGTTTTCCACACATTGGTTACTGATAACGCTACACGCGTCGTTCGGGGTCAAAGGAAATTCCTTTTCGTCGAGCAAGTTTTTCAACACCCTAGGCAGTGAACCTAATCGTTGTAGTGTAGTAAGTAGGGTTAGCCAAGGGTATAATATCGTTCTCTAAGGGATAGGAATGCTAGTAAGAAGTTACTACGCTAAGGTTGGGGTTGAGGAAGATTATTTTTTTATCATTTTATGTTTTTTTGGAAATTGAAAGGTACGAATCTCGGGGTTTGGATTTGGGGGTTGGTATTGCTACCGATTACTCTACTTATCTAATTATCTAGTCTAAGGTGTATGTAGTCTATGTCTAATTATTGTGTGCTCGTATAATAGTTTAAAGATGTGTTTACTTAGGTTTTACTACTCCTTAATTATCTCCTATTGGTGGTTGAATTGTCACGTCCTTATTCTTAGTTGTTTTGTGTGTCTAAAGTCGTAGGGTATGCGTATGTTCCCTAACTCTTTGAACTTACCAAAGGGTCTCGTCTACAAAACCCACTACTAGGGAAATAAACTCTTACTCTAAGGCACTCTTTGGATGGTTTAGCTTACAACTACTCAAGGAGCTATATTCTAAGGTTCACAAAGATTTAATCAAGCATTAAGTACACAACGAATGACCTATCGCACTACTAGATCATTAATCAATTAAGATAAGAGACAACCAATCAATATTCAATAATTAAGTTTCATCTTCCCTAAGCAAACACACAAGTAAATTAGCCGGAACTTCCTTTTCGTCGAGCAAGTTTTTCAACACCCTAGGTAGTGAACCTAATCGTTGTAGTGTAGTAATTAGGGTAAGCCACGGGTATTAATATCGTTCTCTAAGGGAATAGTAATGCTAGTAAGAAGTTACTAAGCTAAGGTTGGGGTTGAGGAAGATTATTTTTTTATCTTTTTATGTTTTTTTGGAAATTGAAAGGTACGAATCTCAGGGTTTGGATTTGGGGGTTGGTATTGCTACCGATTACTCTACTTATCTAATGATCTAGTCTAAGGTGTATGTAGTCTATGTCTAATTATTGTGTGCTCGTATGATAGTTTAAGATGTGTTTACTTAGGTTTTACTACTCCTTAATTATCTCCTATTGGTGGTTGAATTGTCACGTCCTTATTCTTAGTTGCGTTGTGTGTCTAATGTCGTAGGGTATGCGTATGTTCCCTAACTCTTTGAACTTACCAAAGGGTCTCGTCTATAAAACCCACTAGGGATAATAAACTCTTACTCTAAGGCACTCTTTGGATGGTTTATCTTACAACTACTCAATGAGCTATATTCTAAGGTTCACAAAGATTTAATCAAGCATTAAGTACACAACGAATGACCTAGCGCATTACTAGATCATTAATCAACTAAGATAAGAGACAACCAATCAATATTCAATATTAAAGTTTCATATTCCCTACGCAAACACACAAGTAAATTAGCCGGACATGGAGAACATGCAAGCATACACACAATAATCAAGCACATAATTGAATTAATAAAGTAAAACACTTATCTTGGTGTAAGATAGGGTTTGGAACCCTAAAATACTGTACAAGACAGCCTTGGTTCGGTTTAGGTTTTTACTCCAAAAGACTACACACCAATACTGAAAAATTCGGATTCTATATATAAGATTACATATGCGACGGCGTCACCTTATGTTTTGTGACGCCGTCGGGTCGCCGTTATTAGGGTTTCATCTTGGCCACGTTAGACTTGCGACGGCGTCACCTTGTGCTTGTGACGCCGTCCTCTTCAGCTTTTGACGCCGTCTGGATTGAATCTAGGCCGTCTAAGTTGCGACGGCCTTCTCTTTTATAACTTGACGTCGTCACTTGAAAATAAGAGTTTTGGCTTCTGTCCCGTCACAAAATCCTCCGACGGCGTCGCAGATAAGCAGTGACGCCGTCACCTTAGTATTTTCAGCAGCTGGAGGCTTGATTCTTGACTTTGGCCATTTTCTTCATATATCCGCGCCTTTTCGTCCAAATAAGTGCCATTACAGCAATTTGCCTTCACGAGGACCTAAAAAAGTGAAAAGGAAATCATATTAAGTAATAACACCACAAAAGTGATCAAGTCAAGGGCTTAAATGACCCCCAAAATGGTACCTTGAACCTTATCAAATATCCTCACACTTGGTATTTGTTGTTCTCAAGCAAATGTGCATTTTGCCAATTAATTTATAAGTTAGGGGTCATGAAGCATTGGTTTAAAACAGCCCACAACATATTAGCCTCAAGAAAGTCATAACAAGCATGGAAATTATATATAGGGGCACCTCACACGGGTGTTTGATACCACATCTCTCGTGTGTATATGAATATATAACAAGTTGGAAATGGAAGATAAACACCATTAACCCGTCTCTGCACATAGATTTCATAGGCTTGAGAATATATCAAACCTCCATCACATAAGCACCTAGGAAAGACTATCAAAGAGGTCTTTAAAAGGGTTGTAACGCTAGGCTTACTGCAGAGGAAACAAGTAGTTTTGGTGGGATAGCTTTTAGTGGTGGCAAGTCAAAAAAATCTCTATGTTATAATACACGAAGAATATGCTTGGTAAGCCAAGATCATTACTCAGACTTTAGCTACCTAAACAAACATACATAAATTTTAAAGGATAGATGTAGGATGGTGGCAAGCCTACGTGATGTTTTTTTTTTCACCTCTATTTTTTTTTTTCTTTTCAATTTTTTTTTTTTCATACACTTTTACTCTACCATCCTCTACGGAACATCAAATGATAGGATTTATAGGCACATCCCACACTTGAGCTTTATTACTCTAACACTAATTTGACCAATTAAAAGATCAAAACACTTGGGGTACATTATTACGCAAACAAAAGGAATTTGAATTTAACATTCCCTTCCCGTCATTTCATAAACTTTAACTTTTCCCATGAATCCCAATCGTCCCAAAATCGTACAAAGGATATGACTGACTTAGCAACTCATGCAAGCAACCGATAATTGAACTAAAGGTTTAGGGTGATAACGATAATGCACTAAAAGTGAGTGCATAAAGGGTAGGCTAAGGCGATTTGGGTGTATATTTGGGGGTGGGGTGTAAACAATGCTCTTCATTGATATTCCGAAAAACCGAAACATCACGAGAACCGCGAAAAGATAGGCTCGAGGGTTAACTAGGTATCGTACTAATATGAGTACTACTAGGGGTAGGGGAATTACTCATCCAATGTGGAAGAAGTAATTATATTACGGGTATCAAACAAGGGTTATCCTAATGCCTCTTATCATTTAGTTATTCCTAACTACACAAGTGTAGTCTTACTAGCAATCTCGGAATGCATCACAAAACAAGTTCTAGAATCTAATATACTACCGGTTCACACTCTAACCATTAAAGATGAATGCTTTAATTCCTACTAATCTAAGGGTGATCCTCACATTTTGGGTGGAATTTAGGTGGTAAAGGGTTTTTGTGCTAGTCATGCAACTTCCTATCCGTGAGACGCTTTTGTTAAGACTAATGGCCCACTCCTATATGTCATGAAAAATTAAAAATTTGGTGCCAAAATTACCCTAACTGACATTTTCTCATGGTTTATTACACAAATACAATTGGATAAAGCAATATTCAAGCATGATAAGCATAGTTTCTAAGTTCCCGTTTTATTTTCCCTCCCTACACTTAAACCGAACATTGTCCCCAATGTTCCCGAAAGTATCAAAGTTATGATAATGGAAGGTAATTAAAAACGAAAGAAACTAATACTCCCCTGATTAGCTCGGTAGGATTCGTGTAAAGTAGTGGTTAAATCCTTTCCAAGAAGAATTTATGCGTGAAAAGCTCCTTCCAATCTTATGTAACTTCTTCTTGATAAATTAAACTTGCACACTTGAAGAAAACAAACGAAACCTTCACGTAAAATCGGCAGTAATAATATATATAAGACTCGATTTAAACTAGGATATAATGCTTGTGGAATGGATGTTTACAATTTCCGGAAAATTAAGACCTGGAAAATTCCAAAAATTTATAAGTAGCTCAGAAAGCGAGAAAAAGTAATCGTTGTTTTTAATCCTTCCCGACGCCATCGGTTGCAATCCCCGCCCGTTAGGTTATCCGACAAAAAACCGTCTGCGGTTTTCGAAAAAAGTTCGGAAAATTTACATCTTTAGAATCTGGAAAAATTTCAGCAAAACATCCATTATGACTCGATACAAGCATTTGACTCGAACAAACACACATATATATCTTTTAATGAATTGTTATTCTCATGTTTACGTTTCTTTTGAAAACGTGTGTAATCCTCCCTACACTTATCCCTTATGTAAAATACCTTTATATGTAATTAAGACGAGGTTAAAGAAAAAATAAAGCATTTTTACAAATTTAAATATGAGAATAAACAATCACTAAAAGATATACGACACACAAATAAAAATGAAAAACAAATACACATGGGTTGCCTCCCAAGAAGCGCTTGTTTTCTGTTAGTCACGAGCCCACTCTACCCTTATTTAACAGATAAAAGGGAAAGTTTTCCCTACACTTAAGTTTAAGGCGGGTGGTAGTAGCGATACACCCTTAGGGTGGAAAATTTTCATACTGAGGAGAGGTGATGGTTGATTTATATGCTCAAAGGAGTGTGCTCCATTCATTATAATATTACCTCAGTCTATTGGTGTAGCGGGTGAATCAAATCTCTCCTAAAAATGGATCATCTTCTATCAACTTCAAAAGATTCTTAGTTAAGGATCCATCTTGACCTAATAAACCCGGTTTAAACCCATAGTGTTTCTTGTTATCAACCATGAATGGGTGATGTAAGTGTGTAAGGTCATGAGTTACTCCTATATTAGCTTCCACTCTACATGGACTAGAGTCTACCACCTTTATCAAGAAACTACTCGGATTATTTATTTTGATGGGTGGATTAGGGCCTAATTCAATTCCAAGATTCACATCTAAAGACGGAAAATTGGGTAAGGTTTTGGTTGAGGCTCCGGTTCATCAAAATTAGGAACTTCCTAGGACTAAGAGAGAGGTCATGACAACAAGCATCTAAACCTACATTCTCTAGTGGCTTTTGGTCCAAAGGTTCTATATCAATCGGGGTTCCTATAGTCTCTACTACTTCTTCCGGGTAAGTGATAGGCGATGTATGTTCCTCAAGTGATGGTAGGGCTTGTGGGCTTGGAGTTTCCATCTTATTCTCCATTATATCTAGATCTCCTAAATGTTCATCATGTGTTTTAGTATGACCTGACCCAAATACACTCCTAAGCATCTCAAATCCTTCTTTGGCCATTTCAAATTCTTGGTCCGATTCATAAGAATTGTTCTCAAAAACTTGACCACTATGTTCTATTTGCCTAAAGGATTCCTCACGTGTGTCATATGTTTTGAAATCTATCCCACGCATGCAACTAAGTATTTTAACTTCAACCATCTCACAATCTTGTTTGGGTTTAGGTTCCATGTTCTTAAAAACTAGGTCTTTTTGATCATGGTGCCTAAGATCATTCAACTGATATTTTATGCATAGGAGGCTTTTCTGAAAAATTCTCTAGATGGTATCCCTAAAAGGAGTTGATCCTGACAACGATCGTTGAATAGAAGCCACACAAGCACAAAATATATCAAATCCATCCAACCTTACACCCGTCTCCTTTTGGATATCTCTAAGTTCACTCACAAATTCATTAGAACAATAAAAACCAAACCAATCTGCGAACTTCAATTGTTCCTCATTTGTTAATGATTCAAATGCAACTTCACTTGCCATAGAGACAAATGAAAAGGGTTTTACGAACACAAACACAAAAAAGGGGGATAGACTCCAAGGAAGCTAATAAAAAGAAAAAATCTCACTTGATAGGAATCTTGTGAGTAGACCTAAACGAGGTGGACTACTAACTAGCTATTCTATTCCCCAGCTAGCCAAAAACTTGATAATGTTACACGCGTCGTTCGGGGTCAAAGGAACTTCCTTTTCGTCGAGCAAGTTTTTCAACACCCTAGGCAGTGAACCTAATCGTTGTAGTGTAGTAATTAGGGTAAGCCACGGGTATTAATATCGTTCTCTAGGGGAATAGGAAATGCTAGTAAGAAGTTACTACGCTAAGGTTGGGGTTGAGGAAGATTATTTTTATCTTTTTATGTTTTTAAGGAAATTGAAAGGTACGAATCTCGGGGTTTGGATTTGGGGGTTGGTATTGCTACTAATTACTCTACTTATCTAATTATCTAGTCTAAGGTGTATGTAGTCTATGTCTAATTATTGTGTGCTCGTATGATAGTTTAAAGATGTGTTTACTTAGGTTTTACTACTCCTTAATTATCTCCTATTGGTGGTTGAATTGTCACGTCCTTATTCTAAGTTGCGTTGTGTGTCTAAAGTCGTAGGGTATGCGTATGTTCCCTAACTCTTTGAACTTACCAAAGGGTCTCGTCTAAAAACCCACTAGGGATAATAAACTCTTACTCTAAGGCACTCTTTGGATGGTTTAGCTTACAACTACTCAAGGAGCTATATTCTAAGGTTCACAAAGATTTAATCAAGCATTAAGTACACAATGAATGACCTATCGCACTACTAGATCATTAATCAACTAAGATAAGAGACAACCAATCAATATTCAATAATTAAGTTTCATATTCCTAAGCAAACACACAAGTAAATTAGCCGGACATGGAGAACATGCAAGCATACACACAAATAATCAAATACATAATTGAATTAATGAAGTAAAACACTTATCTTGGTGTAAGATAGGGTTTGGAACCCCAAAATACTGTACAAGACAGCCTTGGTTCGGTTTAGGTTTTTACTCCAAAAGACTACACACCAATACTGGATTCTATATATAAGATTACATATCGACGGGCGTCACCTTATGTTTTGTGACGCCGTCGTCGCCGTCATTGTTAGGGTTTCATCTTGGCCACGTTAGTCTTGCGACGGCGTCACCTTGTGCTTGTGATGCCATCCTCTTCAGCCCTTCGACGCCATGGATTGAATCTAGGCCGTCGCCGAGTTGCGACGGCCTACTTTTTTATAACTTGACGTCGTCTCTTGAAAATAAGAGTTTTGGCTTCTGTCCCGTCACAAAATCCTCCGACGGCGTCGGCTGATAAGCAAAGATGACGCCGTCACCTTATATTTTCAGCAGCTGGAGTGCCTCGATTCTTGACTTTGGCCATTTTCTTCTTATATCGCTTTTCGTCCAAATAAGTGCCATTACGTTAATTTGCCTTCACGACCTAAAAGTGAAAAGGACGATATTAAGTAATAATTTAATACAAAAGTGATCAAATAAGGGCTTAAATGACCCCTCAAAAGGTACCTTTTAAAACCTTATCAAATATCCCTACACTTGGTATTTGCTTGTCCTCAAGCAAATGTGCTTTTAGCCAATTAATTTATAAGTTAGGGGTCATGAAGCATTGGTTTAAAACAGTCCACAACACATATAAGCCCCGCAAAAGTCATAACAAGCATGGAAATTACATACTAGCACCTCACATGGGGTGTTTGGATACTCACATCTCTCTCGGGTGTATATGAAATATAACAAGTTGGAAATGGAAGATAAACACTCATTAACCGGTCCTAGTACATAGATTACCATAGGCTTGAGAATAGATTAAACCTCCATCGCTTTGGCGTAAGCACCTAGGAAAGACTATCAAAGAGGTCTT
Organism: Chrysanthemum makinoi; assembly: GCA_910596185.1. NCBI lineage: Eukaryota > Viridiplantae > Streptophyta > Magnoliopsida > Asterales > Asteraceae > Chrysanthemum > Chrysanthemum makinoi. The sequence goes on along the minus strand of OU343217.1, from coordinate 114,832,454 downwards.
TAAATGGTTGTAACGTTAGGCTTACGGTAGGGAAACAAAGGGTTTGGTGGGATAGGCTTTTTAGTGGTGGCAAGTCAAAAATATCTATGTTAAATGCATACGAAGAATGGCGTTGCTAAGCCAAGACTCGACACTCTAGACTTTAGCTAACTAAAACAAATATACATAAATTTAAAGGATAGATGTAGGATGGTAGCCCGTATGCTGTTTTTTTTTCACTCTATTGTTTTTTTCTTTTCAAATTTTTTTTTTCATACACTTTTACTCTACCATCCTCTATGGTAACATCAAAATGATAGGGATTTATAGGCACATCCCTACACTTGAGTTTTATTACTCTAACACTAATTTGACCCGAATTGAAAAGATCAAAACACTTGGAGTACATTATTACGCAAACAAAGGGAATTTGAATTTAACGTTCCCATCCCGTCATTTCATAAACTTTAACTTTTCCCATGAATCCCAATCGTCCCAAAACTGTGTACAAAGGATATGACTCGACTTAGCAACTCATGCAAGCAACCGATAATTGAACTAAGGGTTTAGGGTGATAACAATAATGCACTAAAAGTGAGTGCATAAAAGGGTAGGCTAAGGCGATTTGGGTGTATATTTGGGGTTGGGGTGTAAACAATGCTCTTCATTGATATTCCGGAAAAACCAAAACATCACGAGAACCGCGAAAAGGATAGGCTCTGAGGGGTTAACTAGGGGTATCGTGTACTAAAGATGAGTACTACGCAAAGGGTGTAGGGAAATTACTCAACCGATGTGGAAGAAGTAATTATATTACGGGTATCAAACAAGGGTTATCCTAATGCCTCTTATCATTTAGTTATTCCTAACTACACAAGTGTAGTCTTACTAGCGATCTCGGAATGCATCACAAAACAAGTTCTAGAATCTAATATACTACCAGTTCACACTCTAAGCATTAAAGATGAATGCTTTAATTCCTACTAATCTAAGGGTGATCCTCACATTTTGGGTGGAATTTATGTGGTAAAGGGTTTTTGTGCTAGTCATGCAACTTCCTATCCGTGAGACGCTTTTGTTAAGACTAATGGCCCACTCCTATATGTCATGAAAAATTTTAAATTTGGTGCCAAAATTACCCTAACCGAAATTTTCTCATGGTTTATTACACAAATACAATTGGACAAAGCAAATATTCAAGGATAAGCATAGTTTCAAAGTTCCCGTTTTATTTTCCCTCCCTACACTTAAACTGAACATTGTCCCCAATGTTCCCCGAAAGTATCAAAGTTATAATAATGGAAGGTAATTAAAAACGAAAGAAACTAATACTCCCCTGATTAGCTCGGTAGGATCCGTAAAGTAGTGGTTAAATCCTTTTCAAGAAGAATTTATGCGTGGAAAGCTCCTTCCAATCTTATGTAACTTCTTCTTGATAAATTAAACCTGCACACTTGAAGAAAACAAACGAAACCTTCGCGTAAAATCGGCGTTAATAATATATATAAGACTCGATTTAAACTAGGATATAATGCTTGTGGAATGGATGTTTACAAAATTTCTGGAAAATTAAGACCGGAATATTCCAAAATTTATAAGTAGCTCGAAAACGCGAGAAAAAGTAATCTTTTGTTTTACTCCTTCCCGACGCAGTTATCCCGACAAAAATTGGTCTGCGATTTTCGAAAAAAATTCGGAAAATTTACATCATTAGAATCGGAAAAATTTCGCAAAACATCCACTATGACTCGATACAAGCATTTGACTCGAACAAACACGCATATATATCTTTTAATGAATTGTTATTCTCATGTTTACGTTTCTTTTGAAAACGTGTGTAATCCTCCCTACACTCATCCCTTATGTAAAATACCTTTATATGTAATTAAGACGAGGTTAAAGACAAAATAAAGCATTTTTACAAATTTAAACATGAGAATAAACAATCACTAAAAGATATACGACACACAAATAAAAATGAAAAACAAATACACATGGGTTGCCTCCCAAGAAGCGCTTGTTTTTGTTCGAGTCACGATCCCGACTCTACCCTTATTAACAGATAAAGGGAAATTTTTCCCTACACTTAAGTTTAAGTTGCGGTGGTAGTAGTATACACACCCTTAGGGTGGAAAATTGCTACGTGAGGAGAGGGTGATGGTTGATTTATATGCTCAAAGGAGTGTGCTCCATTCATTATAATCTTACCTAAGTCTATTGGTGTAGCGGGTGAATCAAATCTCTCTCCTAAAATGGATCATCTTCTATCAACTTCAAAAGATTCTTAGTTAAGGATCCATCTTGACCTAATAAACCGGTTTAAACCCATAATGTTTCTTGTTATCAACCATGAATGGGTGATGTAAGTGTGTAAGGTCATGAGTTACTCCTATATTAGCTTCCACTCTACATGGACTAGAGTCTACCACCTTTATCAAGCAACTACCCGGATTATTTATTTTGATGGGTGGATTGGGGCCTAATTCAATTCCAAGATTCACATCTAAAGACGGAAAATTGGGTAAGGTTTTTGGTTGAGGCTCCGGTTCATCAAAATTAGGAACTTCCCTAGGACTAAAAGAGAGGTCAAGACAACAAGCATCTAAACCTACATTCTCTAGTGGCGTTTGGTCCAAAGGTTCTATATCAATCGGGGTTCCTATAGTCTCTACTACTTCTTCCGGGTAAGTTATAGGCGATGTGTGTTCCTCAAGTGATGGTAGGGCTTGTGGGCTTAGAGTTTCCATCTTATTCTCCATTATATCTAGATCTCCTAAATGTTCATCATCTGTTTTAGTATGATCTGACCTAAATACACTCCTAAGCATCTCAAATCCTTCTTTGGCCATTTCAAATTCTTGGTCCGATTCATAAGAATTGTTCTCAAAAACTTGACCACTATGTTCTATTTGCCTAAAGGATTCCTCACGTGTGTCATATGTTTTGAAATCTATCCCACGCATGCAACTAAGTATTTTAACTTCAACCATCTCACAATCTTGTTTGGGTTTAGGTTCCATGTTCTTAAAAACTAGGTCTTTTTTATCATGGTGCCTAAGATCATTCAACTGATATTTTATGCATAGGAGGCTTTTCCAAAATTCTCCGGATGGTATCCCTAAAAGGAGTTGATCCTGACAACGATCGTTGAATAGAAGCCACACAAGCACAAAATATATCAAATCCATCCAACCTTACACCCGTCTCTTTTTGGATATCTCTAAGTTCACTCACAAATTCATTAGAACAATAAAAACCAAACCAATCTGCGAACTTTAATTGTTCCTCATTTGTTAATGATTCAAATGCAACTTCACTTGCCATAGAGACAAATGAAAAGGGTTTTACGAACACAAACACAAAAAAGGGGGATAGACTACAAGGAAGCTAATAAAAAGAAAAAATCTCACTTGATAGCAATCTTGTGAGTAGACCTAAACGAGGTGAACTACTAACTAACTATTCTATTCCCCGGCAGCGGCGCCAAAAACTTGATAACGCTACACGCGTCGTTCGGGGTCAAAGGAACTTCCTTTTCGTCGAGCAAGTTTTTCAACACCCTAGGCAGTGAACCTAATCGTTGTAGTGTAGTAATTAGGGTAAGCCACGGGTATTAATATCATTCTCTAGGGGAATAGGAATGCTAGTAAGAAGTTACTACGCTAAAGTTGGGGTTGAGGAAGATTATTTTTTTATCCTTTTATGTTTTTTAGGAAATTGAAAGGTACGAATCTCGGGGTTTGGATTTGGGGTTGGTATTGCTACCGATTACTCTACTTATCTAATTATCTAGTACAAGGTGTATGTAGTCTATGTCTAATTATTGTGTGCTCGTATGATAGTTTAAAGATGTGTTTACTTAGGTTTTACTACTCCTTAATTATCTCCTATTGGTGGTTGAATTGTCATGTCCTTATTCTAAGTTGCGTTGTGTGTCTAAAGTCGTAGGGTATGCGTATGTTCCCTAACTCTTTGAACTTACCAAAGGGTCTCATCTACAAAACCCACTAGGGATAATAAACTCTTACTCTAAGGCACTCTTTGGATGGTTTAGCTTAAAACTACTCAAGGAGCTATATTCTAAGGTTCACAAAGATTTAATCAAGCATTAAGTACACAACGAATGACCTATCGCACTACTAGATCATTAATCAACTAAGATAAGAGACAACCAATCAATATTCAATAATTAAGTTTCATATTCCCTAAGAAAACACACAAGTAAATTAGCCGGAACTTCCTTTTCGTCGAGCAAGTTTTTCAACACCCTAGGCAGTGAACCTAATCGTTGTAGTGTAGTAATTAGGGTAAGCCACGGGTATTAATATCGTTCTCCAGGGGAATAGGAATGCTAGTAAGAAGTTACTACGCTAAGGTTGGGGTTGAGGAAGATTATTTTTTTATCTTTTTATGTTTTTTTAGAAATTGAAAGGTACGAATCTCGGGGTTTGGATTTGGGGGTTGGTATTGCTACCGATTACTCTACTTATCTAATTATCTAGTCTAAGGTGTATGTAGTCTATGTCTAATTATTGTGTGCTCGTATGATAGTTTAAAGATGTGTTTGCTTAGGTTTTACTACTCCTTAATTATCTCCTATTAGTGGTTGAATTGTCACGTCCTTATTCTTAGTTGCGTTGTGTGTCTAAAGTCGTAGGGTATGCGTATGTTCCTTAACTCTTTGAACTTACCAAAGGGTCTCGTCTACAAAACCCACTAGGGATAATAAACTCTTACTCTAAGGCACTCTTTGGATGGTTTAGCTTACAACTACTCAAGGAGCTATATTCTAAGGTTCACAAAGATTTAATCAAGCATTAAGTACACAACGAATGACCTATCGCACTACTAGATCATTAATCAACTAAGATAAGAGACAATCAATCAATATTCAATAATTAAGTTTCATATTCCCTAAGCAAACACACAAGTAAATTAGCCGGACATGGAGAACATGCAAGCATACACACAAATAATCCAAGACATAATTGAATTAATGAAGTAAAACACTTATCTTGGTGTAAGATAGGGTTTGGAACCCTAAAATACTGTACAAGACAGCCTTGGTTCGGTTTAGGTTTTACTCCAAAAGACTACACACCAATCTTGAAAAAATTCGGATTCTATATATAAGATTACATATGCGGCGGTCACCTTATGTTTTGACGGCGTCGGGTCATTGTCATTAGGGTTTTCGTCTTGGCCACGTTAGTCTTGCGACGGCGTCACCTTGTGCTTGTGACGCCGTCCTCTTGAGCTTCGGCGCGTCGGATTGAATCTAGGCGATGCGAGTTGCGGACGGCCTTCTTTTTATAACTTGACGTCGTCACTTGAAAATAAGAGTTTTGGCTTCGTCCGTCACAAAATCCTCAAACGTCAATGCAAAGTGACGGTGGCCGTCACCTTGTTTTTCGGTGGAAAATGCTTCGATTCTTGACTTTGGCCATTTTCTTCAGTATATCCGCCCTTTTCGTCCAAATAAGTGCCATTACAGCAATTTGCCTTCATGAGACCTAAAAAGTGAAAAGGAACGATATTAAGTAATAACGAATACAAAAGTGATCAAATAAGGGCTTAAATGACCCCTCAAAAAGGTACCTTTTAAAACCTTATCAGTTACGACTCAGTCGAGCTCTTTTAAGATTCAAACAACGAACATTAAACATTTTTTATCACATTTTAATCACGTCTTCTCCCCCTCAAAAATAGCATATTCGTGATATTTTTTATATCAACGGATTATACAACATTTTTAAGATCTTTTAGGGAGACAAACGGATTTGATTTTAACATGAAATTGGAACATGTTGGTTTTATACTCCCCCTTTAATAAAGCATAATCAATAAAGGGTTTTGGAGGGAGTTATCTTGAGCACAAAATATTTTGAAAGATTTTGAAAATATCTTTTTGAACAATCTTGAAAATGGTGCTCAAGATGATGATGATTTCTCATCAGTTTTAAATGTAGTGCACTGAAGAGTACACTAGAGATTTCTTTAGAAACACGAGTTTTGATTTGAAATAATCAAAAGTCATCATTTTAAGTTCGGGTTTAAATCGTAGGAGTATCTGAAAGCCATTGTGAAGAAATTCTTGAAAATTGACATGTTTTAGAAAACATTTAAAGAACTCTCGCTCAAGCATCTATATATGTCCGTATCATTGTTGAATGACATTTCTAGAAGCACTACGAATATCGATTATCGAGAGACATGTCGAGAGAAGAATATTTTTGGATTTTTGATTTTATATTGTTTTGTATTTTGAAGGTTTATATTTTTTATATTTTGCTTTTTGTTGGTTTTCAAATTTTGTATTTGGTTTTCAAAAATATTTACAAATGAAGCTTTTGAAAATCATTTTCAAGAATATTCGAGAGAAGGCGTTCTAACTCCTCGGGGTTAGGGTTTCGTCGATTCCAATTCGAAACTAAATCGCCAAAGCTTTCTTTTGGAAGGGCTTTAGTAAATAGATCGGCGAATTGGCAATCTGTATTCACGAAAAATAATTCAGCAGTACTTCTTCTCGTGCTCTTTGATGAAGTAGTAGCGGACCACTATGTGCTTAGTCTTTGAGTGATGAACAGGATTGCACGATATAGCTATGACACTTTTCGAGTCATAATACATAGGTATTTTATCGAAAGTAAAACCATAATCTATGAGTTGTGTTCTCATCCATCGAACTTGAGCACAATACGCAGATAGAGACACATACTCGGCTTTAGCGGTTGAAAGTACAGTACAATCTTGTTTCTTTGAAGACGGCTTACTAACTTTTCACCCAAAAATTATGCTCCTCCGATGTACTTTTTTGTCGTAACTTGATCACCTGCGTGGTCCGTATTTGAAAAGGCTATTAGATCAAATCTGGATTCCTTCGGATACCAAAGTCCCATGTGAATGGATTTCTTCAGTACAACGAAGATCCGTTTAACCTCTTTGAGGTGCGGTTGTAGGCCTTTCTGAAACCGTGCTAATAAGTAAACAACAAAATGAATATCAATGGGGTGAGATTAGGCTAGCATGAGTTACATGAGAGAACCAATCATGCTCGATATTTCTTGGATCGATGGGTTTCCCAAATAAATCGACTCCAATTTTTGGTAAAGTTACCATTGGTGTACCGACCCAATCACAATTATCCATACCATGATTTTTCAAAATCACAGTTGTATATTTAGATTGATTAATGAAAATTCCACGAGGGGATTGATGTATTTGTAAACCAAGAAAAAACTTTAGTTCCCCATCATGGACATTTCATATTTGCTTTTCATGAGATTTTTAAAATGTTTTGAAAGATTTGGATTAGTGGACCCAAAAATAATGTCGTCCACATAAATCTGAACAATCAAAATGTCATTGTTGTATTCTCGAGTAAACAAGGTAGGATCAACAGTTCCTTTGGTGAAATTGTTTTTGATCAAGAAAGAAGATAGATCGTCATACCACGCTCTCGGAGCTTGTTTCAAACCATAGATTGCCTTTTTGAGCTTATAAACGTAGTCTGGATGTTCCATGTCGATAAAGCCTTCTGGCTGACTCACATACACTTCTTCTTTCAGAGTTCCATTCGAGAACACACTCTTTATGTCCATCTGATAAACCGTGATGTTTTTGTGAGTTGCATATGCTAAGAAAATCCGGCGCTTCAAGTCTCGGTATCTTGGCTGAATGACTCTTCAAAATCAATTCCTTCTTCCTATCTATATCCTTTGGCCACAAGATGAGGTTTATTGTGAATTACAATCATTTCTTCATCCTTTTTTGTTCTTCCATAACCATTTGAGATCAATGACTCGAACTTCAATTGGTCTTGGAACCAGATCCCATGAGTCATGTAGACGATATTGGAGAAGTTTTCTATCCAAGCGTTTTTTTCCATTGCCTCTCGAATGTTCTTTGGTTCTTTAGTGCTGATTGAGCAAAGGTAAATGCACAAGTCGCAGTGCGGGTAAGTTGGCGTCTCGTCTCGAATTGGCCGTGAAGGTTCACCAATAACTTGTTCAATTGGATGGTCTTTATCCACTTCAGAGTAGGATACGTTGGTTTAACGTATGCGAGGTAGATGGTTCTCGGAAGATTGAAGATGATTCAGCTGATTCCGTAGCAAACGGGTTTTTGAATACGTCTTCATCTAACATTGCATCGTTTTGGTTTTCTGTAGGTTCTTCTTGAAATGATATGTTTCGGTTTTGCTCATCAACTGTTGGTAGAACTAGAGTAGATGTAGATGATGTTGATGGAGTTGGAGCATTGGTTTCGACTGTGGTAGATGCATCTCGTTGGTGGTGGTAGATGATTTTGAGCGGGTGAAGCGGAATGATGGTTTGATGCATTTGTCGAAGTTCCACCATAGTATTCATCGAACATTAACTCGAAGAAATTCTCCCATTCTTGTTCTGAAGGTTTATCAAACAAAGTTGATGGAGTGCTTTGGGGTACGAGTCCTAAACTGATGTGTCTAGAAGTATGCAGGTTAGGTTCGGGTCCTAATCTGTTTTGATTAGAAGCCATCGGGTTAAGCGTGGGTTCTAGAGCGAGTCTCTCAGAAGCCATTTGTGAAAGTTTGTCAAAATTCACATTCATCGTCTCCATTATCTTCCTAGTTCTTACATTTATACACCACGAATGCCCTCGAAGTTATCGAGTATCCAATGAAGATTCGATATCACCTTTAGCTTTCAATTTTCCTAGATCTTCTCTCTGTCGTTTGTCGATAGGATGCAAAGCCGCCAAACACGTGAAAGTATGAGATATCAGGTTTTCTATTGTTCACTAGTTCATATGGGGTTTTATTGAATCTTGGATGGATTAGAGATCGGTTCTAAGTGAAACAAGCAAAGGCAACAACATCACCCATAGAAATAACGATGCACTAGAATAAATTAGCATCGTGCGAGTAGCTTCCACAAGAGTTCGATTTCTTCTTTCAACTACCTCATTCTCATGTGGAGTTCTAACATGCGATGCTCGATGTGATTCCAACATCTTCAAAATAATATCTTAACTCTCGATTTGTAAATTATGTGCCATTGTTCCGTTTCTTACTACCCTACTAGAGCTTGAAGAAGTACTTGAATACGCTTCATAAAGGTGATGATGATGCCGGTGCTTCGCTTTTGACCTCGAAACTTAACCCATGTATATCTTGAATAGTCATCAACGATAACAAGAATATACTTTTCCCATTAATGCTTTCAATTCTCATTGGGCCACATAAGTCCATGTGCAACGTATGCAACTTTGCTTCGAACTAGGTGCGGATTGGGTTTATATGATGTTTTTTTGCTTTTTCCTTGTTCGCATAATGGACATAAGTGATCCTTGGTGTATTTGAACTTTGGAAGTCCGGTGCCGTTGTCTTTGGCAAGTTTGTTGATGGTGTTGAAATTGAGATGGGATAATCTTCTATGCCACAACCAGGACTTTGTTCCAGATGCTCGAGTCATAAGACATATTGGTGATGAAGAGGCCATTTAGTTAATGTCGATAGCATACAAGTTTGTGTCACGATTCCCAGTTAAGAGATCAATGCCATCCAAGTTTCTAACAAAGCATGAATTTCTCCTAAATGCAACCTCTAGATCGCATCACGCAGAACTACCCGACGAAAACAAATTGTGTCACAATCCTTCACATAGTAAACCCAAGTGATCAAATAATTTCCGAAAGGTAGATCTCCATAACCCATGATAGCTGCTACATGATCATTTCCAAAGCATATGGTTCCCATGAATTTCGCACAAAATTGATCAGCAGCTTTAGATTCCCGATCATGTGCTTGGAGCAACCCGAGTCGACGATCCAAAGACATATTTCGATAACATCCAAAATACAGAAGATGTTTTTGTAAACCGTTTTGATTTTGGTTCCTTTGGGTTAGAGGTAAAATCCTGATCACACTCATAGAAGTTTTCTACCGGGTATCTTGGTTTAGCACTCATTCTACCATTCTGGAGTGTGAAAATTCTACCCTTTGGTTTCCAAATATCATCCCTAAAGTAAACACTATGCTTCTTATCAGTAGTGTAAGACCTAAATCTTGCAACTAGACTTCCTATTGGTTTAGCGTAAGTTCTTTTTGGGACGTTCTTCTGAAGAGGCTGATCATTCACATTCTTAGAAACACAATCATCTTGAACATTAATTAAAGATTTCTTGCAAGTTACACAAATAGATTCAACACATTCATTAAACATAGCAAGTTTCATAGGTCCATTACATTCAGATGAAATGTCTTTCTTATTAAAAGCTGCAAAGTCCTAGGGTGTTCTTCTACTTTCTTTTCTTTATTCAGCGACTACTCTTAGAGCAAAGAGACTCTATTGTTCCTTATATTGCTCTTAGGCTTTAGTCTGCTGCTCCTAGAGGTGCTTTCTAGTCTTGTAGAAGGTAAGGCACATGCATTAGGATTCACATTGTTGTCTAGAGAAGTGGTTTCAGCTTTCCTAGTCTCTTTAGAGTGCTTGTTTAAACTTATGTCGTTTGTTCCATATGGTTTAATTGTGGAGGCAGACGCATTAGTGGTACTCATCTTAAAAAGGCCGGTTGCTAAAACTTACGGTTTCTCGATAACCGCTTTTTATTTTAAAAGGCCGTGCTAAAACTTCGATCGACCAAAGTAGTTTCCCCTTGAGAGTGCTTAGTGAGTAGCCTAACTAGCTTTTCCCTTTCAGGTGTGTTTGAGCTAAGGATGGTGCAAGGTAATCGCTGTTTCTCTAAGGGGATGCACCGAGCATAGATAACATGGTGTCACGTTGGGCTCGTCTCGTGGTTATATTGACCCGGGAATTTGTGCTAGTTGGCGGTGAACCTTGAGTGCTAGGTATGTTGTTATTCGGAAAAGAGTAAGTGGGGTGGAATGTGTTTAAATAATAATTAGCCAACCTTCTTTCCTTTTACGAGTTGTTCCGTGTTTTAAGCCGACAGTTGATGTGACCCTGAATGTAGTGCAACCCTTTTCCTTGATGAACCCTAGTACTCTATCTATTGTTTGAAATCGGTGTTGTGAAGTCATATAATCGAGATTGCACCACGGTACCCCTAAGCTACCGACATCGGTTTCTTGAATTGTTCGACTTGAGGAGTTGATCTGAGAACTTGATGTTCGTAATGGGACCGCATAGGTCCTTCTTGGAAGAGTATTGTATGCAAGTTGACACAGTCGTTTGATGCATGTAACTCCCCCAGTGGTTTTCTTGTGAAGCTTCTAGCCAACTGGTGTTCCTCATTTTCGAGTGTTTGTCGACCTTCCTATGAGTGAGTGAGGTCGTCCATCTGGACATGTCCTAGGTGGTCGCTAGTTATGTCGAAATTTGAGGGGTTGTTCACAAGACATGTTTGGCTGAGAAGTTTGTGTAGAAAAGGAAAAACATTTGGGATTTTTGAGTGAGAAATGAGTGAAAATAGGTGAAAATTTGTGAGAAATTTGTAGCTATTTCATTTCATGTCCTCACGGATGGCTTCATGTTTACATATAGTATGTAAATCAATTTAAGATATGGGATGAGAATGGTTTTGTAGTTTGGTTTCCCGTGTAGAACGGTAAGGACCCGATGAGAATGATGAAGATCAAGAAGCTCGGGTAACACTTAAACAAAGACCTACTTGATAAGCAATATTTACACAAGTGTGAAATTTATGAATTTGTGTATGACGCCTTCTATTTCAGATTCGTACATCTTAACCATTAGTGACGTTAGGAGAATTGTCTCATGCACATGTATTATGCGGCTTGAGAGGTATTACCAGGTCTAGCTCGGCCTGTATGTTTATGGTTCTCGTCATGGATTGACTTGTGAACCCTTAAGTAAGGGCTTATTCGAGCGTGTGATTAGTGGGCTTCAACCACTAATATTGATACACTATCAAGATTCTTATTAGCCGAAAAGGGTAAGCGATTCTTCACGACAATGAATTGGGCAAAAATGCATATGATGTAAAGGAAGGTGAAAGATGTTGATGATCAAGATACGTTGATCTACCTTAGTGGAGAAACTAATGATTGAAAAGTCTGAATAATTATTTACATGTCATTGTTTGGTATGAGGACATTGTTAACCTAGGGAGATTGTTAGTATGAGAAGATTGTTAGCTTCGTGAAGTATTGATCATGGATTTAAGGAAAATGTCTACAAGATACAAATGTTGAACAAACAAAGTTAAGGCCATGTTTGAAGACCCTAATAATCAAGACAAATCAAGTCATGTGATAAAAACAAATAAGAAGTAGATGATCAATTGATTCAAGAGAGGCTCGAACTTCGAGTATTCAAGAGATGTAAGGAAAGCTACATCATAACTCGCAAGTATTCAAGAGAACATCCAAACAAGTAAAGATTTGTATAAGAACCCAATGATGTACCCTTAGGGGGAGATTGTTAGAACAAAAAAAGTGTAAATCATTATCTAGGTTCTTATATGTAAACCTTTTACTAGATTAAGGCTTCGATGTAGGTTTATGTTAGTTTTATTAAGTTAGTTAAAGTCACGTGACTAATATGTGAGTCACGAGACACGCTATGTATTTGGATTGGTTATGAGCCTTGTGACATTGTAGTCACGAGGGAAGATTTTGGTTCCAAACATTGGAACATATCTTCTAAAGGTATACATACCCCCATCACCTCGCAAGTTGAGTTTGGACTTTGGATGCAACACTAAATTCTAGTGTGTTCTTGTGTGTGAAATAAAAATAGTTTTCTCCTATCGTCCCTCTTTCTAGTTTATCATTAGTCTAACAGTCTAGATTATCACTATGATTAAGCTTGATTATATTTGATCCAACATTATCCCTTAGTAGCAATTCAATGTTTGTTATCTCAATTTTGTAGGCGCTGATGTTCACCTTTACTACTGTTCACAATTTTTCTGCTTTCATGTTTGCGCATGTGTTTGGGCCTAAACTTGTTAAACGACATCATTGAGTTCACCTAATGTATATATCTGTCATGTTTTAACCAAACGTGTTCAATTTGGTATAGCGGTTATATGTTTGAGTCATTTAAGATAAACATGTGACAAAGCATTTAATATTTTACTAAAATTAAAACTGTAGCATTGCATTCGACCTAAATGTCTACTAAATAAGTAAAATTCAGTAAAACTAATAATTTAACGATGAATTAATTACATAAATGGTTCTTGTAGTTGATACATAGTTGCACATTTCGTCCCTAACTTTCAAAAAGTACACATGTCAGTCCATTTTGCATTGACCGTCCTTTGACCAAACCGTCGTTAGTTTTGGTCAGTTAACTGATCACGCGTGCTCGTCACGCATGAGGGCAAATTATCATTTTTCCTATAGGGATGATTTTGTAACCGACCTTTATTTTTTTTTAAACATTTTAATTTTTTTAATAAACTAAAAAGGCATAACGTGGCTCAAACTCCGATCTCTCCACTACAAAGCAATGCCTCAACCACTGGAATAAGCATCCAGTGGCGCATTATACCAACTAAATTTGGTTTTATCCATTTTATGGCCGAGTTTATAGCAAATAAACCGGTTTTTCCTATCTGATTTACTTGGGAAGGTTTTAAGGAGGCAATCTATTTTTGGTAATATTATATCTTATGCTCCTATATGTTGCTCACGTTTCTCTTGGAAGCCTTTGATTTGATGCATGGAAGTGTCGTGATGTATCTTTTGTTTCTAGCTTTTCGGTTTTGGTTGTATAGTATGTAGTTAGAGTTGTTAGTGTTTATGGCATGTCATAAATACCATTTTAGTGGTTCGTGTCATGCTTTTGCTTGAGGTTAATGGGGTACTTTTGCCACATTTTATTTGTACTAAACGTTGTGTTTTTAATATATTTTTATCTGCAACCATTTGCCAAAAAAATAATAATAAACCGGTTTATGCTTGGACCGGTCAGTTCAGGGTGAACTTGGTCGGTTCCCCGGGTGGGTCCAGATCCATTTGCTCGTTTGCATGCTCTTTCTTCCGGATCCTCGAGGCTTCATTTAAACTCGATAAAATGTATAAGTGATCGATACATCGTCCAAAATGTAACACCCCAACCAGACAAGGGTAAAGATATCACAAATACGGTTTCATATCAGAACCTTAAGTACTATACAATACGGAAACCTTTACAAAACTTACAAAGAAAATATAAATAACTTAATAATCAAAATAAATCTAAGATCCCTATTTTCAAATCTTGCTCTCATTTACTCAACCCAGATCGGTATCCCAAAGCTCATCTTGAATGCTTAACACCTACGCGAGAAAAGAAAGTGCGACCGAGCTTACAAAGCCCGGAACGGATATAACTAAACAAAAGCTAAAATAGAATAATATACAATTAACGAAATCACAACGGAATGAGAAATAACGACTTTGAGGATTCGCCGGAAAGCGCAAATATACGTAAATCCGTAAAAACACATAACGCTTAACGATCACCTCGCAACACGCTTATGACACAAACGCAAACACATCGTAATAACCAAACACTTAACATATCAAGAATAAAAGATTTCGTGTCAACCAAACGAAGAGTCTAATGACTAACGGAACAGCTTACCAAAAAATAAACATGGCATACATAAAATCAATTAATCTATATTTAACACACTTAATTCAATATTGTAGCAGCCGAAATAAGCCGAAATACATCATGGCGTCACACATACTGAGATAGAAAATACAAGTAGACAAACTATAACTAAAAGACAAAGACATAACATAGCCATTAGAAATTATCGTAACGATATCATCGTAATACATAATACATTCACTAACATATCATATCGTAATACAAAATATAAACACTCAAAAATACCGAATCATACGTAATACTTAACAATGTAACAGAGATAAAGATTTAGTTATCTACCACGAGCCCAGAACATATCATATTAGAAATATCTTTCTTCTTCAAAAGGTAACCTCATAAAATAATTGAGTAGCTAGCTCCCGAATTTTGTGAAGGCCAGATTACACGACATCATTCACCGTAAAACATATCGATAACGTGATCGGATCTAGGATGCATCCATACCCCTTCCTACATATACAAAATATGCTTCACCATCCAGAACGCAAGTAACATCACTCTACTCGCCTCCTAGAGTCATATCGAGGTGCATCAATCGATGGACATGGAACCCCCATGACTAGTGAAATATTTGGCTCGTGTCAAACTAACTCAGTCAAACAGATTTCCATACATGATCATAATTCATCATAAAGGTCACAGATAACATATCGGATAACTTCATATCATAAGGTTCATATTCAGATATTCAAGTCGAAGTTCATATCACGGTGCATATCATACATTCATAAGCGTAAGTTCATAATCGAAGTTCATAATCACCCATAGCAAGGTTCAACGATTGTGCATATCAAAATCTTCCTAACATAAGTTCACATCAAATATTGCATAGTTCACTAAAACATGTATTTTACACAAGTAACGATCAAACAATCGAAGGGTTCATAGCAATGGCATCGGAAACCCTAGTAAGTAAAATAGAAAAGTGAACGAAAAGAACATCATAAGGAACCTTTACTAAAAAGGTCAGAATATATGTACCTTAAAGCAAATGAGAGGAAAGCAAACGAATGTAGGAATACGAAGATATAACGTCGCGTCTCCTTCAACGAATCTACACGGATTATGATTTATTTAATACTTATTAGTATCATTAATGTCATAACGGATTAATCTCATTAATACTTTTAGATTTGTCAGAATATTCTTATTTTTAGTGACAGACGGAATTACAACATTTTAGGGTATAATTCATTAATTAGCCAAACTTATGGTTTACAAATGATAAATGGTAAACTTAAGGGTTTAATATGACAAGTATCTTATTTGAGGACTTATATGATCATCTTTTAAAGTATAAGGTTTATAAATGTCAAGAACGGATTTTAGAACTCTCTTTCAAAATAGTTTACACAAGCCTTCATAACTTACATGATTAACCAAGACTCACACGTAACATTGTTCGAAGACAACTAAAATGAGACCATGCATACAATACTTTTAATTCATGACACTTAGTTTCTTACATAAAATCATAACTCACGCATGTTTACATCACTCTTAATACTAACTTGTTATACGTTAAATCAACGGTTATTAATGACCTCAGAACTTACTATTTTCACATGAAATAACAAATTAGCACACCAAGCTTCTTAACCCTAATCGTCTCCCATTAATGTTCTAGGGTTTTCCCAATCTTTCATTATCATATTAATACGCATTAAATTAACATGTTACGGATTTTAACGACTCATCACTTCTCGACACACACATTACTCACATGCAAACCCACCCCTTACTATATTTATGATAACATGAGGTTTCTTCCTACGGACGTACACAACCGACACAAAATTTGACGACACAAGCAGCTCATATTCTCATTCATTCATTACTTACATGCATACATGTGGTACTTAGATTAGATGCATGCAAGGAAGAAAGTTTTAAGAACCCTCGACAGAAAGAGTAAACGACCAGGTCCTTTTCCCCAGCCCACCACCAAATTCGACCATTTTACATCATGTTAACGAGACCAACTTGACCCCCTTTTTCTTCTTATACGCAACTCTTATGGAAATTCACAGTTTTAAAACATGACCCGACTCCAACCATTTACTCGACTCACATGTCTTATTATGTATAATAACGCATGATCATGACCTTTCTTTTACCCTTGTGTTTTATCCTACCAAGCATGATAATATGGTTACTTAATTTAGTGACTAAACAAAGAAAAGACATCCGAAAACTACATGTCCATGCGCCGACCTATACAATTGCAACTTCGGATTTGTGATTTTATGTGACCATCGGTTATGTTATTTGTTATACGGTTTGTAGAGGCAAAACTCAAGTCACTTGTGTGTATGCGATGAATTATGAACGAATAGATCAAGGTGAACAAACAATAACTGAAAAGAGTAGGGGTACCTTAATCCTTAGCGCATGCAAGGAAACGAAACAAAGAAATCAACTTCAAACACCTTTGTCGACCGGTTTGGATCGAATGGAGAAGATGGGTAACAAAAGTGCCGTGACTTTTTAGACTAGGGTTTCAAGTTTTTAAGTCCTTGTGTTTGTATATATAGGTAGTGAAATTTTCGGTTTAGGGAAGTGATGGGTTGGGTTTTGGCTTGGGTCTAACCGAACAACAAACCCACGCCCCTTATGGGCTCTCTTGGCTCTCGGCTCCATTAATCCAAACGAACAAACAAACACAGCCCAAGTTGGTTCCCAAATATCGAAAAAAAAACAAGGCCCAACTGACGGCCTAATATTTTAGCGAGACGCGAAATTGGCCGCATCTAAATCGATCACGTACACATATTAGTAAAGTTTTTAATTATTCGTAAGTTAGGTTTTAAATTCGTTAAATGTTCATAAATGGCTTTTACATATTTTATAAATTTCGATTTAAAGGGTATTTTAGTCTTTTGATATGTTTTATATTTTTAGGGTTTTACAAAAAATTTACTTTTTTGCCCCATTTTAAATTCCTCATACCTACAAAGTAAAATACTCGTCCGAAAAGTCGTTGTTTTACTTTATAGGTACAAAGAACTAAAAATGGAACAAAAATGTGAAATTTCGGAAGAGTATCGATCACGTATATATTTTTGTCGAAGTCCAAATGAATTCCCGAGGATACTGGAAGAAGGAGCACGAAAAAACGAGTCCAACGGATCCTCGGGGATTCATTTGGACTTCGATAAAAATATATACATGATCGAAATTCGTTCGAAATTTTACGTTTTTGCTCCGTTTTCAGTTCTTCATACCTACAAAGTAAAATAACGATTTTTCGGACAAGTATTTTATTTTGTAAGTATGAAGAATCGAAAACGGAAAACAAAAAAAAAAAAAAAACCTAAAATTTCGGACGAGTATTGATCACGATACATTTTATCAAAGTCCGAATGAAGCCCAAGATACCTGGGAAGAAAGAGCGTAAAAGAGGAGTCCAACGGACTTAGCCCCGCCCCTAAGAATGCTGCCTCTGTTGCCCACACCATGAACCGCCTAACCCAAGCTTAAACCAATTTATTTGCTAACCCGACCATTAAATGGATAAAACGAAATTAAGTTGGTATATTAACACCATTGATGTTTATTCCAAAGAGTTTGAGGCGCTGGTTTGTGAGGAGAAGACAAAGTTCGAGCCTTGCCATGCTAGTTTAAAAAAAATAAAATTGAAAGGTCAATTTCAAAATCGACCTTGTAGGACAAATGACTATTTAGCCTCTTACGGACAAGCACGCGTGACATGATTTAACGGCCAAAACTAATGACAGTTTGGTCGAAGGATTAGTCATTATAAAATGGGTGCCAGTGATTGCATACACTCTCGATTGATAGGGACACTCTAATTTAGAGTGTATTGACACTTATATCTTCATATGATTTTTACTCATTTTCACCGTAAGGATATAATGTCAAGATACTCTAAATTAAGATCTTAATCAATTTGGTAAGTGTCTGAAATCACTTCTCAGAAAACGACAATAACATAAAAGATTTTAAATGACAGACACTCACCTTTTGACGCAGACACTCCATCCCGGTAATAAACAAATTGTACAGTTTATAAATTTTGCTTTATAAAGTTGTACATTGAAGTGTGCAAATCAAACACAAATTTATACAAATCATCTCCCACCGGTGTAATTTTTTTTAAGTAAAGGACAAAAAGTGCAAATGTCTCTAATCATAGGAACAAGCTATGTAATTAACTCTTTAATGATTGAAAGTAAATACATTAATCAACTTACAAATCTTACGCCATTGGTGTAAAAAAAAACTGTTAAAACTCTCCTCATAATTAGCCTCAAAATCTTATACATACCATCACCTACGCACACATCCAAATACCAAAAATATAAACATAAAGACTCTGAATTTCAAGTCCTTCATTCACCTATCAAAACCCCCGAAATCACACCTCCCAATTATTCATCTTAAACTTGTTCTTCATTATCCATTTATCCAAAATAGGGGGTAAAACAAAAACTATAATAATACAAAACAGAAACACACACACAACATGTGAAAACCCTAATTTTACCCCAAATCCATATCAACTGTTTTTTCTTTTACCGAAATTAACCCATTTGACTATATACTACGGAGTATTATTTTATCTTGATTTTGATAATATCTAATGAGACCACCAACAACAACATCACCACCATCATTCATTATCATATCATCTTATTAAAATTCCCCATTCTTCATTCAGTCCACATCTCTGAATATTAAAAAACCCAAAAATTCATTCAAATCCCCTTTTTGACCATCAAAAACCAATCTTTTTATCAAGAATTTGATCATTCTGGATACCCTTTTGGATAAATAACAAAACCCATATCACATTTTTCCAAAATTAAACAAAAATCCATTTGGGTATTTTCCAATTTTCCAAATTTCAAGGTTTTTTGTTTTTAAAAAATGAAGTCATCTCATTTGGATAATACCCCATCAACACCAGGCAAATGTAAGATGGATAAACCCAGTTATAATTATAGATTTAGATTGCATTATTCATATTTAGCAAAACTTACATTTTGGAGTTTTGTTTTTTTAGGATTAATTTATGTTTTCTTCTTTAAATCATCAGTAGTACCATCATCATCATCACAAGCATCTATAGCATCAGATCTATCACGTAGATCATTAAAAACCAATTCATGGGGTGGACCCGGTTGGGAAAAACGGGTCAAATCATCATCTAAGATCCGATCAAAAAATGGGTTTTCTGTTTTAGTAACAGGGGCAGCAGGGTTTGTAGGGACTCATGTTAGTGCTGCTTTGAAAAAAAGAGGTGATGGTGTTTTAGGTCTAGATAATTTTAATGACTATTATGAGCCTTCCCTTAAAAGAGCTAGGCAAGCGTTACTCGAAAGAAGTGGCGTTTATATCGTGGAAGGCGATATAAATGATGCTGAGTTAGTGCGGAAGTTATTTGAGGTAGTGAAATTTACTCATGTTATGCATTTAGCGGCTCAAGCTGGTGTTAGATTTGCTATGAAAAATCCTAAGTCTTATGTTCATAGTAATATTGCCGGTTTTGTTAATATACTTGAAGTGTGTAAAAATGCTACTCCACAGCCTGCTATTGTTTGGGCATCGTCTAGTTCTGTTTATGGGTTGAATACCAAAGTACCCTTTTCGGAAAAAGATAGAACTGATCAACCCGCTAGTTTATACGCAGCCACTAAAAAAGCCGGTGAAGAGATTGCACATACTTATAATCATATTTATGGGTTGTCTTTAACTGGTTTAAGGTTTTTTACGGTTTATGGACCATGGGGTAGACCAGATATGGCTTATTTTTTCTTTACCAAGGACATTTTGAAAGGAAAGACGATTCCTGTTTTTGAATCGGCTAATCATGGAACGGTTGCTCGTGATTTTCACGATATTGATGATATTGTAAAGGGTTGTTTAGGTGCTTTAGATACTGCTGAGAAGAGTACAGGTAGTGGTGGTAAGAAAAAAGGGGCTGCTCAACTGAGAGTGATTAATTTAGGAAATACTTCCCCTGTTCCTGTTTCGGATCTTGTTAGTATTTTGGAAAAGTTGTTGAAAGTGAAAGCAAAAAGACGTGTGATGAAGCTGCCTAGAAATGGTGATGTTCCGTTTACTCATGCAAATATTAGTTTAGCTCAAAGGGAGTTTGGGTATAAACCTACAACGGATCTTCAAATGGGGTTAAAGAAGTTTGTTAGGTGGTATGTTAGTTACTATGGTTCGGGAAAGAAGAGTGATCAATGAGGACACGGCACAAAATGGAATTGAATGGAGAAAGTGGTAAAGTTCTTGAATTGTTATTCGTTTTGATATATTCACATGTTTGTTTTGCTAAATCTCGCTACTTTTGGAACAAGTTATCTTGTTTTCGACTGTTGGTATTATATGATGACGTCATATAAGAATGGAAGAAAAGAGGGGTCACACGGGAACAAAATTTTGTTTCGGCATCTTAAGCTTTTGTGGTTTAACGGGGTCCTTTTAGTTGTACCGAAGGAATTCAAGATCTTTATGTTGTAGCATTATTATGGTAGGACTGATGACTTATAGAACAAATTCGCTTGGATTGGTGGACTTGTATCATTTTTTTGGAATTTTAATAAGTAGAACACAATAGTTTGAAATCTTCATTGATTTTTTATTTAACTTTTAGTCTTTTACATTGTGTGTATTCTGTATGTTTGACTTTTAAGAGTCCTTGTTACATTTCTTGATGCAAGTTTGACCTTTGTGAATTCTTTATAGCTCATCATTTTTTATTTGTTGTTTTTCTGGATTTTGGATATATATAGTTCTCTCAGCATAACCATAGTTGCTGAATGTTGTCCTTTAGATTTGTTTATAGCAATTTAGAGAGTAAGAACTTTTTTAACGCTTTATTCAACAAAGGTGACGCTTTTTAATACTTCCAGGATTCTGAATATGAAACTCGTTGGATCTTGTGACATTTGTATTGGTTAGAATGTTTCTAGTTGCACATTCATTAGTATGCATTGGTCGTCTATATATGTTCTAGTAACGAAATATGAGTAAGCTAAGTATGTTACAAGATTCTGGAATGGAAACCGGTGTGCAAGTTTGTGAATGCCAGTTTCTGAATGAGTTTATAACTTCTTCCAAGTACACCTTAAGGGTCACAGTGATTTGAAAATGTAGAAGTGTGACCATGGTTTTTCAACGGAGTGTTAAGGGATTGTGGAATAGGTCGGGTAAATTTGGTTCTCACAAGCTCTGTGTTCTTGTTTCTAGTGCTTCATGCACATCTAAACATGGGTTGATCCAGTTGCAGATAAGATGCTTCGTGACGGAGTTAAACCACGTCCAACAGTTTGTTAGTTCCCTTAAAAGTTTATAACCTGAAATGAAATGCTTTGAGCAAATGCGTAGTATCAAACCCAATTGAAAAGATCAAGGCATGCTTTGATGTTGTGGTTCAAACAACTTTGGCTACATAGTGATACAGAAATCGAGTCGTTTTGATTTGAAGCCTTCAAGATATGCTTAAAGAGGAGATCAAGGTTGTTTCACACTCACCGCTTTTGAATCTAAATAGGATTTTAAACCTAGCTAACTGGATGGATTGGTTAGACAATCCCATAAATTCTTGTATGAACACTTTGTAACTTTTTTTTTCTAACTATTTGCTAGATGTTGTTTGATGAATCACCATTAAAAAAAGAAGTATGTAGTGGAATTGTAACGCATATGCTGACGGTCAAACTTATTGGACTAAAAATACGGAGTACCCAACAATGTGCAATATGCAGTTGAGTTTTTCCTTTGGAAGAATGAATAAATTTTCTTGTTTTTATAATTAGGGAAATGTTAACAACAACCTTTATTGTGGTTAACAACAAATTCCACTTTTTTTGTTTCAAAATAATGCTAAAATTAAGACATGAGTAAAAACATTTGTTACTTTTTTCGCTTATACAAACAATGAATGAAATGAACGACAAACGTGTTTAATGATTTTGTTTGGATAATGCATAATTTTTTGAATAAAAGGTGAAAAGTTTGTTGTTAAAGACAACTCTTAAGGCTGTTGTTAGCAAAACCCAATTAATAGTTCTAAATTTCTACTTACTTTATTTAAGTCAATGATTTACAATAAACTATAATACCTACTAATGCATCTATTTTCTCAAGTGAGACTAAAACCACAATCTTTTGGTTAGAGCTACATCCGAATAACATTAAGACATAGGCCGTTTTGTACATATTTGTGATTATTTTTGTATTATTTGGGCAAGCCGACCACTACCAACAACCTCGTGTCGTATGGGTGACTTAATGTTATTCGGATGTAGCTCTAACCAAAAGATTGTGGTTTTAGTCTCACTTGAGAAAATAGATGCATTAGTAGGTATTATAGTTTATTGTAAATCATTGACTTAAATAAAGTAAGTAGAAATTTAGAACTATACTTTATTTAGTAGGTATTATACTTTATTTAAGTCAATGATTTACAATAAACTATAATACCTACTAATGCATCTATTTTCTCAAGTGAGACTAAAACCACAATCTTTTGGTTAGAGCTACATCCGAATAACATTAAGACATAGGCCGTTTTGTACATATTTGTGATTATTTTTGTATTATTTGGGCAAGCCGACCACTACCAACAACCTCGTGTCGTATGGGTGACTTAAAGATAAAACTATCAAAGCGAGTGCTTTAGGCCCCAAATTATTAAGGTCCCCAATTTTCTAGGGCACCACTATTTTAGTTGTGGCATCTTTTCTTCAGCAGTGTCCTTAAAAGGTTCATAACTAGGCTAATACACTAAGTGATTAACCGATCATATTAGTATTGATAACAAAAACAATAGATAAATCACTAATAATGATGAACATAATGTTTGAATTAATTACGCTAACTCGATCTATTGATTGATGATGATTGGTCGTGTATTCTCCCTTGGAATGTAGCTTGAATCTAGTGGAAATTGCCTCTTGACTGAACCCTAGTCGTCCTTGGAAGTGAATGGTTAATCGTGATCAATTATGGCTTGTATTTATAGGTTTCGTTGGGCTCGTGGTTATTACGGCGTAAGCTTAAGTGAGCCTTTACGCTGTAGAGCTCTCAAGTGAAAAATGCCTCAAACTTTCATTAACTATGACGTAGAGCTAAGTGCTCTTATAGGCCATAGAGATCATGGCAACCAGTGATCAACAAGTCTTAATTTTGTATACACTGTATATCAACATGCGTCAGTACGGCGTATATCTCTCTGGAAAACAATGCTTCCAATTTCCTCGACTACGACGTAGATCATATGGCTTGTCTATGACATATATGCTTATTTCCAGCTTTCCTTGGTATTTTCTTCAAGCTACATCCAATTTTCGCGTCTTTTGCTTGAATGCTCATATATTTCCTATTAAGAAAATATGAAGCAATTAAGTATCAAATCTTATACAAAAGGAATAATTATAAGCAATAAACATGAAATATTGATAGTAAAAACACTATACTATTTGATGTTATCATTATACAAGGCCATCCTCACTCAAAATTTACATTTACATCTAGTCTTTAATTTTTCTTTTTCTTTATTGCAATATTTAGCTATTATTGATGTGATACCTAATCTTTTGTAAATGTGCTCAAATTGTCGGTTAACCAGAGTTACTCAGTTTGGTTTTTTGTTTTTTTTTTTATGAAAAAAATTACACCCAAAAACCAAACCAAAAATGAATAAAATCGAACGAAACCACCCAATTTATCAATCGCTTATATCGGTTTGAAGTCCATAAACAAAAAAAAAAGTAGAGCTACAAATTTTGAAATACAACCACAAATCCCGTCACGGATTAAATAAACAAGTCAAAAAGGGTTTTTCTATCTTGTGATTTTGGGGCACAAGATAAGAAGGGAAAAAAATACATAAAAAGTACTTAAGAACCCACAAAAAATACATTTTTTTATAAGTACTTGAGTTCTTTTTTGTGAGTCCATGAGTACTTTTTATTTACTTTTTCCCTTCTTATTTTGTGCCCCTAAAGTACAAGATAGAAAAATCCAGTCAAAAAATATATACAATACACGTTTATTCGATTAATAATAAATTACACAAGGATCAAATCTATACTACTTAAAGCTTATCCCCCTTAATTTAATGTGCAAGGGGGGTTGTGCACAACCAAAAGTACCGTACATACATCTTTATGCATACCAAAATAACTACAAATGATTTCGGTTTAGTATGCCCTCATATTCAATGCAAATTCAGTTTGGTTTATGAAGAGGCTCGAGTTGAAAGAAATTTCCAGTTTGGTTTATGAAGAGCCTCGACTTGAATGAAATATAACCCTGGATTGAATGCTCGGACGTTCACACTAAACACGTATTCAATGTTGGAAGCACAAAAGGGCTGCCAATTTGCAACCTCAAAGAATATGGATCAATCTACAATTAAAACATTACTAAATGGAACCTGCATAAATAAGCCTTACAACCCATTATCTGCACACTCATTGTGGGTAGGCATACAAGTAAAAAAGGACCGTTATCTCTATAATTATGGCCGTAGAAAACGGAGGACCAAATGCACTATTGTTACTGGACGAATTGAAATTGGATGAGACCGGCACGATCGTAGTGATGCTTTGTAGGATGTGGGATATAAATGCTCCTTCAGTCCGATACTTGAGCACTGATTTCTTGGTGTCCGATGCTAAAGTATGTTGACATCCATCACCATGTGTGAAAAACCTGAATAATGCCAACATGTAATACAAAAGTTATCAAATGTCTGTTGTTTGTCAATTTTTTCTTACATACTTTTTATGCAGGGAAATGTTATCCATTGTACCGCCAAGGCAACAGTAGCTCACAATTTCTTGAAGTTAAAAGAGGGTGCTATATATTCGGTAAAAAATTTTGTAGTCATGCAAAACAAAGAAGATTTTCGTATCAGGAAGGACGATACGTTCATGCTTGAGTTTAATGGATCAACAAGCATAAGGAAATCTTTGGTTATATCTAAGGGATTTGTTAGGTATCCGTTACAATTGGTTGATTTTGATCATATAAAGCCCACGGAAAACAAATATCTCATTGGTAATGTGTTGTTTGTTTAGGTATCTTAAAATTAATTGTTTTTAAATATTGTTGCTATAAAAGCTTTTACCTTTCAGATGCTGTAGGTTATGTGACAAATGTGGGTAGGATGAACTACACCAAAACAGGAGCCAAAAACCTTGATTTCTACTTGGCGAATCATAGGTTGAAATTTATATTTGTTGCAAAGGATGTTGTGAAAATGAAAATTTTTTTGCCAATATGTATTAGGAAACTTACTGTTCTTTTGTTTCGATTCCCTTTGTAATCGGGCCATCCATACGGGTGACCGTGGGGAGGGCTTCTGATGTGTTGATTGAGAAGAAGGCGACGCACGTTGGCATGTGTCCTGTAGTGGTGACTTCAACCTCTGCAAAGCAATATAACAAGAAGTGGCTTATGGACTATTTACCTTTTGCATGTTCAACACTTTTCATTTACACATTTAACCTTTGATATTACCTTCTAGATAAGCTCTATCTATCCAGCAGTTCATCCACCCAACTCCTAGATTCCGTCGACATTCATGCGATTAAAGAATTGAATACAGAGATTTGGTGAGAAGCTAATTCTTATTATTGAATATATCCTAAAACCAACAAAATTTAACAAATCATACAATTGTTTGTTAGCATCACTGATGCTTCAAAAGGATCTTTGCGGGTAGACAGCTCTGAACCAAGAGAAGGATCTATCGAGAATCTTCTTATGTGGGCCCGAAATAAAATGAATGATGTATGTATTATTATGCATTCGCCATCTCTATATTATCTTTATAGTTCACAACATTTACGAATCTAATTTATACACACGCCATAATTAAGGCCAAGATTGATAATGTGCGTACTAGAAAGGGATGGAATTTCCCATCGTCGGGGAGACAACCAGAGAAAGGGGCTACTAGAAATAATGGGAGATTTTGGTGCGAGTCATGCAGCAGACCAGTTGAATACCCGGTAATAAGGTAATGCCATATTTGCATTTTATATTTTGATTGTTTGAATGTATTATATAAAATTGCTCACCTTGACATTTACCATGCGCTGAACGTTTCCTTCAGGTATCGTCTTGAACTTGGTATCTCTGATGCTACCGAGCGCATCTGTGGTGGTCCTTTTTGATGATGCGTCCGTTGGATTGATCGGGTTCCCGCCGGCGTTAGTGTCCGATGAGGATGAGGTACAGTTATAAATCCCCGCTTAATTACACACTATTACATCGTTCCCATTACTCACGGTTGCTCTACGGGTTCGACGATCATGCAAACTTTCCATCACCTATATCTGACCTCATTGGGACAACACACATGTTTGAAATCAAATCTCACACGTATTATGAATATGGAACATTCGAGAGTTTTACGTGTTGGAAAGTTGACCCACATAATACATCAGCTGAACCCACAAGCGCAATCACCGTTGATAATGAAACCGCTGTTACATGCTCATCATCCAAGTCACCCGCTCGATCGCCAACCCTCACTACACCGTCCAAGCCTCAGAGGATAGGAAACGAAAAGGTAGTCGAAACCCAAAAAACAATACAACATGTATTTGTATAAAGTCACTTCTGATAGAATTCCATTGTTTGCAGGGTGGTTGTTGATGATTCAACTACAGAACATGAACTGCTGCTGGTTAATGATGTACAAGGTGATGCGTCTGATATTGCAAGTAATAATACATCTTCAACATCCAGCCCACCGTTCAAACGGCTGATAAAGACCAACCATGCAAATGATAATAAAGATGATAGGTCAGCGATCTTAAGACATTTGGGTGACAACAAAATATCTTTACCCTATCTATCTTGCTACTACAGTACATCTAACATAATAATCATGTTCCGTTGTATGCAGTGTTGATATTGATAATTTGGACGCGGTTGTTGAACTGATAACTGTCGACATTGAGCAGGATGATGATAACAACACCCTGCCCGTCAAGAAGAAACAGAGACGGTTAGCACATATTGACTTACACTTTTTTCCGCTAACCCTTTTACGTTTGCCTGCATAATAACACGTTTCTCCCTATATATTTTGTAAACAGGTTTGTGGTTGAAGAATCTGAATGACCGCATCCAATGAGCGCCCCATCAAGCCTTTATAAAACGAATGCTTTTGACAATAATAATACATTTGATAAAAACTACTCTTGGGATTTTGTTTTACTTTTGTTTTAATTGTTGTTTGGAAGACACAATAATTAGCCGTTCCATTACATTTGGTTTTGTTTTTTTTCTGACAACATGTTTTGGTTTGCCATCAAACAAAATATTGTTTGTTTTTGTGCTAAACTCCATTTCAGGTACCTCCAAGATGAACATAATGTGGCTTTGGACAATTTCTACATGAGATCAAATAGCTATGTGTGTTAGTAATGCCAGATGACCATGAAAGCAATTGTGGTTCTTTTGATTTTTCCATCAGACATTGTTACCAAGTGTAATGTTTAATGTACAAGATATTTGTTTAGGTATCTTAAAATTATTAATCCTTTTTCAGTTTCTCCATCAGACATGGTTACCAGGTGTAATGTTTCATGAACAAAATAAATATGTGAATGAACCATATATTTATATTAATGAAAATAATATCTATGTCGTTTACTACTTTTCCTGTTGTATCCCCTTTTTTAATCACTCCTATAACCCTTTTATGTGATGAACATGTAACCAAACATCCAATTAATGAATCCTATTTCTGTATAATTCTCTAACTCTCCTATAGTATCCCTATTTTCATTCACTCATATAACCCTTTAAATAATTGATCAACTTAAAGTACACAACGGGTCATCTAAATTCATGAATACATGTGATTGATTCATTGTGAATACTTAATAAAAAATTTTTCAAAACCTTCGGAAATTACCCAAATGTTAGGACGATGTTGTTTTAAATCTCAAATGATACAGATATTGAAGATGGTTATGATGCTTAATGCAATCACCAAGATTGCCTAAAATCGACTTTATTATATACCTAATGAATTAAATAATGACTGTAACATTATGTTTGGTATGAATTATATGAGTTTGAAACCCTCCTTCTATTTATATGTATTTATACCATCCACTACATATGTTTACTTTACACATACATTATTATTTTATACATGACAAGTGTGATATAAACTTATCTTATAAGGCAATTTTTTAAACATGTTTATTCCTGCATTATTTTATAACAATTAAGAGTTTCTTACTTTCTACATATGTTATATAGATGAACCATCCTGAATTTGTGTGTTATACATAACAAGTTATTATTTTATATTGGAAAAAAATCAGTCTCATTATTAAAGCAATAATAAGAATCATAAAAACCTGTAGATACTTACCATAGAAGCCTGTTCATTGTTCATTACACTTATTGCATCAGTTCACCACTAGAATCCCAAGAGATGCTTTAATATACATCTTGCTTCTATATCTTTCCAAACCTGCAAGGTTATGTGTTGCATAATTGATACATATCATCCAAATACTAAATGAATACAGGTACATTTCAATTTAAAAAAATACTATACCTCCCAATTATGTATATGATTAAATCCATATTTGTTTTTCCGTTACAGGGTCAGAAAATGATCATGTTCATGTTCCATCCCTGTCAGACATGTTGCAGAAATCTTTCGTTATTGATTCGAAAACAATTGTCAGTGAAAGTGGAATAACACAAAGCTATTGTGGTTTATGGCTAAATGAAACTGTCAAATCATTTACAGGTATACACCAGCGCCAAACATTCACTTGCATTATTATAGTGCAACATTGTTGCAACAATTGATACCTGATTCGCGTGTTCACCGTAATTTGTTAGGACAAACATCACGCTCAGGGGTGATTTACCAGATATGACAGCGAGTCAAATGCCTTATGCTTCAAATCAACCCTTTATGTATAAAAACGAAGATCAAGGCGTTTAACTAACCAAATTACATTTGTCACACAATTGTTTCCGTAATAATGAATAATACCTTAATGTTATTCATACAGGACGCTCTCACAGCGTGCAGCTAAAAAAAAGCACACGGAGCCGCACATGCATCTGCAGGTAATTTCATATTTAATAATTCATGCCTTATGTTATTTGATGGATAAAAATGTTGTTATTCCCAATAAAATTTACCTTTTTGGCAAGGTGTTTCCGTTGTTTACCATGATATTGGGCATCCATCATTTGAGTGTCAAAATTGCAAAGCGATTATGTGGTATCAGGAGAGAAGCGATAAATCAAAGAGCGCCTCCAACCCAACTTTTTCCATTTGCTGTCAAGAGGGAAAACTTCTTTTTCCAAGATTTAATGAAACGCCTTCACCTCTTAAAGAGTTTATGGACTATAATAATCCTGCAAGTTTAAGATTCAAAGACCAGATCAGGGTATATAATGGCATGTTTTGTTACACATCTTTTGGAGCAAGAATAGACCATTCAATTAACACGGGCAGGGGTCCATATACCTTTAGAGTAAATGGCCAGAGCTATCATCGAATAGGTTCTCTTCTTCCAACACAGGGAATTCAACCTAAATATGCACAGCTATACTTTTTTGACACTGGAAATGAAGTGAATAACCGAATGAGAGCTTTTATAGACAAAGATGGGGGATATGTGTTAGATCCAAGTATAGTAGCGAGCTTAATTAAAATGTTTGATCAATCAAATTCAATTGCTAAGGCATTTCGAATGGCTCGGGATTGGTGCGAGAACCACAATGCAGCCACCTTTCAACTACGGCTGATAAGTGGACATACTACATCTCGGCAATACAACGCACCAACCGTGGCCGAAATAGCAGCTCTAATTACTAATGACTTTGGTGATGGTATTCCTACAAGAGATATTATTGTAACTAACAGGGATGAAGGTTTGAAACGTATTTCTGAGTTGCATTCAGAATACATGTCACTTCAATATCCATTGTTATTCCCATATGGGGAAGAAGGATTTCATGAAAAGATACCATATTACAACAACATGTCTGTACGCAAGACCAAAAGGGCTTTTGTCACAATGAAAGAATACTATTCATATATCATACAACAACGAAATAACCAAGGTACTACACTGCTTAGAGGTGGGCGATTATTCCAACAATACTTGGTGGATTCATATGCGGCTGTTGAAGAACAGAGGCTAAAATGGACCAGAAAAATTCAAGATACGTTACGCGTTGATCTATATCATAATGTTTGTGACGATGTAACAAGGGGGGATACAAGTGCAGCAGGACTGGGAAAACGAATCGTTCGCCAAAAGTTTTATAGGCGGTCTAAGGTATATGATGCAAAACTACCAGGATGCAATGGCTATATGCCGGACGTATGGGAATCCGACTGTTCATCACGTTCATCGCTAATCCAAAATGGCCCGAGATTGCAGAAATGCTAAAACACGTCCCGGGCCAAAAAGTACATGACCGTCCAGAAGTGGCAACACGTGTGTTCAAGATTAAACTTATGAATCGTTAAACGACCTTGCAAAAATTCATATTTTTGGCAAGTCACGAGGAGGTAAACAAAAATTAACCCATACTTTTAATATGTTTACTCTTTTATATATACATTGTGTATTATCTTATGTTTGTTTACGATTATATTTCAGTTGTGTATGTCATAGAATTTCAAAAACGTGGGCTGCCACATGCTCATATCCTACTGTGGCTAGAAGAAGAATTGAAATGCAAAACCCCATCCCAGATAAATGATATAATTACAGCTGAGATACCATGTCGAATCAATGATCCGATGGATATAAAGTAGTGACTGAGTTTATGTTACATGGACCTTGCGGTAAAGATGAAAAAAAAGCCCCATGTACAACTGAGGGTAAGTGCTCAAAACATTTTCCTAAGCCTTTTGTGGTTGAAACAATTGTTGATAATGATGGTTATGCTATTTATCGCTGGAGGAATAATAACGCTCACCATATAAAAGGGAAATTCAAATACGATAACAGATATGTGGTGCCTCACAACCGTTATCTCCTCATGAAATACCAGGCCCACATTAACGTGGAATGGTGCAACAGATCCAAAGCAATTAGTTACTTATTCAAGTACTTAAATAAAGGTCCCGATAGAGTCACAATTGTTATACAAGAGAATGTAAAAAATGATGGTGATACAACAAATGTACAAGTTTTGGAGGTTGACGAAATAAAGAACTATTTGAATTGTCGTTTTTAGTTCCATGTGAGGCGGTGTGGCGTTTGTTTTCATACGACATACATTTCTCATATCCGTCTGTTATGAAGCTGAATTACCACTTGCCGAATCAGCACGCAATCACACTACGTGACTCGGAAAGCTTGCCCGCCCTAATTCAAAGAGAAGGTATCGACATGACCATGTTCACTGATTGGTTTGAATTAAACAAGCGTGATACAAATGCGAATCAGTATACGTATGCTGAGATACCTACACATTACGTGTGGCATGAGAAAGACAAACTGTGGAAAAAACGCAAATTGCAAAAATGCATCGGGCGGATTGTTTACTCGCACCCGGCGTCTGGAGACCGATATTATCTTAGAATGTTGTTGAACATTGCAAGAGGTCCTGATTCTTGGGAAAAACTCATGACTGTTCACAACAAACTATGTTCGACTTTCAAGGAGGCATGTTTTGTGTATGGCCTCTTAAATGATGACACGGAATGGACATATGCTATATCAGAAGCAAGTGTATGGATGTTTGGACCACAGTTACGTGACATATTTGTAACAATTTTAATATTTTGCGATCTTAGCAGACCTTTAAAATTTTGGGAAGAAAATTGGAAGTTTCTATCAGAAGATCTTCTACACAAGAAAAGGAAAATGTTCAATTATCCTGACTTGGAGTTGACGGACGAGCAACTAAAGAACTATTGTTTGATAGAGATCCAAGAGTTATTAAATAGAAATGGTAGATCTTTATCTGAATTCCAAGACCTACCAGTGCCTGACCCAAGGTTACTAACCAACATGGACAATCGTCTCATACGTGAGGTGTTGAATTATGACATGAAACATAGTAAGATTGAACATCAGCAACTTCATTCATTGTTAAATCCCGAACAACGTTTAATCTATGAAGAGGTGATTGAATCTGTCCATGGTAAAAAAGGGAATTTTTACTTCGTATACGGTCCAGGCGGAACTGGAAAGACGTTTTTATACAAGAGTATCATCTCAAGATTAAGATCGGAACGCATGATAGTGCTCGCTGTTGCATCTTCAGGTATAAATTTATACTATGTTTTAAACAGTCAACTATTTTAAAATGGATAAAAATTTGTTACTGATTAACACTTTCAATTTGGGTAGGAATAGCTTCATTGTTACTACCAGGTGGGAGAACCGCGCATAGCCGTTTTGTTATACCGCTTGAATTATTAGAGAACAGTACATGCGGCATAAAACAAAATACACATATGGCTGAACTCATACAGGAAGTTAAACTTATTATATGGGATGAAGCTCCGATGACTCAAAAATATGCTTTTGAAGCATTGGATAAGACGCTCAAGGATATTTTAGGATATCATGATCCTGACAGTAGGAATCGAATATTTGGAGGAGTGACAGTCTTGCTTGGAGGTGACTTTCGACAAGTTTTGCCAGTTATACCAAAAGGAAGCAGGCCAGACATTGTTCAATCGTGCATAAACCAATCTGAACTATGGAAGCATTGCAAAGTATTTAGACTTACACGTAGCATGCGTGTCAACGAGTATACTGAGAATGGGGGGCTTGATACTCGAAAACAAGATTTCAATAGATGGGTTTTGGCTGTGGGGGATGGAAACGTGCCGGCAAAATGCAAAGAAGGAGAGGACGACCCAAGTTGGATTGACATTCCTGAAATGTTCCTAATTAAATCGTGGGATTGTCCAATAAAACAGATTGTCACGAGACATACCCCGATTTTACAACGAGGCAAACTGACGATGTGTACCTCAAAGAAAGGGCAATACTAACTCCTCGGAATGATGACGCTGATGACATCAATGAGTACATGTTTAAACAGTTATCAGGGGAATATGTTACATACAACAGCGCGGATGAGATTTGCAAGGCATCTACAGATAGCCTAGAACAGCACGAACACTATCCGATTGAATTTCTTAATTCCTTAAATTTCCCCGGTATGCCCCCACATGCTCTTCACTTAAAAAAGGAATTGCCAATTATGCTATTGCGGAACATCAATCCAACCAAAGGGTTGTGTAATGGAACAAGGTTGCTGATCACAGATCTAGGCCAGTTTGTTATTCACGCTAAGGTGCTTACAGGTTCAAATATAGGGGATAACGTTGTTATACACAGGATTATACTGACATCAACGCAATCCAAGTGGCCATTTATTCTAAAACGGCGACAATTCCCTGTAAGACCATGTTATGCAATGACAATTAACAAAAGTCAGGGTTAATCACTTAATTACGTTGGCCTCTATATGCCTACTCCCGTATTCACCATGGTCACTTTATGTGGCGCTATCTAGAGTTACCAGCCTTGACGGCCTTAAGATACTAATGGTTGAAGACAAGGACCCAGAGCTTAAGAATTGCACGCGTAACATTGTTTTCAAAGAAACATTCAGCAACCTAACGTAGGAACTATATGCGATGTTCAAACAACAGTTATTTATTATTACTTGGTTGTTTGCCACAAACACTCATAATGTGCATCAGTGCATGATATTGTTCCAACTCTTAACATGTATTCATACTGCACCACGGTTACTCTTTAATCAAATAACCACAAACTGTAGTAGGCACGACTTAACTATACACCTTAAAAAAATTACTATGATACACTTAGACTCAAAAGTTAAATACACCAAATCAGTAGTCAGAAAGCCAACCACCTTCAAACACAAATAACCACCAATAATACAAAACCAACTTCTCGATCCCTCAAGCTACTCATCGCCAGAAACTAAGACAAACAGAACGCACACCCAAGATTAACAAGACTCAGCCGAGAGAATTGGGTGTGACCAGAGCAGGTATTCACACCTCTCAAGGAGGCAGATCAAGAAGTTAGTCACACCGTTTGCACCCTCTCGACCAAAGAAAAGTTGATCTTAAAGGAAATAACATAAACTTAC
Organism: Chrysanthemum makinoi; assembly: GCA_910596185.1. Classification (NCBI taxonomy): domain Eukaryota; kingdom Viridiplantae; phylum Streptophyta; class Magnoliopsida; order Asterales; family Asteraceae; genus Chrysanthemum; species Chrysanthemum makinoi. Next base: position 114,797,760 of record OU343217.1, on the reverse strand, counting down.
CGTGCTATAAAGAAACCAACCACCTTCAAACACAAATAACCACCAATAATTTAACACCAACTTTTCAATCCCTCACCTACTCAATTGCCGAAACTAAGACAATAGCTAAACAACCACAATTAACGGATTAAACAGAACACACACCCAAGATTAACAAGACTCGGTTAAGAGAATTGGGTGTGACCAGAGCAGGTATTCACACCTCTCAAGGAGGCAGATCAAGAAGTTAGTCACACCGTTTGCACCCTCTCGACCAAAGAAAAGTTAATCTTAAAGGAAAGAACGTAAACTTACATTGTGAAAGATAAATGCGGAAACGAGGCACAACACTCTTAGTTAAGAGATATTGATTAAAGAATGTGCCAAAATGAATAGCCTCCGATCTGAAGAGGGTCTCAACACAAACAACCTTAATCACCAATAACCCATTTAACCTGCACAACGATTACACCAATCACCACCGTGATCACCACAACCCTCCTCATCACCACCATAATCTCCACCGCTTTCGCCGTATTATTATTCCCATCCAGCATAACGCGCCACCACACAGCCACCATCATTCACCACGCGACACCACTAACCAAGCTAAAACACCCCACCATCATCCTCATTTCCTCAGATGCTTACCGGTTTTAAGTTTAAGTTTCTTCCTGTATATTACAATTAAAATTGTCACATAAGGAGCTTAAAATCAAGTCAACAAATTTTCTAATAACCAAAACTTAACTATAAACCTTAAAACAACCAAAATTTCGCCTGAGAAAATCATACTCATTCTTAACACATAATTGGACTTTCAAAATATTAATTGTAAATGGTTTTGAACATTATAAGATTCGTTAAAAACAACAATCCAAAGTGATAAAGAAATTAATGTTCTTTGTTTCAAGACACCATCATCATCCTAAACACTATCCATAAAAAACTTCAAACTCTTAGAAATTTCTACCGATAAGTAAAACATATGCTTATTTGTTCAATTTAATCAAAACAAAAATAACCCCATATCATTCTTAAATCAATAAACATCATAAACCAAGTAACACTCAATAAATTCAAACATTTAAATATGCACGCTTTAATTTGATCATAATGAAATCGAATACCTGAAATATTGGAATCAATCGACAGATAATTAGATCCTTTATCATAACCCTCAAAAAAAATATATCGATTACTATTAATCTTGATCAATTTGGCCTTAGATTAAAAACCCTAAATATGTTATTTAGGCGTTATTCGGTATTTTTACCAAGTGTGAGAGATGTGTGAGAGAAAAAGTCAAACGGGTTATACTTTACCCTTTTTAATGTATATTAAAACAAATTAATAATAATAAAAATGAAAATACTTAAACATAATCTGATTATAACATAAACATAACTGATCATAGATCAGTTCCTTCCATTCAAAAAGTTAAACAACTTACATAACCATCATTGACATAAAACCTACATTAACCCAACCAACTACATACATCAAAAGACAAAGAAACTACCCAGCATGCCCTAATCTTCATCATCAGAACTTTCAGCTTCATCCAACTTCTCCAAAAGCTCCTCCTTCTCCAACAAGCTTTGACGACACAAAACAAGCAGTTGAGCCAACAGATCAAGTTTCCTGCGATCCTTCAGTTGTATTTCAAGGATAGCATCATGACCAGTTGCTGCCACGACATTGAAACGAGAAAAAGTGATAGCCGTCTCATTGATTGTCTGCTCCTGTTTGTCAATCACTGCCCTTAACTGACTGCTCTCCTCCCCAATACGAGCAATAAAACCTTCCTCCTCTGCTTTAGCGTGAGTTATCAGTAGCCTGAAAGCATCAACAAGTTTTCCAGTTTGAGTGAGAGATTTCAATTCATCGAGATTTAGTGTAGCTGACATTTTGATTTTAGAGTTACTGTGGATAGAGTTGTGTGTTAAAATTAGGGTTAGATGTAATTGATCTTCGATTATATATACAGAAAATTGTGTGGTCATTATAATTAAGGTGGGTATACAAGAATTTGCAAATAAAACAACACAAACACAATAATTAACGTTCGTAAATAAGAAGTTGCAAAAAAAAAACAACACAAAGACACTGAAGAGGCATTGGATCATTTAATTTGGGTGTTACTGGAGACTTTGAAGTTTCCATGCATAAATGAGAAATGCAGTATTTAGGAAGATGTCCAACATTGCAATATAACACCCTCAATTATACATTTGATATAAAACAAACCCTGCATACACAATGCATTACAATTAACGTCTTAACCTTAAAATACATGCTTATAATTTATAAATCTTCGTTAATTAAAAATTTCGTAATAAAAAAAACAAGCAAAAACACTAAAATTTTTAATACCATCAAAGATATCTAAATAAAATTTACTAATTAAACTCATTCATTTTTTTAGCATTTGACTCTTCCTCACGAACACCGTCTTTAGCTTCCCAAAACAAAGTAACTAATTTTTCAAGCATTACACGATGCCTCTCTTGCGTCTTTCTCAAAGCATCGATCGAATCTAAAGCTACGCCACGATGACCTAACGCTTCCATGTTCAAAATCATCGTGTTGTTTTAGCCATTACACGCCTCAAATGATGACAACAATCAAAAAGCAACTTTGATAATGCATCATCTTCACATGCCTGTTGCACAAACCACAAACGCATACAATCATGCAATTTTGATGATCCTGAAATATTCATCAAATTCTCTAACAACTCAAAATTTGCCATTGAAGAGTACAAATAGTTATATAATTCCTAATAACAAAAGACACAAATAAATAAGAAACAAAACACTTATGTAACTTACTCAAATTAAAATACTACATATGAAAAGACTATGTTAATAAAAACTTTTAATGGAAATAAAGTAATGTAAATACAAAAGTAATTATAACATTATTAGGCATCTAAGTATATATTCCACAAAGATAATATAAACTAAAATAATGATAACATTATTAGCAATCTAAATAATAAATAAAATGCAAATTCTCTAACATGTATCTAAATACCATCATATACAACATTATTGGTAAAAACATGAACCCTCAACCACTATACCGGGCATCGCACGGGTTGAATGAAGCCTCGTACAATATAAGTTCAAACCTATCAAATTGAAACTTTAATGTTCTCATAAATATTACCAACGTTTAAAAAGATGTATAAAACAATAAAAATATTCAAACTTAATCATGCCTTTGAAAGGTTTAATGGATAATTTTAATATATGTATGACCGGATTCGAACACGAGATTTCGGAATTTCACACATTACGTATGAGAATTAATGTTAGAATAATTAATATATAAATGTTATTATTGATTATTTAATCACGAAATAAAACACTTAACGAGAGTTATTATTTAAAGAGTTTTGGTTAGCGATCGTTAAATGTAATGTTAAAGGACTAAAGATGAAATTTGTGATCGGGAAGGATCTAGAACCCCTTTGGGTTCTCAAAACCGGTCGAAGGGATGGGCTAGGGTATTCCTACCTTAACTTGGACTCCAAGATTGTTTAACTATAAATACAAACCCCTTGTATTCATATAAACTAATCTTGGTGACTTGCAAACCTAATTTCGTTACTCCTTTTCCTCCCTTTTGTGTTAGGCCGATCGGTTCCACCCTAAACCCCTTAGGGTCGATTTTTCCTAACTCAAAACATTAGTGTTTGGTTTGTTTGTGATCAAGAACCTAGCTTTTCACATTAACTCGCTACTAATACGTGTGTACAAGAAAGAAGAACAAACACACATGTGTTTGGAATTACTGGGTGATCGACAGGGTATAGTCGGAAATAATAAACCCTAATTTTAGGGTTTAGGGTTTCTTGGTTCTTTGTTAGTTGTGATTGCTTGATTCGCAAAAGGTACGCATATACTTTTAATTCGGTTAGTTAATTTACAATTATTATTCTATCACTTCCGCTGCATGCTTTGATGATGTTTAATGTGTTTTTGATAATTGCTATGATTAGTAAAACCCTACAGTGGCATCACGAGCCGTTAATACGTTGTAATTAATTACCGAAACACATAAAAATTGAATCTTGATGATTATTACATGTTTTTATGGTTTATAGGGTTTTGAAAACTGGAACCCTGATTTTTTTTTATTATATGGGTCGAATACCCATTAATTCTTTAATTAGGTTTATTTTTTGTAAAACTTGTAGAAACCCTAGGATTGCACGTATATTTTATGTGGTTATTATGAATAATTGTTATGTGCCATAACTATATGCGTATCTTGGGATTATTGTTATGAGGAATCCATGGTGGAACATGCATGTTTTGCCATGGATTATTGGTTTTTGATTTGTTTTGATTAATTGTTAAGTAGAATTCACGTATTTTTCATTTGATATACATTAATTTGGGGAAGACCTCAATATATCTAATAATAATTCATTATGTGCAATGTGGTATATGATTGACTAAGGCTTACGTAATCGAATTATCGATGCATGTGGCTCACTTACTATAGTAGGTGAAAGCCCTAGTTAATATATACATGGTTTATACACCTAGAATTGATTATTAGGGTTTTATCGAACAAATTATGCATATGGCTATTTGTTTTTACATATGTTAATTGTTAAGATATATGTATATTATTTGAGTTGGTTATATTTTGATTAATTGCTTTTTGTTTATATTGGTATGACACGTTTGTATGCAAAAAGGGTTATTTCGAGAACATCCCATACCTCCCAATTGTTCCAAGTCCACCTGTGAACAGTCCACAGGTGGATTTTCAAAACCACCCCCGCGGGTTAAGTGAGGCTTCCCTCCGGCAACTGGAACAAGATGAAGAAAACGTTAGGGAGATTATGGAAGAGCAGGCTCGTGAAGAGGCTGCTCGCCGTGAGCAAGAAGCACGGGAGGCTCAGTACCTCCAAGACAACTATTTCGACATAATGGAGAGTCGATACATGAATGGGGAGTTTTATTCTCCGCCAACCAGTTCTGATGGTTGGGACTCGGATGACTCGTTTTTTTTAAGTTTTTAGTAGTTTTATTATGTATTTCATGTTTTTATGTTGTTTTTAGGGAGATTTTGTAGTTTTTTATGTTTAAGCTTATTATGTATTTCAAGTTTTTAGTTAATTTTTCAAGTTTCAGTTTAAAGGTTTCATCATTATGCGTTTGTGTTTGCATTTTTTTCCTCTACGAACCTTTCGAAATCACTATCTTCTAAAACACTTCACCTTTAAATATCACCTTATTAAATTTCATTCAAATTAAATTTCACTATCTAAAAATAAAAGAGAGAGAAAAAAAGAAAAAAAAGGTACAATTCTTTCACCGCCGTGCAGACGGCGTAGCTTCCCACGACGCCGGACGACGAGATACTCCGGTGTCAAAAAGAGCCTCGGCGAGGCGATGACCTGGACGACGAAGGCCACAACGAACTGGACACCGGGTGCTCTTAACAGACAAACAAAAGTGTAGGGCCCACAAAATATTTATATACGTAGTACTAACTTTGGGTTGTCTTCTTCATCAAAACCCAAAAACTAGATCTACTTTTCTCCATTAAAACACAGGTAAAGATTTTTTTCCCTCTATTGTAAAAATCTTATATTTTCTAGCCTAAATCATCCTCTAAAAAGATTAAATTCACCAAAATTGAGTACTGAAGTTTTTGACATCGGGGGCCAAAAAAAATGGAGGCCCTGTGCGGTCGCCCACCCCGCACATGCTCAAATCCGGGCCTGGGGATGAGTATATTAAATAGCACACGTTTTAGAGAATTTATCCTAAAAACTGACGTAAAACTTTGTTATGATTACTTTACCGAGACTATACAAACATTAAGATTACATGGTGATTAAAGAATCAATGTTTTGCAAGAAAATTTTGGATTAATATTTATTACAATACTAGTTGCAGTCGTATTTGAAGCATTACTAATTAACAAAAAGATGCCCTCATAGGCTTCTTATGTAGATTTAGAGGTGAAGACCAATAGCATTTTCAAATTAAACTCATAAATTTATGTTATAAAGGAAGTTGTATACGTTAATAAAGAAAGAGTAGCAACAACTTAAGAAAAAAGACACTTGTTAATAGGCTTTTAATAAAAAAAAAAAAGATTTATTAATATGTCATTATATCTTATCGGGTTTATCGGGTTGACCCGATAACACGATTAGAAATTAATTATGACCCTAACCGACCCTACTAGGTTATCGGGTCTATCGGGTTGACCCGATAAACCCGATAAGCTAAGTTGGACCCGAATCAACCCGTCCCTATAAGGCCTTATCGGGTTCGGGTCGGGTCAACCCATTTGACACCCCTACATGCGAGAGAGATACTTTGTCAGGAAAGAGAAAACATTGATTAATTTCGTAGTATTTTGTAATTAATTCATAATATGTCATTTTTCTTGATTTTTAAGTTATAAAACGCAATATCTTCCATTAAGAATATATTATGATATTTTATGAAAAAACTTTAACAATAACAAAATGGACATCAAATTAAAGATGATAAAAAATATGTTTATTTGCATAATTTATTTGATGAAAAACTTTATAATTTTAAATATACATGAGATCAAATGACGATAATTGTGAAATTTGCATGAAAGAGTGTTTTTTTTAGCCAATAACACAAGAGATAATTTAAAATGAGAACAATCTCGTTATTTCACTAAAAAAAAGATCTAGTTTTAACAGTATAATATAAAGTTGAATCAAGTTGAAAATAGAGAAATTTTTTTAAATAAAATTTTACCTCCACCTTTATTAAAATGAATCATCTAAACCCGTTTTATCAAAATTGACACTTTGAGCGAGCAAATATGGGGCGAGCAAGCATTTGCTCTCCATGTTTTTTATCTTGTAGTGAGGGCATTTGTTCTCCATGTTTTTTATCTTGTAGCGAGGCGGAAAGCAATTGGGAGGAAGACCAAAATATTTGCTCTCAATGTTCTTTATTTTGTAGCAAGGATATGTGGGTGAAATGAATTGGAGAGTAAAGATTTGCTCGTCTAAAATGTTGATTTTGGAAAACTTTTTTGAAAGTATTTATTTTTGTAATTGAGTGTGAGAAATATTTGTTATACTAATTGTTTTTTTGTAAATAAGTGTCATTTTCGATATCAGTTTTGCAGATTTCCGATCAAAATTAAAGTGCCCGTTTGGTTGAGGTGTATGAGTATGAGTCTATCACTTTGAAATTCATTAATGTTGCTTGGTTGGTTATGGGGCCCACCATAATAGAATGAGGATACCCAAATGTAAAGGTTTCCTCATATATTATGTGTGTGAGTGATTTCTTCATACTCTTCATTATCATTCCACTCTATACCAACTCCCATACCCATTATGATTCATAGTGACAAACCAAACACGCCCTAAAGTCTTTCCTCATATATTATAGAGTATGTGTAAATGGTTTCTTCATACTCTCTAATATCATTTCACTCTATACCAACAGTTTTGCCGAATCCTTATTGTAGAAAGTTTGGTAAAAATAAATTTGAAACACAAATTTAGCAATGTTGAATAGTACAAAAGAAAATGTTCCTTGGTCCAATTCAACATTATACTTCGAGGGACCTTCCTCACATCTTTAACTTCCTCCCACTTTCCTAAATTATTGTCTTTTATTCGAAGTCCCACACTAGCTTTAAGCCTTTAAAGCGGTAGAGTCGCTTAAAAGTTACATCTCTTTAATAAAGTAGCATCTCTTTAAATAAAGTAAGTTGCTTTAAATAAAGTTAGTTCCTTATACTATATGTTTATATTAAGCTTGTTCTTGTTATTTTCATGGCTGGCGAAGCGTGAAAAAAAACTAAGATGGTTACTTTTTCGGATCGATCTATATCTATGTACATGCACCGGGATTGATCAAGTCTTTCAGCCATCTAAATCTGGAAGAGTTCATGCTCTGAATGTCCAATCAGGTTAAACACAACTTTAATCTGGTTATGTTATTTTTTACATGTGTTTTTATTTTACGTGTTTTGATCATCGGTTTAGACTATGTAGTCGTTTTGCAAATAGAATTTTTTCTTTGATCATGTTTTTGTATTTAGCCTGATTGGGTAACGAGGTCATGAAAATAATGCTTCTCATTAAGGCGTAATTAACAGCCTAATAAACCCGTATGCTTAAGGTGTTTGGCTGTATCGAAACGATCAGAAATGATTGTTAGCTGTTCAACAAGAAATAAGTCTATAAACTGGACAAATAAGTTTAGATGAACACGCCTGTAGATTTAATGAAATACTGCAAACTTTTGTTACATAGTCGCTGGGTAGTTCGTCTAACTTTTAGTTTGGGTTCATCGCTGATTCACTGCTAACTTTTAGTCGTTGGTCTGTCACTGCGAAGTCACAACCCGATGCTCTAAGTATTGAATATGCACACACTTAGGATGTGAATTTCAGAGAATTTGCTTCGTAAGTAGGCTCTTTGAACATGAAAAACATATATGTAAAAATAACTCATCAAATTACATAAGTTATATTACAGATTTATAAATTAGATTTTTTTTTGGGTATCACAGGTTGGTTAATAATAAATATATAAGAACCAAACTAATTGGTTTTAGGTTCAAGTCCCGTTTCCAACAATTGTGTGAGATATTCTTAAATAGGGGTTGTTGGTCGACTTAAAATGAGTCGTTACATGAATATATGTAAAACGAAAAAAATATTTTGGCTAATGAGAATGGGATACATAAAGTTGGGCTTATTGATTTTGGCCCCATAAAAAGGAGGCCTTGCGCATCGGGCCAGAGTATCCAGAAAGAAAAGTTATCTTGTTTTGTAATTGGTGCTACGGAGCACTTGTTATCATGTTTTAAAATTATAGTCGTACGATCTTACAATTTTACGATTTTGTAAAGTAAAAACGATCTAGATTTTATGTAGGATTTTAACATACTTAAAATCTTATTAGATCCTGATTTTGATGATAGGATTTTAATATCTACTCTGATCCGATCTTTTTTTTTTTGGGACCACGAACTAAAAAACTACAAATTTATGGTTTATGTTTTTATATAATTTAAAAAACAACATGTGATTTTTCTTAAACATTCCACATTCATAATTTAGGATAAAATTTTAATGAAACATTTATATAATTGCGTGTTTATAATATATAATAATTTGTAGATTTGAATAATATTATAAAGATTATTAAAAACGATATTATTGTAGGATCTTTAGATCCCGATCCGATCTTACGATTACGATCTTACAAAAACAATCCCAATCTTAAATACGATTCCGATCTTAAAAACCTTGATTAAAATGGTGTCCTTTTTTATGTAAACTGTTGTCGTACCCTTTGTCAGTTTGTCCCTTTGAATAGTGTCTAGATGGTTAATCCGTTAATGTGCAAGTGCTTAACTGATAAGTGTTACACTGCCTTCACATTTATTAAGCCTAAAAGTGTATATCTATATATGTATCTCATTTTCTGAAAATTCAAAAATTTTGAAAACTTAAACTTTATTTAAACAAACACACGATTTAAGGAAATGCACAAAAATATAAAAATTGACTTGAGAATATATTAATGTAAAAGTTGACTTGAAAATACATAAAACTAAAACACGGTTTATTAATATTAGACGAGTACACGTGTATGACAACGAGATTTTAAAGCGACATATAATTATAGTTATATTTTGGTTAAGTGTATTGGGTAACGTTTTGTGTAACCAAAATATCACTAGAACTATCTGCTGTTATAAAATCCCGTAGCTATGCATGGGTATTCGTCTAGTGTCACAAATTAGTGGAACATGTCTTATGTGTTTGAGATGTTATTTTGAGGCTTTTGACATATCATTAATAGATCCATTAAGATTGTTGATGTCCTATTAAATTTCATGGAGTTATATGTTCCAACTTCTAAGCTTTATGATTTTCTTAGATAGGTTACTATTAAGATATGGACTTATTACCTTAGCATATGGTTCTTGAATTGATCGCACTCATTTTTACAATGGACGTTCCTAGATTGGACTCTCCACCTTATCTAGTTATCTTTATCATGTACTACTTATTAATCAAGTATTTGTATTGTAGCGTTTTCTAGGGTGGGCAAGATGTATGTTAGTATTGTGCGGATAGGGTACAACAAAAAGATGCTCATTGTGTGTTTGATGCGGGTCCTAACATGTTTTATGAATGCTAATATGTATTCTGTAATGAGTACACTAAAATTGAACTTGCCAGAAGCTAATCGTCAGAATCGAACTTCGGGCCGGGAATGGTCTGAAAAAAGCCGGATATGGTTGAACTGGTTACTCCACGGGTTCTAATACATTTATTGCTTGGTTTTCCTGATCCATTCATTCAATTGATCGAACGTTGTCCTAATATCTTATTTGGTTCAGGTGATGACTTTTATTTTGAAATTGGGGTAGCCGGCTCAAACTTTCCTAAATATATACTGTGCTTATTATAGAAGTTGTTTAAGCTTTTTATTTATTGGCTTATGAGCTTATTTGACTCAGCTTATATTTCATAAGTTCATTTATTCCGACTTGTGGTTTTTCCTTTTGAGCTTATTATAACTTAAATATGTAAAATAAGCTCACAAGCTAGAAATAAACTGGAAAATTGACTTATGAAATATAAACCGAGTTATATAAGCTCAAAAGCTCAAAAATAAGCTTAAACAAACAACCATTCTTAACTAAATCCATGACAGGCGGGGTAGTCGATCTGTTTCTATTTCTCAGCTAAACGGCGACCGCTTGTCTGGAGATCATACATATTTAAATCCACAAGATTTGGTTCAACATTTTTATAACTGAACATACAAATATAAAATTCTGGCAAACAGAAAAATAATTAGAATTCTAAGTTTTTAAGTAACTACTATTTTCTGGAGATCATTACCGAATTTTCAGTTTTATCATCACTTTTGTTTGTTTGTATAGAAGGAATGGTGCCCAAAATATTGTTCTCAACTTCACTAATTTCAGATTCTTTGATCTCATCTGAAAGAAGGTTAGTAATAATTATGGTAGTTCTTGTCCCTAACAAACCAGTTGTATAAACACATGTCGTTTTGGTTACCCGCTCAAATTTGGTTTACTGTCAGCAGGTATAGCTCAGTCTGTAAGCAAGAATTACAACATAAGATGTGGCAAAACATTTTCATTAAACCGCCATATTTAAAAGCGTTGAATCTGCATAACGTAAAAAAAAAAAGAAGTAAAATCTAATCTTTTAAGATTACAATTTGTGGGAGATCAGCCTTGTTATCTGTAAAACAACCCAAGGTATCACGATTACTCTCATCAGTTTCATCATTACTTTCATCTTTCAAGACTGCAATTTGTAGGACATCAGCCTTGTTATCAGTAGAATAACCAGAGGTATCACGTTTACACTCGTGAGTACTTCCGTGTGTTTGTACTGAAATAAGTGCGTTGCCGACATCACTATCTTCAGTTTCATATGAAGGAGAGCTGGAAATATTTGTTGTTGTTATTCTTGACCTAAACAACCAATTGTATATGCATGTAAACGTGTTTAGAATACAACCTAATGGCTCTAATAACAAAATATACAACAATATCAGTGGACTTAATATCATGGTCAGGTAAAAGGTTACTTGGACAGCAACAGAGTGACTATGTATAAAAAAATGATGCCCTCGGGGAGTCGACTGTTGTTGTAGGGACCACCATCCAACACCAAAGTTGACGACGAAAACAGCAACAGCAAATCTAAGTCCTTTTATCGACCCTTCAGACAGTGAGCGGTGTAGCTGAGCAACTAAGGCTAGTAGAATTCCCATAAATGCCATATACAATGTATAGGATGATTCACTCATCAACATATTGTAAATGAACTAAAATTTAATTAGTATGTGTTTAGCTTAGGACATCAGAGGGGAAATAAAATCAATATTATGTTCGATGAGTTGCGTGTCACTAGGAACCATGTCATCCATCTTATACGCACAATTAATAAATTGCTAATTTTAAAAAGTAATGATAATATAATAAGATAGATAAATGCAGGTTCCTACTACTTTCTCAGCGTTTTCCATGCACCTTCATCGTTCTTATGTCTCTAAAAGAAAGTTAAAGTTAAAATGAAATGATGTTAGACTTAAAACCATTATAACAAAAGGAATTATAGATAAGAAGAAAAGCATTAGTATTTTTACATTTTTTTTTATAAAAGAAAACAAACTTGTAGATTTTATCGTATACAAGTCAAATTATCATGGAAGAAACCATTGCAAGACAAGAGTTATCATATTTTTTTTCGGTCGAATTGGTTTTCCTTTTGTCAGACTCACAACTTAATTCTTAATCTTTTAGTTTGTTTAGAAGCGTATTGCACATATCCTTTTTCTTTAATTGATTTAAACAAAGTTTGTTTATTTGTTTGATCATGCGTTGCAGCTAAATTACATGAAACGTAGTTAAAGTAAATAAGAAAATATGTTTCTAAACTATATAAAAATAAAACTAGCAAGATGTTGGGACTTCAGACAACCCTAAACTATAATTTTGGTACAATCTTAAATCTATGATATTATGAGAGTGTGTGAGCCGATATACCGATAACTAGATACTAAAATAAGGCGATTGATATGATGTAAAATACTAGAAGCATAAACACAACTAGTAAATCGCTTTTTCTTATTTTATTTTGCGTTCTTTATAAACAAAAATATATACAAGGTTTTAATCTTATGTAATACAATATTACTTTTGACATATATCAAACAATCGGATGGGCACAGTGCATCTAAGGCTAGTCCCAATCGTTTATTTAACAATCGGTCGGAGTAGGAAAAGACCCACGACCGATGTGGAGTTCGGTCAAGTGGGTTGTGGAGTTCGGTTGCAACATCGGTCGGAGGAGGAAAAAACGCAACATCGAGTGGTTTTTCAACCGACTTTTAAAACGTTACTTTCCACTCTTTTTAAAACTTGACCGTTGCATTAAAAAAAAAAAAAAAAACTTTTATTTTAAAAAACTTTACCACTCTATAAATACTAATTCAAACACATTTCTAAAACACACAATTTCAATCAACCATTCTAACGAAATACCCACGAAACACAAATTTTAATATGTCGTCATTCGAGCTTTTATTCGGTTCTTCTTCGTCTTCCGACGATGAAGAAGTTTTTAGTGAGTTTGTTGAGTTTGCGGATTTTGCTTGGAAGGCTTACAAAGCATCACAGCCAAAAACCCGACGAAGGTACATACGTAGGGATCATGAGGGTGCTCATAATCGTTTAGTGGCGGCATACTTCTCCGAAAACCCGCAGTTCGACTCAAGAACATTCCGTCGGCGGTTCCGTATAAGCCGAGAGCTATTCATAGAAATTGTTCGAGAGATAACCGATCACTATACTTATTTTCTACAAACTCTTGATGCTAGGGGCGTACCTAGTATTAGCCCATTGGTCAAGTGTACTGCGGCCATTCGTCAATTGGGATACGCGGCCGTTCTTGATTCTCTTGACGAGAGTCTGGCACTCGGTGCATCCACATCCCGTGAATGTCTTCGTAAGTTTTGCTAGGTTATCATGGAGTTATATGGTCGTGAGTATTTGCGAAAGCCCACGTATTCTGACCTTGAAAGAATATATGCTCATCACGAGCATAAGCATGACTTTCCTGGGATGATGGGAAGCATTGATTGTACAAGTTGGGAGTGGGAGAATTGCCCGAATAGTGTGAGAGCTCAACATTGTAGGGGTGATCACGGGCCACATCCATTCATTTTATTGGAAGCGGTCGCTTCCCAAGATTTATTGATTTGGCATGCGTTCTTTGGTGTCTCCGGAATGAATAACGACGTAAACATTTTACGTCGTTCCCCTGTTTTCAATGATATCAAATCTGGGAGAGCACCAGACCTTGAATTCGAGGCTAACGATGTGGCTTATAAAAGGGGATATTATCTTACTGATGGGATATATCCACAATGGTCCGTTCTTATGAAGTCCATTTCAAATCCTCCCACGGGTGATCGTAAAAGAATATTGTACAAGAGGAGGCACGAAGCAGCAAGGAAAGATGTGGAACGGGCTTTTGGTGTGTTGAAGAAGAAGTGGAAAATGCTTAAAGTTCCTGCTCGAGAGTTTTATAAAAATGATATCCAAGATATTATGTATACATGTATCATATTACATAATATGATCATCCGACACAAGCAGCGGGCGATATGTCCTACATGGTTTGAAGTTGAGGGACACCAAGATCATGATCCCTTAAGAACGCAGGTTCCTACTACTTTCTCAGCGTTTTCCATGCACCTTCATCGTTTTAAGTCTCTAAAAGAAAGTTAAAGTTAAAATGAAATGATGTTAGACTTAAAACCATTATAACAAAAGGAATTATAGATAAGAAAAGCATTAATATTTTTACACAAACTTACAGATTTTATCGTATACAAGTCAAATTATCTTGGAAGAAACCATTGCAAGACAATGAGTTATCATATTTTTTTTCGGTCGAATTGGTTTTCCTTTTGTCAGACTCACAACTTAATTCTTAATCTTTTAGTTTGTTTAGAATCGTATTGCACAGATCCTTTTACTTTAATTGATTTAAACAAAGTTTGTTTATTTGTTTGATCATGCGTTGCAGCGAAATTACATGAAACGTAGTTTATGTAAATTCAAAGAAAAATAAGAAAATATGTTTCTAAACTATATAAAAATAAAACTAGCAAGATGTTGGGACTTCAGACAACCCTAAACTATAATTTTGGTACAATCTTAAATCTGTGATATTATGAGAGTGCGTGAGCCGATATACAGATAACTAGATACTAAAATAAGGCGATTGATATGATGTAAAATAATAGAAGCATAAACACAACTAGTAAATCGCTTTTTCTTATTTTATTTTGCGTTCTTTATAAACAAAAATATATACAAGGTTTTAATCTTATGTAATACAATATTACTTTTGACATATATCAAACAATCGGATGGGCATAGTGCATCTAACAGATTCAAAAGGATATTGTTTACGTATCGTATGATACGCATGGAGTGTGATTTGGGTGAGGATAATTGTATCTTCGGTTTTCTACATTTGGTAAGGATCACAATGTCTGATCGAGGATCAATAGTTGGGGTAATGCTCACATACGACTATGAAGTGTGTGTGGTGTTGTGTGATGATTGATTAGCTTCATATTGAATTCAAGTTGGTCCATTTTGTGGAAATGGACTTCTCTTAATAGAAATCATCTAGGGTTTTGTGCCACCCATGAATGCGATATAATGGTTAAGGATGGTCTACGTGTTGGACATCCAAAGGAGGAGATAAGAATGACACGTGACGTGACATTCTTGGCTCCGCTCGGTGCATGGGATGTTCCATGCACATATTAGCGAGATGTTCGCAACCTTGCCTCTAAGCCAATGAGGTAGTGACACGTGTTGTCTGTAGTTTAGCCATTTTGTCTTATTAACTTCCTAAATGCACGTTCTTTCTACGTGCGTTTCACGCGCCTTTCTTGGATAGTGTTTTGACCCATCAAAAGTTGGACATGTGTCCATTGGGCCCCCACTTTTTTTTGTCTATATAAGGGGGTACCCTAATTAGTTTGTGAATTACACCAAGCTTTGGTACTTCAAAGAAAATTTCTTTCAACTTTCCGAGTGTCTTTCTTTCTTCGAAGTCTTTACTTCCCTTTCCCGTGATTCTGTTGAGAGGTGGGTGTAGGTGTCAAATTTTTTTAAGAGTTATCAAAACTTTC
Source organism: Chrysanthemum makinoi (assembly GCA_910596185.1). NCBI lineage: Eukaryota > Viridiplantae > Streptophyta > Magnoliopsida > Asterales > Asteraceae > Chrysanthemum > Chrysanthemum makinoi. Next base: position 114,782,021 of record OU343217.1, on the reverse strand, counting down.
TTTCTACCAAACGTCTATGGACTTTATACATCTTTGTGGTCTTTGAGTAAGCGAACAAAGACCACTAGTATTTCAATTTGTAACCACTTCGTGGGGGTTTACTGGTTGGTCCCAAATTTAGATTTGGTTTGTTTTCAACCTACATTTAATGTTAGATATTTATTATTGTTTTAGTAAGAATGTCAATCTGTCTTTTTACCAAAAACTTTTGTTAGTGCATATATTATGATATTTGATCTATACAATCTTATTTGTTTAGTTGATGACAAACTATGTATCTTGTATTACATAACGTAAAATATACAAGTTACTCGTAATCATATTTTGTCTCAACATACTTTCAACACCTTACGACGTCTCAAGTCCTTGTATGCTATAACACAGGTTCGTACATGTTTGTTATGTTGCGTTATGATCAAACTCCTAATAAACCATTAAACACATCTAGTAAAATAGTTTACATAAAGTGAAAACCATTTTTATAAATCACTTATAAGTAACACTTGTTACTTACACTTTTATAAATACATAGTTAAGTTCAAACTAGATAAATAAATATGTAAGTAAATAAAATGGGTATCCTTGACCCATAAACCAAAGCCCAAGACCCATGACCCAAAACCGCTGACCCATGTGCATTACATCATGCATGACATCAAGTTGGGTACCCATAACCCAAAGTCCATGACCCATGACTCAAAATGTCCTTTACATCATGCATGACATCACATTAGATACCCATGACACAAAACCCAACACCCATGATCCAAGACCCAAGACATGGAATTTATAACCCAAAACTCAGATTTGTTACCCAGCTATGGTGGATCCCGTGGATCCCTTTGGGTTAGCCAGTCGGATCCCTTTTCAAAGGGATCCTTGGGGTCAGAAACATTTTTGGTTCTTTTGCCTATAAATACCAACCTTTGCACACCCATTTCCACACGCTTAAACACTCCATTTTCACTATTTTTTAGCATACATTAGTAACCGTTAGATCCACCATTAATATCAATCATTCACAATGTAAAACCCTTGATCATAATGCTTCTAACCTTAATTTTGTTGTAAGCATACTTCCATAATGATCCATCAAAGCAAGTTTTAGAATACCTTGCCATTTCCATCCACTACATGTACATATATATGAAGATCCAAGATTGGTGATCTTATCATCTTCATCCATTTGAAGGCTTCTCATCAATAGAAGTTTATTTAGATTATTCATTTATATCCGTTAGACACATTGTCTTGGATCATCATTTGTAACATCATCTTGTATCATTAGATGCTTTATGTGTTTGTGCCATAAAACACAAGGTTTGTTATGTTGGGCCACAAAACATAACAGGTTTGGTTGTACTCGAAAAAGGAATCGGTATTTGCGAAGGTTTGGTTCTACCTTGTGGAAGAACCCGGTATTTAGCTTTGTACCAGATAAAGTGTAAACGACGTAGGCTTGGTTCTACCTTGTGGAAGAACTTGTTATTTTTCTTTGTACAGGATAAAGTGTAAGCGACGTAGGTTTGGTTCTACCTTGTGGAAGAACCCGGTATCTAGCTTTGTACCGGATAAAGTGTAAGCAATGTTGTGTAAGGTTTTCTCCGCCGAGAATGGAGCTTGTTGATCTAGTGAAGTAACTCTCGAGTTTGGTACTCGGGGAGTGAAGTAGGGCAAAAAGGAGCTTCGTGACCGAACCACTATAAATCATCATGTCGGTTCACATATCCTTTTTACTTATCGCTTTACTTTTATTCTTGCTTTATATTGTTGATTGTATTTTTGCTTGATGTTTATGATTGTGTTGTGTACTTGTAACACCTCACCCCGAAAAGGAGTCAAATGTCACATTTATGGCGTCAACAAGACATATAAATGCAAGAGGAAGACTTTATAAAATAAAAGATAAGTCAAGAAACAAAATGACTTCCAAAGAAATACAAATCAATCCAAGTCTAAAATGAAATGAAATGTCCAAAGACATAAGTCTTAAACTAAATCCAAAGGACAATGGGAAACTATGATTGGGTCGGTCCACTAAGAGCTCCTACTCTCTTCATTCAATTCCCAGATGATGTCTTATAACCTGCCGCAGAGAAAAGAAATGCGGCTGAATTTAAAGCCTAGTGAACATATATAACAAATGAATAAGTAAACAAGAATAAATAAGTGAGAAGGAACCATAAGAGTCTGTTGAAACAAGAAATCATAAGTCATAAGAGTCAAATGAATAATGAGTCAAAGTAATGATAAGGTAATTAAGGAATCATAAAGGAAATGCCCACGAGCCCAAAACGTATGTCTAAATCTTGATGCATGCCTTAAACCAAATATCAAATCATATATCATATCCTGTCATAGCATTAGTGTACATAGGAGTGATCATCTCCTGATGTACCTAAACAAAAGTGAAATAGGGTGTATGGCACACACAAGCCATTCACATATCAAATCTGAACTGAGTACCTAGGATGCATCCATACCCTCCGTGCAAAATAAAGTCATACCCATATACACAAGTACATATACAAGTATATATATACGTATTATAATGGCCAAGTGCATAATATACAAGTAGGAATGCCATGAATCAATCACACCTTCATAGAAAGTGTCACGCCATTGGTGTCTCAATGACATGGTCATAGTACCTTTATGACTAGTTAATAGTTTGGTCAAACATAACCATTCAAATCATATACAAAGCATAATGGGACAAACATAAGTTGTCCAAACAAGATAATATCTAATCAGAATAAATATCATATCAAACGGAATAGCAAAACGAATAACAAATCAGATGATAAGAAATCATGGATAGTGATAACCATGAGCAAGTGATAATGATCAAAATAGCCAATGAGCAAAATAAACGGATCACCAAATAACAAATGTGCAAAGTTAAGGATCAAGAGTCATGAGATATCCTTGTAAGAAAATGATAGAATATCTATACCTTAGAGCAAATGAAAGCAAAATGGAAACAAACACGGGTCACTCCTCCTTCAACGAATATACATTAATTAAGGATCATTTAATATTTATAAGCCCATTTAATGTCATAATAGATTCTTCATTTAATACTTATAGTTATTAATGTATTTTAGGGTTTCACATGTGAAAATAAGGTTATGGTTCACTTTATTATGATTTTTAAGACATATCAAATGAGCTCATGAGGTTCCTAAATTTTACCCAGTTACACATACATGAGTTAAGAACTTCCCCTAATTTTTATAGATTTTATCTCTTAGTGTGAGTACCATATCAAAAATCGTTTTCCTAAACCTATCCAGAAAGTTTACTCTAGGTATACCCACAAAGTTTGCATTTATTTAACCCATTTAAACCTTCCAAAACAATTCACAAAAAATACAGTAACTCATATACATCTTAAGCATTCTCCATATCAAATTTAGGATCCTAACCCGTTATAGTTTGAAAATTAAAAATCATAAACACAGACAGATTTCAGACTCAATTTTCCCAGGTTTGACAAATGTTCTTCTAAAAATCAAAATACCATATTCCTGACCTCTAATGACCCACTTTAGAGAAAAGAGTTCCAGCAAAAGACGAAGAAGACTCTCTGATGGCACTAATATATTTAGAAAATAGACTTCATGAAATTATTTTTAGACTCAAGAATTATACAAAAACACGTTTGTATCATCAAATTAGACCTCTTTGAACCCGGCCCAATTTCTGGACAGCCTGCTACACATAAAATCACAATAAACCCTAAGCCCTTTAAAACCATAATCGACCCTTATTAAATCCTAGGCTTTCCAGATTTTAACACCATATTAATATACAATTAATGATTCATATTTAGGGTTTAATACTTATGATTTAGGCTGAAAACAAAAGACTGATTCGAATGAAAAGGAACAAGAAATCGACACACGCAAAAATAAGGTTTTCATGATTCATGTGGCGCGTATAACATATACATGTGGTCACATTTAGCGAAACAAGGCAGCAACACAAGATTACAACGCTTTGTTTAGCATGTTTTGGACCTGAATAGCATTCACATGTGTCGTAGTGATGGGTGAATAACAAGATGAGGATACGAGTACCTTTATGCCGAGACAGGAGATCAAAGAGACAAAATACACGAATCACAACACACCAATACTCCAAGAGTGCTAAGAATCACCAAGCTTCAACACCTTCTTCTTTCTTGATCTTTGGAGAGGATAAACAAATGATTATGGGGCTAGTTTGGTTTTCTTATTTCGGTATGGCGGGATAAGAGAGAGGCCGTTTATAAATTTTTAAGAAGGAAAAGAAAATGTGTCTTTGTATATGGTATGTCATGTGGTGTTGGGAAGTAGGGTATACAATGTAAATATTTTCATTGATTAGGGATATATCTTGGTCCTTGTTCTTGAAAGAAAACGAGTAGCTAAATATGGACACAAGTAAAAATCGGTTCTTATCTTCTTCGTAAAAACGTGTAGGGGTTTATGAACATAAAGATGTGTCGTTTATGTAAGCTAGGATTTAGGAAAAGTAATCTTATTTTATAACATAAAGTTTTAAATTTAATAATAAAAAGAAAAAATGTAATCTAGATTTTATTGTGTTATAGTACTGGTCTTATTCTATGCTTTCTAAGTATTCATATAGTCATAAGCTATATTTGACACTTTACATATTACGTCAAGCTTGATCGGTTAATTTGATACAAAAGTTTTAAGTTTTAAACGGAAACGTATTCACCCCTCCCCCCTCTACGGTTTCCACAATTAGTATTAGAGCGGGTGTCTTTTATTTTCAAAACAAATGGTTTTTAAAATAGAGTACGCTCCATGTATCAAATTTTTCGTGAAGCCAAGCATAATATGAAAAGTGTTTTTATTGATTTTTACTTTGAAGTTTTGTTGTCAGATATCTTGTTATTCAAGTTTGAATAATGATTAAAATGGGTAATTATAGTTCACTAAAAAGTTTAAAAAGGTTAAACCTTTTCGTCGGATCAAAATATGTATTTTTTTTAAAACTGTGTCAGACCCGCGGATCCCTTTTTTAACAAAGGGTGGATCCCTTTGAAAGGGATCCATCGCACAAATGACAGATTTTGGTAAACTTCAAAAATTAATAACTAATTAACCGTAAGTCTGTAGAAGTCGCGCTACCTATCAATTTTAAGGGAACTGAGTTTACTTTCATACAAAAATATTTCCAAAAACTAAATCTAAATAAAAATATATCAAAGTACTTGATTTTTAACAAAAGGTCTTTTTTGGTAATGGCTTTTGGTCAAATCTATGCTCAAATTAAAAAGGGGTCTTATTAACTTTTGAACGTTGGTGTAATTTCTTTTAATTAAGACATATTACAAACATGAAGGTAACCATTCAAGGTTTGTATATCTTGTTATATTTAACGCAAAGCGAATAAAAGTATTTTCGTATGCTATGCTAAATGATTAGTTGTTTTGTCTTGCATTGCTTACTTAATCGTATGCTTATTTCGAATCGTATTTGTGCTTGTTTATTTTTGAAGCATATGTGTCTACCTTATCTTATCATTCATTCGCTTGTTTGTCGCTTTAGTAATATTTACAAACAAATGTGATTTTTAAAGGAGTGTATATAAGTCATATAAGTAGAAATAATGTATTAAAACATATGATATGCTATATGACTTTTTATTTCTCTTTTTTCAGTATTATATATGCTTTCCATCTTATTGTTTAGTTTGTTATTTGTGCAACATAAATGTATTATGTGTTTATATGTTAGTTGATTTCATCTTTTCATGTGTTGTATTCTTAGACGATAAGAATGTACATCGGATCATAACCCACACTTGTGTTGATGATTACTATCCCGTCTTCTTCTCCATGATCGCATTCCAAGCTTTATAGTAGGATTGACAATTTGATTGTTTCATCCGAAATACTCAAGTAAATTATTTTGCAACGCAAATATAATTGGTCATATATGAAAATCCAAACTCGAGCTTTCCAACAACATAATTTGAACCCCCACATCCCACACTCTATATTGAAACATATTGTTTGCTTCCGCCTTTAACTCTAAAAATTGTCACACTAATTTATAAATTTTTTAACATGACATCTTCGTCACCTTAGTTGTTATGCACTATCATTAGGCATGAAGCAAAGTATCATCATTGCTACTCTTCGATAAGACATTGTAGGAATACAAATTTTCCTAACTTGAGAATGAATATTGGAGAACTTATTGCCCTAGAAACTCAATATGACCTAACGGTTGAATTGCTTCCCAGAGAGAAGTTTGGTATGTGGAATCACCAGTAAAAATGGTCGTGTTTAGTCTTAATTGAGCACCACTAGTAATAGCCTCAAATTCATGCTCTCACTTGAAAAATCTCTATTCCTATGCTTTCCTAAAGTAAGTTTACAATGACAATACTTTGTGTCGTCTTAGAATTACTAATCAAACAAGTAGTAAATATTTTTTTCTTTTGTTAATCAATCAAAATCACTTGCCTCATCAAGCGACTATCTTGCATTGATCGAGAAGATCTACATGACTTCAAGGATGAAGTTCATTGTATGCTAATCATCATTCGTAATGACTATACTTAGCTCATTGCTTTCATTAAACCAAAACAACCTTCTAAACAGTTTACTTTCTTATCTTCTTTATTTTTGATTTAATGTTAAACTCATTATGTTGGATGTCCACCAATTATGGGGGAGGAAAATTTATTCACATAATTATCTTTTAAGAACGCATATACATGTGTTTCTTACTCCTCAAATACAAACACATAGGTAAACATCTCTTAGCCAAAACCAACTCACAAAACCACACTTGCTTCAAGCCTTTCTAATCCAACACATATTTTTCATCAATACTTCATTAAAAGAAGAACACATCATGTGTTTGACAACTCCTTCATCTCCAAAACCAACAACTCCACCTTCTGGATCTTAATTTAAATGAAGCCTAGGATTATCCCAAACTAGCACGTCACAACTCTATTGTCTAGAACACCAATATATATCCTTTTCTCTCTTGACACATACCTTGCACGCCATTGCTAGTGCAAATAATGTAATAATCTAGACCGTCTCTTTCAACACTTACTATTATGTAAACTTGTTTTGAGTTTTTATAGGTTCGAGTTATTTTTGCAAGACGTCTGTGTAAATTTAGCTCTCAGAAGCCGGATACTTTCATTATAACTAGCCAGATCCATTTTGGAAGGGATCCGGAGGAACCGGCTATACCGACACCATTTTGTTCCTCATTTACCTCATTCTTTGTTCCTTGACCT
>OU343217.1:114734566-114774640 GCA_910596185.1 Chrysanthemum makinoi | reverse complement strand
CGAAATATGAGTAAGCTAAGTATGTTACAAGATTCTGGAATGGAAACCGGTGTGCAAGTTTGTGAATGCCAGTTTCTGAATGAGTTTATAACTTCTTCCAAGTACACCTTAAGGGTCACAGTGATTTGAAAATGTAGAAGAAGTGTGATCATGGTTTTTCAACGGAGTGTTAAGGGATTGTGGAATAGGTCGGGTAAATTTGGTTCTCACAAGCTCTGTGTTCTTGTTTCTAGTGCTTCATGCACATCTAAACATGGGTTGATCCAGTTGCAGATAAGATGCTTCGTGACGGAGTTAAACCACGTCCAACAGTTTGTTAGTTCCCTTAAAAGTTTATAACCTGAAATGAAATGCTTTGAGCAAATGCGTAGTATCAAACCCAATTGAAAAGATCAAGGCATGCTTTGATGTTGTGGTTCAAACAACTTTGGCTACATAGTGATACAGAAATCGAGTCGTTTTGATTTGAAGCCTTCAAGATATGCTTAAAGAGGAGATCAAGGTTGTTTCACACTCACCGCTTTTGAATCTAAATAGGATTTTAAACCTAGCTAACTGGATGGATTGGTTAGACAATCCCATAAATTCTTGTATGAACACTTTGTAACTTTTTTTTTCTAACTATTTGCTAGATGTTGTTTGATGAATCACCATTAAAAAAAGAAGTATGTAGTGGAATTGTAACGCATATGCTGACGGTCAAACTTATTGGACTAAAAATACGGAGTACCCAACAATGTGCAATATGCAGTTGAGTTTTTCCTTTGGAAGAATGAATAAATTTTCTTGTTTTTATAATTAGGGAAATGTTAACAACAACCTTTATTGTGGTTAACAACAAATTCCACTTTTTTTGTTTCAAAATAATGCTAAAATTAAGACATGAGTAAAAACATTTGTTACTTTTTTCGCTTATACAAACAATGAATGAAATGAACGACAAACGTGTTTAATGATTTTGTTTGGATAATGCATACTTTTTTGAATAAAAGGTGAAAAGTTTGTTGTTAAAGACAACTCTTAAGACTGTTGTTAGCAAAACCCAATTAATAGTTCTAAATTTCTACTTACTTTATTTAAGTCAATGATTTACAATAAACTATAATACCTACTAATGCATCTATTTTCTCAAGTGAGACTAAAACCACAATCTTTTGGTTAGAGCTACATCCGAATAACATTAAGACATAGGCCGTTTTGTACATATTTGTGATTATTTTTGTATTATTTGGGCAAGCCGACCACTACCAACAACCTCGTGTCGTATGGGAGACTTAAAGATAAAACTATCAAAGCGAGTGCTTTAGGCCCCAAATTATTAAGGTCCCCAATTTTCTAGGGCACCACTATTTTAGTTGTGGCATCTTTTCTTCAGCAGTGTCCTTAAAAGGTTCATAACTAGGCTAATACACTAAGTGATTAACCGATCATATTAGTATTGATAACAAAAACAATAGATAAATCACTAATAATGATGAACATAATGTTTGAATTAATTACGCTAACTCGATCTATTGATTGATGATGATTGGTCGTGTATTCTCCCTTGGAATGTAGCTTGAATCTAGTGGAAATTGCCTCTTGACTGAACCCTAGTCGTCCTTGGAAGTGAATGGTTAATCGTGACTGAATTATGGCTTGTATTTATAGGTTTCGTTGGGCTCGTGGTCATTACGGCGTAAGCTTAAGTGAGCCTTTACGCTGTAGAGCTCTCAAGTGAAAAATGCCTCAAACTTTCATTAACTATGACGTAGAGCTAAGTGCTCTTATAGGCCATAGAGATCATGGCAACCAGTGATCAACAAGTCTTAATTTTGTATACACTGTATATCAACATGCGTCAGTACGGCGTATATCTCTCTGGCAAACAATGCTTCCAATTTCCTCGACTACGGCGTAGATCATATGGCTTGTCTATGACATATATGCTTATTTCCAGCTTTCCTTGGTATTTTCTTCAAGCTACATCCAATTTTCGCGTCTTTTGCTTGAATGCTCATATATTTCCTATTAAGAAAATATGAAGCAATTAAGTATCAAATCTTATACAAAAGGAATAATTATAAGCAATAAACATGAAATATTGATAGTAAAAACACTATACTATTTGATGTTATCATTATACAAGGCCATCCTCACTCAAAATTTACATTTACATCTAGTCTTTAATTTTTCTTTTTCTTTATTGCAATATTTAGCTATTATTGATGTGATACCTAATCTTTTGTAAATGTGCTCAAATTGTCGGTTAACCAGAGTTACTCAGTTTGGTTTTTTGTTTTTTTTTTTATGAAAAAAATTACACCAAAAAACCAAACCAAAAATGAATAAAATCGAACGAAACCACCCAATTTATCAATCAGTTATATCGGTTTGAAGTCCATAAACAAAAAAAAAAGTAGAGCTACAAATTTTGAAATACAACCACAAATCCCGTCACGGATTAAATAAACAAGTCAAAAAGGGTTTTTCTATCTTGTGATTTTGGGGCACAAGATAAGAAGGGGAAAAAATACATAAAAAGTACTTAAGAACCCACAAAAAATACATTTTTTTATAAGTACTTGAGTTCTTTTTTGTGAGTCCATGAGTACTTTTTATTTACTTTTTCCCTTCTTCTTTTGTGCCCCTAAAGTACAAGATAGAAAAATCCAGTCAAAAAATATATACAATACACGTTTATTCGATTAATAATAAATTACACAAGGATCAAATACAATATAAGTTCAAACCTATCAAATTGAAACTTTAAGGTTCTCATAAATATTACCAACGTTTAAAAAGATGTATAAAACAATAAAAATATTCAAACTTAATCATGCCTTTGAAAGGTTTAATGGATAATTTTAATATATGTATGACCGGATTCGAACACTAGATTTCGAATTTCACACATTACGTATGAGAATTAATGTTAGAATAATTAATATATAAATGTTATTATTGATTATTTAATCACGAAATAAAACACTTAACGAGAGTTATTATTTAAAGAGTTTTGGTTAGCGGTCGTTAAATGTAATGTTAAAGGACTAAAGATGAAATTTGTGATCGGGAAGGATCTAGAACCCCTTTGGGTTCTCAAAACCGGTCGAAGGGATGGGCTAGGGTATTCCTACCTTAACTTGGACTCCAAGATTGTTTAACTATAAATACAAACCCCTTGTATTCATATAAACTAATCTTGGTGACTTGCAAACCTAATTTCGTTTCTCCTTTTCCTCCCTTTTGTGTTAGGCCGATCGGTTCCACCCTAAACCCCTTAGAGTCGATTTTTCCTAACTCAAAACATTAGTGTTTGGTTTGTTTGTGATCGAGAACCTAGCTTTTCACATTAACTCGCTACTAATACGTGTGTACAAGAAAGAAGAACAAACACACATGTGTTTGGAATTACTGGGTGATCGACATGGTATAGTCGGAAATAATAAACCCTAATTTTAGGGTTTAGGGTTTCTTGGTTCTTTGTTAGTTGTGATTGCTTGATTCGCAAAAGGTACGCATATACTTTTAATTCGGTTAGTTAATTTACAATTATTATTCTATCACTTCCGCTGCATGCTTTGATGATGTTTAATGTGTTTTTGATAATTGCTATGATTAGTAAAACCCTACAGTGGCAAAGATCACGAGCCGTAATAATACGTTGTAATTAATTACCGAAACACATAAAAATTGAATCTTGATGATTATTACATGTTTTATGGTTTTTAGGGTTTTGAAAACTGAACCCTGATTTTTTTATTATATGGTTGAATACCCATTAATTCTTTAATTAGGTTTATTTTTGTAAAACTTGTAGAAACCCTAGGATTGCACATGATATTTTATGTGGTTATTATGAATAATTGTTATGTGCCATAACTATATGCCAGATTGGGATTATTGTTATGAGGAATCCATGGTGGAACATGCATGTTTTGCCATGGATTATTGGTTTTTGATTTGTTTTGATTAATTGTTAAGTAGAATTCACATATTTTTCGTTTGATATACATTAATTTGGGGAAGACCTCAATATATCTAATAATAATTCATTATGTGCAATGTGGTATATGATTGACTAAGGCTTACGTAATCGAATTATCGATGCATGTGGCTCACTTACTATAGTAGGTGAAAGCCCTAGTTAATATATACATGGTTTATACACCTAGAATTGATTATTAGGGTTTTATCAAACAAATTATGCATATGGCTATTTGTTTTTACATATGTTAATTGTTAAGATATATGTATATTATTTGAGTTGGTTATATTTTGATTAATTGCTTTTTGTTTATATTGGTATGACACGTTTGTATGCAAAAAGGGTTATTTCGAGAACATCCCATACCTCCCAATTGTTCCAAGTCCACCTGTGAACATCCCAGTGGATTTTCAAAACCACCCCGGGTTAAGTGAGGCTTCCCTCCAAGAACTGGAACAAGATGAAAAAACGTTAGGGAGATTATGGAAGAGCAACTCGTGAAGAGGCTGCTCGCCGTGAGCTAGAAGCACGGGAGGCTCAGTACCTCCAAGACAACTATTTCGACATAATGGAGAGTCGATACATGAATGGGGAGGTTTATTCTCCGCCAACCAGTTCTGATGGTTGGGACTCGGACGACTCGTTTTTTTAAGTTTTTAGTAGTTTTATTATGTATTTCATGTTTTTATGTTGTTTTTAGGGAGATTCTGTAGTTTTTTATGTTTAAGCTTATTATGTAATTTCAAGTTTTTAGTTAATTTTTCAAGTTTCAGTTTAAAGTTTCATCATTATCGTTTGTGTTTGCATTTTTTCCTCTACGAACCTTTCAAAATCAATATTTTCTAAAACACTTCACCTTTAAATATCACCTTATTAAATTTCATTCAAATTAAATTTCACTATCTAAAAATAAAAGAGAGAAAAAAGAAAAAAGGTACAATTCTTTCACACCGCCGTCAGACGGCGTAGCTCCTACGACGCCGACGGCGAGATACTCCGGTGTCAAAAGAGCCTCGAAGGCGATGACCTGACGCACGAAGGCCACAACGAACTGGACACACCGGGTGCTCTTAACGACAAACAAAATTGTAGGGCCCACAAAATATTTATATACGTAGTACTAACTTTGGGTTGTCTTCTTCATCAAAACCCAAAAACTAGATCTACTTTTCTCCATTAAAACACAGGTAAAGATTTGTTTTTCCTCATTCGTAAAAATCTTATATTTTCTAGCCAAAATCATCATCTAAAGAGATTAAATTAATCAAAATTGAGTACTGAAGTTTTTGACATCGGGGGCCCCTAAAAAATGAAGGCCCTGTGCGGTCGCCCACCCCGCACATGCTCAAATCCCCCTGGATGAGTATATTAAATAGCACACGTTTTAGAGAATTTATCCTAAAAACTGACGTAAAACTTTGTTATGATTACTTTACCGAGACTATACAAACATTAAGATTACATGGTGATTAAAGAATCAATGTTTTGCAAGAAAATTTTGGATTAATATTTATTACAATACTAGTTGCAGTCATATTTGAAGCATTACTAATTAACAAAAAGATGCCCTCATAGGCTTCTTATGTAGATTTAGAGGTGAAGACCAATAGCATTTTCAAATTAAACTCATAAATTTATGTTATAAAGGAAGTTGTATACGTTAATAAAGAAAGAGTAGCAACAACTTAAGAAAAAAGACACTTGTTAATAGGCTTTTAATAAAAAAAAAAAAGATTTATTAATATGTCATTATATCTTATCGGGTTTATCGGGTTGACCCGATAACACGATTAGAAATTAATTATGACCCTAACCGACCCTACTAGGTTATCGGTCTATCGGGTTGACGATAAACCCGATAAGCTAATTGAACCGAATCAACCCGCCCTATAAGGCCTTATCGTGGTTGGTTAGTCGGCAACCCATTTGACACCCCTACATGCGAGAGAGATACTTTGTCAGGAAAGAGAAAACATTGATTAATTTCGTAGTATTTTGTAATTAATTCATAATATGTCATTTTTCTTGATTTTTAAGTTATAAAACGCAATATCTTCCATTAAGAATATATTATGATATTTTATGAAAAAACTTTAACAATAACAAAATGGACATCAAATTAAAGATGATAAAAAATATGTTTATTTGCATAATTTATTTGATGAAAAACTTTATAATTTTAAATATACATGAGATCAAATGACGATAATTGTGAAATTTGCATGAAAGAGTGTTTTTTTTAGCCAATAACACAAGAGATAATTTAAAATGAGAACAATCTCGTTATTTCACTAAAAAAAAGATCTAGTTTTAACAGTATAATATAAAGTTGAATCAAGTTGAAAATAGAGAAATTTTTTTAAATAAAATTTTACCTCCACCTTTATTAAAATGAATCATCTAAACCCGTTTTATCAAAATTGACACTTTGAGAGAGCAATATGGGCGAGCAAGATTTGCTCTCCATGTTTTTATCTTGTAGTGAGGCATTTGTTCTCCATGTTTTTATCTTGTAGCGTGAGGGAAGCATTGGGAGGAAGACCAAAATATTTGCTCTCAATGTTCTTTATTTTGCGGGATATGTGGGTGAAATGAATTGGAGAGTAAAGATTTGCTCGTCTAAAATGTTGATTTTGGAAAACTTTTTTGAAAGTATTTATTTTTGTAATTGAGTGTGAGAAATATTTGTTATACTAATTGTTTTTTTGTAAATAAGTGTCATTTTCGATATCAGTTTTGCAGATTTCTGATCAAAATTAAAGTGCCTGTTTGGTTGAGGTGTATGTAGTATGAGTATCACTTTGAAATTCATTAATGCTTGGTTGGTTATGGGCATGATACCACCATAATGTAGAATGAGGATACCCAAATGTAAAGGTTTCCTCATATATTATGTGTGAAGTGATTTCTTCATACTCTTCATTATCATTCCACTCTATACCAACTCCCATACCCATTATGATTCATAGTGACAAACCAAACACGCCCTAAAGTCTTTCCTCATATATTATAGAGTATGTGTAAATGGTTTCTTCATACTCTCTAATATCATTTCACTCTATACCAACAGTTTTGCCGAATCCTTATTGTAGAAAGTTTGGTAAAAATAAATTTGAAACACAAATTTAGCAATGTTGAATAGTACAAAAGAAAATGTTCCTTGGTCCAATTCAACATTATACTTCGAGGGACCTTCCTCACATCTTTAACTTCCTCCCACTTTCCTAAATTATTGTCTTTTATTCGAAGTCCCACACTAGCTTTAAGCCTTTAAAGCGGTAGAGTCGCTTAAAAGTTACATCTCTTTAATAAAGTAGCATCTCTTTAAATAAAGTAAGTTGCTTTAAATAAAGTTAGTTCCTTATACTATATGTTTATATTAAGCTTGTTCTTGTTATTTTCATGGCTGGCGAAGCGTGAAAAAAAACTAAGATGGTTACTTTTTCGGATCGATCTATATCTATGTACATGCACCGGGATTGATCAAGTCTTTCAGCCATCTAAATCTGGAAGAGTTCATGCTCTGAATGTCCAATCAGGTTAAACACAACTTTAATCTGGTTATGTTATTTTTTACATGTGTTTTTATTTTACGTGTTTTGATCATCGGTTTAGACTATGTAGTCGTTTTGCAAATAGAATTTTTTCTTTGATCATGTTTTTGTATTTAGCCTGATTGGGTAACGAGGTCATGAAAATAATGCTTCTCATTAAGGCGTAATTAACAGCCTAATAAACCCGTATGCTTAAGGTGTTTGGCTGTATCGAAACGATCAGAAATGATTGTTAGCTGTTCAACAAGAAATAAGTCTATAAACTGGACAAATAAGTTTAGATGAACACGCCTGTAGATTTAATGAAATACTGCAAACTTTTGTTACATAGTCGCTGGGTAGTTCGTCTAACTTTTAGTTTGGGTTCATCGCTGATTCACTGCTAACTTTTAGTCGTTGGTCTGTCACTGCGAAGTCACAACCCGATGCTCTAAGTATTGAATATGCACACACTTAGGATGTGAATTTCAGAGAATTTGCTTCGTAAGTAGGCTCTTTGAACATGAAAAACATATATGTAAAAATAACTCATCAAATTACATAAGTTATATTACAGATTTATAAATTAGATTTTTTTTTGGGTATCACAGGTTGGTTAATAATAAATATATAAGAACCAAACTAATCGGTTTTAGGTTCAAGTCCCGTTTCCAACAATTGTGTGAGATATTCTTAAATAGGGGTTGTTGGTCGACTTAAAATGAGTCGTTACATGAATATATGTAAAACGAAAAAAATATTTTGGCTAATGAGAATGGGATACATAAAGTTGGGCTTATTGATTTTGGCCCCATAAAAAGGAGGCCTTGCGCATCGGGCCAGAGTATCCAGAAAGAAAAGTTATCTTGTTTTGTAATTGGTGCTACGGAGCACTTGTTATCATGTTTTAAAATTATACTAAAACGATCTACAATTTAATGATTTCAGAAAGAAAAACAATCTATATTTTATGTAGGATTTTAACATACTTAAAATCTTATTAGATCCTGATTTTGATGATAGGATTTTAATATCTACTCTGATCCGATCTTATTTTTAATTCCTGAACTAAAAACTACAAATTTATGGTTTATGTTTTTATATAATTTAAAAAACAACATGTGATTTTTCTTAAACATTCCACATTCATAATTTAGGATAAAATTTTAATGAAACATTTATATAATTTTTGTTTATAGTATATAATAATTTATAATTTTAAATAATATTACAAAGATTATTAAAAACGATATTATTGTAGGATCTTTAGATCCCGATCCGATCTTTACGACACGATCTTACAAAAACAATCCCAATCTTAAATACCATTCGATCTTAAAACCTTGATTAAAATGGTGTCCTTTTATGTAAACCGTTGTCGCACTTTGTCGTTTGTCCCTTTGAATAGTGTCTAGATGGTTAATGCAAGGTTGTCGTGATCGGATCCTACCTGTGATCGCTTTCTCGCTTGCAAGATCGTAATCGAGAATCGATCGGATCGTAAGATCCTATAAAAATGTATATATTTTTGTATAGGGGTTGTAGTTTTATATTTCTATATAATATTTCATATGATAAACTAATCTAAATAGATGATAAAAGAAAAAGTTATATGCTCAAGTATCAGTAGTATATATATATATGCATGCATACTTGCACAAAGTTTACACGGCTTCACTTCTTGTTTTAATGATTTTTTTATTATAGGTTTTTCGTGATAACGTTTATTCAAAAAGATAATGTTAATTTATTATTACGTGATTCTATAAATTTTTTGTTACAATATATAGATTAATGTAAAAAAATAAGAGGATTGTATCTGAAAATGAAACGACATAATTTAGAATAGAGGGCAACACAATTATTTTTTCTTGATGACCAAATAAATTAAATTAGAATATTCTGATAATATTACTGATTTTTTTTCTTGATGACCAAATAAATTAAATTAGAATATTAATGCTTTTATATGTAACATAAAAAAAATATGAACCAAATTGGGTCAAGTATGTAGAGTTTTCTTCAAAACAAGCTTCCGACATTTTAAGAACGAAATCGCTTTTTCATAATAAACCCAAAGAAGACAATCCAAACTATTTCTAGATAGTCAATAAAACATAATGATTTTACACTCATTAATCTTGCAAGAGAAAATTAATCAACAACACCAAAATAATAATTTTTTAAAAACTTTAGTCATTGGCTTTTAAAGATTTGTTTACTTAATAAGTTAATATACAAAAATAATAATAATAAATAAAAACTAATAATAGGCGATCCTATACGATCCGATTCGATCCTACGATCCTACGCGCGATCCTACGATCCTGCTGCGATCCTACCTGGATTACGATCTTGTTAAGATCCTGATCATTTTTTGTGTGTAGGATCAGATCGCCGCGATCCTACGAAAGTGATCGCGATTTTGACAACCTGGTTAATGTGCGCTTAATCGATAAGTGTTACATCGCCTTCACATTTATTAAGCCTAAAAGTGTATATCTATATATGTATCTCATTTCTCAAAATTCAAAAATTTTGAAAACTTAAACTTTATTTAAACAAACACACGATTTAAGGAAATGCACAAAAATATAAAAATTGACTTGAGAATATATTAATGTAAAAGTTGACTTGAAAATACATAAAACTAAAACACGGTTTATTAATATTGACGAGACATCGCCAGATGACAACGGATTTTAAAGACATATAATTATAGTTATATTTTGCTAAGTGTATTGGGTAACGCTTTTGTGTAACCAAAATATCACTGTAACCATCCGCCATAAAACCCCGTAGCGCATTTTATTCGCTCTAGTGTCACAAATTAGTGGAACATGTCTTATGTGTTTGAGATGTTATTTTGAGGCTTTTGACATATCATTAATAGATCCATTAAGATTGTTGATGTCCTATTAAATTTCATGGAGTTATATGTTCCAACTTCTAAGCTTTATGATTTTCTTAGATAGGTTACTATTAAGATATGGACTTATTACCTTAGCATATGGTTCTTGAATTGATCGCACTCATTTTTACAATGGACGTTCCTAGATTGGACTCTCCACCTTATCTAGTTATCTTTATCATGTACTACTTATTAATCAAGTATTTGTATTGTAGCGTTTTCTAGGGTGGGCAAGATGTATGTTAGTATTGTGCGGATAGGGTACAACAAAAAGATGCTCATTGTGTGTTTGATGCGGGTCCTAACATGTTTTATGAATGCTAATATGTATTCTGTAATGAGTACACTAAAATTGAATTGCTGAAGCTAATCGTCAGAATCGAACTTCGGGCCGGGAATGGTCTGAAAAAAGCCGGATATGGTTGAACTGGTTACTCCACGGGTTCTAATACATTTATTGCTTGGTTTTCCTGATCCATTCATTCAATTGATCGAACGTTGTCGGTCCCTGATAAATGACACCATTTGTGGTACGATTGAATTGATTTTGGGTTCTTAATCAATTAGCCTAATATCTTATTTGGTTCAGGTGATGACTTTTATTTTGAAATTGGGGTAGCCGGCTCAAACTTTCCTAAATATATACTGTGCTTATTATAGAAGTTGTTTAAGCTTTTTATTTATTGGCTTATGAGCTTATTTGACTCAGCTTATATTTCATAAGTTCATTTATTCCGACTTGTGGTTTTTCCTTTTGAGCTTATTATAACTTAAATATGTAAAATAAGCTCACAAGCTAGAAATAAACTGGAAAATTGACTTATGAAATATAAACCGAGTTATATAAGCTCAAAAGCTCAAAAATAAGCTTAAACAAACAACCATTCTTAACTAAATCCATGACAGGCGGGGTAGTCGATCTGTTTCTATTTCTCAGCTAAACGGCTAACGCTTGTCTGAGATCATACATATTTAAATCCACAAGATTTGGTTCAACATTTTTATAACTGAACATACAAATATAAAATTCTGGCAAACAGAAAAATAATTAGAATTCTAAGTTTTTAAGTAACTACTATTTTCTGGAGATCATTACCGAATTTTCAGTTTTATCATCACTTTTGTTTGTTTGTATAGAAGGAATGGTGCCCAAAATATTGTTCTCAACTTCACTAATTTCAGATTCTTTGATCTCATCTGAAAGAAGGTTAGTAATAATTATGGTAGTTCTTGTCCCTAACAAACCAGTTGTATAAACACATGTCTTTTGGTTACCCGCCAAATTTGGTTTACTGTCAGCAGGTATAGCTCAGTCTGTAAGCAAGAATTACAACATAAGATGTGGCAAAACATTTTCATTAAACCGCCATATTTAAAAGCGTTGAATCTGCATAACGTAAAAAAAAAAAGAAGTAAAATCTAATCTTTTAAGATTACAATTTGTGGGAGATCAGCCTTGTTATCTGTAAAACAACCCAAGGTATCACGATTACTCTCATCAGTTTCATCATTACTTTCATCTTTCAAGACTGCAATTTGTAGGACATCAGCCTTGTTATCAGTAGAATAACCAGAGGTATCACGTTTACACTCGTGAGTACTTCCGTGTGTTTGTACTGAAATAAGCGCTGTTTACATCACTATCTTCAGTTTCATATGAAGGAGAGCTGGAAATATTTGTTGTTGTTATTCTTGACCTAAACAACCAATTGTATATGCATGTAAACGTGTTTAGAATACAACCTAATGGCTCTAATAACAAAATATACAACAATATCAGTGGACTTAATATCATGGTCAGGTAAAAGGTTACTTGGACAGCAACAGAGTGACTATGTATAAAAATGATGCCCTGGGAGTCGACTGTTGTTGTAGGGACCACCATCCAACACCAAAGTTGACGACGAAAACAGCAACAGCAAATCTAAGTCCTTTTATCGACCCTTCAGACAGTGAGCGGTGTAGCTGAGCAACTAAGGCTAGTAGAATTTATAAATGCCATATACAATGTATACGATGATTCACTCATCAACATATTGTAAATGAACTAAAATTTAATTAGTATGTGTTTAGCTTAGGACATCAGAGGGGAAATAAAATCAATATTATGTTCGATGAGTTGCGTGTCACTAGGAACCATGTCATCCATCTTATACGCACAATTAATAAATTGCTAATTTTAAAAAGTAATGATAATATAATAAGATAGATAAATGCAGGTTCCTACTACTTTCTCAGCGTTTTCCATGCACCTTCATCGTTCTTATGTCTCTAAAAGAAAGTTAAAGTTAAAATGAAATGATGTTAGACTTAAAACCATTATAACAAAAGGAATTATAGATAAGAAGAAAAGCATTAGTATTTTTACATTTTTTTTTATAAAAGAAAACAAACTTATAGATTTTATCGTATACAAGTCAAATTATCATGGAAGAAACCATTGCAAGACAAGAGTTATCATATTTTTTTTCGGTCGAATTGGTTTTCCTTTTGTCAGACTCACAACTTAATTCTTAATCTTTTAGTTTGTTTAGAAGCGTATTGCACATATCCTTTTTCTTTAATTGATTTAAACAAAGTTTGTTTATTTGTTTGATCATGCGTTGCAGCTAAATTACATGAAACGTAGTTAAAGTAAATAAGAAAATATGTTTCTAAACTATATAAAAATAAAACTAGCAAGATGTTGGGACTTCAGACAACCCTAAACTATAATCGGCCCTATTTATCGTTGCACCCCTGTAAAATACTGGAAAAAAGGCCGATTTCTCCTCCTAATAATCGGAACGGACTTGTCACTTTCACCATTTTTATTATTTGCAAGATATATATTTTTTACAAGTTCCAGCTTTTTACTTATACACTTTTATTTTTTAAGTTTTTAACTTCCAATTGTTTACAAGAATCGCGCATTTATATTAAGTTTACAAGTTCCAGCTGTTTAACAAGAATCGCTTTAAAGTTTTAAAACGTATTCGGAGATTTTGAGGCTCGCCGAAAGCCGGAGATAAACTATTCTTGCCCATTCGGTTTCATCATCGCTTCTGAAAATTTTTGCGCTCAAAATCATCATCGCCAAAATTTTAGGCTCAAACCCGTTGTTGCAGTGAGATTTGATCTACTTTACCGCCCATTCGGCGTATCATCATCGCCTCGAAAAATTTTAAGTCACAACCGCAAAATCACAATCCCACAGAAACAATCTATCTTGGCTTATGTTTCGGTTTATTTTGGCTCACAAAAACCGAGCCAAAACAACCAAAACAACTATGAGCCAAAACAACCAAAGCCGCAGAAACAACCAAAACAACCATGAGCCCAAAATTTCAACCGCCATGGCTCAATAATTTCCAATCGCATGGCTCACAAATAAACTTAAACAAACACCTTATTAGGAAAGTACCAAACACAAGTTAATTTTTGGTGTTTGTTTAAGTTTATTTAATTACTTATGAGCATACATGTTTTCGCTTATTTTTGGCTGGCGCTATGTTTATGCTGGTTTATTTTTGCCTCACAAAACCGAGCCAAAACAACCAAAACAAACAAAATGTACCCAAAACAACCATGAAACAAAACAACCAAAACAACAAAGCTAAGTTGAACTCGATTAAACTATCAAACTATCCCGCTTACTTTCACATACGCAACCATAGAAACTTTAGATCTGGGAAGCGCCGTGGAAATACCGCCGCGTCTATGTTAAAATAATCACCTTTTCCCATCTATCTTTGGTATATGGGGTATGTAGTGTCAGTGGGCCGCCGAGAAGACGAAAGACGCCGGTTTAGAGAGAGAGAGAGAGACAAAGAGAGAGATATAATTGAGGTGTAGATTTAGAGAAGAGACAAAAGAGAAAGTGAGATATATTTGAGTCAAACCCGTTTTGTCAAAACAAGTTTATTATATATATATTAGTTGTATTAATATTTTTGTAAAAAGTTAAAAAAAAATTAATAAAAATGTTGTAAAGTTGTTAAATAGTATTACTTTTGTAAAGTTTTTGTATTAATTTAAACTAGGGTACCACGCAAGCGTATGCAAGGCATCGACTACTATAATATTGATTGAAATAAATGAAATAAAGGTTAAAGTTATAAAAATTTGAATTAAAATAAAATAAACCCACTAAAAATATAAAAACTAAAACTCATAAAAATATATTAAAATGGATGTTGAAATAAAGGTCTAATCCTAACATACCCACTCATCCGCTGAACGCCTAATGTCTAACCTACCAATATATACCTTCGCTGAACGCCTAATGTCTAACCCTAACATACCGCATCATCCGCTGAACGCCTAATGTCTAACCAACATACCACTCATCCGCTGAACGCCTAATGTCTAACCCTAACATATCGACCCATCCGCTGAACGCCTAATGTCCCCTAACATATCGACCCATCCGCTGAACGCCTAATGTCTAACCCTAAAATATCACTCATCCGCTGAACGCCTAATGTCTAATCCCTAACATATCATCCGCGAACGCCTAATGTCTAACCTAACATATCGCACTCCATCCGCTGAACGCCTAATGTCTAACCCTAACATACCGAACCCATCCGCTGAACGCCTAATGTCTAACCATAACATATCGACTCATCCGTTGAACGTCTAATGTCTAACCCTAACATATATCATCCGATTGAACGCCTAATGTCTAACCCTAACATACCGACTCATCCGCTGAACGCCTAATGTCTAACTAAAATATCGACTCATCCGCTCGCCTAATGTCTAACCTAACATATCGACCCATCCGCTGAACGCCTAATGTCAACCCTAAAATATCACTCCCGCTGAACGCCTAATGTCTAACCCTAACATATCGAATCCATCCGCTGAACGCCTAATGTCTAACCCTAACATATCACTCCATCCGCTGAACGCCTAATGTCCAACCCTAACATACCACCCATCCGCTGAACGCCTAATGTCTAACCCTAACATACCACTCATCCGCTGAACGCCTAATGTCTAACCCCAACATATCGACCCATCCGCTGAACGCCTAATGTCTAACCCTAACATACCCACCCATCCGCTGAACGCCTAATGTCTAACCCTAACATACCCACCCATCCGCTGAACGCCTAATGTCTAACCCTAACATATCTATCATCCGCTGAACGCCTAATGTCTAACCCTAACATATCGACTCCGCTGAACGCCTAATGTCTAACCCTAACATATCACTCTCTCCGCCCACATTTGACTTTTAGGGGAAGAGATGATATTTGATTGACGTAGAAGGATTTTTTTAATTTTGTGCATAATATAAGTGGACATTTTAAGTCTTTCTTTGACAACTTTTACCTTAAATATTTTTGCTTGTGTTATAGTTTTAGATAAAATAATACGTGAACTTTTACCTTAAATATACGATTTAACAATTTTTTCAAATTTTCATCTTGGCAAACGGAACTTGTTTAATATTTTAATGTATAATGTTTTATCATATTTAATTAAATGGAAACAAATACACAATTAAAAAATACGAACGAAATAAATACCATATAAAAACACTACACAATTAAATACATTATACATATAAAAACATTACACAAATAAATATACTATGCATATACCCTAAACATTACACAATTAAATAAAACAAACAATACATAAAAAAAAAAAAAAATAGAATCCAATCATCGCCCAATGACGTAATTAAATTACCTATTGCAAGGAAAGGAAATAATGGGGTGCAACATTAGATTGTCCCCTATAATTTTGGTACAATCTTAAATCTATGATATTATGAGAGTGTGTGAGCTGATATACCGATAACTAGATACTAAAATAAGGCGATTGATATGATGTAAAATACTAGAAGCATAAACACAACTAGTAAATCGCTTTTTCTTATTTTATTTTGCGTTCTTTATAAACAAAAATATATACAAGGTTTTAATCTTATGTAATACAATATTACTTTTGACATATATCAAACAATCGGATGGGCACAAGGTATCTAAGGCTAGTCCCAATCGCTTATTTAACAATCGGTCGGAGAGAGACCCACAATCGGCGTGAGTTCGGTCAGTGGGTTGTGGAGTTCGCTGCAACATCGGGAGTAGTAGGAAAAACGCGAACATCGAAGCTTTCAACCGACTTTAAAACGCACTTTCCACTCCTTTTAAAACTTGACCGCTGTATTAAAAAACTTTTATTTTAAAAAACTTTACCACTCTATAAATACTAATTCAAACACATTTCTAAAACACACAATTTCAATCAACCATTCTAACTAAATACCCACTTAAACACAAATTTAATATGTCGCCATTCGAAGCTTTTATTCGTTCTTCTTCGCCTTCCCACGATGAAGAAGTTTTTAGTGAGTTTGTAGATTTTGCTTTTGCTGGAAGGCTTACAGCATCAGCAAAACAAAAACCCGACGGGTACATACGTAGGGATCATGAGGGTGCTCATAATCGCTTAGTGGCGGCATATCCTAAAACCCGAGTCGACTCAAGAACATTCCGCCTACGTTCCGTGATGCCGAGAGCTATTCATAGAAATTGTTCGAGATAACCGACTATACTTATTTTCTACAAAACTTGATGCTAGCGCGCTCAGTATTAGCCCATTGGTCAAGTGTACCGCGCCATTCGCAATCGGGATACGTCGCTTCGATTCTCTTGACGAGTCCGGACTCTGCATCCACATCCCGTGAATGTCTTCGTAAGTTTTGCTGTTATCATGGAGTTATATGGTCGGAGTATTTGCGAAGCCCACGATTCTTCTTTGAAAGAATATATGCTCATCACGAGCATAAGCATGACTTTCCCGGATGATGGGAAGCATTGATTGTACAAGTGGGAGGGAGAACCGTAATGTGAGAGCTCAACATTGTAGGGGTGATCACGGCCACATCCATTCATTTTATTTAGCTGCCGCCCAAGATTTATTGATTTGGCATGCTCTTTGGTTCTCGAATGAATAACGACGAAACATTTTACGCCGTTCGCTTTCAATGATATCAAACCGAGAGAGCACCGCACCTTGAATTCTGAGGCTAACGATGCTAAAAGGATATTATCTTATGAGATATATCCACAATGGTCCGCTCTAATGAAGTCCATTTCAAATCCTCCCACGAAAGTGATCGAAAAGAATATTGTACAGAAGAGGCGGAGGCGAAGGAAAAGATGCCGCGGAAAGATGAATGTGTTGGAAGAAGAAGTGGAAAATGCTTAAAGTTCCGCCGAGAGTTTTATAAAAATGATATCCAAGAAATTATGTATACATGTATCATATTACATAATATGATCATCCCACAAGAATGGCTGATATGTCCTACATTATTGAAGTTGAGGGACACCAAGATCGCGATCCCTTAAAAGCGAGGTTCCTACTACTTTCTGTTTCCATGCACCTTCATCGTTTTAAGTCTCTAAAAGAAAGTTAAAGTTAAAATGAAATGATGTTAGACTTAAAACCATTATAACAAAAGGAATTATAGATAAGAAAAGCATTAATATTTTTACACAAACTTACAGATTTTATCGTATACAAGTCAAATTATCATGGAAGAAACCATTGCAAGACAATGAGTTATCATATTTTTTTTCGGTCGAATTGGTTTCCCTTTTGTCAACTCACAACTTAATTCTTAATCTTTTAGTTTGTTTAGAATCGTATTGCACAGATCCTTTTACTTTAATTGATTTAAACAAAGTTTGTTTATTTGTTTGATCATGCGTTGCAGCGAAATTACATGAAACGTAGTTTATGTAAATTCAAAGAAAAATAAGAAAATATGTTTCTAAACTATATAAAAATAAAACTAGCAAGATGTTGGGACTTCAGACAACCCTAAACTATAATTTTGGTACAATCTTAAATCTGTGATATTATGAGAGTGCGTGAGCCGATATACAGATAACTAGATACTAAAATAAGGCGATTGATATGATGTAAAATAATAGAAGCATAAACACAACTAGTAAATCGCTTTTTCTTATTTTATTTTGCGTTCTTTATAAACAAAAATATATACAAGGTTTTAATCTTATGTAATACAATATTACTTTTGACATATATCAAACAATCGGATAGGCATAGTGCATCTAACAAATTCAAAAGGATATTGTTTACGTATCGTATGATACGCATGGAGTGTGATTTGGGTGAGGATAATTGTATCTTCGGTTTTCTACATTTGGTAAGGATCACAATGTGCGTCGAGGATCAATAGTTGGGGTAATGCTCACATACGACTATGAAGTGTGTGTGGTGTTGTGTGATGATTGATTAGCTTCATATTGAATTCAAGTTGGTCCATTTTGTGGAAATGGACTTCTCTTAATAGAAATCATCTAGGGTTTTGTGCCACCCATGAATGCGATATAATGGTTAAGGATGGTCTACGTGTTGGACATCCAAGGAGGGAGATAAGAATGACACGTGGCGTGACATTCTTGGCTCCGCTTCATTGCATGGGATGTTCCATGCACATATTAGCAGATGTTACGCAACTTGCCTCTAAGCCAATGAGGTAGTGACACGTGTTGTCTGTAGTTTAGCCATTTTGTCTTATTAACTTCCTAAATGCACGTTCTTTCTACGTGCGTTTCACGCGCCTTTCTTGGATAGTGTTTTGACCCATCAAAAGTTGGACATGTGTCCATTGGGCCCCCACTTTTTTTTGTCTATATAAGGGGGTACCCTAATTAGTTTGTGAATTACACCAAGCTTTGGTACTTCAAAGAAAATTTCTTTCAACTTTCCGAGTGTCTTTCTTTCTTCGAAGTCTTTACTTCTCTTTCCCGTGATTCTGTTGAGAGGTGGGTGTAGGTGTCAAATTTTTTTAAGAGTTATCAAAACTTTCTTTCTACCAAACGTCTATGGACTTTATACATCTTGGTGGTCTTTGAGTAAGCGACCAAAGGCCACTAGTATTTCAATTTGTAACCACTTCGTGGGGGTTTACTGGTTGGTCCCAAATTTAGATTTGGTTTGTTTTCAACCTACATTTAATGTTAGATATTTATTATTGTTTTAGTAAGAATGTCAATCTGTCTTTTTACCAAAAACTTTTGTTAGTGCATATATTATGATATTTGATCTATACAATCTTATTTGTTTAGTTGATGACAAACTATGTATCTTGTATTACATAACGTAAAATATACAAGTTACTCGTAATCATATTTTGTCTCAACATACTTTCAACACCTTACGACGTCTCAAGTCCTTGTATGCTATAACACAGGTTCGTACATGTTTGTTATGTTGCGTTATGATCAAACTCCTAATAAACCATTAAACACATCTAGTAAAATAGTTTACATAAAGTGAAAACCATTTTTATAAATCACTTATAAGTAACACTTGTTACTTACACTTTTATAAATACATAGTTAAGTTCAAACTAGATAAATAAATATGTAAGTAAATAAAATGGGTATCCTTGACCCATAAACCAAAGCCCAAGACCCATGACCCAAAACCGCTGACCCATGTGCATTACATCATGCATGACATCAAGTTGGGTACCCATAACCCAAAGTCCATGACCCATGACTGTCACAATTCTCATTTTCCGGTCATTTCTCATATTCCATATTCATCATATTAGTTCATACATGAATTTTTCATTTCACTTTAAACGCGTAAATTTTATATTAAATAAACGTTATCGCGTGAGTTATTATTTTGAGTATTTAATCCGTTATTTCTAAAAATGATCCCGACATATTTTTATATTTACATTTAGTTTATAAAAACTATATTTTGAGTTTACCTAGTGTTTTAAATTTATTTTGTATATAAATCGTTAAATTTTTATTATTACGTAGCTTTTCTTAAAAACTACATGATAATTATTAAATCACTCAAATTTTTGCAAGAAATATATTTTTACAATTTATATGATCTCAATATACTTTACTTTGACCCGTTAAAATTTATTTTTAGCTAACGCTACCCTAAATGCTCAAATGATTATACAAGTTACAATTTATATTTAACTAACTTACATTTACTTACACATTTATAAAAAAATCATTGTTGAAACAACAACCCCAAAAACCGCCATGGGGAATGATGAGTCATAGGGTTGGTAAAAATCTTCTCCTTCAAGTGATTTACACTCAATCACTCACACACACAATCTATTATTCAAAGTGTAAAAAAATCTCTTTCTCTCTTCTTCCTATCCCAAAACCGTCACCATTAAGGAACAAGAAAGAAATCATCAAAACTTTTCAAGATCAAGTTTTACAATCTAGATAACACTCTTGTTAAGGTTTTGAAATAAAAACCTAGGGTGTTTAGGTTAATCTTTGGTTCTAATCACCTCATCATATCACTTGTAAGCATCTCATATTTATTTTTCATTTTACATATTCATTTCATACTCATCTCATCATTTTTGAGCAAAAGCATGCATGATTTGTGTATATTTATACCATTTTTACATTGATTTTTAGAGTTATATATATAAAGGTCATCCTATAATTATCCCCTTGTTATATATTGGTCTTGATGATGTTTAGGAACCCATGACACCCTAAGAAGGTGTATGGTAGGATTAGTATAGCTTTGGAGTTGATTTGAAGGGATTGGAATAGGTTTAGTATGAGAAAAACTATTTTCTAAGTATATATAGTGGTCTGATCTTATTTTGTTTTTCTGGAAAATCCGACAGTAGGCACGAATTTTTGGCCTTGATATTTAGAAAATATACTTTAAAACGAATCCGTGGCAGCTTGAACGGATTAAAACGGAGTTATAACGAAGAAGTTATGAATTTTTCAAGTTTGACGTCGAAATATATATTTTCTGAAATTTCAGCAACATGTTTTATTTTGTACGAGTCAAACACGAGCCTTAAGCTTTACAAATTATTTCGACTTATCAAAAATATATTAGTTTACTTCGATACGAAGCTAAGGACGTATAATACGTATAAAACGGATTTGAAACGACTAAGATATACACGTTTTCATAAACTTGCCGTAACTAATATTTTTAGAAAAACTATATTATTTTACGAGATAAGTGTTACGGTAACTAAAATCACCATCTTTAACCCTTATTATCTTTATGTTCGAGACCTTTTGGACGAAAACTCCTGAACTGAAACTTCTAGATTTCAATACAAACTTTCCAAAACCGTGAGTTAAGTTTCCTAACGTGCGACGTGCACCATTTTACGACTAGTTTTCCAAAGCCATTTTTGTCAATTTCATGAAATTTCCGACGACATTGTTTTACTACGAAAAGTGATAATTTCACTATAAATCATTATAAAACCATTGTAGGATGACATTTTGACGTAAATACTTGTAAAGTAATTTAAGAATGGTCAAGACGTCAAACGAGTATTTTCGACGATAAGTATTATTTTCAAAACTCACAAATGGTATAAATATCATCCAAATTGCGTGCATAACATTACATCATGACTTATTTCATATCATATCATTCATAATAGGTCAGGTTCGAGACTCACGCTACATTTCGGTGTAACCACTTTTGTCGTCACATCTGTTCATCAAGTGAGTATTCACAGACTCCCCTTTTTAAATGCTTTAAATTGTTTTGGGGTGGAATGCATGATTTATACTTGAACTAAACTATCTATGTTTTATGAACTTATTGAACATTTTATGCTAGTGAGTAATCACATCCCCTTTTTATCGTTTTACTATATTTTTGGGGCTGAATGCATGAACTATACTTGAATTAAATTGATTCTTACTTTGTGAACTCTTTTGACTAGAACTTGTGAACTCGAATCAAACCCTTGAACTAAATTACGAAATTATGACTTATTTGAACTTATTGAACCGTACGTGTTATGACCTTGTCCTAAAGTCTCCCCTGTTCGGAGCATCACTATAAAGTCTCCCATGTTCGGAGCATCACTATAAAGTCTCCCATGTTCGACATCAACTTAAAGCCTCCCCAGTCCGGAGCAAAATGTCTCCCTATGGGAACGGAGCATTTTCAATTTAAGTCTCCTGTTCGAGCAGGCATTGCAAAGTCTCCCATGTTCGGAGCATCTCTAAATTATTATATACTTGGTATTATATTGGGAACTATTATGACCACTTACACTTGACTACTTGACACACTATATTTTTGTGCAATGGGTTGTGTACACACAGGTTGCAAGTTTTGTATGGTGGAACTTGGAACTGAGTGGATTTACAATGCCTTTGCTTTGTGGACTATTTTTCCGATGACCGAAACCTTGGACTCTTTCTTACGAGTTTTCTTATTTTATTAAACGTGTTTACTCACCAACTATTTTCATAGTTGACCCGTTTTTCTCTCATGCATTTCGGGTGATCGTTAGTAAGCTTTTTCTACAGGTTTTGTGCATAATGAAGTTTTCACTTGTCGCTACAAATCATTATGTAATAGAACGCAATATTTTGGGATCTAAACTTTGTAATATATTTGCCGATGACGGCTAAACTAGTATCGTAATGGTGTACTCTTTCTTTTAAATATTAACGTTGGTATGTTCTATTATCTTGTGCTTATGTTCCTTCCGTTACATCGCGTTTCCCTCCGGTAGGGTGTGACAGATTGGTACCAGAGCCAAAGGTTATAGAGAATGCCGATTTTCAAAAATAAAAATCACAGCTATAACCGGAAAAATTTTTATTTTATTTTATTAAACATTGAACATCATCCGAATCATCTAGTCCTATCGTTGCATCGTTAATCATAAATTATACATAGCCTGATCAACTATGTCTAATTTATGAAGAACCATGCAATGATAAGAAGAGTAAATTTAAATCATGTTTAGTCGAGTCTTTTGAGTCTGGTCACCTGAAGTTGCATTGGTCGGGTGGGTATGCATAGCATGTTTTACGTTCACGTCTACATTACCGTACCTTGTTCATATCTTCTCATTTCCATCTTTCACTTGTTAGACATAGCATGTCCCTGATCCTGTCATATTTCGATTCACTGTAACACACATTACCACCGTTCTACACCTCATCCGACTTTCGTTCGAATGTCGCTTTGCTCAACCCGATGTTTTGGTCCTCTGAGGATCATGGCTGCAAGAAACACACGCCTGAGGTAACAACAACGGCAACCCAAACAACAATGACAATCCCTAAAACAACGCTGGCGAATAGCGGATCTACTCTCCCAAATTATAACACATCTCGATGCTAGACGAACCAACAACGGAGAAGGTACTTCAAACGCTGGTCAAGGATGCAACTACAAAACTTTCATGACATGCAAGCCAATGGAATTTCATGGACCGAGGTGCCATTGACCGCTAACCCGTGGTTCGAGAATGTTGAGTCGAAACTTAGTATCACGAAATGTGCTGAAGGAAACAAGGTGAGTTCTCTGCTGTCTACTACGGGTCGACAGCCTTGACCGTGGAACAATCAACTACAGATTAGAGGAAGAGGGGCAGCAAATGCGTTATCTTGGGAAGCATTTAAGAAACTACTAACCGATGAATACCGCAGAAAAGATGAAGTGCAGAAGTTGGAAGCGGAATTTTGGAATCACTTGATGGTTGGAGTAGAGATTGACAAGTACACGATCCGTTCCACGAGTTAACTAGGATGGTTCTCACATGGTTTCCAATGTGGAGAAGTTGATTGACCGATATATACGGGATTGATACCAGAATTAGGAGGGATGTCACTTCGTCGAAACCAACCACTCTACAAGCCGGGTGTAAGTATGGCGTATCGCTGACAAATGATGTGATCAGTCCGAGAACTAACAAAAGCAAACGACAATGGACAAAAGCGGCAGTGAGGATCACCAGGAAACCGAAAACCATATCAAAAACAAGAGGCAAATAACTCAGAACTATGGGCGACCACCCAGGAGCGCAGAGGATATCGCAGTCCACATCCTTTGTGCACTCGATGTAATTATCATCACTTAGGAGACGCAAGGTGCGACAAATGTGGGACAGCGGGCCACTTCGCGCGGAATTGCTCAAACAGTAACTGGGAATCAAGGACAGAGAAAAGCATGTTACGAGTGTGGAAGTCTAGATCACCTTCGCAATACCTGTCCAAAGCTGAAAAGAACTCCCAATCAAGGAGGTAATCGTCCAAACTTGGCATTGGCAATAGAAGGCCCACAAGATCAGAACATTGAAATTCCTCCCGCACGGGGTCGAGCATTCTATCTGGGTACCGAGGAAGCCCGCAACGCTTAACGGGTACATTCTTTCGAACGACTACCTTATTTCTGTACGACATGATTTTGAGTACATAACATCCTTCCAATTCTTACCACGTTCACGACCTTGATTAATTTGAGACCTATCGGTATTGACCATAGTTGTTATATATTTTGTTGATTTGATTTGATTGCGTAAGCAAATCGAATATCGGCGAATCTTTCAAAGACTTCATTCAAGGATGTGAATCCTACCTTTCTAACAACTTGTTTCCTAGCTTGATCTAGTGACAGTTCTTGTTTGATGAGTTGAGAAAATCAAGCTAAGAGACAAGTTTACTCAAGTCGGTTTAGTTTAATCTCATGACAGTTCTTGTTTGATGAGTTGTGAGATTAAATTAGAATCGACTACCTAAAGGTCTTTTGAGAGCTACGTTCGATATTGGGCAAGTTTACCCAATCAAATCTAATCACGGGCACGTACTTAGTTGAATGGGGAACTGGTACGCATGGGCATTGATATGATCATTTAGACTGTTCGTACGAGCATGAACTTTTAGAACTCTTGTCGAGGTTCGAACTATAGTATCGTTAATCGAATCACGAGGACGTGATTCCGCTGACATGGGAAGAATGTCACAATTCTCATTTTCCGGTCATTTCTCATATTCCATATTCATCATATTAGTTCATACATGAATTTTTCATTTCACTTTAAACGCGTAAATTTTATATTAAATAAACGTTATCGCGTGAGTTATTATTTTGAGTATTTAATCCGTTATTTCTAAAAATGATCCCGACATATTTTTATATTTACATTTAGTTTATAAAAACTATATTTTGAGTTTACCTAGTGTTTTAAATTTATTTTGTATATAAATCGTTAAATTTTTATTATTACGACGCTTTTCTTAAAAACTACATGATAATTATTAAATCACTCAAATTTTTGCAAGAAATATATTTTTACAATTTATATGATCTCAATATACTTTACTTTGACCCGTTAAAATTTATTTTTAGCTAACGCTACCCTAAATGCTCAAATGATTATACAAGTTACAATTTATATTTAACTAACTTACATTTACTTACACATTTATAAAAAAAAAAAAAAAAAAAAAAAAAAAATCATTGTTGAAACAACAACCCCAAAAACCGGCCATGGGGGGGGAATGAGTCATAGGGTTGGTAAAAATCTTCTCCTTCAAGTGATTTACACTCAATCACTCACACACACAATCTATTATTCAAAGTGTAAAAAAAAAATCTTTCTCTCTTTTCTTCCTATCCCAAAAACCGGTCACCATTAAGGAACAAGAAAGAAATCATCAAAACTTTTCAAGATCAAGTTTTACAATCTAGATAACACTCTTGTTAAGGTTTTGAAATAAAAACCTAGGGTGTTTAGGTTAATCTTTGGTTCTAATCACCTCATCATATCACTTGTAAGCATCTCATATTTATTTTTCATTTTACATATTCATTTCATACTCATCTCATCATTTTTGAGCAAAAGCATGCATGATTTGTGTATATTTATACCATTTTTACATTGATTTTTAGAGTTATATATATAAAGGTCATCCTATAATTATCCCCTTGTTATATATTGGTCTTGATGATGTTTAGGAACCCATGACACCCTAAGAAGGTGTATGGTAGGATTAGTATAGCTTTGGAGTTGATTTGAAGGGATTGGAATAGGTTTAGTACGAGAAAAACTATTTTCGACAAGTATATATAGTGGTCTGTCCTTATTTTGTTTTTCTGGAAAATCCGATAGTAGGCACGAATTTTTGGCCTTGATATTTAGAAAATATACTTTAAAACGAATCCGTGGCCGCTTGAACGGATTAAAACGGAGTTATAACGAAGAAGTTATGAATTTTTCAAGTTTGACGACGAAATATATATTTTCTGAAATTTCAGCAACATGTTTTTATTTTGTACGAGTCAAAAACGAGCCTTAAGCTTTACAAATTATTTCGACTTATCAAAAATATATTAGTTTACTTCGATACGAAGCTAAGGACGTATAATACGTAGAAAACGGATTTGAAACGACTAAGATATACACGTTTTCATAAACTTGCCGTAACTAATATTTTTAGAAAAACTATATTATTTTTACGAGATAAGTGTTACGGTAACTAAAATCACCATATTTAACCCCTATTATCTTTATGTTCGAGACCTCTTTGACGAAAACTCCTGAACTGAAACTTCTAGATTTCGATACAAACTTTCCAAAACCGTCGAGTTCGTTTCCTAACGTGCGACGTACACCATTTTACGACTAGTTTTCCAAAGCCATTTTTGTCAATTTCATGAAATTTCCGACGACATTGTTTTACGACGAAAAGTGATAATTTCACTATAAATCATTATAAAACCATTGTAGGATGACATTTTGACGTAAATACTTGTAAAGTAATTTAAGAATGGTCAAGACGTCAAACGAGTATTTTTCGACGATAAGTATTATTTTTCAAAACTCACAAATGGTATAAATATCATCCGAATTGCGTGCATAACATTACACCATGACTTATTTCATATCATATCATTCATAATAGGTCAGTTTCGAGACTCACGCTACATTTCGGTGTAACCACTTTTGTCGTCACATCTGTTCATCAAGTGAGTATTCACAGACTCCCCTTTTAAATGCTTTAAATTGTTTTGGGGTGGAATGCATGATTTATACTTGAACTAAACTATCTATGTTTTATGAACTTATTGAACATTTTATGCTAGTGAGTAATCACATCCCCTTTTATCGCTTTTACTATATTTTTTGGGGCTGAATGCATGAACTATACTTGAATTAAATTGATTCTTACTTTGTGAACTCTTTTGACTAGAACTTGTGAACTCGAATCAAACCCTTGAACTAAATTACGAAATTATGACTTATTTGAACTTATTGAACCGTACGTGTTATGACCTTGTCCTAAAGTCTCCCTGTTCGAGCATCACTATAAAGTCTCCCATGTTCGAGCATCACTATAAAGTCTCCCATGTTCGAGCATCACTTAAAGCCTCCCCGGTCCGGAGCAAAATGTCTCCCTATGGGAACGGAGCATTTTCAATTTAAGTCTCCCCTGTGCGGGTCGAGACAGTGCAAAGTCTCCCATGTTCGGAGCATCTCTAAATTATTATATACTTGGTATTATATTGGGAACTATTATGACCACTTACACTTGACTACTTGACACACTATATTTTTGTGCAATGGGTTGTGTACACACAGGTTGCAAGTTTTGTATGGGCGGAACTTGGAACTGAGTGGATATACAATGCCTTTGCTTTGTGGACTATTTTCCGATGACCGAAACCTTGGACTCTTTCTTACGAGTTTTCTTATTTTATTAAACGTGTTTACTCACCAACTATTTTCATAGTTGACCCGTTTTTCTCTCATGCATTTGCATGTGATGATCGTTAGTAAGCTTTTTCTACCAGGTTTTGCATAATGAAGTTTTCACTTGTCGCTACAAATCATTATGTAATAGAACGCAATATTTTGGGATCTAAACTTTGTAATATATTTGCCGATGACGGCTAAACTAGTATCGTAATGGTGTACTCTTTCTTTTAAATATTAACGTTGGTATGTTCTATTATCTTGTGCTTAAGTTCCCTTCCGTTACACCTCGCGTTTCCGCCTCCGGCGAGGGTGTGACAATGACTCAAAATGTCCTTTACATCATGCATGACATCACATTAGATACCCATGACACAAAACCCAACACCCATGATCCAAGACCCAAGACATGGAATTTATAACCCAAAACTCAGATTTGTTACCCAGCTATGGTGGATCCCGTGGATCCCTTTGGTTAGCCGTACCGATCCCTTTTCAAAGGGATCCTTGGGGTCATAAACATTTTGGTTCTTTTGCCTATAAATACCAACCTTTGCACACCCATTTCCACACGCTTAAACACTCCATTTTCACTATTTTTTAGCATACATTAGTAACCGTTAGATCCACCATTAATATCAATCATTCACAATGTAAAACCCTTGATCATAATGCTTCTAACCTTAATTTTGTTGTAAGCATACTTCCATAATGATCCATCAAAGCAAGTTTTAGAATACCTTGCCATTTCCATCCACTACATGTACATATATATGAAGATCCAAGATTGGTGATCTTATCATCTTCATCCATTTGAAGGCTTCTCATCAATAGAAGTTTATTTAGATTATTCATTTATATCCGTTAGACACATTGTCTTGGATCATCATTTGTAACATCATCTTGTATCATTAGATGCTTTATGTGTTTGTGCCATAAAACACAAGGTTTGTTATGTTGGGCCACAAAACATACAGGTTTGGTTGTACTCGAAAAAGGAATCGGTATTTGCGAAGGTTTGGTTCTACCTTGTGGAAGAACCCGGTATTTAGCTTTGTACCGGGTAAATTGTAAACGACGTAGGCTTGGTTCTACCTTGTGGAAGAACTTGTTATTTTTCTTTGTACAGGATAAAGTGTAAGCGACGTAGGTTTGGTTCTACCTTGTGGAAGAACCCGGTATCTAGCTTTGTACCGATAAAGTGTAAGCAACGTTGTGTAAGGTTTTCTCCGCCGAGAATGGAGCTTGTTGATCTAGTGAAGTAACTCTCGAGTTTGGTACTCGGGGAGTGAAGTAGGGCAAAAGGAGCTTGACGTGACCGAACCACTATAAATCATCGTGTCGGTTCACATATCCTTTTTACTTATCGCTTTACTTTTATTCTTGCTTTATATTGTTGATTGTATTTGTGCTTGATGTTTATGATTGTGTTGTGTACTTGTAACACCTCACCCCGAAAAGGAGTCAAATGTCACATTTATGGCGTCAACAAGACATATAAACGCAAGAGGAAGACTTTATAAAATAAAAGATAAGTCAAGAAACAAAATGACTTCCAAAGAAATACAAATCAATCCAAGTCTAAAATGAAATGAAATGTCCAAAGACATAAGTCTTAAACTAAATCCAAAGGACAATGGGAAACTATGATTGGGTCGGTCCACTAAGAGCTCCTACTCTCTTCATTCAATTCCCAGATGATGTCTTATAACCTGCCGCAGAGAAAAGAAATGCGGCTGAATTTAAAGCCTAGTGAACATATATAACAAATGAATAAGTAAACAAGAATAAATAAGTGAGAAGGAACCATAAGAGTCTGTTGAAACAAGAAATCATAAGTCATAAGAGTCAAATGAATAATGAGTCAAAGTAATGATAAGGTAATTAAGGAATCATAAAGGAAATGCCCACGAGCCCAAAACGTATGTCTAAATCTTGATGCATGCCTTAAACCAAATATCAAATCATATATCATATCCTGTCATAGCATTAGTGTACATAGGAGTGATCATCTCCTGATGTACCTAAACAAAAGTGAAATAGGGTTTATGGCACACACGAGCCATTCACATATCAAATCTGAACTGAGTACCTAGGATGCATCCATACCCTCCGTGCAAAATAAAGTCATACCCATATACACAAGTACATATACAAGTATATATATACGTATTATAATGGCCAAGTGCATAATATACAAGTAGGAATGCCATGAATCAATCACACCTTCATAGAAAGTGTCACGCCATTGGTGTCTGATGAGTGTGTAAATACTCATCATTTTTGGTTAATTCTGAACTGCAAAACGTTTAAAAATGCTCAGAAATGCATCAAAATACTGAAAATATCTCAAAATTGCATTTTATATGTTTCAGATGCAAAATGTTTAAAATCAGATGAAAAATGAGCTAATTTTGCATAATTGGCAGTTTCAGTCCCCCAAGTTTAAAAAATTGTCAGAAATAGTCCCTGAGCACTTATTTCAAAAGAAAAGTAACCAAAGGTCCTTTTAAAATCATAACTTGTCAAAATTAGTCCTTTGGTGAAAATATCAAAAGTTTTGAGAAATTACAAATATGGTCCTTCAAGTTTAAAATTTGCAAAATGGTCCTTGAAATTTGAAAATGTCAAGTTTGGTCCTTGTACTATTGAAACTTATCACTTATGGTCCCTTGGAACAACTTTGCATAATTGGCAGCCTTGGTCCTTGTATTTTCATAAATTACAAAACAAGCCCTTGTATTAAAGCATAAGCCTTTGAACCTTGGACCCTTGTCAAAACCCATTGGACCCCTGCCATAACCACTTGTGACCCCCTCAATTTGGACCCCTTTTATAATATTAAACCCCACCAACCCACCTTTTCCCTCTCTTTCTCTTCCCCACCTGCTTCACCTGCAATCCCAGTTTCTCCCATCCTTCCAGCTAAACCACACCCCTCCATGTCCCCTCCACCTCAACAAACATCCAAGAAACATTTAATGCTTCCCTTTCCCTTGCACTCAACCCCAACTGCTTAAACCATCTTTTGGCGCCAAAATTCAATCAAACGGCCAAGATTACTTCAACCAATCCAATGGCCTTGAATTAAAGTGGGAAACGCTCAAGATGTGAGGAAGCAATTGGTGTATAAAAGGAAGCAAGAGATAGAGATATAAGGGCAGTACTTAGTTTTATTTTTTAAATGTATGTCGTTTTAAGCTTTTTATGTCTTAGATAGATTCTAAATTGTAATTTCCAGCTTAATTGTATCAAACTAAGCTATTTCAGTGTATTAAAACCATTTTCAAGTATTAATTCAAAGTGCATTACCATTTCATGTTTACATGTTTACTGTTGCAAATTTCAATCTCAAACTCTTATGTTCAAGCTTCAAATAGCTTATTTCTAAGTTCAAATAAGCTTATTAAATCTACTTATAGCTTTTAGTAAGCTTGTAATTCAGTTTCAAGCAAGTTTGGTATCCGGTCAACAAAAGTCAAACTTTGTTGAAAATTGGTTCAAGCAGTTTTGGAAATGGATAATGGTGATGCAGAGTTGGATTTGGGTTGATTCAGAGTTATTTGGGTTGATATATAGATAGGATAGTGGTTACTTGGTTGATTGATTTCAAGCCATTGTGGCTAGGACCCCATGTGAGTATCATATTCTTGGGTCTGTTTGAATCTATTTTTTATTGTCAATGAGCTTTAATACTGTTAACATTAGTGTAATTTGGCTTAATATCACTAGTATAACTGATATTTTCATTTCGTCATGTTTTAAGTTATTTTTGCATAACTGTCATAACAAGAGCAGTTGAGTTTTAGTGTTATGAGTAGTAGATTTCTTGCATCAGTTAG
Organism: Chrysanthemum makinoi; assembly: GCA_910596185.1. NCBI lineage: Eukaryota > Viridiplantae > Streptophyta > Magnoliopsida > Asterales > Asteraceae > Chrysanthemum > Chrysanthemum makinoi. The sequence goes on along the minus strand of OU343217.1, from coordinate 114,742,869 downwards.
TTGTTTTAGTGAGATTAGGATGTGATTTGGTGAAATCCAGTAGTTTTTAGCCGCAAGAAATCTAAGAGTAGATTGCATTTCAGTCACTTGAAGTTGTGTTTGGATCATATGTAACTAAGTTCAAGCTTTGGCTTGTGCTTAAAACCTGTCTATCAGTCTTATATAGGTAGCTTGAATCATATTTGTCAAAATCTTGCTTCTGCAAAAGCTCAAAGTCAACTTCACTTTGAATCTGTCCTTATGGTCTAATTTGCTTGAATCAGTTGGTAAAAATGAGTGTTTAGGTTTGTAATCCATGGAGATAGCTTGCTTTAGTCTTAGTCCACCATAAAACATCATTTTCAGTTGATGAAACAGAATCAAAACTCACAAAAGTCAACTTTCCATTTCGCGTTTTCAAAAGTCAAAAATTGAAAAATGCAGTTTTGGCAAAACTTTATGTAATTTTCATTGACTCATTTCTGGAACAAATCAGGTGAAATTTTGGTCTTAAAAAGTTCAGTTGGTCTATTTTCTTAATATCATTTTTGCAGATTTTTGTAATTTTTTTAAAGCTCCAAATGAGCTTGTCAATTTGGTTGAAAATGCCCTGTGACAAGGCATAGTCACAGTGCAGTTTTCATAAGTGTGTGCAGAGCTTGGCACAAGCTCATAAGAGCTTGTCCAGGTTTGGCTTTTGGTTTATAGTTAGGTAGCCAGGTCTTCCTCAAGTTCCAACTTCTGTTTTTTAGTTTCAGCTTATTGGATAGCTTGTGCTTAAACTGCAAAGTAGTAGCACCAAACTGTTTTAATCACTTAATCTCAAATCATCAAACCTGTGTAGCTGGTACAATAGAGGTTAAGAGCAGTTGTGTTTAGTTGCTTTTGAGTACTTGTAGCATATTTTAGCTTATGTAATCAGTTGGTGCTCATTTGGCACATTTGGCTTATACCAAGTGCTTATTTATAAGCACTTGTAACTGCAGTCTCATTTTCTTACACATAAGCCACTGTTTTTATATTTTTCTTAGATTCAGTATATTATTTTAGAGTTTTCCTGAATTTTTCATATTTTTCTAGGTCAGTTTGCTATTTTTCTTCATTTAAAACAGTTTTTAGGTAATTTTAATTAGCTTTTAATACAATTAAATCAGAAAAACTTCAAAAAAATAAGTTTTCAATTTTACTAGGTTAAGATAAATATAAAAAGTCAAAAAATTATTTTTCCAGATTTTTCATAGTTTAATTTGTAATTTTTAGTAATTTAATTAGTTTTAAATAGTTTTTAATTCATAGAAAATAGAAAAATAATCAGAAAAATATAAAATTAGTTTTGAAAATTCTCTTTAGTTATTTTAGATTTTTCTAAGTCATAATTTCATTTTTCTAGCTTTATTTCATATTTTCTTGTATTTTAGGGTATTATTAAATAAGTAAAAATAGTTTTTAATTAATAATAATTAGATAAATAGTTTTAAAAATAATTTTATTTTTCTAAAAATTTTCTCATATCATTAGGTTTGTAAAAATATCATTTTCATATTTTTAGGATTAATATTGTTTAAGTTTCACATTTTCTTTTGTACGTCACGTAGTTTTCAATTTAAGTTTTATAAAAGAAAAATCAAAAACATTAGATTTAAAAATAGTGATAGCGTTTATTTAATATATTTTAGCTTTTTAATTTTCTTTAATTTGCATTTAAGCCCCTGTAATTTATAGACTCTTTCTCTTTAGTCATAATCAATCATATCTCATTCCCGTTCAAATCCTCTCGATCACTATTCGTCTGATTATTCTCGCACAGCTCGTTGGGACTTAACGACCCGGGGAAACCCTGGACTTCATTGCATTGGTGTCTGAACTGTTTTAAGTTTCTTACGGTTGGCCATTCACAAGTGGCTAGCTTGTGTGAGAGAACTTGACGGTTTAGCACCAATCAAATTTTGGCGCCGCTGCCGAGGAGCTGTGCTGATTATCTTCCGTCTAGCAGATTATTGATTTGAATATTCACTCCTTGTTCATACCATCCATCTATATCTATATATATATTTTCTTATAAAAAAAAATCCAAAAACCCAAAAACATCCAAAAACGTATAAAACACAAAAATATTTTCCTTTTGTTTCTATATATATATCAAAAATAAAAATACAAAAAGATTTGTCGTTTTCTTTGTTTAATAATAACAATATAAAAGATTACCACCACAAACCAAGGCAGTGTACTACCTAACTGGGGGTACGACCATAATAAGTTCCCGAACCAAAGATTAAAACTTGTCTTTGTGTCCTTGTGATTGGTGTACCTTTTTCAAAGAAGCCATTCATCTTGTGATTATTGGTTTAAGTTCACTGTTGTTTTGCCTCGATTTTGTTTTAATTGGATTTGTTGTTGTATCTACTTGTAAAAACCAGAAACCCAAAAAGATTCTTCTTTCCCCATTTTCATAATTCTCTTGTTTCCTCAAGTTACGTCTAGTGCATGCGCACTCGTTCTTCTAGATCATTGAGTCCTTTGCGTGATCTAGCAGAAATTCCTAGAAGACGTTCTCGTAGACGTGCTGCCCAAATAGTCGAACCCGAGATTCGTACTATTTCAAACAACAATATGGCAGACGAACGAACTATGGCGGAAATGCTCCAAGCACCCATCGAGGGTTATGGAGATGCCATCATTTTACCAGTAATCAATTCTGATCACTTTGAATTGAAGACACATTTGATCCAACTTGTGTCTACGAATCAATTCCGCGGGTTTGATCGAGAAGACCCGTATGCACACATCCGTTGGTTTAACAAGTTGACTTCAACTATCAATTTCAAGGATGTTCCACAAAAAGTAATCAAGTTGATGCTTTTTCCATTCTCACTTGAGGGGGCAGCCCGGATTTGGCTGGAAAAAGAACCCCCTCGATCCATCGAAACTTGGGAGGATCTTGTTCAAAAATTTGTCAATTATTTCTTTCCTCCATCAAAGACGACTAATCTTAAAAATGAAATTTCTGGGTTTCGTCAAAATTTCGATGAAAAATTTGGAGAGGCATGGGAGAGATTCAAAGATCTCCTCAGGAAATGCCCCATCATGAATTCACGGAGCTTCAACAAGTTAATATCTTTTATAATGGGTTGAACGGTAACGATCAAGATTCTTTGAACGCAGCCGCAGGTGGCAATATCTTGAATCGTAAGCCTAAAGATGTGATTGAGATTTGCGAAATAAAATCAAAAGTTCCTATTTCTCGCAACAAAGTCAATATTCCGAACACTCCTCCTTCTTCATCCGGTAACTCTTCCGAGTTAGCCGCTCCAATAGCCGAGCTAACGGACGTCATCCGTTGTATGATGAAAGAGGTAAAGGAAATCAAAAGCGAAATTCATAAGCCGGAACCAATCAAAGCCGTAAACAAGGTGTGTGAAACTTGTAGTGGTCCACACGCCTATTATGATTGTCAAGCAACCGATGCTTCCTTTTACCAAGCTCCCGTAGCTTCTGTAAACCACAATCAATACCGACCACAAGCTGATCCTCACTACCGTGCACCTAGCGGTATGACACCACCTGGTTTTCCTCCTGTGCAAAACCATGGCAATCAAAATCGCTTTGTTCCGAATCAAGGACACAACTTCAATAACTCTCAAAATTTCAATCAAAACCGGAACAATTTCAACCAACCTTATCAAGCTCCGAATCAGCAGAGTTATCAACAACCTTCTCAAGCTCCCCTACCAAATGACTTCATGAAAATCACTGAGTCAAGCATACGTTCAATGCAAACTCAAATCAATAACATGAGAGTTGAGCTAAGAAAGGAAATTGATACCACATTGTCTCGGCAGAAAAATGAGTTGAAGAATATGATGAGCAGTTTCATGAACATGAATATGAACAAAGCTTCATCATCTTCTGGAGGACTCCCAAGCAATACAGTTCCAAATCCAAATGCCGAGTTGAAAGCCGTCACCACTCGTAGTGGTAAGACGCACAATGGACCTTCGACTCCAATGCCTCCTCCACCAGGAGCAATGAGTCAAGTTACCAAGGATAAAACGGACAAGGTGCATTTTTCAAGCCCACGGAGTACCGCACACGTCCCACCTTCGGTAGTCCAAGCTTTAAGTCCGGAACCCGAAGTTCCGAAGACGAATTCTGAGCCAGAAATAACTTCCATCCCGGCTCAAAAGTCTATTCAGCTTCCTTACCCATCAAGAATGCATGATGAAAAGCTCAAAGACAAAAACAAAGAGCAAATGGAAAAATTTTTCCAAATTTTCAATGAACTACACTTTGATATAAGCTTCGTTGATGCTCTCGTTCTAATGCCCAAATTTGCATCCACGCTTAAAGGCTTACTGACCAACAAAGATAAGTTATCTGAGATGGCTAAAACTCCTCTCAATGAGCAATGCTCAGCGGTCCTTCTCAAGAAGCTTCCCAAAAAGCTTGAAGACCCTGGCAGGTTTTTAATCCCACGTGATTTCTTGGGGATGGTTCAATGCTCCGCCTTGGCCGATCTTGGCGCAAGCATTAACCTCATGCCACTCTCAGTATGGAAGAAACTGTCTCTTCCTAAACTTACATCCACTTGTATGACACTCGAGCTAGCGGACCGTACCATAACTCGTCCACTTGGGATAGCCGAGGATGTCGTGATGAAAGTAGGAAAGTTTCACTTTCCTACTGACTTTGTTGTAGTAGACTTTGATGCAGATCCTAGAGTTCCCCTCATCTTAGGGAGAGCTTTCTTGAGAACGAGCCGTGCTCTAATTGATGTATTTGCTGAAGAGTTGACCATACGGGTTGAAAATGAAGAACTCACGTTTAATATCAACCAAAACTCCAAACCTCTATCCAAACAGAGTGTTGCTACAATTGATCAAAAATCTGAAAGATTCAATGCAACACTCTCAAATTTCACGGTTAAGAGGAGTCACCAAAAACGTGCTGAGTTAAAAGCTTTGAAAATCAACCCTGGTTCAAACAAATGGTTTGAAAGTTGTACCAGGGAAGTCAAGAGTGTTCTTGATGATGATGATCTAGAATCGGAGACTTCATCGGAAGTGGTGGAAATTGCTAGCTCTAAGAGCACACCACTTGTCCCACCTCCGGAATCAGTTTATCGTATCGAGTTTGTTAACTCTGTGGATGAAACCAAACTCTCTTCAGTTTCATCTGGATTGGATGATGATGTTGATAATCCAATGGGAGACATTCTTCCCATTGAAGAATTGCTCAAAAATGATCCATCATCTCCTAGTCTTATTATTTCCGACTCTTCCATTCCTTCTCTCACTCCGAGTGAGGAAGATGACAACTTTTGGAATGAAGTCGATGCCTTTCTTAGTGATGAGTCGATTCCAACAGGAATTGATAATACTTACTTTGATCCGGAGGGGGACATTCTTTTTCTGAAAAATCTGTTGATTGAAGAACCGTTTCCAACCCTCCCTACCGGAAATTCTGTTGATAATCACCATACAAGCTTCAAGTTTAAGCTTAAAAATGTCAAAAATGGTGATTTGCTTCTTACTAATGAGGAATGGACATGCATTCTCATGCACATCTTTATTCCATTCTTCACAGATGGTGTGGTTGCTCTTTCCCTTTTCTCTTTCGAGAATGAGGACACCATCTTTGACCCCGGTATCATCCTTTATAGTTTCTACTATTAACAATACCGCGGTTGTATCTCGTCGGTGTGGAACTTTCTGATGTTCATATGTTTATTAACATTGTGAACGAAAGTCCGATCGAGATTGGTTTTCCACGTTGCTTCCCCAAGAACAAATGAATGCGGGGATCGAGTCAAGCTAGCGACTCGGGAATCAAAAACAGTAGCATGCAATATGGGTTTTCACCCATATTTCTGACTTCTTTCTACTTTCTACCACCCTAGTGTGGGGGAGTTGCCCCCCGCTGTTGTATATAAAGTTTGAAAAAAAAAATCTTTCACAATAATGGCCGTAGTATTTCCCTTTTACGTTCTCAGTTTCGGCATAACCGCCGGTACTTTGAATATTGAGGGCAATATTCATTTCTAGTGTGGGGGGGAATTCTCACTAATTTTATCATGAAATTATACCGCCTAATTCCCCCATTTTTGGCCAATTTTTATTTTTATTTTTTGGGAGTAAGTGTTCTGCACTTACTCAACTTATGGTTATCAGTCCGCCATGTCTAATAAACAAAAGGATTGGCTAATCCAGGAGCAAACGGCTCTTGGTAAAGATATCTCAAATCCGTTGACGGCTTGCAATTTGCCCAAAATTGTATGGTATTCAGCTCACCATATCCTTAAAAGTGAAGAATTGGCTAGCCCGCAAGTTTATGGCTTGTGGTAAAGGCAGTGGAAAAACCATAATTGGTAATCAGCTCACCAAAGATAATATTGATAATTTATCTAAGAGTTGGCTAGTCCAGAGCAAACGGCTTCTGATAAAGACAAATCAAATCCGTTGGAAGCTGGTGGTTTGCTCAAAATCACATGGTTATCGGTGTACCATAGTTCTTACTTGAACTAAAACATTTGGCTACTCCAGAAGTAATGGCTTTTGGTAAAGAGATTCAAATCCATTAAGTTTTTCTCAAAAGATTGCTAGGGACTAGCAATAGTTTAGTGTGGGGGATTGATGAGTGTGTAAATACTCATCATTTTTGGTTAATTCTGAACTGCAAAACGTTTAAAAATGCTCAGAAATGCATCAAAATACTGAAAATATCTCAAAATTGCATTTTATATGTTTCAGATGCAAAATGTTTAAAATCAGATGAAAAATGAGCTAATTTTGCATAATTGGCAGTTTCAGTCCCCCAAGTTTAAAAAATTGTCAGAAATAGTCCCTGAGCACTTATTTCAAAAGAAAAGTCACCAAAGGTCCTTTTAAAATCATAACTTGTCAAAATTAGTCCTTTGGTGAAAAATGTCAAAAGTTTTGAGAAATTACAAATATGGTCCTTCAAGTTTAAAAATTTGCAAAAATGGTCCTTGGAAATTTGAAAATGTCAAGTTTGGTCCTTGTACTATTGAAACTTATCACTTATGGTCCCTTGGAACAACTTTGCATAATTGGCAGCCTTGGTCCTTGTATTTTCAGAAATTACAAAACAAGCCCTTGTATTAAAGCATAAGCCTTTGAACCTTGGACCCTTGTCAAAACCCATTGGACCCCTGCCATAACCACTTGTGACCCCCTCAATTTGGACCCCCTTTATAATATTAAACCCCAGTCAACCCACCTTTTCCCTCTCTTTTCTTCTTCCCCACCTGCTTCACCTGCAATCCCAGTTTCTCCCATCCTTCCAGCTAAACCACACCCCTCCATGTCCCCTCCACCTCAACAAACATCCAAGATACATTTAATGCTTCTTCAACCTTTGCACTCAACCCCCACTGCTAAAACCATTTTTGGCGCCAAAATTCAATCAAACGGCCAAGATTACTTCAACTCATCCAATGGTCCTGAATTAAAGTGGGAAACGCTCAGAGATGTGAGAGAAGCAATTTGGTGTATAAAAGGAAGCAAGAGATAGAGAGATAAGGGCAGTACTTAGTTTTATTTTTTAAATGTATGTCGTTTTAAGCTTTTTATGTCTTAGATAGATTCTAAATTGTAATTTCCAGCTTAATTGTATCAAACTAAGCTATTTCAGTGTATTAAAACCATTTTCAAGTATTAATTCAAAGTGCATTACCATTTCATGTTTACATGTTTACTGTTGCAAATTTCAATCTCAAACTCTTATGTTCAAGCTTCAAACAGCTTATTTCTAAGTTCAAATAAGCTTATTAAAGCTACTTATAGCTTTTAGTAAGCTTGTAATTCAGTTTCAAGCAAGTTTGGTATCCGGTCAACAAAAGTCAAACTTTGTTGAAAATTGGTTCAAGCAGTTTTGGAAATGGATGATGGTGATGCAGAGTTGGATTTGGGTTGATTCAGAGTTATTTGGGTTGATATATAGATAGGATAGTGGTTACTTGGTTGATTGATTTCAAGCCATTGTGGCTAGGACCCCATGTGAGTATCATATTCTTGGGTCTGTTTGAATCTATGTTTTATTGTCAATGAGCTTTAATACTGTTAACATTAGTGTAATTTGGCTTAATATCACTAGTATAACTGATATTTTCATTTCTGTACCTGTTTTAAGTTATTTTTGCATAACTGTCATAACAAGAGCAGTTGAGTTTTAGTGTTATGAGTAGTAGATTTCTTGCATCAGTTAGTTGTTTTAGTGAGATTAGGATGTGATTTGGTGAAATCCAGTAGTTTAGCTGCAAGAAATCTAAGAGTAGAGTGCATTTCAGTCACTTGAAGTTGTGTTTG
>OU343217.1:114611851-114729628 GCA_910596185.1 Chrysanthemum makinoi | reverse complement strand
AAGAGAGAGTTACGCCATAACTTCTTCAAAGTGGAGCATATCTATGATAAATTCAATAAACTCTCCACTCACAGTTTTTTAGCTCCAATGCCTCGTAATTTCACCAAAGTGGAATATAATGGAAACAAGCGTAAATCCATATAAATGATATAAATTACAAGCATTATCTGGGGAAATTGACACTAAATATTAGTGGATAATTTGATGTTATAAAATATCCTCCCACTTGAACTCTACTTGCCCTCAAGTAGACCTTATTAGAAAGATTCCTAAAAAAGATATCTCCACACCGCAAAATATAAGTTTACAAATCCCTTATGCTAGAATAAAACAAAGCCAACACCTCACCTAAATGGGAACGAAACACTCAAATCTCTCAACTATTCTAAGTGTCAATTTCGGGGTGATCACTCAATCGCACAATCATAGCATGTATTCTATCATAAACTTGGCGGTTACACAAATCTCCACCACTAGAGTTAAGGACACAACAATTCTCGAAGGCAATATGGGTAGACACGAGAAAGGTTAAGGGTGACTCGTCATTACAAAATCAATGATACATTACCAAAACCATGGCCAAGACACCAAAGATTGCTCGCTGCATCACCTAGACATGCTTCATGACTAAAAGGTAGGATAAGACATGGGATATATAAATGGTGTAAAATAAAAATAGAGCAGATAGTCTAAATCTATAACCAAGTCATCACCACTTACCATCCGCCCAAAGTTCAATATTTGAAGTTAAGAAACCGGATCATGAAATACTAGGTAGATGTGTCATTAGAGGACGTCATGGTCAATAACTACCTTTTCTTCAACTGCTAATTACCAACTCTAATCTTCACATGTGACCGAGGTGGCCTCCTCGATACTAAATTTATATAAAGCTCATAACATAGTGCTTATAACATCGCGCTTTACAATAAACTGAATAACATAACTAATTTTTTTCAACATAAACATAACAACTAAACATAACATCCCCCCATTTGAGATGAACAATGGGAATTCGGGGGGTCATCAATGATCTTTAAGAATATGTGCGATTAAAGCGTGATTCCGAACCTTTCCACTTGAACCTTGAACTTAGGCAAATGATGACTTACCAATCACAAAGAAGACTGTGGTCGGGCTAAGGTGTATAAGTGTAACGAAACAATATATTGGGTTAACAAAATGAAATGAATGGCTCATATGGGTATATCTAGGGGTATCTTGCACAAAAGGTGTGTGCAACAAAAGGGTTTCACATGGGGGTTGAGAAGTCGAGGTGACTAATCGATAGACACACAATGGTAGGCTATTTGGGTGATAATCCTATAATACTTCCTTCTTAAACTGAAAAGTCCAAATACATCGAGCTAACTCAACATACCTCGTCTATGGTCTCGAAATGATGCAAAGGCCAAGTTCTAAAGTTTACAAGCTACCGACACACTAATAATTTGGTGGATTTGAGGTAATGTTTTGGAAACGGATAAGGCTAATCTCTCCATATAATATCAAGGGTTGTATGTGCTCGGCTAAGGTCTAATCTAGTTAGGTTAAGAAAAGCATGTCAAAATTTTAAAAATGGCATAATTTTTTAAAATAAACTAGAAAAATGAGGGCAAAATAAAGTTCAAGAGACAATTCTACTCCCGTCCCCCCACTTGAATTGTACAAAGTCCCTTTTGTACTAAGCGTTTAATAAAGGTGAAGAGAAAAGTAGAATTAGAGCGAGAACTTCCCTGAAATTTGCTCCAAAAAGAAAGAAGGCCCATGAAAAGAATCGTGCCTTCGCATAAGCATCCATGAGCAAACTTCAATCCCTGAAATCACACTATCGACAAACATAATTCTAAAAAATAAAAATGAAATTGAAAAATAAACCTAACTCACTTTCGTAGGAATCATGGTTGCATTTAGCATATGCAACAAGCCTTTTAAACCACTTGGTGTCCCAAGTGGACGAGTGAAGTCTCGTGAGGGTTTACAGGGAACACACCCACAAAGTTCATTTAAAATACTAATACAAGGTTATTGTGTTTAAAATGAAAGAAGTACAGAGGATAGTTACATCGTAACTCTAAGGAGATACCAGTATTTAGGCAAAACCTCGGCGACGCAAAGTGTAGCTACGGCGTAACCATCGAGATGGGATTACCAGTATTGGTGAAAGCATATGAAGTTACGCTCAGGGGCCCGTTACGGTGTAACCATAAAATAAGTTACGCCGTAACTCGGGTCGATCGAGATGATGCGCTGACAACTTTTTCGTTTCCTACAAAAGCGGTTAAAACACAAACCCAACAGAAATGGAAATAAAACAAAAGAAAGGGATAATTCGGGTTGTCTCCAAAGAGCAATTCTTTATTATTCGAGTCTTTAAGTTAGACTCAGAGCCTCGGGGCTTTATGGTGGCCTTTGAACTTGACCAACTTCCTCCATGTCCTTCATTAAGTTATCTCTGACCCAAGCAACATTTGTGGCAGTGCGGAGGTATTCTTTGGTATCGATCTTCCGCATTTTGCAAAAATTTTCTTCTGGCCCCAAGTGGTATCTAGTAAACTCATATTTCTCAGCAATAATTGGGGGTGGCCTCTTATATGGAATCCCAAGGAGTTTGCTCCTCCTTTTCTCATGTGCTTCATCATCGAGGTCAACAAACCCATCTTCACCTTGTTGCTCTAGGTAATCAAAATCATTATCGTCAGAATCGGTATCTTTGAGTAAATTTTCCACTAGCACTTGTTTGCATTCCTCTTTTTCCTTCCTCAACGAATCCTTGGTGTCATTATCCGATTCTTCATTTGGAACTTAGTTGTTTGGTTCATCTTTACTCATACATCCATTTTAGATTTTCTCCTTAGTTAGCGCGTCTATTTTTCCGTATTTGATTCTGACCCAATCGTCAAATCCTAAATCGTCTGGCCAAGGCAATTCTGTTCTTAATGAGTCATTAGTCGAGGTCCATAGGAACTGCCTTCCCCGACTCTCTCAATGCTGCTTCCCCATCACATTCATAATCAAAAGGGTTGCAGGATGCCCAAAAATTTCCGTCGGTGGTTTTAACACTCAATGACTTCGAAGTTCCTTCGTCATCATTGTTGCGAGAAGGAATATCGTTGAGAGGTTAAATGGTCTTTCCTTGAAGAATATGTTTTTCATATTTGAGCTCTAAATTTCTTAACAAAAATGAATTAATTATTGCATCACCGAACCTTACTGAGTACCAGTCTTTGAATGATAGGTCCCCAAAATCAACGTCATGTCTTCCCGATTCATGTGGGCATATCCAAACTTCATTCTTCACATTGCCCCCTCCGTTGCAATACTCACGAAAGGGGTTTCAAGTCGGCCATGCTTGTGTGAATTCATCTTCCGTGATTAGTAAGGGTCTACAACAATGCTTGATGGGTGGTCCTTCCACTTCGTTAATCGATAATTTGGCTAATATTTCTTCATCGTTATGTTTAGTCTACATGTATTTGTCATCATTAACCCTCTCCTTATCAACCCCTCCATCGCAGGCCTTCTGAGGGTCACAAGAGGCCCATAGGTGGTAACACTCTCCATCATCAATTGCAATAGCCTTACACCAATGATTCTTCCTTTTAGAGTCGTCAACTTTGGTAGACTTGTCATTGCTCGTGTCCTGGTTACTGAACTCTGATGTTTGGTTACGGCGTAACTCCCTTCCACCATCAACGTCATTGTTTCTATTAGACTCATCGGTGGATTTGTCATATTCAGAAAATACGGATTTACATACTGTTGATTTGTTCTTTTGTGCCTTATTTATTTTTTGTACCTCGTCGCCAAGCTTCCCAATCATAGTTTCCAAGTTCTTTAGTGATACGCCAAGGCTAGAAAGCTTTTTGTTTGTATTATCTTGGAAGTTTTTCAGCCATTCTTCTTGTTCTTTCTTTCTCCTGGTCAAATCCACAAGGTACATGTTAATCATTTCCTCCAAGTTAGCTCTTCTTTCACCACGCTCATAATATGGTGGAGATCCTCCACGATAACCATTATGATTTTCCCCGTAAAATAGTCAATTTTCTCCATATTTAGCTTCTTCGGTCGTGCTTTCTTCTTTAATGTTAGGACAATTCTTAGTTAGATGTCCTCCTCCACAGCTTTTGCAACCAACTTGGATGGCATGAACAATTTCTTTGATTTTTAGCATGTCTCGACCTAGATTCTCTAGCTTGTTAGTTATGGCCGCAATTCCATCAAAAATTCTTCCTTCGTTTCTTTTGCTTCCTCCATCGTGCCATTTTTGGGAGTGATCAGCCATTTTTTGAATGGCTTCAATTGCTAAAGTAGGAGTCATGTTCGGGATCGGTCCTTGATAGTCCAGCCTCTGTCTTGTAGTCACGTTGATTCCTTTGTAGAAGATGTTGATTTTTTTGGTCGGTTGTTCATCATGTGTAGGACATTTGTAGAGGAGATCGTTGTATCTATCCAGGCTTGATACAACGTTTCATCTTCTTCTTGCTTGAAATTACGGATTTCCAAGAGTGGTTAGATATCTTTGATGGAGGACAATACCTCTGAATGAAGTGCTTCTTTAGTAGTGCCTAAGTATTAAGCGCCACGGTGGCAATCTTTCAATCTATCTTCCGGCACCCGGAAGAGTCATGGGAACACTTAGCATAACAAATCATGAGACACACGGAATGTTGAAAAGGCTTGCGATGTACAAGATATTTTCAACGTGCTCATACGCATCTTCGTCCCTGTTTCCTGAAAAATACGAAACTCCCTCATAAATTGGTCTTTAATTTCGAAACGGACATCAACTCCAATTGCCGGTCTTACGAGCCCCGGACCTTGTTCTTCTCTTGTCAACCAAAATATTCCTCGAGAGTGAGGTCATCAATGTTAACAACTTCCATGGTACCTGAAACTTAAAAAGTGATCGTTAGAATTTGAGAAAATTTTAAATAAAACAAAAATGAAAGATTTAATAGCAATCCTATTATAACTCCCCGGCAGCGGCGCTAAAAACTTGATGCAGCTTTAAATGACCAGGTTTTAATATTTATAATGTCTCGTTATACCTGTGGTCTACCCTAATGCACTAACGGGCGCGATGCGTGGTAGGTGGTAGTATTCGGTAAAACCGAGGTCGTCCCAAGAGCTATGTGTGTGGATTAATACTAAGTCTAGGTTTCACAGATTTTAAGATGGTTTTGATATCGAATTAACTAATTAACTACTAAAACAAATAAAGGCAAAGGATGTGATCAATAGAGGAGAGTGGTGCTAACCTAGTTATTCATCCTAGCTAGTAATATTTACGTCTAATTACTTCCATTACTTGTGTGGGGTCAAAGTCGAGAGGACAACACTTGGTCGGGTTAAGCCCTAACCTATCGCGAAAGAGCCACCATGGAGAAGTCCGTGTCCCCTCATAAGTCTAGTTGTTCTCGGTCCCTAAGCCAAGTCATTAAGTTCCGCTACATGCTAGACTTATAATAGTGAGTGCCTAGCATCGCATTAATTTCACCCCCTAATTCTTAAGTTCACCCAAACGGTAGGGGATCAGTTGGTCAAATCGCACAAGTAGAAAGGGTTGTCAGTTGGTCATATCTTACCCTTCCCGTCTCAGTCAACTCACTTAGGGTCAGTTGGTCATATCTCCTAAATAACTAGCCTCTACCGCCATTCAAAACTACCCAAACAAGGGTAGCTACCAATAAACTATGCATGCATACACTTAGAAATAATTATACGGAAGCAATGTAAGCGCAAACAAAACAATTAAGGAATCATAACTAGGCCGAGATCAAGAGGTGCTTAGCTGATCATATTAACCATACAAATCAATTCAATGTTTAATGTTACGAAATACATGAATCGAAAGTAAAGAAAAGATAAAAAGCTAATGCTTATCGTAGGGGAGTGATCTCTCCCTTGGAGATAGCTTTGTATGCTCCTCTAGATATGCCTTTGGCTTCTTCTCACGTTCTCTGATTGTTGTGTGTGAAATGGGATGCTTTGAAATGCTGGAAATCATGTGATATTTATAGGCCAGATCTTGGTTACGGCGTAACTATTAAAAGATTTACGCCGTAATCATCTAATTCTTCGTAAATTGCACTAGAAATGCTAGTTACGGCGTAACCTCAGGAAGGGGTTACGCCGTATCTTCAATAAATCTTGGTTACGCCGTAGTTTATGCATGAGTTTTGCGTAATTATCAAAGAGCTGAACCCCATTTGACCTAATATAGTTACGTCTTAATCTTTGGGAGGAGTTACCGTAATCTTCTAATAAGTTGGTTTTTCGAGTACGCTTTAGTTCTGGCGTAATGAGAGAGGAGTTACCGTAACTTCTTCAAAGTGAGCATACTATGATAAATCTTCAATAAACTCTCCAATTCCGCGTCTCTTTAGCTCCAATGCTCGTAATTTACCTGAAAGTGGAATATAATGGAAAACAAGCGTAAATCCATATAAATGATATAAATTACTGTTGGAATCACTCCTAAACTAGATTACAAGTGTTAGTAATTAATATGTAATAGTTAGCTTAATTATGGATTTTATATTAGTAATTGAGCCTATGCCAAAGCCCAATAAGGGAAAGGAAGGGAACTTGCATGTTGCCCTAGTTCCTTCCTATAAATAACCTTGTAAACCTTCATTTGAAGGTTGGTTGTTCACTTTCACATTTATCATATGCATAAACTTTCTCTCATATTATACGCATAAGTGTGTGTGTGTGTGTGTTCATCCGATCATTCTCTTCCTTATTTCTTCATATTGATGCTTGTGTTACATAAATGGGAACCTAACAGTGGTATCATTCGCCAAATAGTTAGGTGAACGATTTTGCTTTTGAAGTTTAAGTGTGTTACGCGTAAGGTTCGGTGTTCAAATCTTCAAACGCTTCAAAACTTTAATTTTTTCACTTTAAAACTCAAGATTCTTGTACTTTAAAGGTTATTTGGTGATAAAGTTTCTGTTTTTGGCAAAAAGTTTCAAACTTTAAGTGTATTTCACTCGTTTTAAGCTTGGTTTTATTCGTGTAGTCTTCACTACGCGTAAGGTGAGAAAGTGTGTTGGATCATCAAGTTTCACACTTTTGTGTTATTTTGGTGATATTAAAGCTTTTTCATCATAAATATCTAGTTTTGTAACACTTTTGGGCAGAAATCTGAGATTTGGTACATTTTGGAAATTCCTAAGCATAAGAAAACCCTAATCTTACGCATAAGGTTTTCCTTGGTTTGATCTTCCGTGTTCTTGGTTTACTTAGTGTTTTCTTGCTTGGATAAGCCTGAAAACACTTCGACTTTGGATATCTTTTACACTAGGATAAGTGTAAAGGATTTTTGGGCAAAACCCTAGTTTTACACCTATGCAAACTCTTACGCGTAGAATCTTTACGCATAAGCATTTTCACGCTAAGCCTTGTCTTACGCGATAAGCAAATCTTACGATAAGCATTCTACTACTAAGTTTTGTTTTACGATAAGCTAAGGTTTCCTTAACCCTACGCGTAAGCTAATCCTCGCTAAGCTCTTCTAAGTTCGGGTAAGTTGTGTTTTTACGATAAGGTATTTTCTTTGCCTAAGCTTGATTTCTACGCATAAGGATACTTCATCAACAAAGTTTCATTTGACTACAAAGATCCATTTTACAACATAAGTTTCAAGATGTCTCAACCACCATACTCTAGCTACTTCCCTCATGTGTATCCTCAACAATAACAGCAACAACAACTCAATCAACAACAACAATTTTATCAATAACAACAACAACAATTTAAACAAAAATTTCCTCAAAGAGCAATTCAACCACAAATGATTCAACCACCCCCAGTCTTCAAGTACAACCTTACACAAACTTTAACAATCAACATCCATCCAGGAATACTATGAAGGAACCGTCTTGGTTTGCAAAGATGTGTGAAGCTTTAAGTAGCCAACAATCCATTCATGAGGCTGGATCACTTGATAGACCTCCAATT
Source organism: Chrysanthemum makinoi (assembly GCA_910596185.1). Lineage (NCBI taxonomy): Eukaryota > Viridiplantae > Streptophyta > Magnoliopsida > Asterales > Asteraceae > Chrysanthemum > Chrysanthemum makinoi. The sequence goes on along the minus strand of OU343217.1, from coordinate 114,721,660 downwards.
CTCACTCCCGGAAACTACGATCAATCGGTGATAAGGTTATTTAGGTTCTGTAATCTAAAGAAGCCACATGGAAAGTTTTTAAAGAAGGTCATCCTGTAAGGTCCATTTCAGATGCCTACTGTCACTATACCCGGAGATCCAAATGCTAATCCACCAAGAGGTGATGTCACTAACATTGCTAGTCTTAATGAACTCACTACTAATCAACTTCTACACTTTAAAGCCGATGAACTGGCAATGCAATACATCCTTTTGGGATTACCCAATCCGATCCTTCAAAGCGTTGATGCTCAAAAGACTGCTAAAGCAATGTGGGAACATATTCATCTTCTCATGGAAGGCACTGAACTCAATCAAGAGGACATGGAATCCAAAATCTACTTGGCTTATGAACACTTCATGATTGAACCAGGAGAGACATTAGAGTCATATCATCATCAATTCTCAGACATCATCAATGACTTGGAAAAACATAACATCATTATGCCAAGAATTGCAGTCAACACTAAGTTCCTAAGTAGTCTTGGTCTTGATTGGGAAAAGTATGTCATTTTCATCCGTCAAGAAAAGAATCTTCATCATGCTACATACGGATCGTTGTACGGCTATTTGAAGCCCCACCAAAAAGAAGTTGACAAGAAAGAATTATCCGTGGACTCCCTGTCTCACCTTCACTTCCGGATAATCAATAACTAGCTTTGTGGGCTCAAGATTGTTATCCTTAATTCCCGACCTTACAAACTGTATTCACAAATCCTCCACAACCCACAGCTCAACCATCTGCTAAGATAACACCTTATGATCCGTCACAGCACCAATCTCAAGAAACTCAATTGGTTCCATACAAAAACAACAATGATCAAGCACTTTACAGTGAATCTAATGAGGATACAGAAGCTTTCGATGCATTGCAACAAGGGTTTGTCATGATTGCTAGAGCCTTCGGCCGCTATTCAAACAAATCAAACAATCGCATTCGTACCTCATCAAACACAAGGAATCAGTTTGTTCTTAACAATGGACGTGTTGAAGTTCAGAATCGTGGTAATGTTCATCAGATGGGCGGTGGTCAAGGATTTAATCCAATGGGAAGGAATAACATGGGTGCTCCACTACAACAAAGGGCTCAAGTGGTTGAACAGGGTAATGCTCAGAATGTGGTCTTCGTTGTTATAACTATAATGATAAGGGTCATGTGGCTAATGCATGCCCAATGCCGAGGACAAGAGGAACCGCTTATCACAAAGAGGCTTTACTCTTGGCTCTTAAGGATGAAGCTGGTGGAACTCTTACTAACAAGGAACAGAGCTTCATGGCAAATGCAGATTCTGATGATGATATGGAGGACTTGCAGGCTAATGTAGCAGTTATGTTGATGGCAAACATGCACGAACTCCACATGAGTGATACAGGCCCAGTGTATGACACCGACGGCTTGTCTCAGGTACCGGATCAAACTATATTCATTAAAGACCTGCTATCTTCGCCAACATCTGCATCTGACAAGGATCAGAGTGTTCAACATGAGCCATCTACATCTCATTCCAATGATAATCAAATAGATGCCATAGTTATATTTGATGATCTAGATGACCTTATGGTTAACACTGATAATCAAGTTGACTCCGTGATTATATTTGAGGATCTAAATAATGATCATGTTGAGACTCACGTTGAACAAAATGATCTTTTGTCTAATCTAGATATTGAGCTCATGACCTTACTTAACGACCAAAAATCTCAAATGGAAACATGCCGTAACCTCAATCAGCAATTAAAAGATAAAAATGCACTGTTAACTAAGGATAATGAATGCTTAAAGTATCAACTCAACATTTTTCAAACTCAAGAAAAACGTGAAAAAGGTTTTGAAGTCGCTTTTGCTAAATCTTACCAAAACGAAAAATCATTAGAACAACAGATACGTGATCTAGTCGCATCCAAGAATGCTTTGCTGTCTCAAATAGAACAACTGAAATATGATCATAAACAACAACTTAACGCTCTCACTTTGAAAACTCAAAAAACCAAGTCTGAGTTGTTAACTTGTCAAAAACAGTTCTCTGAGTACAAAAAGCATTCAACGAAACGAATAAATGACTATCTTGACTAAATTGTCGACTTACAAAACAAAATCAAAGAGTTTCAAAATGTTGTTTATAAACATGGTGAGTCAGTCACAACTATTCAAAAGTTTACTTTTAAACCAAATCCAAATGGATATGGACCGAATCTTGCTGATTACAAACCCAAGTTTTCAAATAGAGCATTCAAACCAAATCCTGAAGCTTTTATGAGTGTTGTTGAATATAATCGTCAAGAGGAATTAGATGCAGAAGACGAGAGTCGGTCAAAATTGAAAAATGTTGTTTGTTGCAAACCATTTAACTATTCAAAAGCCGTCACTTTCGTCGAACAACAGGATACTTCTAACACACCTTGGGTTATCACACCTATTTCTGAGTCTTCTAATGTTGGTCCCCAAACCAATACTGCACAAGTAAATGGTCCTTTACCTTATCTAAGTGAAGTCAAAACCTTACCCGAAAAATGTCAAATTCTTAAATATTTTGAAACATTAATTTCGGATATCAAACTTTTGGAACGTGAAATAGAATTCCAATATGAAATTAAAGTTGAACATTTTCAATCGCCTCATGAGTGAGCACAAAGAGGTATTTTTCAAAAACGAATTTTGCCTCATGTCTAAAATTTGAAAATGTGTGCAATCTATTGGGAAAGGGATTTTCACAAGGAACTTGGACTTATGAAAAGAGTTTTCGAACAAACAGAAACATCGATTTCAAATACAAAACGCAAAAAGAAAATGTTAAGAAAAGATGTTGATCGACTCTTGGAAGATGTTATCTGTGCTGATATCAATAATGTTGTGTTATTACATTCTTTTGCATATGCATTTGATTATATCTCTGTTGATTCAGTTGAAAATGTTGAGAATACTGATACTGTATCACAAATCAAGTCTTTAAAAGTTGAAAATGAGCGATTGTTAAACGAGCTTTCAAATGCAAAATGTCATCTTCAATGGTGTCAAAAAGACTATCAAAATTGTGAACTCGATTTGCAAAATAAAATCAACCAGTTGCATACCAAAACTCTTAGTCCAAAACTTGAGCAACTGGATGATGAAAATGTGTCTTTGAAGTGTCAAATCTCAAAATATGAACAAGAAATTTCAAAAGTTAAAAAGGAATATGGTGTCATATTTTATTTACTAAAGACTCGAGCTAAAGTGTCAAAAGACCTTGATGATCATCTTGCATACACCAAAGATGTTTTACGACGAAATGGACTCACTCGTTCTAAAAATCTAGATTTGTTACACAAAATCCATGATCTAAAAGCAGAGTTGGTGAAACTTAAGCAAGATAGGGATAGTAAGACTGTAGTAATTGCACCTACACAGATTCAAAATGATTCTAGAACATTTAATGACAAACCACAAGAAACTAATGTGCTTCCCTATACTGAAACAGGAATAGTTGCCTTTTTTCCCAATGCCCGCACTTCATAGCCTAGGAGCAATACAAAGAACAATAGGAAGTTGTGCCGTAAGAAAAGAACAATAAAGAATGCTGAAGTAGAAGAACACCTTAGGACTTTGAATAAAACTCAAGTTGCACCCACTTTAGATATTGTGTCTGACAAATGTAATGAACAAAGTGATGTAACGAATGATGAATCTTTAAGTACTCTTAATGTTTTGTTTGAAGCCTCTTGTGTTTGGTTGTCGTAAAAGCATGTTTTCTGGTTGTCATGATAAATGTGTTGCTAAGGCTATCTTGAATCGTAAGCGGAATAATAGAAAACGGAATACCTCTAGGCCCACTAATGCTTCTAAGTCTGTGCTAGGTAAACCACCCTCTAATGTTCCAACTATGATCATTGATGTACCCATAGAATCCCCTTCACCTCCTAGGAAAAATTTATCAGCTAGTGCATTCACTAAGACCAAAGCTAAGACTAGTTGGAGATGGCAGAAATGGTTACACAATACACTTGGATTTAAATGGATACCTAAAATCATCAATATGTGTGTTTCTACTATAGCTGCTTCGGAACCCTCTAACTCTTCGGGTTCCACATCTACTTCTATTCCATTTGTTTCATCTGTGTGTAATGCATGTGATACAGATCATCCTTTGGATTGTTGATAGCGGATGTTCCCGACACATGACAGGCAATCTCAAACTGTTATCAAACTTTGTTGCAAAGTTCATTGGCACTGTCAGATTCAGGAATGATCACTTCGCAGCTATCATGGGCTACGGAGATTACATCAATGGCAACATCGAAATTAGCAGGGTTTATTATGTGTAAGGTCTCGGTCATAATCTCTTTTCAGTTGGTCAGTTCTGTGATGGAGATTTGGAAGTTGCTTTTCGGGAGAAAACTTGTTTCATTCGTGATCTACAAGGAAACGATCTTATGTATGGCACCCGCAATTCAAGTCTTTATACAATCTCAATGCAAGACATGATTGCTTCATCTCCCATCTGTCTACTTTCAAAGGCAACATCTACAAAATCTTGGCTATGGCACCGTCGTCTCTCACATTTAAACTTTCAAACCATAACCAATCTTGCACGATACCAACTTGTTGAAGGTCTCCCAAGATTTCGGGATTCTATAGATCACCTTTGCTCAGCTTGTGAACAAGGAAAAAGCACTCGTGCTCACTTTTCTTCAAAGGTGGAACACAGCTCACAGCATGTGCTTCATCTTCTTCACATGGATTTGTGTGGCCCGATGCGCGTACCGAATCTCAAACACTTTCATGTATTTGGATCTCTTTGCTACCCAAATAATGATCATGATGACTTTGGAAAGTTCAAGGCCAAAGCTGACATAGGAGTATTTGTAGGATACTGTGAAAACTCCAAGGGTTATCGGATCTGGAATCATCGTACAAGGGATATTATGGAAACGATTCATGAAAATTTCGATGAGCTTACAGAAATGGCTTCTGAGCATAACAGCTTGAAACCCGGTCATAACTGTTTAAACTTCCCTCAAATCCCATCATCAGCTGAACCTAGTTTACAACTTACTCGACGTCAAATGGAACAACTATTTGCTCCTTTGTTTAGTGATGATATTGATGAACGTGCTCCAGATGTATCAAATGTTTCCGCTGCTCAACCTGATCATAATCCAATACCTGATACACCTGCTACAACAAGTACTGTTGAGGAAGCACCACCAGTTGATTCTACAACAACAGTCGAACAAACCGCACCCAACGACGCTGAACCAGATGATGACATTCTGAACAATGAAGTACCCTCACTTGCAGATTATGATCCAAATGCGTTCTTCAATCCATTTCTAATGAAACTGCCACACCTGATGTTGCGGAATCATCGACAAGCCATTTGAATCCTCCCAATTTGCAAAATGTATATCAACATCAACCTTCCACACATCGTTGGACGAAAGACCATCCTCTTGTGAACATTATTGGTAACCCGAATCAACCAGTCGTAACTAGACAAGGTTTTCACACAGACGGTGAACATTGCATTTATGCTCTCACTGTCTACCAATCTGAACCTAAAAACATTAAAGACGCAATGACCAAAGACAACTGGATTGAATCCATGCAAGAAGAACTCAATCAGTTTAAACGTCTTGAAGTATGGGAATTGGTTGAAAGACCAACAGGGGTCTACGTCATTGGTCTCATATGGATTTGGAAAAACAAATTGGATGCTGAAGGAACCGTAATCAGAAATAAGTCACGTCTGGTGGCTAAGGGTTATAGACAGGAAGAGGGTTTTGACTTTGAAGAATCATTCGCTCCGGTTGCTCGTCTTGAGGCTGTGCGGATTTTTCTGGTGTTTGCGGCTCACATGAACATCACCGTTTATCAGATGGATGTCAAAATTGCTTTTCTCAATGGACAACTGAAAGAAACGGTCTATGTTAGCCAGCCAGAAGGATTCGTTGATCCAGAGTTCCCTAATCACGTCTACAAAGCGAAGAAGGCTCTCTACGGTCTCAAACAAGCCCCTCAGGCGTGGTATGATAAGTTATCATCCTTTCTTATCACCAATAATTTCATCAAAGGTTCGGTTGACCTTACACTATTCATACAATATCACGGGGCACACATTTTAATCGTTCAAATTTATGTGGATGACATCATTTTTAGGTCAACACATCTAAAGTACTCAAACGCTTTTTCAAAACTTATGAAAAAACATTTTGAAATGTCCATGATGGGTGAACTTACTTTGTTTCTAGGACTGCAAGTTCATCAATCACCCCATGGTATTTTCTTGAGTCAGTCCAAATATGCCCTTTAAATTTTAAACAAAAATGGAATGCAAAACTATGACACCTATGCCACTCCAATGGCACATACCAAGAAACTAGAAACTGATTTGCATGGGAAATTGGTTTACCCTACCAAATACCGAAGTATCATTGGGTCTCTCATGTATCTAACAGACAGTAGACCTGATATTGTCTTTGTTGTATATCTTTGCTCCCGTTATCAGTCGCGACCAACTGAAACTCACCTCTTTGAGGCTAAAAGAATCCTCCGATACATTGTTAGGACTTGGAAATTCCATAGTGAAGTGTCGGTCACCCCAAATATAATTTAGCATAAGTTAGCTCGTAGACATATCGTTATTAAGTAGTTTATTAGTTTGTTTGTAGCGTAGTTTAGGTTAGAGCAACACCGTGGAGGAAGGACGGGTCTTTACCCACTGTATGCCTGATCCACATGCCGATAGGAGGTCGTGTATTGTGTAACTATAAATACCCCTTCCATCCATGGAAGGGGTGGTGCTTTCAATCTAACCTTTTACAATTTGTGAACCAAGTCTCTAGCTTGAACACCCATCTCTCTACTTTCTCTCTCTAAAATGGCTATCATGTATTTTGATCATCCAAGACCACCCGAATCATCAACACAATAAAATTAATGATCCTACAAATGGTATTTTTGTGTGTTGATGATTTTTTTTAGTTTTGTTTCATGTTTTTAAACTGTATTGTTTATGTTTGTGGTCGAATACTTTTTCATGGTCAAATACACTGTTCAACAGTTTGTATGCATTCTTGCTTTGGTCAAACAAATTCTTGTCATTTCTGGCTTTGTTTGTCTTGTCCAAACTATCCTTTTGAGGCTATTCTTTTTGTACCAAGTTATCTGTAATACATTCGTGGGTCATTTGGTCATCTTAAAAGTCAAAAATGGGTCAAAATAGGCATCGTTATAAAACTTTTCTGGGTTTACTATGAAGCTGGCCGGAAAAGCAGTCAGAAAAACTCATCGGAAAACTCATATATTCATGCTAGCGAGTTGGCTCAATCTACCTAGCGACTTGTATTTACAAGTCGTTGTTTAGCGACTTGTGAATGTTGAAAAATAATAGCTACTTGTCATGACTCATGTGTGCTAGCGACTTGCTTTGAAAATCTGTTAGCAACTTGACTAAACCGTTTTGACTTTTGAGTCAAACTAAAAACCTAGCGACTTGTAATGCAATGTAAAATGATAGCGAGTTGTTTAACAAGTTAAAAACGACGTAGCGACTTGTCACATGGTTTAGCGACTTGACTCAAGACCAGTGACTAGTATTGACTAGTAGCGACTTGGTTAAAAGATGAAATGAAGAAGAAGATTGACAACCGACCACAACATCAAAAGCCATTAACCATATCCCTGTCTAACTCAAATCGACCTCAGCTAGTATCATCGGCCCAACATCAATTAACAGAAAACGACCTTATCAAAACTTCAAAACGATTCCAGTACTAAGACTCGAAACTTATCTAGACTCACAATCAGAATCACTCTCCAACTCACATCTAATCTATTCACTTGATAAGCATAATGAAAACAAACGAATCTCAGAAGCCATTATTCTTTCGCTCATATCAAAACCTTAAGGTTTCTATTCGAAAGAAAAAAATAGGGGACTCATCATTGATTTTTTTGAAGACTATACTTCATTTGATTATCCGAATATTTAAGAAAAACCTATTAACAATTCTGTTAATCGTTTTACTTGATTCGTTCTAAGACCAAAATATGGAATCAATAACACAAAATGCCTACCCGAGACCATGAAAAACGATCTTGAAGCCATTTCAAGCCTTACACCATATCTGTGGCTAAGACTATTCAAGAAAATCAAACCATCCCTGTGGCTGTCTCAATACCTCCATGCCATCCCTGTGGCGAGGTGAACCTTTCCAGATCCGTGGGTTTGATGCGTCTGGTTGTACAAGACGATTTAGATGATGAGAAGGTCAAGATTATTGAGTGAAATTAGGGAAGGGTGTGAGGATTCTTTGGATTGTTTATGATTTCGTTTCATGGCAGAGATGGGGGCGTTTTATCTTTAGAAGAGTATTTTAGGGTTTGGTGGTTATCAGGGTTGTGTAGTGAGAATGATTGTTGTGGGGCGGAGAAATTATGATAAGTGTTTAGGGATAATACTGAGTTATGTGGCGTCTTATACCCTATATATTAGGGTAGTATGATTTATTGGATCTGGTATGCACTCATAGTATGGATCGGGTTATGTATTTTGAATCAAATATGTTGCTTGCATTTGAATCATGGGCATAGTTGGGCTTCGGCAATGATTCTGTCTTTGGGCCGAGTATTATATGTTTAGACCAGGCTTGCACATTTGTATTTGTGGATGTACAACACTTCGCTTAAACCGGAATATCAAAAGTGCAATATCAGAATTTGTGTTTTGTACACATATTTTTGATAATTATTGGTATTAAGTGATATATTGTTTGGTATTTTTGGTCATGAAAAATTTCACGAAGGATACACAATTTTTGGCCTGAGCTAAATTTCACGGATGATTGGATTACTCTTTCTTGGAGATACACGTTCAATTGATCTTGAATATTATCGAAAAAGTTGAACCTTCTTCATAAATCCGAAATTTTAATGATGAGCCGGAGTTGATTTGGATTGAATTGGAATGGGGCTTAATGGACTATTGGATCGAATGCTTATTGTTGATAATGAGATTTGTGTTGTTGTTGAGATTTGTTGTGTTGTGCGGGCAATACTTTGGTTTATGCATTTTCAAGAAAAATATTATGTTGCGACTTAAATTGATGGTTGAGCATTGTTGACTACGGGGTTGTTTGTACGGTATTTCTTATTTGGATTTGAGGTGAGGTTTTTCCGGGTGCTTTCACTTATTTCGTCTTCTTTCTTTCTACCCTTCCGCGAAGATGACTTGTTTGGGCGTTTATAGAGGGTGATAAAGACTTGGATATTTAGTTGCGTTTGTGATTCTTTCTCACTTAACCCACAACGTAGCTATGACTTCGGTGTCTCACTCAGTTGAGAATGTCAAGAGGTTTTGTACATTGGGTACACCGTTTCTCTTTCACGAGGATTAGTGCAAGTTTAAGTAACAAATCTGGGGAATTCTACTTCGTGATCAAGTTTGGTATATCGGGTTTATTTCTCCATATGGTCACTGCAACAGCTGACAGAATGCGTGAATGATGTGTTTACCAAAGTGTTTATTGGATGGTTAATGATATTGATGATGTTGGATAATGAACCATTGATGAACCGCAGCATGTTCCCCTAAAACAGATTTTCACCGAAACCAAAATTGTCACAACACATTCAAGCTGACGATGTTTACGGTTTTGTCTTGATTTTGTAAAATCCCGCGAAAGAATCAATTTCTCGGTTTAAATCATAGACTTGTAAAATCCCGTGACAATGGAAACATCCTGGTAACTGTAAAGTGCATTTCCGGAGCTATCTTACGGTTTATTCCTGGTTTTGTAAAATCCCGCGAAAGAATCTATTTCTCGGTTTAAACCATGGAATTGTAAAATCCCGTAATGATGGAACCATCTTGGAGAAGAGAAAGTGTAATTCTGGATCTTCTTGATGCTGGTGCTACGGTTTCTGCTTCGAAGAAGGGATAAAAGGGTGTACTTCATGAATTGGGTATGTGTTTGGGTTGTCTTCATGGCAGTTTGGTTATTACATGGTTTTACGGGCTTTTAACCATGGTCGGGATGAAACCATTATCAAAGTTCATTTAAATGTCAAAGAAGACTAGATTCGAGCAGTTCAGAAGATGTGACAACGGCGTTAATTCAGTATTATTTATTTGAGGTTGAAGTGAAATATCACGGGCAAGTGTACTTAGTATCTGAAGGTATCGGGGATGGATGGAAGAAGATTCTTCAAGATCCTTGTTCGAGCTTATTATCAAAAACAAAGACTTGGAAATCTAGTTATTTTTTGGAGTCTTTTTTCTTTTACCACGAGGGGAAATTGGGCTCTTTTTGCCACAAAAATAATTATCACTTTAAGGAGTTACGTTGTAGTGCTCAGTGTCACATTTAATTGTGGATTTTCAAGAGGTGATGTACGTCTTATACTTGATGGTTGGTTGGTTGAAGAGTATAGAGTACATAGAGAGTACTTAGAGATGCTAATGGAAATCGGCACCGCTCTTTGTTACATATGTACAAGTTTAAGGGACGAGTTTGAGGTAGTTTACTTTAGGGTCAAATTCATCATATTAGGTTTTCTCCATCAGCTGTTACTACAAAGAGCCTACTGAATGATAATGGTGATAATTACATGTCTTGCCAAGAGATGATGAAAAGAGAGAGATTATGACGTATGAACACAACAGTTCATGCCTCGTACTCTAAAGAAAAGAAAAGTGTACGTTTCAGTGCGCTTTATCTTCCGAAGAAGAGAAATGTTCTTATGACGTATGAATACTTCAGTTCATGCCTCGTACTCTAAAGAAAAGAAATGTGTACGCTTCAGTGCGCATTATCTTCGGAAGAAGAGAAATCTTCTCATTGTGACCATTCTCATCAACATGATTCATACTTTTTCCATGCACTTCAGTCATCAAGTGAACCGGACTACTGTTGATTGTTTTCTGATTCCACTTTCTCAACTATAATGACGATGGCGACATCCTGTGCTAATTTTGCGGGGGAGAAGTGTGAATAGACTACATTTGGATGATGTTCACTTGTTTAATCAATAATGGCATCTTCGTATGCAATTCTTGAGGGGGAGAAGAAGTGTGATAATTCTGCATGGTTGATTGATTTATGAGAATATATGGTCATACGGCTCCTAACTCATGTAAGAACCGAGCTTCTTCTTATCGGGTCATCTTTACATGGAGTTTCTTCTAAGAGCCATTGGTTGACATCTTCACACGGGCTGATGAGTTTAATGACAAAGTGCTTCTAGTTGCTGGGCTAATTTCCTTGATGAACATCTTTCTGTTCTTGTTTGATTGGGAGGGATTTGAGTTAAGGGGATTTGCTATATATAAGTTAACAGGAATGCATTTGGTGAGATGAAGATGTTGACTCTTTATTCCCCAACTAGACAATCTTGAAGAATGTCGAGTCTACAGTCTGTTCTACATTTTCTGCTACATGTTAGAAGACTAAAGACGAGTTGCATTTAACGATCTAAAGACTTCTTCTTAATTCGGGCATTTATCAAACAGATTGTCGGTTTAGGGGAGAGCACTAATTGGGGGAGAGTGATATGTCAGATTTAATCCCCAATTAGACTTGCTCATTCTGTTCTTCAGCAAGTTGATTCTCATAAGATTTCTAATGTTCTTCTCAACAAATTTCTAGTATACGGGCTTACAATGAGTTGCTGATTCTGAAGTATCAAAACCAGCAAGGGGGAAGGAGACACGTATCTAAACGCGAGTAAACTTGATGAACTTAATACTTCTAAGTGGTTAAAGATATCCCGGGAAGACAAATGTCATTACCGCAGAGAAACTCAAGGTTTGACTCATGGCGTTTAGTGTTCTTATTCCAACTATGTGGGGGAAGAGATGGAAGAGTTAGTTTCTGAAGATGAAAGAGGTACATAAGTGTGTGATGATTTTGATGTTATCACAATCATCAGGGGAGAGAGATTGTGTACATTGGGGATGCTCAGTTGTTTTACTTGAGGGCTTAATAAGTGATTCAGAGATATAATCACTTATTCTGGAGTGGACATCCGCAGAGATTGTCATCCATAGAGATAATCAGTGATTCGGCTTGTTTTTTCAATGGTATCGGTTATTCTCTCTTTGGGCATTCGGGTACTTCGGGTTCTTAAGCTTCATACACTTTCTTCAGGGGGAGAGAAAAGTATACATCGGGGTTATTCTTTGGCTATTGGACTTAATCTGCTACTTCGATGGTATAAGTTTCTCTGTCTTCGGGTATATGTGTATTCGGGTTCGTGAGCTCTAGTCTAAGAGACTGACTGCATCAATTCATCTACTTGGGGGAAGTGGTCTCTTGACAACTCGTTGAGGGATGCATAGCTTCAGACTTTAGTGGAAAAGAAATTTGAGAAGACTTATTTATATGTGGGATGATACGTTGCTGTTCTTGTTGATGATATAACCCCGAACGAAGAATGTTAGGAACATGTTTTATTATCAAGTGTAGGTCATTTCATTTGTAATAGGTCATTAATAATTATGGTTTATAAATGTTTGTAATTAGTTTCACAGCTCATGTAGTAAGCCCATGAGCTGTGATAGAAGGTTCTTCTAGAACCAAGGGGAAACACCCCTACTTATGTAAACACTATAAATAACCCCTCCCTTGAAGTGGGAGAGGAGTGTTGGTTCTAATTGCAATTATCATTTTCATTAATCATTCATTAGTTCCTTCCACTTTCTCTCACTAAAACTCTCTCTCTCTAGAAATACATATTGATGTGATAGAATGGTGACCTAACAAGTGGTATCAAGAGCCAAGGGATAATTTAGGTTAATATTGATTAGATTTAATAGAAATCCGTACTTAAAAACGTGTTTTAGAGTGAAATTTATGGACTTTTTGGACTGAATACGTGTTTCTGCGAGTTTCTCATAAGTTTTGGAGAGTTTGGGGAGTTAGCCATGAGTTTCTGTGAGTTTCTCGTGAGTTTCTGCGAGTTTCTCATGAATTTCTGCGAGTTTCTTTGAATTTCTGCGAGTTTGGAAATTTTTTTTGAAGTTCTGCGAGTTTTTTTTTGAAGTTCTGCGAGTTTCTTGAACTTTTGCGAGTTTCTTTTGAACTTCTGCGAGTTTCTTTTGAAGTTCTGCGAGTTTTTTTTTTTTTTTTTTTTTTTTTTTGAATTTCAGCGAGTTTGGACTTGAAGTTTTGCATGTTAGGATTTTTGGATTGAATATTTGCGAGTTAGCAAATTCCATAAATTTTTTGCGAGTTTCATTCTGGTGAGTTTCTTTCTGGCGAGTTTCTATCTGGTGAGTTTCTATCTGGCGAGTTTCTCTCTGGCGAGTTTCTTTCTGCAAGTTTCTCTCTGCAAGTTTCTTTCTGGCGAGTTTCTTTCTGGTGAGTTTCTTTCTGGCGAGTTTCTATCTGGCGAGTTTCTTTCTGGCGATTTTCTTTCTGGCGAGTTTCTATCGGGCAAGTTTCTTTCTGGCGAGTTTCTTTCTGGCGAGTTTCTATCTGGCGAGTTTCTGTCTAGCGAGTTTCTTCTGCAAGTTTCTTCTGCGAGTTTCTCTCTGCAAGTTTCTTTTGCAAGTTTCTTCTTCTGCGAGTTTCTTCTTCTGCGAGTTTCTTGTCTGCGAGTTTGGATTTTTGCTACTAATCTACATAAACCTAAAACCACATCTATCCCAAATAAGAGTTTTTTGGCGGGAAACTTTGAGTAAATTTTAATTTCTATAAACGTTCAATTTTTACGCGAAATTCAAATTTTGGTTTAACTGTGAAAATTTTGGTAAAAAATTCAAATTTTTGGGCCCAAATTCGAATTTTTTCGGGTCAAACTTGGCGTCAAAATTGTCAAACCTCAAATTTTTTCTTACAACCTTAGAATTGCATTTTATAGTGAATTTCAAATTTTAGGGGAGAAAATTTTTCATAATTATTTTTGGAGGGAAAATTAAAATTCACTACATCAATGTCTTTAATGCTTTCACAAATCTCCTCACCTTCCATCTACTGCTTAAAACCTTCTTCACCAAACCTTGCTACTGATGATTCTGAAGATGCAAATGCATTTGTGGAATTAAACAAAAGAATGATGTTACTGACTAAGATGTTCTCACAGTTTAAGAATTCAAAGAGTCAGACTTCATTTGATCCCCGAAATCAAGCAGTCATGCAAGGTGGAAGAGTTGATGTACAAGGAAGGAATGCTCAAAGGCTTGTCATGAATGATGAGAATACTGCAAATGTCAGTAATACGGACAATGAGGTTGTAGCATTGGAAAAGCAGGATGACAGCAGCAGATCTGAGGAAGATGTCATACCCAACTATGACACCGAGTCCAACTTTGATGAAGAACAAGTGGTCGAGGAAGATATCATTCCCACCTATGACACCGAGCCCAAATTTGATGAAGAACAAATGGTTGAGGAAGATATCATTCCCACCTATGACACAGAGCCAACCTTTGACAAAGAACAGATGGTTGAGGTACAATCTACTATTGTTCATACTCTGCCTGCAAATGCGAAACAAACTGAGCAACCTGAATTCAGAAATGAAGGAGAGGTTGACCAGCATGTTGCACAATGTCCATACAACTGTCTCATGTCTGAGCCCTTAGTTGCAAACAATACAACTGAATCGTCAAATCAAATTCTTGAATCTGAAAACATTTTTCTCAAAAAGACCATTGCTCAATTTCAAAAAGATTTTTCAAAACTAGAGGCACATTGCAAATCTCTTGAAGTTAAAATGCAAAGTAATCGTGTGGATACATTAGTAAAAGAAAATGAGCATCTAAAGGCTCAAATTCAAGCAAAGGGGCTTGCGCATGTTGCTTTACAAAACAAATTGAGAAGATTAATTGGCAAGAGTGTGGATACTAAATTTACAAAACCAACAATCTTGTGGAAATCGTCACTACAATCAATCAGAAACCAATCAGTAGTTAAACAACCAACTGCTTTTAAATCTGAACGATCAAAATCTTCAAATCCACGGTTTGGCTCCCAAGTTGTTGAGAATAATCATTTGTCAAATCCAGTCACTCCACATTCCTGGCCTGAGAAAAATGCTTCTGTTTCTGTTAAACCTGTTTCTGTTAAACCTCAACATGTAGCTGCAACTGGCCCGTCTAGGATTAGTTCGAACACTGTGTCTAAACCGAGCATTAAAATTAAAGATTCATATGATTCAAATGACACGTACAAGAACTATGATCTAGAAAAGGCTAGGAAAAGGGCACTACTCCAAAAGGATGGAATCTTAGGTTCACGACCTCGTGTGATGCCTTCTAGTGTATTGCAGAACAGACCTAAGTGTAGTCAACAGACAATTCGAAATAGACCCGTTGAACTGAGAAACAAACTTCGGAAACCTAGTAGGTGGATCAATATAGAACAAAGACTCTTTCCAAAAGAAGTTTCAGTATTTCCTAGATCTAATCTTAGGTGGATACCCACGGGTAGAATTTTAAAAACTGTTGGTCTTAGGTGGATTCCTACAGGCAATATATTAAACATTTGCAACAAAACAGTGTGTTCAGGTGTCAAGAAGATAATTGACACTGCAACTTTATGCTTCTAACATCTGGAACCCAGTTACACTTGGGGATCCATGTTTGTCTCTATCTCTCTTGTCATACTTTCTATACAGGTACAACAACAATGGCTTCGGAATAATTCAGTTTCGGACCCGCACTTCAGCTATGGCTTCTAAGTACAACAGCTTAGGACCCGTTTCTCACTGTCTAAAACATAATGATCCATCAGCTGCATCACCATTGTACTCAATCGTCAAGAATTAGAAACTTTGTTTTGCTCCACTGTTTGGAGATTCTTTAGAAAGCCGTGCTTCAGTTGTATCTAATGTTTCCGCTGCACAACCTGATCATATTCTAATTCTAGATACACCCTGAATCTACAACAACAACCGTTGTTGGAGATGCACCTTCAATCGAATCTCTGATAACAGTAGTTCAAACTGTTTCCAACTACAATGACACATTTGATTATCAACTAAATAAATGAGTAGAGAAGTTTTATCAACAGATGATTATCACGGGATATTTCTGGTACTTCACACTTGTTCGATTAATTGAACATACACGGTTACGCTGTCTCCGATTTCATCATCAACATACGTAGTGTATGTTTCGATTCATCGAAAACATCGGGGGGAAGAGAGAGTATATGTCATGTGCTTTCTTTGCCTTCTTTGCGTAAACTCTTTCCCTTCACGAGTTTCTACAATCAGGGGGAAGAAATGAGACGATACGTGGTTCAAACATCTTACTTCGGTGTTATCGTTTCAACTTTCACTGGGTTATTTTGTGTGAAGTTACCTACATATGATGCTTTAACTGTATTATGATGCCTCGCACACGATCATTGTATCGAGTATTCGCATATACACAGTCGATTATTATTTCGATTTACCGCAACAATCAGGGGGAAGTAGTATTATTTCATCTCTCAAGGTTTGTTTGGTGTGAAGCGTCAGCATACGTGAGAAGGTCTTGTTGATTTCTTGCATGTTACCCCCCGAACAAATTTTCCACATTATGCACAACTGTGATTACGTGACAATTCAGATTTGCTTGGTGTGGTTTACTGTTCATATACAAATTTTGATGTGCACTTAAAACTGTAAAAATTTAGAAGACATGTTAACTACATCAAATTGTTGAATCTGATGAAGATGGGTGTTAGTTTGGGGGGAAGCTAATTCAGAAACTTCACCAAAAGGAAGTGTATGGAGAAGTTTCTAAAGACATGCAGTGCGGATTGGGAAGATTGTTGAGAATTGCAGTTAATCTCTTATGGTTTCTCAAGATGAATCAGTTTAAAAGTCTTGATGTCAGGGAATTTGTTGAGAAACTTGATTGGGTCTATGTTATCAAGCTGAAATGAATTTGAAAAACAAAATAGACGCTAAAGGCACTGTGATTCGCAACAAATCTCGATTTTCAAAAGAAAGGACCCTGTTGTATGCTTTAGTGCCTCAATCCTAATTAAAGGAGCGAAAGCTTCTTAACTGTTTTGCAACACTAAATCTTTGTTCAAAATCAAATGTTCTTGAAATCCGTTTCTTCCCAAAGTAATTTCAAACACCTCAAAAAGCATATTTTAATCAACATGTTTTCAAAAACATCATACATATGCTATTTTTGAGGGGGAGAAATGTGATTAAAATTGTTGATCAGGAAGTTATGGAATCTCATAACGTGCTCGACTCAGAAATCACAAATGAATTGACGATCTTTGAATGTCAGTAATCGAAAAGATTTGTCTTTCAAGACTTATCTTAGTAGAATGTACCAATCCGAGACACTCTTGATTGACATGAACTTTGACGGGTCTAACTTCCTTTTCAAGGAGAGTTTACATCTTCAAGGTAGTTATTAGAGCTAGTTGTCACCTAAAATCTGATAATGGAACTCTCTAACTATACAACGTAACCGTGTCTCGCGGGGAATTGTCTATCAGGAGTCGATCAATTCAAAAGTGCGAGCTCTACCCTCACTGTGCAGATTTCAGTCAAAACTCATAAGCACATGTGGAGGGGGAGTATTTCTGAAAAACTAAAAAAACTCTCAAGGTGTTACCAAAACATGTTTTTCATCATAAACATCTTGAGAGATTTTCAAGAAAAGGTTTTTGTGGCAACATAGGATAGTCATGGAGTTAAAAGGTGACTAAGTTTAGGAATAAATGTCCTATGATCCGCCAGAACTGGAGGGATCTACCCAAGGACACCACAAATAGTTAGTATTTAGAAGTCCTTAGGTATGATTGAAAAAGGAGAAAATGAGAATCGGAGAAAGAAGGAGTTGAAGAATTAAAAAGAAAAGTTAAAGAAAAGGGTGAAAAGAAATAGCCCTCCAAATTATTCAACTTAAGGCAGACGTCGGGTTCAATTCATATGCTACTGGTTGTCACAAGATGACACCGGTATTGAAGACAAAGTCGTCATGGACCCAGTGACGCAATGCACTAAACCTTCTAAGCCACTCAAGTTCTCTCAAAAGAGCTTGTTTCATTCTCACAGGGAACCCTACGTAATCTATCGACTCTCTCTTAGAGATTGTTGGTATTGAAGAAGGAGACCCTATCCCTAGTCTCCGCTTAGGAAAATCAAAACGCACTAATCGAGTCTAGAGCCATGAGATTCATCAAAAGATCTCTTAGGAACACTTAAATATTTCATCACTTGTTGTTCAAACAATAAGGACACAAGTGACATTTTTCCAGAGTCCTACGCAGATCTTAGCAATCTGCCAGAACATTTATGAGGGGATTCACAATTGTGATCCTCAGTGATTGAATGGAAACTCCTGCCAGCGTCAACATCAAACAGCCTTGAAAGCAGGTCACTTCGCTAACTCCTTGTGGGTTACGCTTAGTGTGTCTCAAACGGTCTACAGTCGTGGGGTGATGCTTCGGTGTACCCCAGCGACTCATCTGAACTGTAGGTGTATTTCGGTACATCGCGTTATCTCACTTGTGAGACTCCAGTTCAGGAACAGCCTTTGTGAGAATTAGAGATGTGTTTTCACACTATGCTGTTAACACTCTCGAAGTTCAAACTTGTAAGCGCTGGATTATTTCTAACCCATGTTTTATGTTTTCTTCTTATGGATGCTCACGGGTGGAAAAGATCGTGCAGACTCTTCTCATGCTCATACCAACATCAACACTAATTGAAGTTCTCTCAAAAAGCAAAGAAAATTTTAGAAAGATTCTACATCAAAGTCAAAGAATCTGCAAAGTTATGAGATAAAGATCAAAGTTAAAGAATGAGAGCTTCAAATATATGAATCACAAACTTCACCAGAAGTATGAGCATGCTGGAAATGACTTTCATCACTAACAACAAAGATGCTGATGATAGGCAGAATTCACAACTGATCACAATAACCAGAACAAAGAACAAAGATGCAAAGAATCAAAGACGACACAAGCTATGAACGCCAAAGAAGTTCAAGACGTCAAACGACCTAAGCAAGACAACAAATGATGACCAACCCTTAGGGGGAGATTGTTAGGAACATGTTATATTATCAAGTGTAGGTCATTTCATTTGTAATAGGTCGTTAATAATTATGGTTTATAAATGTTTGTAATTAGTTTCACAGCTCATGTAGTAAGCCCATGAGCTGTGATAGAAGGTTCTTCTAGAACCAAGGGGAAACACCCCTATTTATGTAAACACTATAAATACCCCCTCCCTTGAAGGGATAGGGTTGTTGGTTCTAATTGCAATTATCATTTTTATTAATCATTCATTAGTTCCTTCCACTTTCTCTCACTAAAACTTTCTCTCCCTAGAAATACATATTGATGTGATAGAATGGTGACCTAACAAAGAATCTCGATTATCGTTCTTAAAAGGAGCAGCAGGATTTATGATAATGGTGTGCTTCTCTGTGTACCTGGCTAAGGCAAGCTTGAAATAGAGCTTCGAATCTGCTCATCTAATGATTTTTCGGTTTGGGGGGAAGCTGCCAAAGTCTCACTTTCAGATGGTTCAATTTCTTTCTTCAATGCAAGAGCCTCGGAAGCTTTGGTGGTGAAAGTTTTAGGGATGATGACTTCTATCTTCTACAACTGGGCTGCTCGATATCCTTATCTCGGTACTCGTATCATCATCTTTCTTAAACTATATCATCTACTCTATCTGTATATATTTATTAAAAACAAAATACAAAATTATAAAACCAGAAAAAGAAAATAGAAAAATATAAAATCAATAAAAACCCATAAAAATCAGAAAAAATTGAAAAAGACCAAAAATATGTTTTCTCAAGACATGTCTTCTGGTATCGATAACATCTGCGGTCTTAGAAATGTCATTCAATAATGGCACGGGACCATAGATGAAGTTCAAGCAGGAGGTGTAAATATTCTTTTTCGAAACATGTCTCAAAACTATGGCTTACAGTTATTTCAGACTGTAACCCGGGCTTCAAATAATGGCTTGCAGTTACTTCAGACTGTAACCCGTGCTTAAAACAATGGCTTGCTATTATTTCAGATAGCAACCCACTCTTTTAAAGAAAGGAAAGTGCTGCGCTAAACCAAATTTTCAAATATTTCGTGCACTTATCCTATAAACATAACAAGGAAAGCATGTCGTCAAAAAGACTGCTGTTCCTACACAAATGTTTTTCCGTCTAAAAATTCTTCAGAAAAATATTTGGTGTTTTACAAAATGGTGGAAAATGAGTTGCTTACAAATCAATCTGATTCAGAGTTTTAGTAATAATTGAAAACTCAATCAATGACTTCAGTGCTTTTAAACCTTTTAGAAAATGAGTCATTGATTGAGGGGGAGAATGTTTTTAAATTTATATCATCTAACAGACTTTCTTAATTATCCTCGTGCTTAATTGAAAATGATGTTAACCTACGTTGAACGACTAGGTGCCTAGGATATGATTGTTAGGATTAGATGATTAGAGTTTGAGGAACACATTATTCCCATACCTTACATGATCTGATTGATATGTTGGATTGACTTTTATTAGTCTTACATGATCTGATTGATATGTTGGATTGACTTTTATTAGTCGATTGCTGTTTGGGTGTTGTCGACCACCATATATTTGTATGTGTGTTCACTAACGTATGCAGGTATATTGGTATATAAGAATGTTCCCGATCGGGATCCCACAGTTTAAGATGTTTGGATGCCGAAAGGAAAGGGTAACTAGATCTTGGGTTGACAAATGAAGAAACGGAGCTTAATTGGACTTCTATGGAGAGTTGTCATAAATGCAACGTAAGAGGTCTCACTGCATAAGCAGATGGTTTTCTTCTAAGTGATTGAAGAAACGGAGCTTAATTTGACCTCAGTTGGCATTAAAATGCAACGTGAGAAGTCTCAATGCATCAGCAGACGGTTTTTCTTCCAAACCCTTCAGCAACAACAGAAGCTTCTCAACCACATAACAGATCTTTGTGCAGGATACCATTTTTAAACAATTTTGAAAATTTTGAATAAATTGTTTTGAAAATGGAAAATATTGTTTCTGAAAATAAATTGGACTAAAATTTGAAAATCACCAGACTTCATTCTATCAAAACTTAAGTCACTCAATCATCGACTACGGTCATCGATGGAGGGGGAGAGTGATTTAAAATAAAATATTTTCAAACGATATTTCTTCATAAAAGTTCCGGGTTGTACGTTAAAATGTGGTGATCTAAAGATTTAATGTTATGTCATGGTATGATTCTTCTTTAGAATCAAGATCTTTCAAAATGAAATTTTTTCTGTTCTTGTTTGATTGTGAAATTATTTTATTTTACTTAAAGGTCTCTTAAAACAATCATACCTAACACTAACAATATTTAATGTTTAAATCTATTCCTATCTGTCATTTTTCAAAATTAAATCTTGCCACGTCTTTCCCCAAAATCTTTTAAATGATTTAAATCAATTGGGATCACAAATCTCAAATGGTTTGATATTTTTTTTATCGGGGGAGAGATCGTGATTTAAATCTCAAATCTGTTTTAATGGAATTGGTTTTAGTCCTTCAAAGGCACTCCTGCCTCCATGTGCCAAACGATTTCAAATACACAATGCACATGTTGAGGAGGAGGATTTATCCAAAAACATGATGAGTATTTAAACCAGGCCACATATTCTCCCATGTTTTTTAAACCTGATTAAATCACTTGAGATCCAAAATCTCAAAGGGTTTGATATTTTTGATCGGGGGAGAATTTGTGATTTAATAATGAAATTTGATAAATGATGATCGATTTGATGAAAATGTGCAGGCTGCTCTCTCATATGTGCTAAACGCTTTCGAATCTCGAAGCGCATATTGAAGGATAGCAAATGGTTTTTGAATGGCTTTTGTGATCGTGAAAAGTACTTCAAAAGAACTCTTGCCTCTATGTGATAAAATGATTTCAAATATCCTATGCACATATTGAGGGGGAGAATTTACCAAAGAAAATCAAATGGCTTTTTCTAAGGAAATTGTGATCAAGAAATTATTTCAAAGAAATATTTCAAAGAACTCTTGCCTCCATGTGCTAAACAATTTCAAGATCATATGCACATGTTGAGGGGGAGGTTTTCTAAATGATCAAAACTATTAAGGTACAAAATGCTTTGATCTCGTATCACAAGTACCTTGATTGTTTTTCAAATGATTTTTCAATTGGTTTCACGGAAGAATGAACTGTACCCAAAAGACCGACCATTTTACTTTATGCATGGTGATATAAGGATGGTTAGGTTAGGTATTCGTTCCTACGATCCCGCCAGAGCCGGAGGGATCTACCCAGGGACAATCCACTAGATAGTGTAGAAGTCCTTAGGTATATAGAAAAAAGGAGAAAAGTAAGATATGGGAAGAGTGCGGACTGAGATAGAGCTAGAAATGGAATTAACCCAACAAGGTTCTAGTTATGAAGTCTCGGTAAGCACTGAAGGGGTTGAAGAATGAAAAAGAAATAAATGTGAAAAAGGGTGAAAAGAAATAGCCCTCCATCAATTCAACCTTAGGGCAGAAACCGGGTTCAATACATATGCTACTGGATGTTACTAAGGTAACACTGGTATTGAAGACAAGACGTCATAGACCCAGTGACGCACTGCACTAACCTTCCCAAGCTACTCAAGTTCCTCTTAAAAGGGCTTGTTTCATTCTCACGGGGAACCGACATAATCTATCGACTTTCTCTTAGAGATTGTTGATATTGAAGAAGGAGACCCTCTCCCTAGTCTCCGGCATAGGAACTAAATGTGCACGATTGAGTTTAAAGCCAAGAGATCATCCACAATATCTCATTAGGACACTAAATTAATGAAGACTTGCTGTTTCACACAATGTGGAAAGTAAGTATATATTGAGAGTCCTACGCATTATCCTTGTGGTAATTGCCAGAACATCCGAGTGATATGTAACAATATTCACAATGAAGATGGAAAGCCTTCTAGAGCCAACATCAAACAAGCTCTTGGTAGGTGGCATGTGAGATCTTTCATAAGATCAAGCTTGTGACAACTGGATAGAAACAATGGGGCGATTCACTTGTGAATCCACCTTGGTCCAGGAATGGAATTGACGAATACTTTTGGAAAAACCGTTCGATGTGCAAACCTTGTTTTCTCTAGCACGTTGAATGTGTATTCATATCTCAAATTCAAAAAGTATCTCTGATTGAAAAATACTTTTGGAAAAACCATTCGATGTGTAAATCTATTCTTTTCTCTAGCACATCGAATGTGTACTCTTTTCAAATACAAAAAGTATTTTTGATTGAAAATTGAACTTTCTTATAAAACCTTCGTCGTATTGCAAAACTCTTTCTTCTAAGCAATACGCGATTGTTTTCAAATCAATTTTTCATCAATCAGTGAATCTCAATTCGCTGGTTCACTCACTCCGTGTTGTCTTCTTTGAGACGTTCCGGTTTGAGAACGGCTAGAACAGCTGCGAAACCCTGTCAAGGAGATTCTTCGGAATTATACTTGATCACAGGCAGTACTTGTACTGATCAACGGGGAACCGTGGGCCGTGTACCTCAATTCAACGAAAGTGATCAAAGACACTTTCGTGCACTTTATTGCTAACTATTGTATGCAGGTACACCCCGATGATTGCAGCTGATCAGAATTGAGGAGTCAATCCAAAGCCGCATGCTCACAGCATCCACACTTAATTTGAAGAAATCATGACTGGTGCATATCTACATAACCTGGCTCTGATATTTCATACTATGCTTCTGCTACGCTGCTGCAAATATCATGAACCAGTAAAGCTTCCGCTACTCTGATGGAAAGATGTCATGATCCTGAAAGTGTGAGCATGTCGGTCCAAAAGTCACAACTTCACATGATGGCAACACAATAAAGGGTGATCCAGAGATTTACTGTGGCTGATGATCTCAATGAAAGCTCGAAGATCATCAAAGATGTGGATCAGTTCAAAGACCTCCACTCAAAGTACAAAACTATGCGGACTTTGAAGAATCGCTACAAAAGCACAAAGATTGTGAAAGTGAAGAATTCAAGTCTACGAGCTCAGAATAGAAGACAAAATAGAATGCTAAGATTCGAAATGTAAAACATGGGGTGACCTCCCTTAGGGAGATTGTTAGGAATTGGAAATTCCATAGTGAAGTGTCGGTCACCCCAAATATAATTTAGCATAAGTTAGCTCGTATACATATCGTTATTAAGTAGTTTATTAGTTTGTTTGTAGCGTAGTTTAGTTTAGAGCAACACCGTGGAGGAAGGACAGGTCTTTACCCACTGTATGCCTGATCCACAGGCCGATAGGAGGTCGTGTATTGTGTAACTATAAATACCCCTTCCATCCATGGAAGGGGTGGTGCTTTCAATCTAACCTTTTACAATTTGTGAACCAAGTCTCTAGCTTGAACACCCATCTCTCTACTTTCTCTCTCTAAAATGGCTATCATGTATTTTGATCATCCAAGACCACTCGAATCATCAACACAATAATATATCGATCCTACATACATCAAGGGAACCATTAATTTAGGAATCTGGTATCCGAAGGATTCTGGTTTTGAACTAATAGCTTTTTCAGACGCTGATCATGCAGGTTGCTTAGATTCACGGAAAAGTACTTCAGGAGCTCTACAATTTCTTAGTGATAAACTGGTGTCATGGCAATCAAAGAAGCAGGATTGTACATCTGTTAGGATTTGGAAAATCTAGTAGTTAAAGTGTCGGTCACCTCAAGTATATGTAATCGTTAGAAAGCTCGTAGTCGTAGTTATTTAATGTTAAGTAGTATTCAGTTAAGTAACACCGTGGAGGACGGACGGGTCTTTACCTAATGTATTCCTGATCCACAGCCCGTCAGGTGGCGTTTTCTGTAAGTACTATAAATACTCTCTACCTCCCAAGGTAGAGAGTTGGAGCTCATAATAAGATTTTTCTTTCTCTCACTAAAGTTCCTAAACCTCTAACTTTCTCTCTCTGAAACTTATCTCTTTGTACGCCTACTTTGGTTATGGTTTGATGTGTATGTGAAATCCAATATGTTACAAATGGTATCACAGCCATGGTTAGATCATCTCTTACATATCTTTGGATTTCTAGTGGTTTTTAGGTGGTTTTTGAGTTTGTGAAAGTTTAGTGGTTTTTGCATCATTTGGTTGATTTCTAATGTTAAAGTTTGGATTTTGATTGTACTTTTGTGTTTAGGATATTCACAAGTGTTTAGGTTTTGATTTGGAAGGCTTGAATCATCGTGGTTGGGTTGTTTTTGGATTGAAAAGTGTGTTTTGAAAGTTTTTCATGCTAGCGACTTGAGTCACGGTGTTATTTTCTTGGTAGCGACTTGCTTTGTAAGTCTATAGCGAGTTGTAGTGTATTGTGGTAGCGACTTGGTTCTTAGCGATTTTCCTTTAGAGACAAACTGACAAAAAGTACTGTTGGTGGATTCTCCACTACGGGTAGCGATTTGGTAAGGTAGCGACTTGCTTTCAATTTTGATAGCGACTTGTTCTTAAGTTTCTTAGCGACTTGGTGTTAGCGATTTGGACCAGTAGCGAGTTGCTATTTCGCGACTTGATTTCTTAGCGACTTGGTGCATAGCGACTTGCTGTCAAAATTCATAGCGATTTGGAACTTAGCGACTTGTCCTAGCAACTTGGTTTTTAGCGACTTGATTCAAGGATTTCGTAGCGTTTACTTGGTTAAATTTTTGTTTGTAATACGGTTTTCTTGATTTTGTAAAATTGTGAAAGAATCTATTTCCGGTTTAATCATAGAGTTATAAAATCCCGTGTAATCTTTAAACATGTCTACCAACGTACCTACAATCATCTCCACTCTTGCTGAGGATGTTCAAGCAGCTGGTTCAGATACCCGTCCCACATGCTTGAGAACTGACTACGACTCTTGGGCTCAAAGAATCTGATTGTATTGTCTTGGAAAGGAAAATGGGGTCAACATTCTCAAATCGATTGATGAAGGACCTTATCTGATTGAGACTACAAGAGACTTAATTGATACAGATGCAGATGGAACAATGATCTATGGGATAGACAAACCAAAGACATATGATGAGCTCAATGATAAGGAGAAAAAGAGATTCGATGCTGATATCAGGGCTTCTAACATCATACTTCAAGGTCTTCCAAAAGATATCTACAAGCTTATCAATCACAACACCGAAGCCAAAGCAGTGTGGGATAATGTCAAGATGCTTCTGTTTGGTTCTGAATTAACTATGGAAGACAGAGAATCACAACTCTATGATGAATTTGAGCACTTCAAGATGAAACCAGATGAGAGTGTCTATGATTATTACGTGAGATTCCACAAGCTTGTTAATGACATGAGGAACATCAGAATGACTATGCCAAATATTCAGCTGAACTCAAAGTTTGTGAACAACATGAATCCCGAATGGCATAAGTTTGTCACCTCTGTGAAGCTAACCAAAGGACTAAAGAATACAAACTATGAGCAACTCTATGCCTTTCTTCTTCAGAATGAGAGACATGCTATGTTTGAAAAAAGGATTCTAGATCTGTTCAAAACCAACCCGGGAGAGACAAGCTCATCAAATGATTCAACTGCATTCTACTCAAACATTGGAATTACCACCAAAGCATCTCAAGTTATACCCATGGGTAATGGTAATCACAAACTCATTCCCGATCCTATGTTCAGACAAGCTGATGCTGATGCACACGTGGGAAACTTCATTAATCAACTGGCTCTCCAGATTAGTCAAAACATGAACTCTCTTCCACACACCAACAACAATCTCAGAACTGCATCCAATCCACACAATCAAGCCACTGTCAGAGATGGGAAAGTTATGGTGCAGCCAGTTCAAGAAAGGCAGTACGAACAAGGAAGAGGTAGAGTCGGTAAAGGATATGTGGCAAATCATAATAGGGAAAGAATGGAAATCAGGGTAAAGCAAAGCCAATCAAATGTTACAACTGTGTAGGTGAGGGTCACATTGCAAGGAACTGCACATCGCCAAAACGCCCTCAGAATGTATAGTACTTCAGGGATAAGATGTTGCTTATGCAAGCTCAGGATAATGGTGCAGCTTTGGGTGAAGAGGAGTTGTTGTTTCTGGCTGAAGGAAATGCTAAGTGTTAGCCTCGCTTTTTTATAAAGATAACGTCATGTGGAAACGTAGAGGGGGGGTGAATACGTTACCGTTTAAAAACTTTAGATCTTTAGTATCAAATCTCTTACGAAGCTTGTTATAATATGAAAGTACCAATTATTGTTTGTGACTAATATAAAGTATGGTAAACCAAGTTGTCACACAATCATGAACATCAAACCACATCACAAACAATAGTATAGTGCAAGTATAAAAGTAAAGAGATAAAGAAAGGAAAGTGCCAACCGAACACGAGGATTTATAGTGGTTCGGTCACGGATCTCCTTTCCGCCTTACTCCACTCCTCGAGTACCCAACTCGAGAGTTACTAAAAATCAACAAGCTCCCTTCTCCGCGGAGAAAACCTTACAATCGTCGCTTACACTTTTTCCGGTACAAAGCTAAAAACCGGGTTCTAGTTCGAGGTAGAACCAACCTAACGTCGCCTATACAATATTTCCGACACTAAGCTAGATGTCGAGTTCTTTTACAAGGGTACAACCACTCCCAATATGTTTTATGGCCCAACATAATAAACCTTGTGTTTTATGGCATAAACACATAAACCATCTAATCTAGTTTGGTGAAAGTGTTGTTATGATGCAATGATGTTTACACTAATGATCCATGACACAAATGTCTAATGGATATGAATAACTACTTCTAAATGAACTTCCATTGATAGGAAGCCTTCATGATGAAGATCACAAGTTCCCTAAACTTCTTGTGATAGATCTTCAACTTGTGGTAAGTGGGGATGGCTAAATCTCCAAACTTTCCTTGGTTGATCAAAGAGTATGCTTACAACAAAGATGAATGTTAGAAGCATTATGATCATGATCATTAGGGTGTTTAATGTATGTTATTACATTGTTAATGATTGATCTAAATGTATGCAAGAAGGTGGAGAAGATGTGATTTGAAGTGGTGAAGAAATGGGAAAACAATGGGCTTCTATTTATAGTCAAAAGTGGACAGGAGCTTTCCACGGACCAAGGAGCCCTTTAAAGGGTTCCGCCCTTTATAGAAAAGGGTTCCGTGGGTGCCTGACAAAAAAGCTAAAAAATCTTTCTTCAAATCTTTCCAAGATATTACCAAATCTTACTAAGATCACATTTGATATATTGTGTGTCAATCTAACCAAAATATTCAAGTGATCTTCCAAGGATTTCAAAGATGATGCATGACATAATGTAACATGTATTTCCATTTTTAGATTAAAAGGTTTATCAAGGTAAACCTGTAAAATGTATTATGTAACTAGTTAATAAAATGTCTAGTTACCTTTTGAAATACTTTGTGAATGCAAAATGTAAAATGAGGTTCGAAATAGAATGGTTAACCTATTAAAATACTTAGTGACACTAAATGTATTTTAAACATTCTAAATGATTTGTTAATGGGTTTGATCATAATGCACATAACAAATGTACGAACCTGTGTTGTAACATACGAGGACTTGAGACATCGAGAGGTGTTGAATGTATGTTGAGACAAATGTAATTACAAGTAACTTGTACATTTTACGTTATGTATTACAAGTTACATGTTTGTCATCAATCAAAACAAACGAGACTGTATAGATTAAATATCGTAATATTTGCACTAACAATCTCCCCATTTTTGATGATGACAAAAATATGTAAACGTAATAGAAAGTAAAATGTAAAAGGTTACTTGTATCCTTACTACCTTTACAGTACCTTCTCCGTTTACACTCTTCTCCCCCTTTTGTCGAAACAAAAAGGGCGTGTCCCTGGAGTTTAACTTAATTTCTCCCCAAAAAGGCGAGCTTGCATCATCCCTAGTGTAGTTAAATCGTCACTTCAATCCGTCCCTTGTTTGGTAGCGGATCCATGGATCAAATAAAGAGGCTTAACCTACATCAAGGTTAGTTCTATGCAACAAAAATTATAAGAAATATATGAAAAAGGAAAATCCATAGCAATGTTAGCCTATTTTCTCCACTTTTTATCGAAGCACAAATACTTGTTGAAAAGTGAGAATGATGCTAAATGCGTGCATGCTCCCCCTTGACGGTTGCTCCTCCTTGTTTGAGGTGTCAGGGTATGATTAAAAACCTACAAAACAATTATTAGTGCAAAACTATATTCGTCATTGGACGAGTAAGTGATATACACAAAGTGTGTATAAGATGCATTCAGTAAATTCTTGACGGAAGCTCCCCTTGCTCTAGGGCGTCAAGATGAACCTTCAAAATAAATATTAGTATAATAGAAGCTTTGTCTTTAGACAAATATGTCATATACAACCAAGTGTATAGACGATGCAATATGAGTGCTTAAAGGGTATTCCTCCTTGTTCTAGGATGTCAAGAAGCACCTAAAATAAGAAAAATAATTGATGCAAACTTCATCCTTAGATGAGTAAGTTATATACAATCGAGTGTATATGGTGATGAACCTACAATGAAAAACATTAGTGCAATATATTTCATCTTTTCACAAAGAAAAATAAGATGTATATATGTGATAAATGATATAATCAAAGATCTCATGAAGTGTAGTCTCCTAATTACAATCATAAGAAAAGTGAGAATATAATATGATAAAAGCCTACAAAATAGTTCCTAGAAAGAAGATATGAAGTCTTTCACCGGGTGTGCCACTAGTGGTGCTAGTGTTGGTGTCGGTTTACTAGTAGGATTCATGTGGTGATGATAGATGACTCGAGATTTACAAAAGTAAGTTTTCGGTAATCCATGGTGGTGATGATTAGTGAAAGTGGTGATGGAAGGTGGTGGTGATTAGGTAGGAAGCTATTAAGGAGTTAGAAACTCGTATGTATAGCAAATATAAAAATATGGACTCATGCAATCCTTTCGTCATGTCAAGTGACCAAAGCTAAGAAGAAAGAAAAAAAAAATATATGAATGGACATTGCATTTCAATGATGCATAAGGGTTATGATTTGAATGATTTATTGATGCTAACAACCTATTGTTTTGAGCAAGTTCTCATATGCTTCAACCCAAGAGTAATCAATAATGTGTTCTATCTAAGAATGTCACACCCCCAATTTACCTGTTTTGCAGCGGAATGGAATTCCTGGGGACTGACTGTCATAGCATCACAATCCCAGTTATATTGAACGACCTAAAGTGTCGTTTGGAAAATACATCGCTTGATTTAATAAAAACATTCAGAGTTACAAAGATAGGTCCCAAATGAAAGTTACTATGCACGGAAAATAAGTTTAGTACAAGTCAAACGATGTTTTAAAGTTCATAAAACCCAAGTGAGACGCGTCGTCACCGCGACTCCATGATGTGTCCAAATGCATGCCATGAATTGAATGCCTTAGATACCTGAGATAAAACATGCTTAAAAAGGTCAACACAAAGGTTGAGTGAAATCCATAGGTTTAACTAATTCGTTTGAACACAATAATCGTAGTGTGAGTTAACTGGTTTCACACTCATCGTTGAAAACAAAATCGTATGTATTTCACTAAGTTCATGACACCAAAGCGTAAACATCGCACCAATAAAAATTGGTAATCATCGTTTCATCGCCGCCCTAATAGGTAACTTGCCAAATTACCTTACTGGTTCAAATATAGTGCGCTCGATTTCCCCTAACTGGGTCAATAAGAGCGGGAGTGTTAATTCCAATAGGCCTATTCACAATATTCGCGCTCACTCGCAAGTGACTAATGGTTCATGATGTAGGGACTTCGAACATGGCAAATACTTAGTGACAATAAAACATTCGGATATAGCATGTAGTTCAAAGCATTTGTGTTCGATTAAAAATGTAGCATGTATCTCCCCCAAGAGTTTGTAAAACAGTTAAAAGAGTAAAAGTGGGGCTATGAACTCACCTGTTGCAATGATTACGATGACAAAAGTGGATACACTGAAATATAGCGTGAATCTCGAAAATTACCTATTATGAATGATATGATATGTAATGAGTTATGATGTAATGTTATGCATGCATTTCGTATGTTATTTATACCATTTGTGAGTTTTGAAAAAAAAATAATATTTATCGTCGAAAAATACTCTTTTGACGTCTTGACCATTCTTAAATTACTTTACAAGTATTTACGTCAAAATGTCATCCTACAATAGTTTCTTAGTGATTTATTGTGAAATTATCACTTTTCGTCGTAAAACAATGTCGTCGGAAACTTCATGAAAGTGATAAAAATGGCTTTGAAAAACTAGTTGTAAAATAGTGTACGTCGAACGTTAGGAAACGAACTCGACGGTTTTGAAAAGCTTGTATCAAAATCTAGAAGTTTTAGTACATGAGTTTTCGTCATAGAGGTCTCGAACATAAAGATAATAGGGGTTAAATATGGTGATTTTAGTTACCGTAACACTTATCTCGTAAAAATAATATAGTTTTTCTAAAAATAATAGTTACGGCAAGTTTATGAAAACGTGTATATCTTAGTCGTTTCAAATCCGTTTTCTACGTATTATACGTCCTTAGCTTCGTATCAAAGTATACTAATAGATTTTTGATAAGTCGAAATAATTTGTAAAGCTTAAGGCTCTTTTTTGACTCGTACAAAGAAAACATGTTGCTGAAATTTCAGAAAATATATAATTCGTCGTCAAACTTGAAAAATTCATAACTTCTTCGTTATAACTCCGTTTTAATCCGTTCAAGCGGCCACGGATTCGTTTTAAAGTATATTTTCTAAATATTAAGGCCAAAAATTCGTGCCTACTGTCGGATTTTCCAGAAAAACCAAATAAAAACAGACCACTTTTATAACTTGTCGAAAATAGTTTTTCTCGTACTAAACCTATTCCAATCCCTTCAAATCAACTCCAAAACTAATCTAATCCTACCATACACCTTCTTAGGGTGTCATGGGTTCCTAGACATCATCAAGACCAATATATACCAAGGGAATAATTATAGGATGACTTTATATATATATAACTCTAAAAATCAATGTAAAATGGTATAAACAAACACAAGTCTTGCATGCTTGCTAAGAAAATGATGAGATACTTATGAAATGAAAATGAAAGATGAAAATGAAAGTAATATGCTTACAAGCTACTATGATGAGGTGCAAAGAACAAATGTTTAACCTAAACACCCTAGGTTTTTATTTCAAAACCTTAATAAGAGTGTAATCTAGATTGTTTTAACACTTGAGCTTGAAAAATTTGATGATCCCTTGTAAATCTCTTGTATGGCCGGTTTGTGGATGAAGAACAAAGAGAAGAGAGACTTTTCTAACACTTGAATTATTGTGAATCAATGAGTGAAGTGAATATGAGATAAAGTGTATATCTATACAAAGAAATTTGCTACCAAATCATTTAATGCTACCCCTCCCCATAGGGCCGGTTTTAGGGGATATGTTTCATCAATATAATTTTTTTTTTCTTTTATAATGTATAAAATTTGTTAAAAAGTGTAAGTGAAATGTGTAGTTAATAAAAATTGTTGTAACTTGTACATAGTTGTGAAAATTAGAGTAGTATGGACTAAAGTAAGTTTTAAGGGATCAAAGTAAAGTATAATGAGATCATAAAAATTGTAAAAATACATTTCTTGTAAAATTTGAGTGATATAATAATTATCGTATAGTTTTTAAGAAAAGTGTCGTAATAATATAAATTTAACGATTTTTATACAAAATAAATTTAGAACACTAGGTAAATTCAAAATATTATTTTTATAAACTAAATGTAAGTATAAAAATATATCGGGATCATTTTTAGAAGTAACGGATTAAATGTTCAAAATAATAACTCACGCGATAACGTTTATTTAATATAAAATTTACGCGTTTAATGTGAAATGAAATGTCATGAATGAACTAACGTGATGCAAATGATGCTAATGAAATGTAGACTAACTTAGTCATATGAAATGTTCGTGATGATATGATCATGAATTCGCCGCTAAACCATAAAGGTTACGCGAATTTGGAACACGTAAACCTAGTTTACGATAAATGTTGAAATAGTGAATCATGAATTGTTTTAAGAAATGACCTGAAATTACGAGTTGTCACATTCGCCCATCCAAAAAGGAATTCAGTCCCTGAATTCAGTTCGTGTTGGTCTCTCCGGTTTAGGTTTGATGTGGCAAACTTTCCCATTCTCGAGCAAAACCCTCAAAAGACTTTTAGGTAACCGATTTTTACTTAATCTCATAAATCATCAAACAAGAACTGTCATGAGATTAGGCTAAATCGGTTTGAGTAACGTGTCTTTTGAAAATTTTCTCGGTCATGGAATTGCTTACACATATAAGCCTACTACTCCCTTCATTGCATGATTCTTCCCGAATTAGACATAGGTGATCAGGCTATGTATAATTTAGGAGTAACTATGCAATGCTTGGACTAATCGACTCATATGATGTTTGGTATTAAGTCATAAACCCGCATGTACAATGAGTATGCACTTATGATGAAATGATGAGATGCTATGATGATGTAGTTATAGTCTAGGGTCAATGATGCAACCTAGTTCTCTATAACGAAAGCTCTGATGCCAATCTGTCACACCCCCAATTTCCTGTTTTGCTTTTGCCGGAATGGAATTCCTGGGGACTGACTGTCATAGCATCACAATCACAGTTATATTGAACGACCTAAAGTGTCGTTTGGAAAATACATCGCTTGATTTAATAAAACATTCAGAGTTACAAAGATAGGTCCCAAATGAAAGTTACTATGCACGGAAATGAAATAGAAGCAAGTCAAGTCAACGATGTTTTAAAGTCAATAATGAAGTCATAAAACCCAAGTGAGATGCGTCGTCATCGCGACTCCATGATGTGTCCAAATGCATGCCATGAATTGAATGCCTTAGATACCTGAGATAAAACATGCTTAAAAAGGTCAACACAAAGGTTGAGTGAAATCCATAGGTTTAACTAATTCGTTTGAACACAATAATCGTAGTGTGAGTTAAATGGTTTCACACTCATCGTTGAAAAAAAAATCGTATTTATTTCACTAAGTTCATGACACCAAAGCGTAAACATCGCACCAATAAAAATTGGTAATCATCGTTTCATCGCCGCCCTAATAGGTAACTTGCCAAATTACCTTACTGGTTCAAATATAGTGCGCTCGATTTCCCCTAACTGGGTCAATAAGAGCGGGAGTGTTAATTCCAATAGGCCTATTCACAATATTCGCGCTCACTCGCAAGTGACTAATGGTTCATGATGTAGGGACTTCGAACATGGCAAATACTTAGTGACAATAAAACATTCGGATATAGCATGTAGTTCAAAGCATTTGTGTTCGATTAAAAATGTAGCATGTATCTCCCCCAAGAGTTTGTAAAACAGTTAAAAGAGTAAAAGTGGGGCTATGAACTCACCTGTTGCAATGATTACGATGACAAAAGTGGATACACTGAAATATAGCGTGAATCTCGAAAATTACCTATTATGAATGATATGATATGTAATGAGTTATGATGTAATGTTATGCATGCATTTCGTATGTTATTTATACCATTTGTGAGTTTTGAAAAAAAATAATATTTATCGTCGAAAAATACTCTTTTGACGTCTTGACCATTCTTAAATTACTTTACAAGTATTTACGTCAAAATGTCATCCTACAATAGTTTCTTAGTGATTTATTGTGAAATTATCACTTTTCGTCGTAAAACAATGTCGTCGGAAACTTCATGAAAGTGATAAAAATGGCTTTGAAAAACTAGTTGTAAAATAGTGTACGTCGAACGTTAGGAAACGAACTCGACGGTTTTGAAAAGCTTGTATCAAAATCTAGAAGTTTTAGTACATGAGGTTTCGTCATAGAGGTCTCGAACATAAAGATAATAGGGGTTAAATATGGTGATTTTAGTTACCGTAACACTTATCTCGTAAAAAAATAATATAGTTTTTCTAAAAATAATAGTTACGGCAAGTTTATGAAAACGTGTATATCTTAGTCGGTTCAAATCCGTTTTCTACGTATTATACGTCCTTAGCTTCGTATCAAAGTATAATAATTTTGATAAGTCGAAATAATTTGTAAAGCTTAAGGCTCGTTTTTGACTCGTACAAAAGAAAAACATGTTGCTGAAATTTCAGAAAATATATATTTCGTCGTCAAACTTGAAAATTCATAACTTCTTCGTTATAACTCCGTTTTAATCCGTTCAAGCGGCCACGAATTCGTTTTAAAGTATATTTTCTAAATATTAAGGCCAAAATTCGTGGACTACTGTCGGATTTTCCAGAAAAACCAAATAAAAACAGACCACTTTTATAACTTGTCGAAAATAGTTTTTCTCGTAAAATTTTCCAACCCTTCAAATCAACTCCAAAAATAATCTAATCCTACCATACACCTTCTTAGGGTGTCATGGGTTCCTAGACATCATCAAGACCAATAGATACCAAGGGAATAATTATAGGATGACTTTATTATATATAACTCTAAAAAATCAATGTAAAATGGTATAACAAACACAAGTCTTGCATGCTTTGCTAAGAAATGATGAGATACTTATGAAATGAAAATGAAAGATGAAAATGAAAGTAATATGCTTACAAGCTACTATGATGAGGTGCAAAGAACAAAGGTTTAACCTAAACACCCTAGGTTTTTATTTCAAAACCTTAATAAGAGTGTAATCTAGATTGTTTTAACACTTGAGCTTGAAAAATTTGATGATCCCTTGTAAATCTCTTGTATGGCCGGTTTGTGGATGAAGAACAAAGAGAAGAGAGACTTTTCTAACACTTGAATTATTGTGAATCAATGAGTGAAGTGAATATGAGATAAAGTGTATATCTATACAAAGAAATTTGCTACCAAAATCATTTTTAATGCTACCCCTCCCCCATAGGGCGGTTTTAGGGGATTTGTTTCATCAATATAATTTTTTTTTTCTTTTATAATGTATAAAATTTGTTAAAAAGTGTAAGTGAAATGTGTAGTTAATAAAAATTGTTGTAACTTGTACATAGTTGTGAACTTAGCGTGTATGGACTAGTAAGTTAGTTTTAAGGGATCAAAGTAAAGTATAATGAGATCATAAAAATTGTAAAAATACATTCCCTGTAAAATTTGAGTGTGATATCTAATTATCGTGTAGTTTTTAAGGAAAAGTGTCGTAATAATATTAATTTAACCGATTTTTATACAAAAAAATTTAGAACACTAGGTAAATTCAAAATATATTTTTATAAACGCAAATGTAAGTATAAAATATATCGGGCATCATTTAGAATAACGGATTAAAGTTCAAAATAATAACTCACGCGATAACGTTTATTTAACTATAAAATTTCCGCGTTAATGTGAAATGAAATGCATGGATGAACTAAACTGATGCCAATGATGCTAATGAAATGTAGACTAAACTTAGTCCATATGAAATGTTCGTGATGTTATGATCATGAATTCGCGCTAACCATAAAGGTTACGCGATTTGGAACATAAACCTAGTTTCATAAAATGTTGAATAGTGCAAGCATGAATGTTTAAGGAAGACTGAAATACGAGTGTCACAAGAATATATAAAAGTGATAACATGAAGATAAATTTGTTCATTGATTGACACGAATTATAAAAATGACCTATTCTAGGTGACAATGGGAGAGATAGTATTAACATGGTTTTGACCGACATGGATGAGTATGACATTGAAAAGAAGTGAAGACAATATGGAAAATACTAATAATAATAATAATGAGTACCTATATGAGGATGAGAATGACATCATATAAGTGAGAGTTGGATGGACCAACGTGTTGGAAATGGCTATTTTGATTAATATATTGTTTGCACTAACAATGACATGCATGATATATGTCAAGCGAGAAAAGGATAAGATCCTATGATGGTGTTCTAGATAGTGAAGTTGTAAGGTGCTAGTTTTAAGGAAAATCCTAGATTCGTTGATTGTGGAGATGAAGAAGTTTGTAAAACACATGATGTGGTTTTCACTTGATGAGGTATTGGTGCAAACTTGTGATATAAGGTTAAAAAGGTTGAACTAGTTGTGGTTTCGTGAACCGGTTTTAGCTAAGTGGTGTTTACCTATGTGTTGGTATTTTAGAGTCTAAGAGACATAAATTTTGACAAAAGACAATTATGTGAATGGATTTCTCTCCCCCTTAATTGGTGGATATCTAACATAATGTGCAATGTATCAAATAAGGAATGACAACAAAGTGTTTAGGAGGTTATTCGGGTTAACGAAAGAGGTGAGCTTAGTAATGTTTTTGTGGATGATGGTTAGCATACAATGAGCTTCAACCTTAAAGTCACGTACTTCTTCTCGATTAATACGAGATGATCGTATGATGAGGCATGTGGTTTCCTAATAGGAAGTGAAGAGGATCAGAGTATTGTTATAACTAAATAATGATGGAGATGATTTTTGGAAAGCGGAAGCTTAAATTGAGATTTGGAAAGAGGTCGGTTGAAAGACAAAAATGCAAAGCCAACCCGCTAGAACTTAATTCTATATGCTTTTAAACTATATGCAAGTGTAGGGGTCCCATAAAGCATAGTACTAATCTACGTAGCAATAAAGGGGATTATGCAAAATGAGCATACAAAAGTTAAAACCAATTGAGATAACAAATAATTTGTTATCAACCCACAAAACAAATTTGTTAGTGACAAAAGATGTTAACATGATAGAAATCAAATGATAACATGTTATATAAGCAAGAACAACACATTGCACTTAAGTAGACAAGAGATCACCATACAAGATAGCATCAAGACAATCATATTATGCAAGAATACAACTTTATTCAAGACATTTCATTTTGAGATTGTTTTGTCGTTAGACTTAGACGTATAAGCATACTTGGCTTATAAATTAACACAACAATCTATGTGATTAATTTGTAAGATAAAAAGGCTTCTAAAAGTTTGTCATACCAAAAGCGCTTTGACATATTATATGTGCACACGTAGCAAACAAATTATGTGACAAGAAGCAAAAGAAACAAGATAAAAGAGTCATGCAAGCCATGTTTAAGACATAACAATTTGGAGCATGTATCATTTAGATCGTACTACACATAGATATAATGAATGCCAACTAATAGCTTTCAAACACAAATATATCATATCAAAAATTATCACATATCAAAATGACATATTATGAGTTCATAAGCAACATGTTAATCATGCTAAGGATAATTCAAAAGTAAGTATCATGCAAATAAAGTTTAGGTTTTAAACGTTTAGTAGCATGAAACAAGGATACAAGCATTATAAAAACCGTACTAAGGTTTACACATTTGACTAGTTATCAAACACTAAGATAATGTCAAATCAACTTATCGTATCAAACAAGAACATGTAATCAACGCATGTAAGTGCAATGCAAGTGGTTTTACTAAGGTTTATACATTTGACTAGTTATCAAACACTAAGATAATGTCAAATCAACTTATCGTATCAAACAAGAACATGTAATCAACACATGTAAGTGCAATGCAAGTGGTTTTAAAAGAAAAGTCATATATACTACTTGTTTGATTAGTATTCCTAAGGCGAGGCAAACTATCAATATTTTAACACTTACTTTAGGCAAGTATAGGAATACAGATTTTTCAAGTTGGAGAATGAATATGAGACTATTACTAGCGGTGCTCAATTAAGGCTAAACACGACCATTGTTACGGGTGATTCCACATACCCAACTTCTCTCCAGGAAGCAATTCAACCGTTAGGTCAAATTGAGTTTCTAGTGCAATAGGTTCTCCAGTAGTCATTCTCATGTTAGAAAGATGGGAACTCCTACTTTTGCATATTAAAGTGCATAAAAGATGATAGTTTACCAATACTTAGCTTAATGTGACTTAACTAATATGCAATATAACTAAAGTGATGAAGACGTCATGTTATACACATGAATTTTAACAATGGTGTGTTTGATAAACAATGTGTTTTAATCTTGTGTTAAGAATCTAAGGTTTGTTCAAATTACAAAGCTAATTGTATGATCTAATGGATGACATCTTTTATGTTGAAGTGTTTACTTTAAAAGTGATTGAATTATCTAAAACTAGGGAATGGAATATGTTAAATTAAGAATGTTCTCAAGAAAGTTCTTTGGAACTTTATTTGACAAGAATCTAAATAAGGTTACTAACTTCAATAGATCATGTGTATGTTCTAGAGATGTGTAGTTTCAACCTTGGATGTGCACAAGGTTTGAGCAAGGTTAGGTTATGATGTACGCTTGAAAGGAAATGAATACAAATAGTATCTTTCAACAAATGAGATTATCGCATGGGATAAAGTTATCATGCTTATGAAAATAAGTATGACAAGATGAATTGGATATGCTAGTTCATAGAACTTTTGGATGTTCATTTCAAGATCATTTAGCCAATGAGGTGTAATGAAATCTCTTGTAACATAACCATATATGTCGCAAGGAGAGAATGATGCATAGGATATACAATATCCTTTTAATAAGATGAATACTTAACGCATGATTTCTTAGGCATAATGTTTTTCAAAACATCATGTTTTCCTAAATGAAGATATGAAGCCAAAGTGTTTGAATTGGATAGTCCTATCTAAATAAACTTGGTCTCAAGATTATATTCAATAGATGATGACAAGAGGAATTCACTCGAGTTTCTTATGTATACTCCTCAAGAGTCATTGTTGCTTGGGGTGTATGATGTTGCCTTTGAGATTGCATTTTAACATATTTTGTTAAAATGTTGATTTGAGGTTTAACGAAATTTATGCAGAAGTTTAATGACAAAGTATTACTAATACTTTGATAATTTGTGAAGGTAGTACTACTTATACCTAGTTGAAATTGACAACAATTACCAAGAGCACCATGCTTATTTGATAGTTGAGGTTCTAGCCATAATGAATTATCTAAGTCCTTATATGTGGGAAGGAATGTTTGAGTTTGTTCAAGCGTGCATTTGATTCAGTACAAGTGTTGGACACAAGGGCTTTTTGAGCAATACACTTAACAAATTCAAATGATGGTAAGGATGGTGGATTGGTTGATCTAGGTGGTAGGTTTTCTAGTGTGTCTAAAAAAGGATGTGGTGATGTAGGGGTTTGTTGTGCTATGTGAATACTTAGGTTGATTGTCCATAGATGTTGAACATAAAAAGTACGGATACTAATTCTTATGGTTCATTGGTTGCTACAACTAGTGGGTGAAGTACTTGAAGCTTTGGTTATGTCTATGAAGCTTAGGGGTTGAGGTATAGGTTCACCTTGAAAGGGGACGTTTGATTTAAAGGATGCTCTTGGAAGATCATGAGCAATACTCTTAATGGTGCCAAAAGATGGAAGAGGGATAGTAGGTGTCAGAGAGGGATAAGTGGCACAATGGGTTGTTTGTTTTGGATAAGTGTTTCAACATGTGTTGTTAAAATACTTGGGTGTTGATTTTTCGGATATGACTTTTAATGACTACAATCGTAAGTCGCATATACTTGAATATTTCGGATGAAATACTTAAGTTGTCAATCCTAATTTGTTGAGATTATAAAGCTTAGATTGAACTCAAGTATAACAAGACTTGATAGTATGTCTTTAACATACGTGTGAGTTATGTAAATACTTATCGTCTTGAAGGATGACACATTATTTTCATGTTAACCAAGTGAGGCAATACATGTAGATACAAAACAATATCTATAGTCATATGATAGACTTGTGTATGATACCTTTGCAAATAATGAGTCCAGATTTGTTAGTCTCGGTAAGTCATCTAAGTCATCCGCAAACGGGTGAGGAGATGTTGGTGGTGTTGCACAAAGTTTGATAGAGACAAGCTTTGGAGACTTTGGTAGTGACGGTGTTTTGGATGGTTGTGAAGTAGTCATAATGGTGGGTGATTTTGGTGGTGGAGTTGGAGTACTTAAGTTTAGAAAGTTCACATCTTGAATGGGTGATGAGATGTTGAGAGGTAATGAGTCTAAGGATGAAGAGTTCAAGTTAATGTAGCAACAAGATCGAATGCTAATCCTAGTGGTTTTCTTAAGTGTCTTATTTGAGGTTAATGATTTAGTCATTTTGACTTTGCTTTGAGAAATGCTAAGCTTAAGGAAAAGTAACAGTGAAGGTGTGAAAATGACCATCCTGAATGTGTCGATTTATGGAACTAAGGATTCATGCACTTGATGTTAATTCATACAAAGATAGTAGTTTCTAATGAGATGGAAGTGTCTAAGATCATGTCAAACATCCTAAGTTAATTCATTGAGGATGTGTTGTGTGAGGTATGAAAGATATGCATTAACAACTATCCTAGAAACAAAATTTGGTAATCTAGATTGCGAGATTTAGTAAAATTAAACAACTTACCTGTAGAATCCACGGCACCAATTTTTCGCACAGGCGGAACCCTTAATTTGGTGCCGCCTGGTCCGCCTGTACAGGAACGGCGGTACCAAAATGCATAACAGACGGTACCAAATTTTTGGTGCCGTCTAATCCGTGGACACCAGAAAACTTCACAGACCCATTTTTTAGGTGTCGGGGAGTTTTCAAAAACCTGAATTTTTGCTTAAAACATGTGACATTAATCATTTCTAGTTAGGAAAAGTCAATAACACATATACAAACATAGTGGAGCATAGACTTTGACCAAGGGCTAACGATTTTCACATATAAGTGAACATGGGTAAAATTTGATAACACCCGTGTGTTATCCCCCTGCATGAACCGGTTAGCATACATCAATGTTTTAAGTTAGTTTATCATCCTACGAAGTGAAAACATATAAATTACATCATACAACATTGTTTTTGTCCTTGTACCAAACACTCTCTTAAAACCTTCATTTTTCAAAGTACTTGACTAATTTACTTAGTACTTATTGCTAAGTGAGTTATGACATTTCATAAGTTATGCGAGATGTTAGTATAACCTATGCAAATGAAGTGATCTAATTCTACAAGCGATGGTAAAACAATTTTCCAACTTAGTGCACAAAATCTATCAAATAACCTATTGTGCATAAACAAGAAATCGTCAAACAAACGAATAAATAACATGGCAAGATTGACACTTATATTATGCAAACAAACAAGTGTAAACAACAATTTGAAAAGTAAGCAAGCAACATATATGCAAACAACATAAACAAGTGGTCATTTAGCATAGCATAACAAGAAAGACACTTTTCGTTATTTT
Organism: Chrysanthemum makinoi; assembly: GCA_910596185.1. Taxonomy (NCBI): domain Eukaryota; kingdom Viridiplantae; phylum Streptophyta; class Magnoliopsida; order Asterales; family Asteraceae; genus Chrysanthemum; species Chrysanthemum makinoi. The sequence continues at coordinate 114,679,424 of OU343217.1, read as the reverse complement.
GCGTTTAAATATGACGATGTATACCAAGCTTGATTAGTTTCCTTTAAACATATTACCAAATTATTTAGTTTCAAAGGAAGTTGTATCAAAGTTCTAAGAATACCAACTTAAATTGCTTGATTCAAAAATTTGAGTTTTTATTTTAAAGCGAAACTCAATATTTTAGACATACTGTAGTATTTGGTATATTTCACTTATTTAAAATTAGACTCAGGCTATGAGAGTATTTTTAAATGAAAGTAGACTCAATTCCCTTTAAAATGATAGGTGGCTCGACTCGTATGGACTTACGGTTAATTAGTTATGATTTTTTGAAGTTGCCCAAAAAACTGCATACTGTACACACAGATTCCACGGAACCAAATAAAGGGATCCGCCCTTTATAAGATTTGGTGCCGTGGTCCTCTGAGACAGATTCACCAAAACTAGTATTTGACATAGAGAAAACGTGTGTGACTTACTAGATTTCATAGTAAACATATAATACACATATTTAACAACATATCTACTTGTGTAACTTATCTTAAACATTTACGGAGGTGATTTTTCAACAAAATTTATAGTTATCCCAAACACTCCTTTAAAATCATATTTCTTCGTAAATTTTCTATAAGCACACAATACAATACTTACTAGTTCTTTCAACAAACTTTTTATTTTATTTTTCAAGAAAACCTTCAAGCTTGTATACAAAGTTACATTTAACAACAAAATTTCTAAGTATAACAAGCAAAACATTTTTCATATTATTTTTCGCTTCAATGGTAATTTGATACATGGATCGTACTCTATTTTAAAACCATTTGTTTTGAAAATAAGAGCTACATGGCTCTGGTACCAATTGTGGAAACGTAGAGGGGGTGAATACGTTACCGTTTAAAAACTTTAGATCTTTAGTATCAAATCGCCTATGAAGCTTGTTATAATATGAAAGTACCAATTATTGTTTGTGACTAATATAAAGTATGGTAAACCAAGTTGTCACACAATCATGAACATCAAACCACATCACAAACAATAGTATAGTGCAAGTATAAAAGTAAAGAGATAAAGAAAGGAAAGTGCAAACCGAACACGAGGATTTATAGTGGTTCGGTCACGGATCTCCTTTTCGCCCTACTCCACTCTCGAGTACCCAACTCGAGAGTTACTTCACTAAATCAACAAGCTCCCTTCTCGGCGGATAAAACCTTACAATCGTAAACGCTACACTTTTTCGGTACAAAGCTAAATACCGGGTTCTAGTTCGAGGTAGAACCAACCTAACGTCGCCTATACAATATTTCGACACTAAGCTAGATGTCGAGTTCTTTTACAAGGGTACAACCACTCCCAATATGTTTTATGGCCCAACATAATAAACCTTGTGTTTTATGGCACAAACACATAAACCATCTAATCTAGTTTGGTGAAAGTGTTGTTATGATGCAATGATGTTTACACTAATGATCCATGACACAAATGTCTAATGGATATGAATAACTACTTCTAAATGAACTTCCATTGATAGGAAGCCTTCATGATGAAGATCACAAGTTCCCTAAACTTCTTGTGATAGATCTTCAACTTGTGGTAAGTGGGGATGGCTAAATCTCCAAACTTTCCTTGGTTGATCAAAGAGTATGCTTACAACAAAGATGAATGTTAGAAGCATTATGATCATGATCATTAGGGTGTTTAATGTATGTTATTACATTGTTAATGATTGATCTAAATGTATGCAAGAAGGTGGAGAAGATGTGATTTGAAGTGGTGAAGAAATGGAAAAACAATGGGCTTCTATTTATAGCCAAAAGTGGACGGAGGCGTCCACGGACCAAGGAGCCCTTTAAAGGGTTCCGCCCTTTATAGAAAAGGGTTCCGTGGGTGCACGACAAAAAGCTAAAAATCTTTCTTCAAATCTTTCCAAGATATTACCAAATCTTACTAAGATCACATTTGATATATTGTGTGTCAATCTAACCAAAATATTCAAGTGATCTTCCAAGGATTCAAAGATGATGCATGACATGATGTAACATGTATTTCCATTTTAGATTAAAAGGTTTATCAAGGTAAACTTGTAAAATGTATTATGTAACTAGTTAATAAAATGTCTAGTTACCTTTTGAAATACTTGTGAATGCAAAATGTAAAATGAGGTTTGAAATAGAATGGTTAACCTATTAAAATACTTAGTGACTCTAAATGTATTTTAAACATTCTAAATGATTTGTTAATGGGTTTGATCATAATGCCACATAACAAACATGTACGAACCTGTGTTGTAACATACGAGGACTTGAGACATCGAGAGGTGTTGAATGTATGTTGAGACAAATGTAATTACAAGTAACTTGTACATTTTACGTTATGTATTACAAGTTACATGTTTGTCATCAATCAAAACAAACGAGACTGTATAGATTAAATATCGTAATATTTGCACTAACACGTCACTTACGTGAATTGGACTAGATGCATAATATACTTTGCCCATAGGGACTAGTATCATTTAAGTGGCAAAGATAGGGCCTATATATACCCCTCATGACTCTCCATGAGGGGTGAGGTGAATCATTAGGTGTGTGTTTATTTTGTTCTTATCAATAAAGTTATCCATTGTTTCTCCTCCCTCTCTCTAGTTTCTCTCACTAAAAAGGATGAAGATCTTCATCTTCTTCCACCAACCCCGACCTCCAAACCACATAAATCTTATGTTTATCGGTCCTAACACTAAGACATATGATGCAGATGTGGATGAGCAACCAATTCAGAAGATAGGCCATAATCATCAGAATGCCTTTCAAGTAGCTGATTGTGATGCATACGACTCTGATGTTGATGATGAACTTCTTGCACAAACCATTTTCATGGCTAGCATTTCTCCAATGGTCTCTCCTAAAGTCTCTTCATCACCACTAGTTGGTCCATCTAAAGATAAAATCATTTAGAGGTATTAAAACTATACGATGATTCTGATGTGCAAAAGATGCATGACAAAGTACAATCAACTGAAACTATTGAGTCAAATATTGAAAATATAGGTAATATCAATGTTGTCCCATATGATCAATATGTGAAACAAAGTGAAAGTGAGGTCGTACCTAGTGATGCATCTTACTGCTGATCAACGATGACTATGTTTTTGATGAATACATTGTATGTGCACCTGATGATTCTGTTATCACTGAACTTAATGCCTATAAAGAACGAGTTGCCATTTATGAACAACATGTTAAGTTTGAGTTAACTACTGCGTGGCAGGAGTTGGATAACCAAATGCGTACAATTATTAGAAAAAGTAATTTTAGAGAAGAAGTGTTAAAACAAGAGTTAAACTCCTTACAAGAAAAGCTCTCAAAAACTGCTAAGCAAAAACAAGAACTTCAAGAAAATGTTAAAGTGCTTAAGCAGGAATTTAATGCAAAGGAATCAAAACTTTTGAATGATTTTTTTAATCTAAAAACTTTGAAGAACAAACTTGAAAATAAGTTGTACGTACAAGGGAATACCATTCAAATTGCTCACATGGTCACTAAGCATAGAGTTCTAAGCGATAAGCATAGTGTTCCCATTATAGATAGACCCAATCTGATGCGGTAAGATTGCAAAAGCTCAAAATGTAATCTATGATGGCAATGAGATTCTTAAACCTAGACAGAAACCTAGTTGCGTTGAGTGCACTGAGGAAGACATAAAATTAGATGATGCATCTAGGGAGAAAATGAATAAGAAGCTAGAAGATCCTGAATGTAAAAAGAATAACATAAGTACATAACGATCAAACCCCATGATTACAAGAAGGAAAACTGGATTTCCTTAAACAAGTTTAAGCCTCAAACGTTGTTAACACTTGAACAAGTGTTCTAGAAAAAGGACTTAGATAAGCAAAAAGCAGAGAATCTTGTTGTTACAAACCCTCCCCCTTAGGAAAATGCCTTGCGACGTGTATCCTCCAAATACACCAATGCATTTAGTTCCTAGAACCATTGCCACTAAAAGCAAGACCTTAATCAGTCAATATGTTATTTTTCAACTATTTGTCGATTTTGAGAAGACTTGTAAGAAAAGGATCACACCCACTGGGATAACTGAAGGGGAAAGGGTTTTGAACAAACAAAGAATGCTATTTGCGAGGTCATGCCTTTCTTTAAACTACTAAAAGATCATTTTGAGAGTCTTATAAAGGGGATAGATTCAGATATTAAAGGAATGGAAAAGGAATTTGATGCAATGATAGTTGAGGTTAGTGACTATGGGCGAGCATTAAAATATAATGAGATTGAGAGGAAAAACTTGCATACCTTGAATGAGAATCTTATTTCAGAATGTATTGCTCAAGATGTGTTTTACACACTACAATTGCTCCATTAATGCTTCTCAATTTCATGAACTATCATTTGCTTTAAAAGTCTCCCATGATCGTGTCGTTGAGCTTGAAATCAAAAACTCTAAACTAAGTGAGAAAATTGAACAGGATGATCACGATACTTTGGTAAAACATTTTTCTAAACTAGAAGTTGAACATTTTGATTTACAACTTAAATATCAATATCTCAAAGAAAATGTTAAAACCTCAAACATCAAGATATCCCTGGATGTTCCAGAGTTTGATGCAGTTTTTGAAATAAACAAGCGTGATGAGCGATTCAAGCTCACTGTAACACGATCGAGAAAATTGAAAGCCCAAATTTCTCGGTTAAAGGGTGAAAAGAACAATGTGTGGCTCCCAAATGCCTCCTCCTTTAGATTCTCGGAATTCTCAAAATTTTCATCTTCAAAATTTGGTTAATACTTTACAAAAGGAAAATGAGAGTTTTCTAGAAGAAAATGAAAAAGTTAAACGTCATTTCAATGACTTATTTGAGTCAATAAAGTCACTTTCGTAACAAAAATAATGAAAAAATAACTTCGTTGCAAAAAGAAATTGAGAATCTTAAGAGTCAGGTAAAAGGGAAAATGCCAATGACCAATGGAGAGAATGGTACTTTAAAGGTGCATATGCGTAATAAATATGCTTTGTCTGTGAAATATGTTCCTCCTCATCTTAAGAATAACAAACTTGCCATTCAAACATATTTCTCATACCTTAAGGATAGTCTAGAATGTCTTCGTGAGATTGTAGAAGAGGATAAGATAGAGAAACCACTTGATAATGCAATTGGCCATGCATGCTTATATGCCAAACGATCTCAAGAACTTTTAGAATGCTTAATTACAATATGCCCTAAATCTCTAGGTGAGCAAGTCAATCCCTTGATACCTTGTTCTATGCCTAATGCCAAGTATGCAAGTCATTCAATGCCCAATGTTATGAATGTGAACTTTAGTCGGCCTTCAAATAGTTCGGATCGGCACCTCGGTGTTAAGAAAGTGAACCTCGGTGTCCCTTCAAATAGTTCACATCCCAGCACATCAAAGCAGGAAAGGCAAAAGAAGCAAAACCAACTAATGTTCCGTTCCTCTACTGAGTAATCGGTGACATTAAAGCGGCGAGGTCAAAGTCTCAAGGCAATACAAGGAATGATAGGACCTCGCAAGCTAAGAATGTGCATTGGAAGAAAGTAGAAGATCACCATAGGGAGAATTTGAATAAAACGAATCGTGTTGATTCTAGTGTTAGCTCTAAGCATAATGTAATTAATGCGAATTCTACTACTTTTGGCAAAACATGTAATGATGATTGCGTGGTTTACATTACTAATCTTGAATGTGGTATGAATGATTTGTCTAATCTTTGTCAAATGCCCGATTAAAACTGTTAATGTTAAAAATCAAGCTAAGAAGACTAAAAGGAAAAAGCGAAAGAAAGTTAGAAAACGTGGAAACCCCAAGGAAGAACATTTAGTAAGATAGGTTTTAGTGGATACCTCTTGGCCATAAGATTAATCGGACAATGCCCACTAGAAAATGGATGCCTCTTGGTAGAACTATTCCCTTAAGAAGTGAACATACTTTGAATAGGTCAAATCTGGATACTAGCACTTTGCATCTATTTCGATGATTCCATTACTTCTATTTCTGATGTGGGTGTTCCAATCCTTGTTACTAACCAAATGGAACCCATTCTTGCATGGGGATCCCAATTATCGATTATCCATTCTTGTGCGTGTTCAAGCTGCAGATTCGTTCAAATCGTTACGTGGTACTTGGACTCGTACATTCCAAGCATATATTTGGAGACCGGTCGCGGCTCATGAACTTTGTGAGTAAATTCATCGGAATTGTTAGATTTGGGAGCGACCATTTTGGAGCAATTATGGGTTATGGTGATTATGTAGTTGGCAAAGTGTAATCTCCAGGGTATATTATGTGGAAGGTCTTGGTCATAATTTTTTCTCTGTTGGTCAATTCTGTGATTCCGATCTAGAGGTGGCCTTTAGAAAACATACTTGTTTTGTTAGAGAACTTGATGGTGTGGAATTATTAAGAGGTACTCGTGGTTCTAACCTATACACCATCTCTATCGAAGACATGATGAAGTCTTCTCCAATCTGCTTGTCAAAGGCTTCTAAAACAAAGTCATGGTTATGGCATCGTCGTCTCAATCACTTGAACCTCGGCACCATTAATAACCTTTCCAGAAAGGATCTTGTCGAGGATTACCCAGATTAAAATATGAAAAAGATCATCTTTGTTCAGCTTTCCAATTGGGTAAAAGCACGAAATATGCCCACAAACCAAAACCCACAAATTCAGAAATGGAAGTTCTTCATACCCTTCATATGGATCATATGCGGACCAATGAGATTGCAAAGCGATAAATGGGAAGAAATACATTCTAGTAGTTGTTGATGACTACTCTCGATTTACTTGGGTAAAGTTTTTGAGGACAAAGGATGAAACTCTAGATGTCATCATCAAATTAATCAAACAGCTTCAGGTTCGACTCAACAATATAGTCAGAAATTGTTCGAACAGACAATGGCACAGAGTTTGTCAACAAAGACTTAATTCAATTTTATGAAAGTGTTGGAATCAGTCATCAAAGAATTGTTCCATGAACTCCTCAAGCGGTGTAGTTGAAGGCGAAATCGAACTCTTGTAGAAGCCAAAACAATGCTTATTTATTGAAGGTTTCAATGTTTCTATTGAAGCCATTGCCACGCTTGCTACACCCAAAATCGTTCCCTTATACACACCTCTCATGGAAAAACTCCATATGAACTTGTTCATAAACGAAAACCTGATCTCTCCTACCTTCGTGTGTTTGGTGATTTGTGTTATCCAACGAATGACGGTCAAGATTTAGGTAAATTAAGAGCAAAGGTAGATATTGGTGTTTTTGTTGGCTATGCAACAAACAAGAAGGGTTACCGAATCTACAACAAGAGAACCCGAAATATCATGGAAACAATTCACGTTACGTTCAATGAGCTGACCGGCCAAATGGCTCCTAGACAATCTAGTTCTGGACCCGCACTTCAAAACAGTCCTATTGGTTCATTACTTGTACCAAACTCATCTCCAGCAACTCCATATGTACCTCTATCCGAAGATGATTTAAAGAAATTGTTTGATCCAATGTTTGATGAACACTATGAACCAAGTGCTGATGAATTGTCAATTCCACCAACAGAGGGCTCCTATCTCGTGAATGAAGTCAACCCTTCTGTCTCAATTTCATTAAGTCAAGAAGCGCCTGCTGCTGATCACTCTGTCTTATCAACAAATCATTAATCATCAAATGTACATCATGGAATTGATTATGGCATCAATAAAGAAGTTAATCCCTTTGCTACTCCCGAAGATGCTCCATTTGAAAATATATTTGCTCCTGAATTATCATCTGAACCATCTTCATCAGGAGATATCGACTCTGCTACTTCAGTTCCACAACAACAACCACATGAACACCTTAGAAAATGGACACATGATCACCCATTGGACACCATCATTGGAAACCTCTGCCCTTGATATCCACATGGAAACAACTTGCAACCGATGCCTTATGGTGCTTCTTCAACTCAGTACTCTCTAAGGTCGAACCAAAAGACATTAAAACCGCCATGAATGAAGACTACTGGTTCAATGCCATGCAAGAAGAAATTCATGAGTTTGATCGATTAGATATATGGGAATTAGTACCGCTCAGTTGTGCTATGATCATTGCTCTAAAATGGATCTTCAAAGTGAAACTTGATGAGCATGATGATGTCTTAAAGAACAAGGCTCGATTAGTCACAAAGGATACCGTCAAGAGGAGGGTATTGACTTTGAAGAATCATTTGCTCTAGTTGCTCATATTGAAGCAATCAGAATCTTCTTGGCTAATCTTTGCTAGCAAGAATATGGTTGTATATCAGATGGATGTTAAAACCGCCTTTCTGAATGGAGATTTGAAAGAGGTGGTTTACGTCGGCCGACGAGGGTTTTGTGAATCCAGAGCATCCTACTCATGTCTATCACTTGAAAAAGGCTCTTTACGGTTTAAAGCAAGCTCCTAGAGCATGGTATGATACGCTGTAAAAGTTTCTTCTATCCACTTGGATTGACAGAAAGGAGCAGATTGATCCAACATTGTTCACCGGAAGTCGGGCAAACATTTAATTCACGTTCAAATTTATGTTGATGATATTATCTTTGCCTCGACTGACCCCAATGAATGTGATAGTTTTTCAAATGAAATGGGTTCCAAATTTTAAATGTCAATGATGGGACAAATGTCATTTTTCTTGAGATTACAAATTTCACAAAGTCCCGGAGGCATTTTTATAAATCAATCTAAATATGCAAATGAGATTTTAAAGAAATTTGGTTTTGTATCATGTGACACCATTGACACTCCCATGATTGAACGAACTAAGCTGGATGAGGACCACTCAGGATCATGATAGATCAAACGAAATATCGTAGCATGATTGGATCCCTGATGTACCTCACACTAGCAGACCAGAACATCTTGTTTGTGTGCATGTGTGCTAGATATCGGGCTAAGCCTACTAAAAGCACCTTGAAGTGGTTAAGCGGGTCTTTCGGTATCTCCAAGGAACCATCAATATGGGACTATGGTACCCGAAGGACACCGGTATGTCACTAACAGACCTATCACGGATGTTGATCATGCAGGATGTCAAGATACGCGTCGAAGTACGTCGGGAGGTGCTCATTTTTGGGTGATAAGCTTGTGAGCTGGTCTTCAAAGAAGCAAATGAGTACTTCTATTTCCTCTACAGAGGTTGAATACATAGCCATGTCATCTTGTTGTGCTCAAATCCTTTGGATGAGATCCCAATTATCCGACTATGGCTTTGAATTCAACAAAATCCCTCTGTACTGTGATAATAAAAGTGCTATTGCTCTCTCATGCAACAACTTACAACACTCAAGAGCAAAGCACATTGACATCCGACATCATTTCATCAGGGAGCAAGTGGAAAGCGGTGTGGTGGAACTCTATTTTGTGAAGTCGAGAATACCGGTTAGCGAACATCTTCACCAAAGCTCTTCCAAGAGAACGTTTTGAGTTTATTCTTCCACGACTTGGCTTGAAAAGCCTTCAACCAGAAACACTCAAACGTCTTCAGGAGGAAGACGAGGAGTAAAGGTCTTTTCTTCATCTATATTTTGTAAATATTTTTCAAAAACCAAATACAAAAATATAAAACCAAGAAAAAGAAAATAGAAAAATATAAAACTTTCAAAAATTCCATAAAAATCTGAAAAATCTCGAAAATTCTCAAAAATTATTATCTATTTGTCTTTTCTTTCTTGATTCGATATATATCTACGGTCTTTGTGGTGTCAGTAAAAGAGTGACACAGGACTTCAGATGTTGCTCGAATGCTTTTCCAAAAAAAAATTGGGAGAAAGTAAAACAATGGTTTACTGTTATTTCAGACAGTAACCCGCTTTTCAAAGAAAGAATAGAGCCATGCTTTATCTCTTGTTTTAAACCCAATGCTCTGATTCTAAATACAAACGTTTGTCATCATCAAGACAAATTTTTAACTTCAAATATTTTTCCTTCTAAAGATTCCTCTGAAAAATATTTGCAATCTTATGAAAACTCAATTGTTTTGAAAACACTTCGGACTCTATTTTTGAAAATCAAAAGAACTTATCAAGTGTCAAAATCTTAATTCATCAATCAACGACTGTCGTCATTGATTGAGGGGGAGAATTGGTTTTTCAATTAAATCAAAAAGTGTCTTTTTCAAACAATGGTATCAGACCTTGGTTATTATTATGTTTTCAAAAGATACTCAAGCATGTTTAATCTTTGGAGTCTAAAGTCTCAAAATCCGATCCTTATCAGTTAAAGCGTTTTCATATCAAGTCACAATTCTCCTTAAATGCTTTCAAAATCAATTTATATCTACAGAGATCACAAATCTTAAATGATTTGATAATTGTGATCGGGGGAGAATTTTTGATTTAAATTGGATTTACATTGATAAGTCGGTAAATGGTTTTATAAGGATGTACATGTTTTCCTCCCCGCATGTGACAAACGATTTCAAATTTTCCCTGCACATGTTGAGGTGGAGCATCTATTTTAAACCTCAAATTATTGAAAGCGTGATGAATTGTCTCTAAGTGCGGGGTTCCCTCTAATATGTGCAAAACTCTTTCAAAATTGAGGCACATATTGGGGAGCAAACTTTGAAAACCTCATCCTTCCTCAAAATGTTTTATCTACTCAAATTGATTGGGAAGTGATGATGATCATTTTAGAAAATGTTAATCAAAAGATTGGACCTTTCATTCTTAATCTAGCGATTTCAAAGATCTCTTGCCTCCATGTGCTAAACAAATTCTAAATTTTTATGCATATGTTGAGGGGAGCATTTCTAAAATATCAAAACAATTAAGATACAAAATGCTTTGATTCTATATCACAAGTATCTTGATTGATTTTCAAATGGTTTTCAATTGGTTCCAATGGCTGATGAACAATACCAAAAAGACCGACCAACTTTACTTTATGTATGGTGATATAAGGATGATAAGGTTAGGTTATGGTCCCAGGATCCGCCAGAACTGGAGGGATCTACCCAGGGACAATCCACTAGATAGTGTAGAAGTCCTTAGGTATGATGAAAAAAAGGAGAAAGGTGAGATATGGGAAGTGTGCGGACTGAGACAGAGCTAGTACTGGAATAAACCCAACAAGGTTCTAGTAATGAAGTCTCGGTAAGCACTGAAGGGGTTGAAGAATGAAAAAGAATTGAATGAGGAAAAGGGTGAAAAGAAATAGCCCTCCATTTATTCAACCTTAGGGCAGAAACCGGGTTCAATTCATATACTACTGGTGGTTACCAAGGTAACATCGGTATTGAAGACAAGACGTCATGGACCCAGTGACGCACTGCACTTCAACTTTCCAAACCACTCAAGTTCCTCTTAACAGGGATTGTTTCATTCTCACGGGGAACCGACATAATCTATCGACATTCTCTTAGAGATTGTTGATATTGAAGAAGGAGAACCTCTCCCTAGTCTCCGGCATAGGAACCAAAAATGCACAATTGAGTCTAGAGCCACGAGATCATCATATAAATCTCTTTAGGACACTTTCAATGAAGACCCTCTGTTTCACACAATGTGGAACGAGAGATTATATCTTATGAGTCCTACACATTATCCTTGTGGTATTGCCAGAACATCTGAGTGATATGCATACATACTCACAATGAAGATGGAAAGCCTTCTGGAGCCAACATCAAACAAGCTCCTGGTAGGTGGCATGTGAGATCTATCCAATAGATCAACCATGTGACAACTGAGCAGAAACAATGGGGCGATTCAATCTTTTGAATCAATCCTGGTTCAGGTTATGGATTGACGGATACCTTTGAAAAACCGGTGGTTGTGCTTAAAAACTCTTTTCTTTAGCACATCGATTGTGTACTTATTTCTCAAAATAAAAGGTGTTTATAATTGATAATTGATTTTCATTAAAACCTTCGTTGTATTGCAAAAACAATTTCTATTGAGCAATACACGATTGTTTTTCAAATCTCTTATCATCAATCAGTGAATCTCATTTCGCTGGTTCACTCACTCCGTGTTGTCTTCTTTGAGACGTTCCGTTTTGAGAACGGCTAGAGCAGCGAAACCCTGTCAAGGAAATTCTTGAATTATACACGATCACAGGTAGTACTTATCTTGATCAGCGGGAACCGTGGGCGTGTACCTCAATTCATCGAAAGTGATCAAAGACACTTTAAATGTGCTTTATTGCTAACTGTCTTATGCGAGTACGCCTCGGCGTTTTGGTGCAAAATCGAGAATGGAGCGGTCAATCCATAGCCGCATGCTCACACAACACATTCATATCTAAAGAAATCATGATTAGTGCATCAATGACTCTGATAATATCACTCCATGCTTACGCTATCTGCTGCCAATATCATGAATCAACGAAAGCTTCGCTACTCGATAAGAATAAATCATAATCCGAATGTGAGCATGTCGGTCCAAAATCACAACATCACGTTATACCAACACCACAAAGGATGAGTCAGAGATTTTAATGTTGCTCATGATCTCAAAGCTGACTCAAAACTCAGTATCACGTGGATCGGTTAAAGACCTCCACTCAGATTATCCAAACATGCAAAAATGAAGAATCAAAGACTACGTGCTATAGAGCAAAGAACATGAACAAGAATTCAAGAACAATCTCAATGTAATATATGTTTGTTTTCTATGTAATGTAATGTGTATTTGAGGTGACCTCCCTTAGGGGGAGATTGTTAGGATTTGGAAAATCCAGTAGTTAAAGTGTCGGTCACCTCAAGTATATGTAATCGTTAGAAAGCTCGTAGTCGTAGTTATTTAATGTTAAGTAGTATTTAGTTAAGTAACACCGTGGGGGACGGACGGGTCTTTACCCACTGTATGCCTGATCCACAGCCCGTCAGGTGGCGTTTTATGTAAGTACTATAAATACTCTCTACCTCCCAAGGTAGAGAGTTGGAGCTCATAATAAGATTTTTCTTTCTCTCACTAAAGTTCCCAAACCTCTAACTTTCTCTCTCTAAAACTCATCTCTTTGTACGCCTACTTTGGTTATGGTTTGATGTGTATGTGAAATCCAATATGTTACAACATCGCTGTCCTCAACAGAAGCAGAATATGTAGCCATGTCGGCGTGTTGTGCTCAAGTCATTTGGATGAGAACACAACTCAAAGACTATGGTTACGTATTTTTATAGAATCCCGATGTCTTTGCGACAATGAAGTGCTATTGCGATCTCGTGTAACTACATTCAACATTCAAAATCAAAGCACATCGATCTTCAATATCATTTCATCAAGGAGCATGTGGAAAAGGGTACCATTGAATTATACTTTGTGGGTACTGAATACCAACTGGCAGATCTTCTCACCAAAGCCTTAGCTCCTGCTAGGTTTACTAAGTTGGTCCACCGGATTGGTATGCGGTGTTTGACTCCAGAGGAACTGGATGAACTTTTAAAACAATCTTAAAGATATTCAAACACCAAAACCTCTTTTGTAAATATTTTCAAAAACAAAATACAAAAATATAAAATATGATAAAATTCAAAAATACTCTCCTATCTAATTTCTTTCACACATGGCAAGTACAAATCTTCTGTCAACACTTTACTCTTTTAAAATTCAATATTTTTTTTGGTCAAGTGTTGAGGGGGAGAAAGTAAATATTTTTCTGATTCATAAAACCTTGTACTTGCATGTTACCTTATTTCGGTTGTATCTTTAACAATGGTGGTCACATTTCTGGTTTACTGCCACTCCCCGGACTCAAATTTATAAAATTTCATTATTTCTAAAGACGAGGGGAGCGTCGTCAAGTTTCTTTCCAAAACTATACTTCATAACGTTACCAAAGTGGAACTTATGGGCTGTGGATGAAAATGGTTAAGGTGGAGGGACCAATGTTGTCAAAAGCTCAAAGTATTTTTTAACAAAACTCTTCACCAAATTTATCAAATTCATTTATTACTATCATTAAATTTCCTCAACCACCTAATCCATGCATAAGATTCAATCTACCAATCCGTGCTTTAAACTCTTGATTTGTAAGTGGTTAAATGATCTCAATGTGTTTACAAACATAGGTTTTTAAATTCATAAACATCCAACGAATGGATTTTGCGTTTGGATGATTTTTGTGTTCTACGCGTATGCGTATGAACACAAAATCATCACTTGTGTGTTTGTGATCATAAAAATGGTGTTAAAATGTTCAAAATCATGTGCTATAACCATTTCTATCAACCAAATCCACCCAGAAACAACAATTGATCATTTTTCAAATTAGGGTTCATACGCATGTTTTGGGCGTTTTCATATGAGAGTGTTTCTTGTTATTTAGAAGGTTAAGATATGTTGGAATCACTCCTAAACCTTAATTCAAGTGTTAGTGATTCATATGTAATAGTTAGCTTATTATGGCCTTTATGTTTGTTATTAAGCTAAGGCTTATGTAGAAGGCCCATAAGCCTTGGCCTAAGTCCAATAAGGAAAGGAAGGGACTAGGAGTGTTGCCCTAGCTCCCTCTCCTATAAATACTTATGTAAAACCCTCACTTGAGGGTTGGTTGTTCAATTCATTTCACTTTCATACGCATAACATTTCTTATATTCATACGCATAAGTGTTTGATTGTTCAACCGATCTCTCTTCTCTATATTTCCACATATTGATGCTTGTGTTACTAATATGGTGACCTAACAGTGGTATCAGATTCAATACCTGATACACCTGCGACAACAACTACGGTTGAAGAAGCACCACCAGTTGATTCTACAAAAACAGTTGAACAAACTCCTTCCAACGACGTTGAACCAGCTGATGATATTCTTAATGTAGTACCCCCCCACCTGCAGATTTTGATCCAAATGCGTTCTTTAACCCGTTTGCTAATGAAACTGCTACACTTGATGTTGCGGAATCATCTACAAGCCATTTGAATCCTCAAAATCTGCATAATGTATCTCAACATCAACCTTCCACACATCGTTGGACGAAAGACCATCCTCTTGTGAACATTATTGGTAACCCGAATCAACCAATCGTAACTAGACAAGGTTTTCACACTGACGGTGAACATTGCATTTAAGCTCTCACATGCCCGCCAATCTGAACCTAAAACATTAAAGACGCAATGACCAAAGACAACTGGATTGAATCCATGCAAGAAGAACTCAATTAAACGTCTTGAAGTATGGGGTTGGTTGAAAGACCAACAGGGTCTCGTCATTGGTCTCATATGGATTTGGAAAAACAAATTGGATCTTTGAAGGAACCGTAATCGAAATAAGTCACGTCCGGTGGCTAAGGGTTATAAACGGGGAAGAGGGTATTGACTTTGAAGAATCATTTGCTCCGTTGCTTCGTCTTGAGGTTGTTTGGATTTTTCTAGCATTTGCGCTCACATGAACATCACGGTCTTTCAAGTGGATGTCAAAACCGCTTTCTTAATGGACAACTGAAAGCGGTCTATGTTAGCGGCCGAAGGATTAGTTGATCGAGTTCCCTAATCATGTCTACAAAGCGAAGAAAGCTCTCTACGGTCTCAAACAAGCCCTCTGAGCGTGATGCGATAAGTTATCATCCTTCCTAATTGCCAATAATTTTACCAAAGTTTCGGTCGACCCTACACTCTTTATACAATATCACGGGGCTCACATCTTAATCGTTTAAATCTATGTGGATGACATCATTTTTGGGTCAACACATTTAAAATACTCAAATGCTTTTGCAAAACTCATGACAAAACATTTTGAAATTTCAATGATGGGTGAACTCACATTCTTCCTTGGAATGCAAGTTCATCAATCACCCCGTGGTATTTTCTTGAGTCAGTCCAAATATGCCCTTGAATTGTAAAACAAATTTGGAATGCAAAACTGTGACACCTATGCCACACCAATGGCTCATACCAAGAAGCTAGACACTGATTTACATGAGAAATTGGTGGACCCTACCAAATACCGTAGTATCATTGGGTCTCTCATGTATCTAACGGTGCTTAGACACGATATTGTTTTTGCCGTCTATCTTTGCTCCCGTTATCGGTCGAGACCAAGCTGAAACCCACCTCTACGAGGCTAAAAGAATCCTCCGATACATCAAGGGTACCATTAATTTGGGAATCTGGTATCCGAAGGATTCTGGTTTTGAACTAATAGCTTTTGGGGCGATCACGGGATGCTTAGATTCACGGAAAAGTACTTCAGGATCGTTACAATTTCTTGGTGATAAACTGGTGTCATGGCAATCGAAGAAGCGTATTGTACATTCTTGTCCTCAACGAAGCGAGAATATGTAGCCATGTCGACGTGTTGTGCTCAAGTCATTTGGATGAGAACAAAACTCAAAGACTATGGTTATGTATTTGGAGAATCTCGATGTCTGCGACAATCGAAGTGCTATTGTGATCTCGTGCAATTCAGTTCAACATTCGAAATCAAAGCACATCGATCTTTGATATCATTTCATCAAGGACCACATGGAGCAGTGCTGTTGAATTATTTTTTGTGAGTCTGAATACCAATTGGCGGATCTTCTCACCAAAGCCTTAGCTCCTGCTAGGTTTAATGAGTTGGTCCACCGGATTGGTACGCGGTGTTTGACTCAAGAGGAACTGGATGAACTCTTAAAACATTCTTAAAACCAGTCAAACACCAAAATCTCTTTTGTAAATATTTTTCAAAAACAAAATACAAAATTATAAAATCTGATAAAACAACAAAAATATTCTTCTATCTATTTTTCTTTTAACATGGCAAGTACAAATCTTCCGTCAACACTCTATTCTTTTAAAATTCAGTATTTTTTTCCGATCAAGTGTTGAGGGGGAGAAAGAACATATTTTTCCAGTTTCATAAAAACCTTGTACTTGCATGTTACTTTATCCCGATTGTTTCTTTAAATGGTGGTCACATTTCTGGTTTACTGACACTCCTCGGACTAAATTTTTAAACTTTCATTATTTCTTAAGTCGAAGGGGAGTGGTGTCAATTTTTTTTTCTTTCTTTCCAAAATATCATTCGTTTGGTAACCAAAATGGAAGTTAAAGGCATTGGATGTAAATGGAAAAGGTGGAGGGACTAAAAGTGCCAAAAGCTTAATGTTATTTTATTAAAACAATCCACCTAACCACATTTACTCATCACATTTAATTTTCACGAACTCATCCTCGCTAACATTCGATCTTCATATCCGTGTTTTATCTCAAATTTGTAAGTGATTACGTGTTTATAACAAGTTTCTAAACATAGGTTTTGATTTTCTTGAAAAAACAATGGTTAGATCGTAACTTATGAGAGATTTGGTGTTCTACGCATAAGCGTATGAACACCTAATCTTGTGTCGTGTTTTGCTTGAAATGGTTGTGCCAAAATGTCTGTATAACACCTATAATACTGTTTTCATCCTCAAAACTCACCCAGATTCACGAATTGAAGAATTTTTTAAAACTAGGGTTTATACGTGATTTGGGTATTTTCAAATGAAAACGTTTTTGGTTAAAAAGATTGTTGTGTGATGTTGTTTACATGATGAATTGATCATATCCATGCTTAGAATCAACCCAGAAACACTAATTGATTGATAATTAGAAATTAGGGTTTATGTTCTTATAAGTTAGGTATTTTTGATTCGTTGAGAATTTGATGTTAAAACTTGGACATAACAACTCACTTGACTTCTTAGAACTACCAGAACAGGTCTTGTACAAATCCTATGATCTGGAAAATCCTATAATTCTTGAAACTTAGGGTTTAAGTTTACGCATAAGTCTTCTTACGCGTAACTGTTTAATGTGTATTCATGCTATGATCTGGAAAATAACTGAGTGTATGTGTTAATATTGGTGCTATGATGAAACTATTTCAGGTATATTACGCGTGAAAATTCAGAATCAAGGTTGTTTGACATCTACGCATAAGGATCACCTTACGTGTAGCATGTTATGCGTAAGAGAAATCTTACGCGTAACGTTTACGTGTAAGGTTCTACATAAGGGACTACGCGTATCCTGTGAAGGATATGCATAAACAGTGACCTCTACGCATAAGGTTGACTCTTACGAGTAAGCCTTACGCGTAAGGTTCCATATACGCTTACGCGTAAGCTCTACGCATAAGGTCCCCTTTTCCTACGCGTAATATTTCTTACGCGTAAGTCAAGAACCTACGCATAAGCTTGCGTTTACGCGTATATCATTCTTGTTTACGCATAAGCTTGCTATTTCTACGCCTATGCCTACTTTAACCTTAATCATGAAGTGTTACGTGTGCAAACTTGTAAATAAATAAATCATAACGCCACGAAACCAATAATGTCACTATAAGCTTAAATGTTTAAACAAGTTGTGAATAATAAGTGAAAACATGGACTTTAAAACTTAAAGTTAATCAACTCACGAAATTTATCACGACGTCATTGGACTATTGGACAAACAAGTGACATTGGACTCGCAACAATCATCGACATATAAGCATTCAATAATTAGACAATAAAACCATCTATTGACTAACATAATGTCTTTCGATATGTTGGTTCTTTTGGCTAAATATCTTTCAGATCACGACATGGACGCTCAAATGCAGAATGTGGATGCACTAAATGTTCTCACCATTGCTGATATCTTCCCTAATGGCTATCCGATGAAGATTGGAAAGAACAACCTCCGTGTTGATTTTGATACCCTCACATGCTCAGAGTCTTCTTGCTTGATAGCATTGGACATTCTGAAGAACCATTCTTATCAGAATATGCTCACCAACTCTGCCACGGTTCGGAGATCTACATACGGCAATTCGGCACACAATGAAGCGGATCAAAGGGCAAAATGCTGTGACTCTCAATCACAAGCAAGTCACCATCACACCAGCAGACTTGCGGGCTATTCTCCTCATTCCTGTCATTAAACCAACGGAGTACAACGCTACACCTTCTGAAGAGGTCGTTCTCCAATTCATGATCAACATCGGTTATGACGAAGCTACATGGGTAATCACCAAGCACTCTTACGTTGACCTGAAGAATATCCCTCAGCCCTGGAGAACCCTCTTCATCATCATCACAAAATCTGTTTCTGGACGGGATAGTGGGTATGAGCATCCCAAGCTCATGGAACTACAGATTTTTGGGCTTTGGTCAACATGAAACATATCGAAGTTGAAGCTCTGATATGGGATGACATGATGTCTTTCCTCAAAAAGCGAGGCACCAAGATCCCATACATCGGATACACAAAGCTGCGATCCGAGAGCTCTTGGGTTAAATCCCGATATTCCCTTGAGACTCGATGACCCAAACAATCACTCCATGTTGTATGAACCTACTCTAACGATTTAAGGAATCAACAACAAAGAAACAAGGTGTTGTATTACGGATCACCTTCTCTCGATGCAATCAAACAGATTTATTCATACAAAAGGTATCCGTAGCAGTTGATGAAGGCAAAGTTGGTTTTCTCGATGAAAAGTCTTTTGGTACACCTACTAGGAAAACCGAAGAGGCGGTGAGAAGTGTTGCAAGCAGCGAGAGTCAACGAAAGTTCCCTAAGAGGAAACCTCCACTCAAAAGGAAAGTTCCATCTAAGGAAGTTGTTCCTATTCCCATTCGAGTCCGAACCACAAAGAAAACTAGTGGATGAAAGCTCTTAGGAAACCGAATCAGAAGAAGAGGTTATTTACTCAAAGCTGCAACCGTTGTCACTCCAACGGTAGCTAAACCTCCCAGTCCAAAAGCTGACCAAGGCAAAGGGAAGACTCTAGTACTTGAGCAAGAAGAAGAAAGCTCTGATGAAGAGCCACTGGATACTGACTACAAGAAGAAGTTCAAAATCATTAGACTCCAACATAAGGCAAAAGAGTTTGAACAGGAACAAATGCGTGGCCTCGGAGGGTCAAGTGGTGGTGTCCTATCTACACCAATTCCTGATGCGATTAATCAACCCGATAAGGGAATTGGTGCCACCACTCTTGAGCAACAACAAAAGCGCCTGGAGGATTCTATCGACTTTGACATAGAGGAACCAGAAAAGGAAAAGTCTGAGAAAGAAAAGACTGATGAAGAGGCTGCAGCTCAAGTCAAAGCAGAGGAAGAGGCTAGGATAAAGGCTGAAGAAAAGGCTAAGACTGCAAAGGATGACGAGGTTGAATAGGATAACTTTCTTCTAGATAGTCCAAGCGTTCCAAAGAATAAACCTCTGAACCTCCTAAGGACCCTGAACCTCCTCATGTATCTTCATCATCAGATTCATCCTCTCACTCTTCACCACCACCATCCAGAAGAACAACCAAATCCACATCCAAATCTGTGAAGAAGCCAGCGGACTCTTGGATTTATCGAGCAAAGAGAAGGATCGTTAAAGCTGTCAAGCAGGTTAGGAAGAAAGACGTGCTTTACAAAAAGCTGAATTTTCTCGCTGACTAGGTTGATATCTTCATGACGAGAATGACAAGATGTCAGCTGAAAGGGAGTACATCCAGAAGTTCATGCAACGGGATCTTCAAGAGGAAATGAACGAGATGATCAAAGGTTACACTCACAAGTTCCTTCTTGACATCTTTCCTGGTATGACAAAAGAAATGTACACCAGACAACTCTATCCGAATCTATTTCATTTGGCCAAGCAAACTATGAGATCAACACCTATGCAAGTGAACATCAATTCAACTGATCCCATAATATTCTCAGATGCTGAATTGGTTTCCAGGCTAGTATCTCAAATGTCTAAACGATCTGCAACATTTACTTCTCACGAAGGTAAATTGTTTGAAGCATTGTTGGAATACCAACTCAAATCAGCATACCGAGAAGAAGCTCAAAGGCCTAAACGTCCAAGAGACGATGAAGATAAGGATAAGGATAAAAATGAAGAGCCTAAACGTCCAAAGCAGTCTGGAGAACCATCATCTATGCCACCACCACCCCGAAGGACTTCACCACCAAGACGATCTCCTCCTCACTCTTCTGGCGACAAACCTCGGACTTTGAGTTACCACCCAGACAGAGAAAACCGGTGATCACTTTGAGTATACTGGTGGTGACGATGAGGAAGTCCCCGAGCCCCAACAAAAACCCACCTCTCCCGCTTTAACAAAGAAACCATCATCCTCATCAAGGCCAAAGAAGAAGAAGAAGTCTCCTAAGGCTAATGTCATCTCATGGTTAGACGAAGATGACACCGAGTTTGATTGGTTCTCTACACTTGATGCCACTCCCGCCATAACGATGATCCGATATGGTAGAAGGTAGTACGTTGGAGCATGCTAAGTTATTGCAAGAGAAGTTTCATGTGAAGAAGATGACGAAATCAGAGTTGAGACGAATCAAGAATGAAGCCTTTCAACTCCTCAAAGATAGCTCGAAAAGTGCTATTGAAGTCGAATATCACCTTGAAAACATAGCATGAGCCATGTCTACCAACATTGATTGGCTCAACCCTGAAGCAAACATTGACTTCACCAAAAGAGACAACCCTCCATACTACACCGACTGGTCTACACCTCTACCAACAATTGGCCAACCAGATCAACCTAGGATTCTATTTCGCTACTTCTTCAACAAAGATTTGAAATTTCTTCTACAAGGTAGCGATGGTACAAAGAAATACGCTACATCACTTACACTTCCGTTCCCGGCAGCCATATACTCCAACTGCATAGCCATCGAAGAAAAGGCTACCCACATGTTTTCCAACAGCATGGAACAGTATGACATTGATGCAATGTACGGGATTCATCATTGGCCAGAACATCGACGAATCTACTACAAGAGCTGCCAGGTTCGAAAGTCTCAACATGAAGTGTTCAGTGATAAAGGGATCGTGGCCATTAAGCATGTCACCCTTTCGTCTAAATGGGATTACACCTTCCTCAAGTCTATCGTGGTCAAAAGACAAGACGAAATGGACTATGAATTCTGTGAAGCAGACTTTCAGAACTTGTCTCTCAACGACATTGAAGATCTGTATCTTGCTAAAGTACAGGGAAGAATGAGACATTTCTCGATTGAAATTCAACGTGAATACATCAAGTCCTTGCTCATATTCATCAGAAGCATAGTGATCGAGGAACGTGTAGAAGATTTACAACTTGCTGTTGAATCATATCAGACCCGTTTCAACTTCACCAAACCTCACTAGAAATACCGACATCAACCGGTTTCACAATACACTCTCATCAGCAAACCATTCGGAGTAGTTTACCGCAGCGAACTACAACGCAACTGCTTGATTGCGTGTAGAGATCTTCACAAGTTTGGGGATCACACATTGAAGATGGTGAGGGATGGCTTGGCTTATAGGTTAAAGGAGATACACGCAGGCATTGGGTCTCCAAAGCGATGGAATTCTCAGGACAGACGGGATGTGAAGAGGATCATCACTCGAATTGATGAAAGGTTGTATAGAAGGGACCAGTTCAGAACTCCGGAGAGCTTCGTAGGTGGTCGTCCCAGGATTACTCTCACAGGCTATCAACGCCCTGTTCGCATTCCGGGAAAGATTGATGGACTTCCTGGTACCCCTTAATCTGTTTCTTTATCATTATTAATTTGGATGTGTGATTATTTAATGACTATGGCTTGTGCACACATAACAGTGTACAACCCGTACTTGTAATGAAAGGACCATGTGGTACGCTTCAGTGCCACAATCCTTATAAAAGGAGCGAAAGCTTCTTCCTTTTGAGTAAAACTTATCAAACCTTTCACTTTTCAAAGGTTTTGCTCAAAAGAACAAGTACTTCCCCTTATGCTTTTCAAAACCTCAACCGTTTATATCACTTGTTGAGGGGGAGTATTTGACTAAAAACTTTGTTCACAAAATGTTCTTAGTGGTAATCTTCCCGCAAAACTCGAAATGGACATATTTGATATCAAAATTTCATCAAAAATAACACTTATATGCCATTTTTGAGGGGGAGAAAAATTATGTGATAAGAAATATGTTGTGTTTTGCTATTGAATCCTCGTGTGAAAAGACTTCAACTCATGAATTGATGGGAACTAAACAGTCATACATTGAAAAGATTTGTTTTCCAAGACTTATCCAAGTAAATTGTACCTATTCGAGAAGCTCTTGATAGACATGAACTTTGACGGGTTTGACAACCTTTCGGGGTTGTCCACATCTTCAAGGTAGTTATTAGAGCTAGTTGTCACCTAAAAGCTGACAATGTATCTCTTTAACTATGCAACATAATCGTGTCTCGCAAGGAACTATCTATCTTGAGTCGATCAATTCAAAAAGTGCGCGCTCTTTCCTCACTGTGCAGATTTCTGTCAAAACTCTTAAGCACATGTGGAGGGGGAGTATTTCTGAAAATCCAAAACTCTTGAAGTGTCCAAACATGTTTTTCATTCACAAAAACTTTAAGAGATTTTCATGAAAATGGTTTTATGGCAATAGAGTTATAAGGTGATTAAGGTTAGGAATAACCGTCCTATGATCCGCCAGAGCCGGAGGGATCTACCCAAGGACACTACCAATAGTTAGTGTTAGAAGTCCTTAGGTATGATTATAAAAAAGGAGAAAATGAGAATCGGAGAAAGAAGGAGTTGAAGAATTAAAAAGAAAAGCAAAGAAAAGGGTGAAAAGAAACAGCCCTACAGATTATTCAACTTAGGGCAGACACCGGGTTCAATTCATATGCTACTGGTTGTCACTTGATGACGCCGGTATTGAAGATTAAAAGTCGTCATGGACCCAGTGATGCATGCACTAAACCTTCTTAGCCACTCAAGTTTCTCCTAAAAGAAGCTTGTTTCATTCTCACAGGGAACCCTAGGTAAACTATCGGCTTTCTCTTAGAGATTGCTGGTATTGAAGAAGGAGACCCTCTCCCTAGTCTCCGCTCAGGAAAACCAAAACACACTATTGAGTCTAGAACCACGAGATTCATCAAAAGATCTCATAGGTACACTTGACATTTCATCACTTGTTGTTCAACAATAAGAACAACAGTGGTACGTTATCGAGTCCTACACAGATCCTAGCAATCTGTCGAGAACATTTATGAGAGGTTCACAATTGTGATCCTCAGTGATTGAATGGAAAGGGTCAACTTCCAACAGCCCTGACAGCAGGTCACTTCGGTAACTCCTCGTGGATTACGCTTAGTGTGTCTCAAATGGTCTACAGTCGTGGGGTGATGCTTCGGTGTACCTCAGCGACTCATCTGAACCGTAGATGTACTTCGGTACATCGTGTTATCTCACTTGTGGGACTCCGGTTCAGGAACGGCCTTTGTGAGAATTAGAGTTGTGTTTTCACACTATGCTGTTAACACTCTCGAAGTTCGAACTTGTAAGTGCCGGAATCCGCTTATTACTAATCTTTCCTATGTTTTCTTCTTATGGAAGCTCTGGAGCGGACTGATCGTGCAGATTCTCCACATGCTCAAACCAACAACAACACTAATTGAAGTTCTCTCAAAAGGCAACACAAAGTCAGAATGATTCTTCGTCAAAGTCACAGAATCTACAAAGTTTAAAGACTAAGAGAACTACATCAGTACTGAAATCCAATGTCAAAGAGCGTGTGAGCATGTTGGAGAAAGACGTGGAGACACTGGAGCAACGAAGCGAACCTGATGCAGAAAACAACAACATACTATCACTACCACCACAAAGAAAAAAGATCAAAGTACAAAGTAAATGAAGACGTCAAAGCAGAATACTTCAAAGGAAACAATTTCTCTACACTGGGGAGATTGTTCGAATCAAGACACCTCTTCTCACAAGAAAGAAGAATGTCAGAAGACGTCAAAGCTACTATTACATTAGCATCTACATCGTTTATCACTCTTTCACTCATCACCAACACTTAGGGGGAGATTGTTGGAATCACTCCTAAACCTTAATTCAGGTGTTAGTGATTCATATGTAATAGTTAGCTTATTATGGTCTTTATGTTTGTTATTAAGCTAAGGCTTATGTAGAAGGCCCATAAGCCTTGACCCAAGTCCAATAAGGAAAGGAAGGGACTAGGAGTGTTGCCCTAGCTCCCTCTCCTATAAATACTTATGTAAAACCCTCACTTGAGGGTTGGTTGTTCAATTCATTTCACTTTCATACGCATAACATTTCTTATATTCATACGCATAAGTGTTTGATTGTTCAACCGATCTCTCTTCTCTATATTTCCACATATTGATGCTTGTGTTACTAATATGGTGACCTAACAAAATATGCTTTATACATGTTTAATTGATAAAATCCAAACTTGAATCATGCCCAGAAACAACAAACATTGAGAAATTGGAATTTAGGGTTTATACTCGTAAAAATGGGTATTTTTGATTCATAAAGGTTTTGATGTTAAAACTTGTTTAAGACATCTCCTAAGGCCTCTAAGATATCACATAAAACATTTGATATCAATCCTATGGCTAGATTCCTTACTCGTGATATTTGAATCCTAAGGTTTATGTTTCTACACGTAAGCATATCCTACGCGTAACTGGTATTAATTGAGACTTCATGTGAGACTGAAAGGGTTTGAATAATATGTTAATAAATGTGTTATGATGAATTTGTTTCAGGTTATTACGCGTGAAATATTCAAAATCAAGGTTATCTGTGCTCCTACGCATAAGGATCACCTTACGCGTAGAATGTTATGCGTAAGAGAAATCTTACGCGTAACCTTTACGCGTAAGGTTCTACAAGGGGACTACGCGTATCCTGTGAAAGATATGTGTAAACAGTGAGTCTTACGCATAAGGTTCACTCTTACGAGTAAGCCTTACACGTAAGCTCCCACATACGCTTACGCATAAGCTCTATGCCTAAGGCTCTCTTTCTCTACGCGTAATATTTCTTACGCATAAGATAAGATCCTACGCATAAGATTATGCTTACGCATATGACCACAACTATTAACGCATAAGCTTGGAACTTTACGCCTAAGCCTAATTTTTAACCAAAATTGTGAATTGTTATGCATACAAACTTGTAAATAAATAAATCATAATGTCACGAAACCAAAATGTCATCAATAAGCTTAAATGGTTAATATGTTGTGAAAATAAGTGAAAATTTTGGACTTGAAAATTAAAATTTAATCAACTCACGAAACTTATCACGACTACTGTGGACTATTGGACAAACAAGTGACATTGGACTCGTAACATTCATTAACATGTCATATTCAATAAATAGACAATAAAATAAACTTTTGACTAACGTAATGTCTTTCGATATGTTGGTTCTTTTGGCTAAATATCTTTCAGATCACGATATGGACATCCAAATGGAAAATGTTGATGCACCAAATGTTCTCACAGTTGAAGACATCTTCCCCAACGGTTACCCAATGAAGATTGGAAAGAACAACCTCAGAGTTGATTTTGACAACTTCACGTGTTCTGAGTCGTCTTGTCAGATTGTTGTGGATATTCTAAAGACTCACCCTTACCAGAACATGCTCACAAATTCTCTCTTGTCTTGGGAGATCTATGTTCACCAATTCTGGCACACGATACAAAAGGTCAAAGGTCAAAGTGCTGTGACGGTGCCGCTTAACAACAAACAAGTCACCATCACTCCTACTGATTTAAGGGCTATTCTTCTTCTTCCAACCATCGAGCCTACTGATTTATCTACTACTCCTACGGAAGAGGTCGTTCTCCAGTTCATGGTCGACATCGGCTATGATGAGGCTGCTGAGGTTATCACAAAACATTCCTCAGTAGATCTCAAGAATATCCCTCAGCCATGGAGAACACTTTACATAATGATTGCCAAATCCGTTTCCGGACGTGACAGTGTCTATGAGCATCCAAAGCTCATGGAACTTCAAGTATTTTGGGGCATGGTCAACATGAAACACATTGAATTTGCTGCTCTGATCTAGGATGACATGATGTCATATCTTAAAAGGCGTGGCACCAAGATTCCTTATATCAGATATACAAAACTGCTAATCAAAAGAATTCTTGAAACAAATCCAGATATTCCCCAAAGACTTGAAGACCCCAACCATCACTCCGTGTTGCTTGAACCCACACTCAACGTGGTAATGTTTAAAGAATCAACTATAAAAAAACAGGGTGTAGTGTTGCCAGATTATCTTCTTACTGATGTTATCAAAGAACTTTATTCGTACAAACAATATCTGGTAGCAGTTGAAGCAGGCATAGTAGGTTTTATAGATGAGAAGACTTCCGGTGTACCTGCCAAGAGAACAAGAAGATCTGGAAGTACCAGAAGTGTTGCTAGCACTGGGAGTATAAGAAGGTACCCAAAGAGGACTCACACAGTTAAAAAGAGAGTCCCTCTTACTGAAGCCATCCCTATCCAAAACCGCAACAAAAGCTAATGGATGAAAGCTCAGTGGAAACGGAAACGGACAAAGAGATTATCTACTCTGAAACACCAATCGATGATACTTTGAGAGTAGAAAAATCTCCCAGTCCAAAAGCTGATAAAGGCAAAACTCCAGTTGCTGAGCCAGAGGAAGAAGAGAGCTCAGATGAAGAACCACTGGATGAAGACAGAGACTACAGGAAAAAGATGTAGAATCTCAGACTCCAACATGTTGCTAAAGAGTTTAACCTGCAACAAACTCGTGGCCCTGGAGGGTCAAGTGGTGGAACTCATGCCACACCAGTTTTCGATGCGGTTAATCAACCCGATAAGGGAACTGGTACCACCACCCACGAATCAGAACAGAAGTAACTTGAGGATGAGATAATTTTTGACTTTGAGCAACCTGAAAAGAAGAAGAAGACTGAGAAAATTTCCGATGAAGATGTAGAGGCTGAAGCTAAACAAAAGGTAGAAGAAGAAGCTCAAGCTCGAGCAGATGAAGAAGCAAGGGTCAAGGCTGCAGAAAAGGCTCAAGCAGAGAAGGAAGCCAATGACTACATTCTCGATAGTCCCGAACGTAGCAAAGAACAAAATTTTGAGCCACCAAAGGACCCTGAGCCTCCTCACGAATCATCATCATCAGACTCCTCTTCTCATTCTTCACCACCACCATCCAAAGGCACCACCAGATCCGCATCCAGATCGATAAAGAAGCCTACCGACACTTGGGCATCCCGAGTAAAGACAAAGATTGTTAAAGATGTCAAGCAAGTAAGGAAGAAAAATGTAGTCAACAAGAAACTCAATCAACTCGCTGACAGAGTCAATCTTCTTCAAAATGGGATAAACAAGATGTTGAGAGAATGGGAACAGATCTAGAAGTTTCTCGATCGAGATATATAGGGTGAAATGAACAGGACTATCCGAGAATACACTCACAAGTTTCTCTTGGATACAGTCCCTGGAGTGACCAGAGAGATGTTCACAAGACAACTCTATCCAAATCTCATGCAGTTGGTCAAGCAAACAATAAAAGCAACGCCTTTATCAATAACAATCAACCCAACTGAGCCTGCAGTTGCCTCCGATGCAGAATTGGTTTCCAAGCTTGTACTACAAATGTCTCAACGATCTGCAACGTTTACTTCTGACAAAGCTAAATTGTTTGACACATTGCTGGAATACCAACTTAAAACCTCATGCAAAGCAACTGCTGAAAGGCCAAAGCATCCAAGAGACGATGATGATCAGGATAAGGATAAAGAGCCAAAACGCAAGAAGAAAATTGGTGAATCATCCTCTATGCCTCCACCACACCCAAGGACCACCGAAAGAAGATCTCCTCCACGTTCTGCTGCTACTGAGAAACCTTAGGACTCTGAGTTACCACCTCAAACAGAGAAAACCGGTGATCATTTCGAATACATTGGTGATGACGATGAAGAGATCCTAGAGCCCCAATAATAACCCACCTCTTCTGTAACAACAAAGAAACTAGAATCATCGTCAAGGCCAAATAAAAATAAGAAGAAGACCAACGTTGTCTCATGGCTAGATGAAGATACAACCGAGGAAAATGACTGGTTCTCTAAACTTGTTGATGCTACCCCCTCATTACCAGAAGGTCAAGAAATGATAGATGGTCGGACAATGGAGCATGTGAAGTTCATACAGGAAAAGTGTAAAGTGAAGAAGATGACTAAGGCTGAGCTAAGGCGAATAAAGAATGATGCCTTCCAACTGCTTAAAGACAGCTCAGACAGTGAAATTGAATTTTAATACCATCTCGACAACATTGCACGAGCCATGTCAAACAACATCGATTGGCTCAACCCCGATGCTAACATCGACTTCACAAGACAAGACAAGGCTCCATATTACACTGATTGGACCAAACCTCTACCAACAATTGGCCGACCGGATCAACCCAAGATTCCATACCGTTACTTCTTCAACAATGACTTCAAGTTTCTTCTACACGGTAGTGATGTGACAAGGAAATACGCTACATCACTCACACTCCCTTTCTCGGCAGCAATCTACTCTCACAATCCAGCCATCGAGGAAGAAGCCACATACATGTTTGCTGATAAAGTGGAAAAGTATGACCTTGATGCGCTATATGGGATTCATCATTGGCCTGAACGCCAAAGAATCTTCTACAAAAGCTGCCAGTTTCTTAAGTCTAAAAAGGAAGTGTTTAGTGAAAAATGGATCATTGCAATTCAGTATGTTACCCTGTCGTCGAAGTGGGACTACACATTTCTAAAGAAAATTGTGGTCAAACGATAAGACGAAGAGGAATATGACTTCTGTGAAGCAGTTTTTCTGAGACTGTCACTAAATGACATTGAAGATATCTATCTCGCTAAGTTTTAAGGATGAATGAGACAGTTCTCTACAAATATACAATGCGAGTACATCAAGTCATTGTTAGTCTTCATCAGAAGCATTGTGATCCAAGAGCGTGTAGAAGATATCCAACTTGCCGTGAAATCTTATAAAAAACGGGTCAATTTCACAAAACCTCAACTAGACCTTCCCGACATCAACCGACTTCCTCAATATACCCTTATCAAGAAACCATTTGGGGTAGTCTACATTGTTTCATGGTGTGTAAAGAGCTTCATAAGTTTGGGGATCACCATTGAGGAAAGTTAGGGACAGGTTAGCATACAGGTTGAAAGAGATTCATGACGGCATCGGGTCACCAAGGAGATGAAATTCAAGGGAAAGAAGGGATGTCAAGAAGATCATCACGAGGATTGATGAACGGTTGTTTAGAAGGGATCAGCTCAGAACATTGGAGAGTTTCGTCGGTGGGCGATCTAGCATATCTCTCACAGGCTACCAGCATCCAGACCGCACTCCTGGAGTAATTGACGGACTTCTTGGTACCCCTGAATCTCCTTGATTTGTTTCTCTTATCATATTTTGGATGTGTGATTTTTTATCTGACTATGGCTTGTGCACACATAACAGTGTACAACCCATACTTGTAATGAAAGGACCATGTGGTACGCATCAGTGCCACAATCCTTATATGTTGGGATATGAAAGTGCTGAAGATTGACAAAGTACTGAAGATTGATAAAGTACTGTAAACTACAAAGTACTGGAAAAAGTCAAAGAGTCAAAGTACTGCTAAAGATAAAGTCAAAGTACTGCACATGAAAGTCAAAGTACTGCAAGAACAAAGAACTGTTATATTTGTTTATAGAAAGTATTGTAACTATAGAATATTTTGTATTAGATTACTTGTCGTACAAGGATACAATTTGTAAACCGACTAGGGTTATCCTTGAGCCTATAAAAGGACCCCTAGATTGGCATTAGACGTACGAGTTCATAAGTCTTAGAGAACGATTGCTTGAGAGTTATTATTTAGAGTTTTAGAGAAGTTCGATATTCTTAGAGTTGTTAAAGTATCTGCATAATAAGCAGATTTAGAGTTAATAATAAAAGTTATTCTTCTTAGCTTTGTTAAGTAAATTCCGCATACTTAATAGAGTTTGTTCAGTGTTTCTTTGTTAATAACTTAGGATTTATCCGAGGTTGTTAAACCTTAAACAAGCTATTTAAGTTAGTTTGGTTAGAGTACATCGATCCAACAAGTGGTATCAGAGCTTGTGTGGAAACTCTGACTAGGAAGAAACCCTACTACAACAAAATCTAAAGATGTCGACTGATTCTGTTCCATCACCTCAATGAGGATTCCTGTCATCAAGAAAGGCGAATATGATCTATGGTGTATGAAGATGAGACAGTACATTGCCATTACTGAACCAAGCTCTATGGAATGTAATTGTAAATGGTAATGAAGAAGTTCCGAACCTATTGATGTTCTGGACAACCCAAAGCACCTAAGGCGGTCTTACCAGCAACCTTAAGGAATCAAGAGAAGGCACTCAACATTCTCTTGTCTGCCATTCCAGATGGTCATCTTCTAAAATTTCATGATGCTAAAGATGCAAAGCAGCTCTGGGCTGCTCTCAAGACCAGATTTAGAGGGAATGAAGCTTCTAAGAAGATGCACAAAAATCTACTTAAGCAACAGTTTGAAACTTTCACAGTTGGTGAAATAGAGAGTCTTGATGCTGTATATGATAGGTTTCAAAATCTCCTCAACATGTTGGAGTTATACAAGGCAGAAGTATCAGTTGAGGATGCTAATTTGAAGTTTCTAAGGAGTTTGCCATCTACATGGCATGTGATTGCTACAATGATCAGAGGACAACCAGGTTTGGATGTCATGGACTTTGATGATCTCTACCATCAACTGAAGGTGTATGAGCATGAGATGAATGGTCAAACCAGTTCTAAATCACACAGTATTGCTTTTCTGTCATCTGAAAAGATGGGCAGTACTTCAACCAAAAGTACTGCTTCTCCTCAAAGTACTGTTGCTCAAAGTACTGCTGTCTACACCCCCCACCTATGCTCAGCAAGCCCCACCAACTACTACTATGCACTTAGATGAAGTTGTGTGCTCCTTCTTTGCACAACAAGCTAGTTTACCTGTCACTTATGAAGAAGATCTAGCACAGATTGAAGAAGATGCACTTGAAGAAATTGATATCAGGTGGCAAGTTGCTATGATCACTGCTAGGATTAAGAAGTATAGGAAGAAGACAGGAAAAAGCATTGATTTCAAACCAAAACAGGGAATAACTTTTGACAAATCCAAAATTGAATGCTTCAATTGTCAAAAGACTGGACACTTTGCAAGGGAGTGCAGGTTTGCTAAGTATCAAGCAAACAGGACATCTGAGAAACCAAAGTTAGAGCTCAAAGAAATTCCAATTACTGAAACAAAGGCTTTGGTTGCTCAAGAGAAGTTATCAGAAGTTGACTGGAGTGAAGAGTTTGATGATGAACCAGTGACTTACTGTATGGTAGCAGTGGAAGAAGTAGCTGAAGAGTCAGTAGAAGAATTGAACTGGAGCACTGCTTTTGATGAGGAACCTGAACATGCTGATTTGGAATCCAGAGATTGTCTAGGAGAATTTGATTGGAGCATGGAAAGTGAAGATGATCATGTTCAACTTGCAATGGTGGCTACTTCACCAAGTTCACCCCCTATCTCTGAGGTATGCTCAAATTGTCATGATCTTTATCACAAATTACTTGGCGCTATGTGATTAAAAGAGATAATTGTGTTAGGGCTAGGTCTGAGGTAGCTGGTTACCAAATAACCTTAGAATCTATGGAAGCTAAAATCTTAACACATGACAATAATGAAGTAGCTTAATGAAAAATATGCACAACATGATTATCGTTAAAATTAAGTGAATGGAAATTAAACTGTAAAATTTCTGAAATAGAGAAAATGACTAAGGAAAGAGATGATTTGTTAGCTAAGTTTGTTGCTTGGGGTGAGTCTGGTCTGTCACATGTTACTTATGTTCAAAAACAGAGAAGAGCTTACATTAAAACTGGCTTACGTTTTGGAATAGACTTTGATAACATAGAAGAGAATCAAGCTGATGATGACCTAGAGGATATAACCACTAGTGATGATGAACTCATTAATTATGTAGACACATCTAGTAATGAGGATTCAATTAGTGAACCACCTCCTGAGTATAAGAAAGATAATGGTTATCATGCAGTTCCCCATCCCACTGGAAATCATCAACCCCTTAGGCCTGATATTTCTCTTTTTAGAGTAGACAGTCTAGAGTTTAGGAAAAAGTTACTTGGTCAATCTAGGTCTGAAAACCCCAAAGAGACTACTGAAAACAATGTTCAAAGTCAAGCAGTACCTTCAACTCAAAGTACTGCTCCACAAGCAGTACCTTCAGTAAAACCTTTTCAAAACAATACTGCTAAACCTTTTTGGGATAACTTTGGTCAAAACAAGTTTAATCATTCACCTAGAAGGCACAATAGTTTTGGTCATAGACATAGAAGAAGTCACTATGGGAGTATGGGTCAAAAACTGTGTTTTGTGTGTTTTAGTCCTACTCATTTAATCAAGGATTGTGAACATCACTCAGATTATCTTAGAAAATTTCCAAAGAACAGGACTGCCAACCAGAAACCTAGAGAGCAAAAACCAGTTTGGAATAATTCAAATAGGGTCAATCACAGAAATTACTCACCAGATCATAGATACCCACACCAGAGAAGACCTTTTTTCAAAACCTTCAGTATCTCACAGTACTTTCCAAAGTACTGTTAATTCTAGACCAGTACTTTCTCAAAGTACTGCTTAGACAAAATAAGGTACTGATCACTCTCATTGGAATAGGAACCCTAGGAGATCTCATCACTATAAACCTAGAAGGTATTATAATTCACATAGGGGATCTAGATCACAGAAACCAAGTGTTAAACCAGAATGGGTTAAGAGGGAAAGTACTGCTTAGGGACAAACAGTACTTTCAACAAAAAGTGAATCAGATGTTTTTGTGATACAAGAAAAAGAGAATGAACTTGTAAAAGAGAGTTGTGTTGAAAAACCAGAAAGTTTTGAAAATCCACATGCTAAAAATCAAAAGATAATTCTGGATCATGTTTTGAAAAATAGTGGAAATTACATACTCAAAGAATTTGAGTTTGTAACTCCACAAGGGGGAACACAAGTCAAGAATGGCTTGGGTTCCTAAAAATCACTAACTCTTTTCTTTTGTGCGGGCAACCCGAAGAGGAGCTTAAAGATCATCTGATTGTAGATAGTGGTTGCTCTGGAAGTATGACAGGAGACAAAGAGATTTTGTCTGATTTTAGAAATATTAGTGGAGGAAGAGTTGCATTTGGGAATGATCCCAATGGAGGAAGGATTATTGGAAAAGGAACTATCAAAGCAGGGCGTATTGATTTTGAGAATGTTAGATATGTGAAGGAACTTAAGTTCAACTTATTGTCAGTCTCTCAAATCTATGATAAAAAGCATCATGTGTTATTCACTGACACAGAATGTCTCATCCTTTCCCCTGACTTTAAGCCTGTTGATGATAACTTGGTAGTTCTTAGAGTACTAAGAACAAATGATGTGTATAGTTTAGACATGAAGAGTCTACACTCTTATGGGAGAGCCACATGTTTGGTGGCTAAAGCAACAACTGAAGAGGCGCATCAATGGCATAGAAGATTGGGCCATGTTAATTTCAAGAATATCAACAAACTGGTCAAAGGCAATTTAGTTAGAGGTTTACCTTCAAAGACTTACAAGAATGATCATTCATGCTTGGCATGCAAGAAGGGTAAACAACATAAAGCTTCATGCAAGAAGCTTGAGGAGAGGACTATTAGAGAACCTTTGGAGCTGTTACATATGGATTTGTTTGGACCTGTCTCTATGGCAAGTTTAAACAAGAAAAAGTACTGCTTGGTTGTTACAGATGATTGCAGTAGATTCAGTTGGGTATTTTTCTTGGGATTTAAAGATGATACTTTTGATGCTATTCAGACTCTCATAATAGCACTTGAAAACCAATTGAGACTCAAGGTTAGAGGTATTAGATGTGATAATGGGACTGAATTCAAGAACAAGCTTATGGATGAATTTTGTGCAAACAAAGGCATCAAGAGGGAGTTCAGTATTGCTAGAACACCACCGCAGAATGGTGTTGCAGAGAGGAAGAATAGGACTTTGATTGAAGCAGCAAGAACAATGCTAGTAGATTCCCAACTACCTATTCAATTCTGGGCTGAAGCTGTAAGTACTGCTTGCTATGTACTTAACTGAGTATCTATTACTAAGCCACAGATGAAGACACCTTATGAGTTGCTGATGGGCAACAAACCCAACATTCGTTTTATGAAGCCTTTTGGATGCCCTCTTACTATTTTGAATACAATTGATAATCTGGGAAAATTTGATGGCAAGTCAGAAGAAGGATATTTATTGGGTTATTGTACCAACAGTAAGGGATTTAGAGTGTACAACAGAGTCACTAAGAAGGTTCAAGATTGTCTTCATGTTGAGTTTTTAGAAGATCACGTAAATGAGAAAGGTAAAGGTCCTGATTGGATGTTTGATCTTGAAGTTTTAACTCCTTCCATGAACTATGTACCTGTTAGAGAAGATAATTAACCTGTGCATGATGGAGAAGACTTACAATATGTTGTTCATGGAGTTCATCTTAGACATGATGTTGTATCTGATGAAGATCCTGTTAGTCCAAAGCAAAGTACTGATGTTCCAAAGCAAAGTACTGATGCTTCTAAACAAAGTACTGTTGCACCAAAATCCTCATTGTCTGCTGAGGATCAATCTACTCAAGAAGAACTTAATCAGTTGCTTCTTCAAGATGTTTTAGCACATTCTTACACAGATGAACAGCGAAGAGCTTATGAAGAGGCAAAGAAGAAGAACAAGTCTGCAGAATTCTTTTACAGTACTTTGGACAGTACTTTTGAACAAAGTACTGATGCACCAGTTACCAGTACTTTAGATGATTCAGATGATCCTACCATTCCTGGATTAGAAGAAACTGATGATGAGTTTGGAGATGAAGGAATTTTCTCAAATTCCAATGAAGATACTGATTTTACTAATTTGGATGATACTTATGGAGTTCCACAGTCTCCAAGCTTAAGAATTCATAAGAATCATCCTACTGATCAAATCATTGGTCCTTCTACTTCTGGAGTAATGACTAGACACAGAGCTAAGACTTTCTCAACACCTCACAATGCTTTACTTAGCTTTGTGTATAAATAAAACAGGCTGAATCATAAGGACAATCAAACATGCATGTTTACTTGTTTTATCTCTCAAGAGGAACCCAAGAATATTGCTCAAGCTTTGACTAAAGAAAGCTGGGTTGAAGCTATGCAGGAAGAACTTCTTCAATTTAAACTTCAAGAAGTCTGGGTATTATGTGATCTTCCAGATGGGAAGAGAGTTATTGGAACCAGATGGGTTTTCAGAGTCAAAAGAGATGAAAGAGGTAATGTTATCAAGAACAAGGCAAGGTTAGTAGCACAAGGCTACAGACAAGAGGAAGGAGTAGACTATGATGAAGTGTTTGCTCCTGTAGCAAGGATAGAAGCTATTAGGATATTTCTTGCTTTTGCTTCTTATATGGGATTTCAGGTTTACCAGATGGATGTCAAAAGTGCCTTTTTATATGGCAAGATTACAGAGGAAGTTTATGTCAAACAACCTCCTGGTTTTGAAGATCCTAAACATCCAAACAAAGTCTACAAGGTGGTTAAGGCTCTTTATGGCCTTCATCGGGCACCTAGAGCTTGGTATGAGAGACTCTCTACATTCTTATTGCTACATG
The DNA here is from genome assembly GCA_910596185.1 of Chrysanthemum makinoi. Classification (NCBI taxonomy): domain Eukaryota; kingdom Viridiplantae; phylum Streptophyta; class Magnoliopsida; order Asterales; family Asteraceae; genus Chrysanthemum; species Chrysanthemum makinoi. The sequence continues at coordinate 114,642,937 of OU343217.1, read as the reverse complement.
GCTACAGAAGGGGAGCTATTGACAAGACTTTGTTTATCAAGAGAGACAAGAAGGATATCATGTTAGTTCAAGTCTATTTTGATGATATTATCTTTGGAGCTACCAAACAGTCCATGGTCAAGGAGTTTGAGCAGCTGATGCAGAAGGAATTTCAAATGAGTTCAATGGGAGAGTTAACATTCTTTTTGGGACTTCAAGTTAAACAGTAAAAGGAAGGAATTTTCATAAGTCAAGACAAGTATGTTACAGACATACTTAAGAAGTTTAATTTTGATGATATGAAGACTGTTACTACACCTATTAAATCTATCAATTCATTGGGCAAAGATGAAGATGGACAGCCTGTTGAAGTCAAGTTATACAGATCAATGATTAGCTCTCTTATGTATCTTACTGCATCAAGGCCTGATATCATGTTTGCAGTTTGTTTATGTGCAAGATATCAAGTTTCACCAAAGATCTCTCACATGAATGCAGTGAAGAGAATTTTCTGTTATTTGAAACAACAACCTAAGTTGGGGTTGTGGTATCCAAAAGAGTCACCTTTTCACTTGGAAGCTTTCTCAGATAGTGATTATGCAGGTGATAACTATGATAGAAGATCAACAACTGGTGGATGCCAATATCTTGGAAGAAGATTAGCCTCCTGGCAATGTAAGAAACAAACAATTGCAGCAACATCCTCTACTGAAGCTGAATATGTAGCTGCTGCAAGCTGTTGTGGACAAGTTTTGTGGATGCAGAGTCAACTCTTGGACTATGGGTTCAATTTCAAGAATGCTCCTATCAATATTGATAATGAGAGTACCATTTTTATTGTGAAGAATCCCGTTTATCATTCCAAGACCAAGCACATACAGATTAGGCATCACTTTATTAGAGATTGCTATGAGCACAGGCTCATTAATGTGGTTAAGGTTCACACAGATGATAATGTAGCTGACTTACTCACCAAAGGCTTTGATGTTTCAAGATTCAATCACTTGGTGGTGAGCATTGGCATGATTAACTACTGAGCTACATTTAAGGGGAGGACTATTTAGTATTAGTATAGTCATGTGCATTGCTTGAGGGGAGGATATTTATACTTAGCTTATACTGAGGCATTTGGGAAAGTACTGTGTTTTTTTTATGAAAGTACTGCTTGGGAAAGTACTGCATACGTGGAAAGTACTGTTTGTCTTATTAACGTACTGTTCCAACGGTAATATTGAGGGGTAATTAATTCTAACGGTAACTTTGGTTTTTATGGCTGTGATTTTTTAAATCTCACCTATAAATAACTACTCTCCGATTTTCCCTCTCATATTGATATTTTAGAATCTTTTCCATATTTCTCTCATCACCTCTATATTATTCGATTCTATCTTTTATTGTGCTCACATATTCAACAATGGCGAATCGTCCTACAGTTTCAAAGCATAATATGGTGGCTAATTTAGATAAGACTGACGCGAATGCACTTTTTCATGATATCATTGATTATCTTACTGGATCGCCAATCAGTTATGCTCTTTTAGTAGAGCCAGATATAATTGAGCCCTGGATTCAAGATTTTTGGGCTACTGCTATGGAAAACATGGAGAATGATGAATTTTATATTAGAGCTACAGTTGCTGGAAGAACTGTGAAGATTACTGAAGCCTCTATTAGAGAAGACTTGTTGTTTAATGATGAAGATGGGGCTATTCGATTTGATAAACAGTTGATTTGGGATACTTTTGGGCATATTGGTTATGAAGGGTCTTTAAATGAACAAACATTTAGGAAACAACTCTTTTGCCCTCAATGGAAGTTTTTAGTACATGTGTTGCTTCACTGTATTAGTGCAAAAAGTACTTCATGGGAGCAATTTGGATCAAATATAGCATCTGCTATTGTGGGTTTGGCTACAGATCGTGTTTTAAATTTTTCACGGCTCATTCTTGATGGAATGCTTTCCCACATCACTCATGGTTCAAAATGGCTAATGTATCCAAGGTTTGTTCAAGTATTCCTCAATAAACAGCTTTTTGATGTTCCTAAGCCAACAGATCTTTTACCTGTTGTGGTTCAACAAGCAAAAATTTTCACCTTTATGGCTAGGAAGAGTGATCAATTCACTGGAAGGGATACTCCCTTAACTACTTCTATGATGGAAGTTGTTCAGGCTGTTAGAGCTGATGCTGAAGAAGATGAAGCTATTGAAGGTACTGCATTTGCAAGTACTGCACCTGCAAGTACTGCATCTGCAAGTACTGCTTCTCAAAGAGCTGCATCTCAAGAAGGTACTGCATCTCCACAAGGTACTGCTTCCCCAAGTACTGAAGTTCAAGAAGATGTTGCAGTTTCACCTTCTCCATCTCCACACCGATCTGTTCCTGCTTCTCAATCAGAGGAACATTCACCAATTCAAGGAGATGATTCCCATACTATACCCCCTGAGGAACTGACATTGGATAATTATGTTTTGACAAGGGAGTTGGTTAAGTTGAAAAAGACTACTGAGGCTCAAGCTAAGCAGATAAAGAAATTGAAGCTCAAGTTTAGACGGCTAAAGAATTTTGTTTGGCCTTTGGTTCAACATCATCGTATATGGGGCAAATCAAAGAAGAAAGAGCAAAGGCAGTCTAAGAAAAGCAAACGCCAAAAGGTTCACCACCAATCTTCTGTCCAATTGGGGAGGAATTTAGAAGAAGAGAATTTGAAAGAAGATGTTGTGAAGGAGAATGAATCTAAAAGTACTAAATAACATGAAAAGACTGAAGAACAGATCATTCAAGAAACTGAGGAACAAGTTCAAGTTCATGTTCAAAGTACTGATGATCAAGGTACTGAAGATCAAAGTACTGCTTTTCAACAAGGATCCTACAGGCAAGAATTATTAACTCCAAGGTTGTTGGACTTTGAAGAGGAAGCTGGTCCTTCAACAACTGTACATGAAGAAGTTGTTGGTCCCTCAACTGTTATGCAAGAAGAAGAAGATACACCCAAACCCATCCATACTGCAAGTGATGATGAGTTCATTCTTTGTAATTTTGCAAGATTTATCACAACCAAGGGGTGGTGTTACTATTTTTGAAGTTGCAGAGGAACAACCAAGAGCTTCTCAACCTACAATTGATCCTAAAGATAAAGGAAAGGGTGTTCTGGTAGAAACTAAGAAGAAAAAGCTAACTTTGGCAGAACTTAGAGCAATTGAAATTGCTAGGAGTGAAGCTGCAGCTAGAAAAGTACAAGAAGAACTTAATGCTGAAGTAGTGGCTGAAGTTACTAATGAAGAGGCAATAAATGAAGAAGCAGCTAAGAAAATACAAGAAGAATTGGATGCTGAAGCTGCTGAACCATTACAGTCACCTATTCCTGTTAGATTTCTACCAAGAAGGCCAAATAAAGCTAAAGACAGAAATGCTATGATGGCTTATCTTAAAAGTCAAGGGTATAAAGGATTGCAAAGGTTTAATTATTTTGAGATCAAACGTTTGTATGATGCTGCTAGGGAAGCTTATAAGAAACATGTTGAAAGCATCAAAGATTTTAGAGATGAAGCTACTTGGACTGAAGCAGAAAGGAAGAAGAGTTTAAAAAGAAAAAGGAAAACTGAAGTTAAAGATGTTCAGTTCTCAAAGAAAGAAAAAGTTGAGTTAAGATCTGAGACTAGGGATGAACTAAGAAATTATCTCAGAATAGTAGATTTTGAATATTCCAAAGAAGATGCTGACATGAAGATGAACAGATCTCAGATTAGTGCTTTTGAAGTTGTGGAATCCAAAGATGGAAGTTATATGATGTTTCATAAAGAAGATGAAAGTTTCAGAGTATTCAATAGGCTATGGGATTTATTGCACATTATAGATAGAGTGGATCTATTCTATTTATATCATGTGGTGAAAGCTTACTTTGAACATAATCCATTAGAAGGGATTGGTTTAGTTTTACTTGGAGATCTCACAACTGCATAGGAAACTGAAGAGCAGAGCACTGATGATATTTGGAAGAATCAAGAGAATTGGGAAATTGTCTGCTGAAGATTCTTTGAAGAGTCTGGTGTTCATGTTTTAGAGCTGGAAAATGGAACCATGATACACATGTTTGCAAATAGAAGATACCCTCTTACAGTTGAGCTTATGAGAAGGATGCTAGAGCATGGAATGGAAGTAGAAGAGGATAATGAAATTGCTTGCATGGTTATCAATCTGTTTATCAACTGGACTACTATTGCTGATGAGGATGACTGACTGGTATGAATCTTATTTGAATAAATTATTTTTGATAAATCAGTACTTTATTCAAAGTACTGCTGATCAAACAGTACTTTCATCAAAGTACTGCTTGCAGTTTTTAACCAGTTAAGTGCTTTTTGAAAGAAATCTTTTGTTAAGTAACAAATATTTTGAAACAAAGGTTGAATAAAATAAATGGTTTTTGAGATGGCAACATCAATAGGTCATCAATCCACCATGGTTACAAAAGGATTGGCTAATCCATGAGCAAACGGCTCTGGTAAAGATATTTCAAATCCGTTTTTAGTTGACAACTTGCTAATAAGTTGTATGGTAATCAACTCACCATATCAGTTAATGTGAAGAGTTGGCTAGCCCACAAGAGAATGGCTTGTGGTAAAGGCTGTGGAAAAACCATTATTGGTAATTAGTTCACCATTAGATAAAAGAACTAACTAGTCCAGAAGGGTACAGCTTTTGGTAAAGACAACTCAAATCTGTTGATAGCTGATGATTTGCTAAAAATCATATGGTTATCAATGTACCATGGTCTTACACACCAAAACATTTGGCTACTCCAGAGTTAATGGCTTTGGTAAAGAGAACTAAATCCATTAAAATTTCAATGATTCACCTCTCACAGGAGTTAACACACCTGGAAGTGATGAGAATAGTATGCAACTTAAACTGAATTGATGTACAAATTGTCATATGTTTCTGTGTTGCTGAAAAGATGGAGCTTGCTGGATGATGCTGTAAAAGAATAATTCTAGAGATACTTTGACAAGCATAGACACTACAGAGATACAATCCAAAGACTAAGAAACAATCTGTCCTTAAAGATGAAGCTGTTAAAGATAAATTCACAAAGGAACTTGAAGTCAAGCTAGTAGAATTCAAGTTAGGGGAGGATTGTTGGGATATGAAAGTGTTGAAGATTGACAAAGTATTGAAGATTGATAAAGTACTTGTAAACTACAAAGTACTTGGAAAAAGTCAAAGAGTCAAATCTTGCTAAAGATAAAGTCAAAGTAATGCACATGAAAGTCAAAGTACTGCAAGAACAAAGAACTGTTATATTCGTTTATAGAAAGTATTGTAACTCTAGAATATTTTGTATTAGATTACTTGTCGTACAAGGATACAATTTGTAAACCGACTAGGGTTATCCTTGAGCCTATAAAAGGACCCCTAGATTGGCATTAGACGTACGAGTTCATAAGTCTTAGAGAACGATTGCTTACAAGTTATTATTTAGAGTTTTAGAGAAGTTCAATATTCTTAGAGTTGTTAAAGTATCTGCATAATAAGCAGATTTAGAGTTAATAATAAAAGTTATTCTTCTTAGCTTTGTTAAGTAAATTCCGCATACTTAATAGAGTTTGTTCAGTGTTTCTTTGTTAATAACTTAGGATTTATCCGAGGTTGTTAAACCTTAAACAAGCTATTTAAGTTAGTTTGGTTAGAGTACATCGATCCAACATTATACAAGGAGCGAAAGCTTCTTACTTTTGAGTAAAACTCATCAAAACTTTCATTTTTCAAAGTTTTGCTCAAAAGGACAAGTACTTCCCATTATGATTTTTCAAAACCTCAAAAGTTTATATCACTTGTTGAGGGGGAGTATTTGATTAAAATATTTGTTCAAAAAACTGTTCTTCGTGGTAATCTTCCCACAAAACTCGAAATGGACATATTCGACATCAAAATTTTGTCAAAAATAACATTTAATATGCCATTTTTTAGGAGGAGAAAAATTATGTGATAAGAAATATGTTGTGAATTGCTAATGAATCATCGTGCCAAAGACTTAACCAATGAATTGATGAGAACTAAAATGTCATACATCGAAAAGATTAGTCTTACAAGACTTATCCAAGTAGATTGTACCATTCGAGAAACTCTTGATAGACATGAACTTTGACGGGTTTGACAAACCTTTCGAGGTTTGTCCACATCTTCAAGGTAGTTATTAAAGCTAGTTGTCACTTAAAAGCTGACAATGTATCTCTTTAACTATTCAACGTAATCGTGTCTCGCAAGGAATTGTCTATCTCGAGTCGATCAATTCAAAAGTGTGCGCTCCTCTCTCACAGTGCAAATTTCTGTCAAAACACTTAAGCACGTGTGGAGGGGGAGTATTTCTGCAAAATATAAAACTCTTTCAATGGTACAAAATGCTTTTATTCATAACCACTTTAAGAGATTTTCATGAAAATGGTATTATGGAAACATAGGTTAGTCATGGAGTTATAAGGTGACTAAGGTTATGAATAACCGTCCTATGATCCGCCAGAGCCGGAGGGATCTACCCAAGGACACCACCAATAGTTAGAATTAGAAGTCCTTAGGTATGATTGTAAAAAGGAAAAAAAAGAATCGGAGAAAGAAGGAGTTGAAGAATTAAAAAGAAAAGTAAAGAAAATGGTGAAAAGAAATAGCCCTCCAGATTATTCAACTTAAGGCAGACACTGGGTTCAATACATATGCTACTGGTTGTCACTAGATGACACCGGTATTGAAGATTAAAAGTCGTCATGGACCCAGTGACGCATGCACTAAACCTTCTTAGCCACCCAAGTTTCTCTCAACAGAAGCTTATTTCATTCTCACATGGAACCCTACGTAAACTATCGGCTTTCTCTTAGAGATTGCTGGTATTGAAGAAGGAGACCCTCTCCCTAGTCTCAGCTCAGGAAAACCAAAGCACACTATTGAGTCTAGAGCCACGAGATTCATCAAAAGATATCTAAGGTATACTTGATATTTCATCACTTGTCGTTCAACAATAAGAACGCAAGTGATACATTCAAGAGTCCTTCACAGATCTTAGCAATCTGTCGAGAACATTTATGATAGGTTCACACATGTGATCCTCAGTGATTGAATGGAAACTCCTGCCAGGGTCAACATCAAACAGCCTTGACAGCAGGTCACTTCGGTAACTCCTTGTGGATTACGCTTAGTGTGTCTCAAACGGTCTACAGTCGTGGGGTGATGCTTCGGTGTACCTTAGCGACTCATCTGAACTGTAGGTGTACTTCGGTACATCGCGTTATCTCACTTGTGGGACTCCAGTTCAGGAACAGCCTTTGTGAGAATTAGAGGAGTGTTTTCACACAATGCTGTTAAAACACTCGAATTTCAAACTTGTAAGCGTTGGATTATTTCTAACCTATGTTTTCATGTTTTCTTCTTATGGATGCTCGCGGGAGGAATAGATCGTGCAGATTCTTCACATGCTCATGCCAACAACAACACTAATTGAAGTTCTCTCAAAAGGCAACACAAAGTCAGAATGATTCTTCGTCAAAGTCAAAGAATCTACAAAATTAAAGACTAAGAGAACTACATCAGTACTGAAATCCAATGTTAAAGAGCATGTGAGCATGTTGGAGAAAGACGTGGAGACACTGGAGCAACGAAGCGGACCTGATACAGATAACAACAACGTACTATCACTACCACCACAAAGAACAAAGATCAAGGAACAACGAGAATCAAAGACGTCAAAGCTTAATATTTCAAAGGAAACAAGATCCCTACACTGGGGAGATTGTTCGAATCAAGATAATTCTTCTCACAAGAAAGAAGAATGTCAGAAGACGTCGAAGCTACTATTACATCAGCACCTACAACGTTATCACTTAAATCATTAATCACCAACACTTAGGGGGGATTGTTGGAATCACTCCTAAACTAGATTACAAGTGTTAGTAATTAATATGTAATAGTTAGCTTAATTATGGCTTTTATGTTAGTAATTAAGGCTAGGCTCATGTAGAAAGCCCATGAGCCTATGCCAAAGCCCAATAAGGGAAAGAAAGGGAACTTGCATGTTGCCCTAGTTCCTTCCTATAAATAACCTTGTAAACCTTCATTTGAAGGTTGGTTGTTCACTTTCACGTTTATCATATGCATAAACTTTCTCTCATATTATACGCATAAGTGTGTGTGTGTTCATCCGATCATTATCTTCCTTATTTCTTCATATTGATGCTTGTGTTACATAAATGGGAACCTAACAATTACAAGCATTATCGGGGGAAATTCACACTAAATATTTAGGGTAATTTGATGTTATCAAGCATATAGAGTTGCCCATCCTAAGGCCACGTCATGTTTGAATGCCCTCCATTGTAGGTGAGTAACCGGGATTGGTAAGTTTTCATCTAGAATCGCATGAATGTAGTGAGCAGTCTGTGGAGTTTGATAGACTCCTTGTAATCGTTTTGAGCCTTAGGGTTCGACAATAACATAGATTAAGAACATGCACAAAGAAATTAAACAAACATCAATGTTATTGACACAAGGTTTCTTTCACAATCACCTCCAATTATATTAATAACGTGTTATCTAAACTATAGCAAGGATCAAAGACTTCTTTGATCTTGGTGGTTAACTAAAATAACTCTAGTCTAGGCGTTTACAGGAACACACGCCCTAGACACACACACACACACATACTAGACGTCTACATTTTGGAAGACTTGCATATTGAAACCTACATCTCATGTCCTCTTTATATACTAGAGGATTAGGTTTACAAATCTCTACGAAGGACTAAATAATAAATCTTCTTTTGCAAGCAAGTCCCTCGATCTTTTTATAGATTTCTTTATTGTCACTTTAAATCCTTGATGTTTCATTCTTTATTGTTTTGTATCATCAAATCAATAAACCCAACACAGTCACTCCTTCCCCCACACGAAGAATCACAATGGGGGACAATACTTGTGTTGTATCTGGACCAGACCTAAGCGGAAGACACTGATAAGGTTTTAAAATGTACCTTTTTGAGGGGTCATTTAAGCCCTTATTTGATCACTTTTGTATCCGTTATTACTTAATATTGTTCCTTTTCACTTTTTAGGTCTCTTGAGGGCAAATTGCTATAATGGCACTTATTTGGACAAAAAAGGCGCGGATATACAAAGAAAATGGCCAAAGTCAAGAATCGAGACACTCAAGCTGCTAAAATACAAGGTGACGGCGTCACTGCTTAACTGCGACGCCGTAGGAGCACTTCTGTGACGGGACAGTAGCCAAATTGCTTATTTTCAAGTGACGGTGTCAGGCTTTAAAAGAGTAGGCCGTCGCAACTCAAACGGCCTAGATTTGATCCAGACGGCGTCAGAGACTGAAGGGGACGGCGTCACAAGCACAAGGTGACGCCGTCGCAAGACTAACGTGGCCAAGACAAAACCCTAATGACGGCGACCCGACGGCGTCACAAATCATAAGGTGATGCCGTCGCGATTGTAATATTATATATAGAATCCGAATTTTTCAGTTTTAGTGTCTAGTCTTTTGGAGTAAAAACCTAAACCGAACCAAGGCTGTCTTGTACAGTATTTTAGGGTTTCAAACCCTATCTTACATCAAGATAAGTGTTTTACTTCATTAATTCAATTATGTCTTCAATTATTTGTGTGTATGCTTGCATGTTCTCCATGTCCAGCTAATTTATTTGTGTGTTTGCTTAGGGAATATGAAACTTAATTATTGAAAATTGATTGGTTGTCTCTTATCTTAATTGTTAATGATCTAGTAATGCGATAGGTTATTCGTTGTGTAATTAATGCTTGATTAATCTTTGTGAACCTTGGACTATGACACTTAGAGTAGTTGTAGGCTAAATCATTCAAAGAGTGCCTTAGAGTTAGAGTTTATAATTCCTAGAGGTTTTTGTAGACGAGACCCTTTGGTAAGTTCAAAGAGTTAGGGATAAATGCATACCCTACGACTTTAGACACACAACGCGATTAAGAATAAGGACGTGACAATTCAACCATCACTAGGAGATAATTAAGGAGTAATAAAACCTAAGTAAGCACATCTTTAAACTATCATACGAGCACACAATAATTATACATAGACTACATACACCTTAGATTAGATAATTAGATAAGTAGAGTAATCGGTAGAAATACCAACCCCCAAATCCAAACCCCGAGATTCGTACCTTTCCATTTTCTAAAAAACATAAAAAGATAAAAAAATAATTTTCCTCAACCCCAACCTTAGCGTAGTAACTTCTCACTAGCATTCCTATTCCCCTTGAGAACGATATGAATACCCGTGGCTTACCCTAATACTACACTACAACGATTAGGTTCACTGCCTAGGGTGTTATAAAACTTGCTCGAAGAAAAGGAAGTTCCTTTGACCCCGAACGACGCGTGTAGCGTTATCAAGTTTTTTGGCGCCGCTGCTGGGGAATAGAATAGCTAGTTAGTAGTCCACCTCGTTTAGGTTTCTTTGCTTGATTCCTATCAAGTAAATTTTTCTCATTTTTTAGCTTTCTCGTAGTCTATCCCCCTTCTTTGTGACTTTTGTTCGTAAAATCCATCACTCACCATGATACGTGTCTTTCGTCGAAGAATCTTCACCCTACCCGTTCCCAATCCCGAAATTGAGAACGCAATCCCACAAAACCCCTCACCCGTCACCATTTTGAAATCACCTAGGGCATAATGAGATAAATTGGCAACAACAAAGTCCTTTCTATGACTCAGATTCTGATGAGGAATTTGATTATGGTGAAGCACTTGATAGCGGGGAGGTCATCAATGAAGTTAGTTTTGAAATGGAGGAAGACCCCTCCCAATGTTTTGACCCTAGGTGTAGAATTGAGAAGGATGGGCCCTTTAACATGCAATTCCCTTGCAAAATAGGATTAGAAGGGTTCGATGCTTACTTAAATTCATTCTTGCCTTTAAACTTAATCTCAAAGGACCTATACAATAAAATCAAGATCAATGAGTTAACTTATCAAGGGAACAATGTTGTTGAAGCAGTCACTCATTTGCACGTGTTTGTTGGAAGCTTTGCTTATTTGGTAGAGTTCATGGTCTTAGAAGACTTAGGAGAATTTATTGATAAGGACCTCACTCAAGTAATTTTTGGAAAACCTTTCAAAAGAATGACTAAGTTGAATGAACGGATGATTGATGGTCTAATCACATTCTCTGATGAAGTTGAAGACTTTATCTACCAAATGCCACGCGCTCATCCTAGGTTTAAACATAAGGATATTGAGGCTTGTAATAGAATGACCCCTATTCCATTGCTTAGTGAAAGGGATAAGCAAAGTGGACTTAGGTACCCATATGAGAAAACTAAGCGGTATTACAAAAAATGCCTTGAATTAGGAGATGATTACAAAAAGAATGAAAGAACGTTGGAATGGCTTAAGTATGAGCACGTGAGCGTGCACGAGACAACGTAGGAGCACGACTACAAGTCTAGCTACAAGACTCATAAATAAAGAAAAGCGCTTCGTGGGAGGCAACCCATGCTTAATTGTTTGCTTGTTTGTGTGTCATATATCTTTTAGTGATTGCTTATTCTCATGTTTAAATTTGTAAAAATGCTTTATTTTGTTTTTAACCTCGTCTTAATTGCATATAAAGGTATTTTACATAAAGGATAAGTGTAGGGAGGATTACACACGTTTTCAAAAGAAACGTAAACATGAGAATAACAATTAATTAAAAGATATATATGCGTGTTTGTTAGAGTCAAATGCATGTATCGAGTCATAATGGATGTTTTGCAGAATTTTTTCCAGATTCTAAAGATGTAAATTTTCCAGAATTTTTTCCAGAAAATCGCAGACAAGTTTTTATCAGGATAACCTGACGGCTTCAGGTTCGCAACCTGATGGCGTCAGGAAGGAGTAAAAACAACAGATTACTTTTTTCTCGTTTTCTGAGCTACTTATAAATTTTTGGAATTTTCCAGGTCTTAATTTTCCAGAAATTCTATAAACATTCATTCCACAAGCATTGTATCCTAGTTCAGTCGAGTCTTATATATATTATTACCGCCGATTTTACGCGAAGGTTTCGTTTGTTTTCTTCAAGTGTGCAGGTTTAATTTATCAAGAAGAAGTTACAAAAGATTGGAAGGAGCTTTTCACGCATACATTTTTCTTGGAAAGGATTTAACCACTACTTCACAGACGGATCCTCCCGAGCTAATCAGGGGAGTATTAGTTTCTTTCATTTTTCATTGCCTTCCATTATCATAACTTTGATACTTTCGGGGAACATTGGGGACAATGTTCAGTTTAAGTGTAGGGAGGGAAAATAAAACGGGAACTTTGAAACTATGCTTATCCTTGATTATTTGCTTTGTCCAATTGTATTTGTGTAATAAACCATGAGAAAATGTCGGTTAGGGTAATTTTGGCACCAAATTTTTAATTTTTCATGACATATAGGAGTGGGCCATTAGTCTTAATAAAGCGTCTCACGGATAGGAAGTTGCATGACTAGCACAAAAACCCTTTACCACTTAAATTCCACCCAAAATGTGAGGATCACCCTTAGATTATTAGGAATTAAAGCATTCATATTTAATGCTTAGTGTGTGAACCGGTAGTATATTAGATTCTAGAACTTGTTTTGTGATGCATCCCGAGATCGCTAGTAAGACTACACTTGTGTAGTTAGGAATAACTAAATGATAAGAGGCATTAGGATGACCCTTGTTTGATACCCGTAATATAATTACTTCTTCCACATCGGTTGAGTAATTCCCCCACACCCTTGTGTTGTACTCACTTTTAGTACATGATACCCCTAGTTAACCCCTCTTAGCCTATCCTTTTCGCGGTTCTCGTGATTTTTTGGTTTTCCTTAATATCAATGAAGAGCATTGTTTACACCCCACCCCCAAATGTACACCCAAATCGCCTTAGCCTACCTTGTATGCACTCACTTTTAGTGCATTATTGTTATCACCCTTAACCATTAGTTCAATTATCTAGTTGCTTGCATGAGTTGCTAAGTTGAGTCATATCCTTTGTACACAGTTTTGGGACGATTGGGACTCATTGGAAAAGTTAAAGTTTATGAAATGACTGGAAGGGAACGTTAAATTCCCTTATTTGCGTAATAACGTACCCCAAGTGTTTTGATCCCTATCATTTTGATGTTACCGTAGAGGATGGTAGAGTAAAAGTGTATGAAAGAAAAAAAAATCGAAAAAAAAGAAAAAGAGAAAAAAAAATAGAGTGTTCAAAAAAAAAAACATACGAGCTACCATCCTACATCTTTCTTTAAATTTTTGTTTGTTTGCTTCAGTTATCTAGAGTTTAGAGTGTCGAGTCTTGGCTTAGCAACGCCATTCTTCGTATGCCTGTAACATAAAGATTTTTGACTTACCACCACTAAATAGCCTATCCCACCAAACCCTTTGTTTCCTTACCGTAAGCCTAACGTTACAACCCTTTAAAGACCTCTTTGATAGTCTTTCCTAGGTGCTTACGCCAAAGCGATGGAGGTTTGATCTATTCTCAAGCCTATGGTAATCTATGTACTAGGACCGGTTAATGAGTGTTTATCTTCCATTTCCAACTTGTTATATTTCATATACACCCGAGAGATGAGAGTATCTAAACACCCCATGTGAGGTGCTAGTATGTAATTTCCGTGCTTGTTATGACTTTTGCGGGGCTTATATGTGTTGTGGACTGTTTTAAACCAATGCTTCATGACCCTTAACTTATAAATTAATTGGCTAAAAGCACATTTGCTTGAGGACAAGCAAATACCAAGTGTAGGGATATTTGATAAGGTTTTAAAATGTACCTTTTTGAGGGGTCGTTTAAGCCCTTATTTGATCACTTTTGTATCCGTTATTACTTAATATCGTTCCTTTTCACTTTTTAGGTCTCTTGAAGGCAAATTGCTGTAATGGCACTTATTTGGACAAAAAGGCGCGGATATACGAAGAAAATGGCCAAAGTCAAGAATCGAGACACTCAAGCTGCTGAAATACAAGGTGACGGCGTCACTGCTTAACTGCGACGCCGTCGGAGCACTTCTGTGACGGGACAGTAGCCAAATTGCTTATTTTCAAGTGACGGTGTCAGGCTTTAAAAGAGTAGGCCGTCGCAACTCAGACGGCCTAGATTTGATCCAGACGGCGTCAGAGACTGAAGGGGACGGCGTCACAAGCACAAGGTGACGCCGTCGCAAGACTAACGTGGCCAAGACGAAACCATAATGACGGCGACCCGACGGCGTCACAAATCATAAGGTGACGCCGTCGCGATTGTAATATTATATATAGAATCCGAATTTTTCAGTTTTAGTGTGTAGTCTTTTGGAGTAAAAACCTGAACCGAACCAAGGCTGTCTTGTAAAGCATTTTAGGGTTTCAAACCTTATCTTACATCAAGATAAGTGTTTTACTTCATTAATTCAATTATGTCTTCAATTATTTGTGTGTATGCTTGCATGTTCTCCATGTCCGGCTAATTTATTAGTGTGTTTGCTTAGGGAATATGAAACTTAATTATTGAATATTGATTGGTTGTCTCTTATCTTAATTGTTAATGATCTAGTAATGCGATAGGTCATTCGTTGTGTAATTAATGCTTGATTAATCTTTGTGAACCTTGGACTATGACACTTAGAGCAGTTGTAGGCTAAATCATTCAAAGAGTGCCTTAGAGTTAGAGTTTATAATTCCTAGAGGTTTTTGTAGACGAGACCCTTTGGTAAGTTCAAAGAGTTAGGGATAAATGCATACCCTACGACTTTAGACACACAACGCGATTAAGAATAAGGACGTGACAATTCAACCATCAATAGGAGATAATTAAGGAGTAATAAAACCTAAGTAAACACATCTTTAAACTATCATACGAGCACACAATAATTAGACATAGACTACATACACCTTAGATTAGATAATTAGATAAGTAGAGTAATCGGTAGAAATACCAACCCCCAAATCCAAACTTCGAGATTCGTACCTTTCCATTTTCTAAAAAACATAAAAAGATAAAAAAATAATCTTCCTCAACCCCAACCTTAGCGTAGTAACTTCTCACTAGCATTCCTATTCCCCTAGAGAATGATATCAATACCCATGGCTTACCCTAATACTACACTACAACGATTAGGTTCACTGCCTAGGGTGTTATAAAACTTGCTCGAAGAAAAGGAAGTTCCTTTGACCCCGAACGACGCGTGTAGCGTTATCAGACACGTAACACATGCTGAATAGGATATACATACAACTAGCTAGTTAAACATTGTAGCAATAGCCGCTCCCGTGTCTGGCATAACCATCCAGTATTCTTGGGTTGCAAATCCATCACTAAACCAACCTAGCGAGGGCGAAATATGTTCAAACCAACTCCCCCACATTTTCCTGTAAAGTTTCAGGTTATTGTTTACCTCTCCCACGACATGAGCTCGAAGGTTGCGCCATATATCTTCAGAATAACCAAGACCTATGCCAATGGCCCGGATAGCCACAATTTCCATCACCTTCCATGTTAAGAATCCTTATGATGTACGGTCGAAATAGCTCTAGAATTCGAGCCATAAAATATTCACTCTCGTTATCTGCAATTTTCAACTCATTTCTTAAACTGTTTCTAGCAGGCTCTCCCACGTATGAACTATGTCTCGCAGGTTCTTCGTTCATGTCTAGGACTTTTTTAGATTTTGAATAACTTCTGTGGTGATCTGTGGTTGGTTCTTTGTTCAAATCTGGGATTTTTGTAGCCTTGGAATTTTTGTCCTTTTTGCTCAGACGTCCACGAGTACTTGCGTGAATAGCAGGTTCACGAGTTGATACATATTTGGGAGCGTATATACCTCTCATCATGTTTAACATATTTTTCTTGACAAACGACGAAGCTTTGCCAAAAACATTTTGGAATTTTTCTACGTCAGCTTGACAAGAAAGATCATTTTCAGGCTCTTCAGGCGTATGAGTAGGTCGAGCTCTAGGCCAGGGAACAGTTAGGGTTCTTCAAAAATTATCAACACGATCAAGTGGAATTGGCCTTCCTGCATTCGAAAAAAGTGACTAGTATAAATTATCGGTATTGACGGGGAGAGTAACTTGATTGGCATAAATTTAATATACTTACCATGAATTTGATAGTAAACTAGTTCGTGATAGCATGGTAACCCACAAACTGACCGCAACTGATGACCACATTCATGTGGGTCCATATCCAGTTTGAGTTCTGCGACAATGATTTGTAAAGCATGTTTTGAAACTTTATACCGCAATTCATCAAATAGTGTGTCCCTACACACATGCAGTTCTCCTCTTCTGTATACTCCTCTTCCGTATCCCATGACAATCTAACGGACGCATACTCCTCTTCCGTATTGAATCTATGTTTGCAATTCTTGAGCACATTTTGATTAATATGCCATCGACAGAATAATTTGTTAGCGTTTGGTAATTCTGATATGCATGCCCCAAGCAACGCTAAATCTCTGTCGGTGACGATAACGAGCATGTAATATTGTTCGTCTATCACCCTCTTAACACATTGCAACACCCATATGAAATTTGGCCCTTTTTCACAGTTCAAAAAGTAAAACGCCATTGAAAATGTTTTGTTTGTTGAAGTACTACAATAATTTCAAATAACGGCAGTTTAAACAACGTGGTGGTGTATGTGGAGTCAATCATCATGATTTTTGGGAATGTTGTCCATAGGGCATATGACGTTGGGTGAACAAAAAATATTTCCTCAAGCTCATTAGTGCGGTCATTTACCCTGTCATAATATGTATAACATGAATGCCTCAAATGTGCTAAAAGGACTTGTATTGGAGTTCTATCACCACGAATGGCGCCGCGGATCTTATTTTGTGCGTTATATATAGTTTTAATGCTAGACACGTTATCTGGATCGTTCTCCTTTAGTGACGAAAGTATAATGCGTGGTGCTACTTTATTCTTTGTCAATTGCTCCACCAAACCGAACTCATGATCATTTAATCGCATTGCTTGTATCCATCTATAACCTACTCCTTTCACATTAGGTTTTTCCTCAAGAAAGTTAACATGGAGGTTCACCTCTACCCTTTTTTTCACTAAATTGTATACCTGGATAGGCCTAACTATTTAGTCAGTATCCTACTAAGAAACCCTCATCAGATTTGCCATCAAACATGCCAAGCACACTGAGAGTATCTAAGATGGTAACATGGCACCCAAAAGGTCTTATATAGCTAATAATAGGTTTATAGCCAAATAAAAGCTCATAAGGAGTTTTGTACTGAGGTTTGGTCACCCTTACCCTATTGAATATATAGCAAGAACAACTAACTGCTTCAGCCCAAAAAAGAGTGAGTCTGCTAGCATAGTCCTAGTTGCCTCAATTAGGGTCATGTTCATCCTTTCTACAACTCCATTCTGTTGTGGAGTCCTAGCATTACTATACTCCTGCTTTATTCCCTTGTCCTCACAAAATTCAAGCATATTTCTATTCTTAAATTCAGTGCCATTATCTTATCTAATAATTTTAACCCTATGGTTAAGCTGATTTTCTATCTGCCTAATAAAAGTCTGAAGGATGCCTGTAGTTTCATCCTTGGTAGATAAAAAGAAAACCTAACAAAACCTGGTACAATCATTAGTAATAACAAGGCAATAATTAGCATGATTAATACTTTCACAAAAGTAGGCCCAAAAAGAATCATATGCAAGGTGTGTAAAGGTGTTGTAATAGATCTTTCTAATTTGGCCTTACATGATTCCCTGTGCTGTTTACCCTTATGACATGCTACACATAAATGGTCATTTTTGAAAACTTTGGAAGGTAGACCTCTGACAAGGTTTCCCTTCACAAGTTTGTTTAGATTTTTAAAATTTATATGACCCAACCTTCTGTGCCATAATTTAGATTCATCAATAGTGCCTTTTGCAATCAAACAGGCAAAACCTTTAGCAGGTTCAGGTGTCTTCATATCAAAACTGTACATATTGTGTTGCCTAGGGACCCTTAGGAGTATCTAATTTTCATCAGGCATCTTAAAGTCAGAAGTCAACACAAAACATTCGGTCTCACTGAAAGAACCTTATGCTGCATATCACTTATTTGTGATATGGATAAAAGATTAAATTGGCCTAGTTCTTTTACAAAAGACACACTATCAAACTCCAAATTTCCAACCTTTATTCTACCCTTTTACCAGTAATGTAGCCTTTGCTACCTTCAAAAGTAACAGAACCTCCTTTGAATTCTTCAAAATCATCCAGGTGATACTTGTTACCAGTCATGTGCCCTGAACACCCACTGTCAAATATGCCTCTGTCTTCCATGTTTATGAATAGATGTTCCTGCACATACAAAAGAGATTAGTTTCTCTTTAGGACCCAGGCCTGTACAGGCTTGGGTCTACCTTGTGGACATGTAGCATTCACAGTACTAATAGAAAAGGGTCCACTATTACTATTAGATTTTGGTCTATGACTCCAATTATAACCTGCTGAGGCCTTAACAGCAGTTCTCCCATTTCCTACAGCATAAGAATTTGACATTTTTGTTGTATTTTTAACAATGGGTCTTCTCACAGGTGAATGTGATTTAGCAAAATTTCTTATGTGAATGAGTATAGTCACCTATGATGAGGTACTGGTAGATACTGGTTGTTTATTTCTAACAGAATTAAATTTTTGAACCACCAATATTAACTTTAGGCATACCAGAACTAATATTTTGTCTAACAAGTTTAATGTTCATACTAGTACTCATTTTTGGTCTAACAGAATTAATGTTTGAACTACCAGTATTAATCAAAACTGGTCTAGGGACAAACCAATTTGCTTGATTAACTCTGTTTATATTGTTCCATATTGGTCTAACCATCCCATTACCAGTATTAACAGCCCTTTGCTTCCTAAGTTCAGCCTCTCTAGCCATTCTCTTCTCATGAAAATCATAATCTCGGATTAAATGACTAGCACTACCACAAAAAAAACACGTTTTCTTGGTGAAAGAGTAACCTTCCCCTAGTTCTCTTTTCATCATCCCATTCCAACCCTTTCTGTCTACTCTGGGTACCTCTGGAGTTTTAACTTGTTTCCTAGGAGTTTTTACGTGTAGGACACAACTAGGTTCAACTGGTTTTAGTTTTGGTGCAGACACAACAGGTTCCCTAACTATAATTGGTTTAGACTCAGGTATCTTTACAGGTTCTGATTTAAGCTCAAAAGAATGCTCAGAGACATTTCCAATGGATCCTTCACTGTCATTGGATTGACAGGTAGAATATTCACTAGATTTGTCTTATGAAATTCTACCTATTCCTCAAGAAAATAGTGAGTCATCTTCTTCCTTTTGTAGTTTAGGGGTATAGTCTCCATTTAAGGGATGTGGTACTCTTTTATAGTTTTTCAGTTTTTGAAAATCTATTATATACTGGTTTACCAACAAAATCTTCCTCTGCACTAACAAATACAGTACGTTTCATTTCTTCCTCATACCCTAAGACCTCACTATCTGATTTTATTTCATATACTAAGCCAATTTTACAGTTTGAGATCATACCAGAATCAACTAATTTCCAAAGTCTTTTAGCATTATTCTGCCATGAGTCTACTTTTATTTGCAATTGTTCCTTATCTTTTACAAGTTTCATTCCAATTCTCCTTTACTTCCTATGTTTTTCATCTTTTTATATATTTCATTAGTTTGAAATGTAAGTTTTTCATTTAAAGATGATTGTTGTTTTTGTAAAGTGACTATTTGAGCTTCTAATGTCTTAACAACATTACTATAGGCAAGTATGTTAACTTCCTGATCACATATCTGACTCTTTTGCTCATCACAAAGTGTTTTAAGTTAAGTATATGAGTCAATGTAAGTCTTAGAACACAAAGATACCTCAGTATTTGTGCTGATTGGCATAAGTGCATGGTTTGTCTCTGTATCCTCTTTAGTGTGGTCTCCCCAGTTGACCACACCATCATGCATAGTTAGCAACCCCATCTGACTCTTTTCCTGCTTGTCATCATTCTGTCCTGGATAGAATGAGTCCCTCTTATTTTCATCAGTGGCCACCTTTGTTGTGCATTCCCTAGAAAAATGACCAGTGTTGTGGCACCTAAAGCGTTTAAGCTTCTTCTTGTCAAAGCCAACAGGTTCCTTCCCATCAAACCAGACTTGTCTTCCAGTCTTCTTGTAGAACTTCTTCATTCTTAAAGAAATCATTGCCATCTGCCAGTTTATGTCCATCTCTTCAACGTCCACATCATCAATCTGATCTAGGTCCTCATTGAGGAGGTCTTTATCTTCAGATTGCCTTGCAAAGAGAGAATATATGACTTCATCATCAAAGCCAGCAGGTACCTCTCTATCTTTCACACCAGATGAAGAAGTAGTGTAGCTACCAGAACTATAGCTACCAGGCTTAACCTTGTTAGTGTTGATCTTGCTTTGGGAGATAAAATCAACATTGTGGGCACTTGAGGATGTTTTTGAACTTCCCTTGATTTCCTGTTCAAAAACCCTAAGGTTATTGTACAAGTCATCAATTGACAGAGTGTCAATATCTTCTTTGGTTCTCATAGTCATTTCCAGATGTGACCATTCAGAAGACAAAGACCTGAGAAACTTGTGGTTAGCATCCTTAGTAGATACTTTAGCACCATCAGCTTCCAGCTATGACAAAAGTTGTTGGAATGTATCGTACCCTTTCAACAACCCTTCAGAACTGGTCACAGTAAATGCTTCAACTGTTGTTTTAAAATAGCCTTCTGCATCTTCTTGGAGTTTGCATCCCCTCCAAATCTTGTTCTGATAGCCTCCCAGATTTCCTTAGCATCGTCTATTCCATGAAACCTTCTTAGATGCTCTTTAGTTATAGCCATCAGTAAGATGGTTCTAGCCTTTCTTTCCTTTTCCACGTCATGAATCTATGTAGCAGAGACTAGTGGAAGCACTCTGACAACACCATCTTTTCTTGTGGAAATCCTCTTCCTCGAATTTCCATTCTGAATAACCTTCCAGACTTCATTATCAATATACTCTAGGTAATGTTCCATCTCCATTGCCCATATGTCATACTCCTCCTTCTTCAGAAGTGGGAGTTTGATGTTTGAGATTGTGGTTATAGCAGGAATGATTTGTTGTTGTTGTTTAGGTCTACCAGTATCTGACACTTCCTCATCATGGTTTGAGACTTCTTTATCACTGAGATGTTGAGAGAAATTATCAGCAGGTACACACATGTTTCAGTATTTGTGAGTGAATTGAGTGTTTGTGGTTTTTGTGTTTATTCTAATTCAGAGTCCCTCTATAGGCTCTGATACCACTTGTTGGTTCAAAGTAATGGATCTAAGTAGCCTTTATAAGGCAATAATCAACTTGAATAAATCCAAATCAATTATATAAAGAACTCTTAACAATGAGTAATTAGTGTTAATGCGGAATCTTAACACAAGCAAGAAGAACAAAATTACTATTAAACTTTACTAAACTTCTATCATCAATCGTTCTAATAAACTTGTACAAGACATAATGCCTTAGGGTTCCTTTTATAAACTAAGGAAACCCTAGCATCTCTACAAAACGTGTGAAAGAATATACATATCTTTTCCTAAGATATCTCTAACGCGTACATATCCTTTCCTACTATATCTCTAACAAAACTATTCTATTTCATAAACAGAACTAACTACTAAATAGCTAAACAGTACTAACTTCGTTCTACCAGACTTAACATTAGTACTGGCAGACTTAACTACGTAACCTAGCCTACCAGACTTAACTATTATCACTAGCAGTATTAAGTCTGTTACATACATAATTCCCAACAGTCGACGACATTGCACCAAAATTTCTGAGGAATAGATTGCTCATTAATCATGGTGCGACTCATTTTTTGTAGGGTTTGATTTTTCCTTTCAACTACCTCATTTGATTGTTGAGTGCGAGGAGCCGAGAAATTCTGAGTAATACTATTAGCATCACAAAAAGATCTGAATTGCACTTCATTATCAAATTCCCGACCATGATCCGTTCGGATCGACACAATAGGCCTTCCTAGTTGTCTTTCGATTTTTCTACTTAAGATTTTGAAATAATCAAACATTTCAGTTTTATTCTTTAAAAATTTAGTCCAAGTGTACCTAGAGTAATCGTCCACTATAACCAGGGAATAGAAGTTACCTCCGTAACTTTAGATAGCGGACGGACCAAATAAATCGATATATAGTAATTCTAGACATTTTGATGTAGAAACCATATTTTTAGCTTTATGACTAGCATGGACTTGTTTTCCGATATTACAAGCATCACATAAATGATGTTCGTATTTTAGTTTAGGTAGGTTTCTTACAAGTTCTTTGGATGATAGCGATTGAAGAAGTCGCATATTGGTGTGACCCAATCTTCGATGCCATAAGGTCGAAGTATCATCCATAGAGGTGAGACAAAGTTTGTCTTTTGGTTCGTTTCTGATTTTAATAATGTAGACTCCATGTTTTATAATCCCTCTTCCTATAGTAATACCATTTTCAAGATTTTACTACTGGTTTCGCTAAAGAGAACGTTGCACTTTTTATCACATATTTGACCTATACTTAGTAGATTAAAGTTTAGGTTTTCTACTTGACATACGTCATTAATGGTTAAGGATTTGTGAGAGATTGTACCTTTTTCGATGATTCTGATTTTACTATTGTCGAACACCACATTTCCTTCGTTAAAGGATTCTTATGCCTCGTGCACCCGCTATCCTTGATTCATTCGTCCGGATCCAAATCAACCTTTAGGCACACCTAGGACAACAAAAAACTCAAAAGTTTGGTCCCCATTTGTTTATGGGTCCATTGGTGTTATACAATTAATTCATATGAGGCATATACGAAAATGGTGTAAAAGCATTCCAAGGTACATAGTTTTGAAATGGGAAACCATTTTGTGAGTTAGGATTCCATCCTATTTGATGGGGTTACTTCTAGGAAAAACATTATTTGGCCTTCTTATCATTTTGTTAGGTTTAGATAGCAATGGGGATTTACTTTTCATTAAACCTTGACCTTGTTTTAAGGAGGGTGGTTGTTTGACATTTCTAACAGTAACATGGGATGGTTTCTTTTTGTTAACAACAAAAAATTCTGTTCTAGAAGAGATGGTTGCGTTATTTTTTGTTTTTACTGCTGCAGATGCCCAGATCCTTTCTTTTTCACTAGCCGGATCCCTTTTCAAGGGATCCGGCACATCAGTGGCTGTTTTTTCATTTGCCTTAACGAAATATGTTTCCTTAATTTCGCTAGTTGACGCAATATATTCTTGAATACCTAGACCTTTTTTATTATTACCCGTATTAACACTATCAAGTATTGTATCAAGGTAATTAGTGCTTAGTCTAGCAATTTTTGAATCAAGGTGATCAACCAAATTTTGAAGTTATACACAAAGCTTGCATTCACCACTTACTTCCTTTTCCTTTTCTAGTCTCTTTAATTTTTCTTTTAGTTCAAAAACTTCTTTTTCTAAAAGTCCATTTTTATTTTTCAAAAGTTTGTTTTTATCTATTACCTTGAGACTAATTTTGTAAAGCTTGTTATATTCTAGATGTAATGACGCATCATCTAGAGATGAACTACTATAATATAGAGAGTGAACATACCTGTTGGAGTCCTGGCCATAAGACAAATTTCTTCCTTCTCTTCTTCACTCATTCCCCATTATCCGATTCTGGCGCGCTTTTGTTAAATTGCGTTTGGGACATTCACTAATGATTTGGATCCGGCATTTAAAACACTTCGCTATCCTTCACTTTCTTGTCGTCTTTGTTTTTCCGCAAACCTTTCTTGTCATCATAGGGTTTCTTGACATATCTTCCTTTCCTCCGAAAGAATTTCTTGAAGTCTCGTACCGCCATTGCATACTCCTCGTCTTCACTTTCCGAGGATGGGGTTTCTTCATCACTAGAGACTTTCTTGGCTTTTAAAGCAAGAGATTTATGTTTCTCTTTCATTTCCTTCGAGACCTCGGAGTCTTTAGCTAGTACGAGCTCATAGAATTTTAGGTTGCCTATGAGTTCATCGAGTGTTAGGATCAACAAGTCTTTGGATTCTTCAATGGTCATTACCTTCGGTCTCCACTTTGATGGAAGCGCCGTTAGAAATCCTCTGACATGATTACGACTAGAAAAAGACTTATCAAGTGCTTGTAGTGAAGTAATAATAGTATTAGAACTAATAAATGCATTATCAATACTATCATCATCCAATATTGAAAATTATTTGTATTGTTGAACAAATAAATCAATTTTGTTATTTTTTACTTGTTGGTTTCCTTGGTGTGTTACAACCAAAGAGTTACAAATTTTTTTAGCGGTTTTATGCATAGAGATTCTTTCAAATTCCTTTTTGGTTAAGGCATTGTATAAAACCATTTTTTCCTCACTATTTTGGAAATCGTTTTTTTATCGTTAGTGAGACGATCATGAGAAATATTTTCTTCTTTACCGGTTTTATCATCTTTTACGGTTGCTTGAAAATCACCTTCAACAATAATATACCAAAGATCAATATCTTTAGATTTCACATAAGTTTCAAATCTATTTTTCCAATAAATAAAACTATTAGTTTCAAGTAGTGGAGGTCGTTGCATGAATTTCCCTTCTCTATAGTTTTTGAATTTCATTTTGATCAAAAAGTTTTTAAAATACAATTTACTTTAAAACTTTTTGTAAACATTGCTTTCTGATACCAATTGTGGAAAACTAGAAGGGGGTTGAATTGTTTTACCGATTTTAATTTAAGTTTCAAATATTTAGATTCAATCTTATGTGAATTCTTATGGATGAATAAATAGTACCAAGCAATAAATCAAGTAAGTAAAGAATGCAAGTAAAGTAAAGGATAGAAAGTAGCGACACAAGTGATTTATAGTGGTTCTGCTACAAGGACACCTTACTTGCCCTATTCCACTCCACGAGTACCCCCCTGAGTTCAAGCACTATGTCAACAAGCTCTTTCAAATTGGCGGAGAAGCCTCACAACGTTTACACACTTTTTAAGGTACAAATCTAAATACCGAGTTCTTCCACAAGGTAGAACTAAACCTACACAACTATTACACAACAACTATGTGAAATATGAAATACAAGATATGCTGCTGAAATCTTGTGGATGGACAAATCAATCAAGGACCTTTTGCGGATGATTTGTGGATGATCGTTGTAGAGTAGAGAGATCCTGCCTTACTGTGAAGGACCTAAAAGAGAATCACAACAAAAGAGAGAAGCACTACTAGAATGATCAAGTGATCATAGGTTAGGATAGTGAGATAATATATAAGAGAGTTTTAAGAAGAAGGGTGAGAAACAATGAAGAAATGGCTCACTATTTATAGGCAAAAATGCCTTCTGTTCCATTCGGCATCCCTCACCCAAAGGATCCTCCACCAGCAAACATCCACACGAGTGCAATTCGAGGATCAAGCTATATGGGTTAGCTTAGTCCGAATTTTGGGTTGCAAACCGGGTTATGGGTTATGGGTTATGACCATGGTTCATGGACTTTGGGTCATGGGTACCCAACAAGATACATTGTGTCTAGATAATGGGTCATGGGTCATGGGTCTTGGGTCAGGGGTTATGAATAATACCCAACATGATTTCATGCATGATGTCATGCAATGAGTTATGGGTTATGGATTTAGCTCCATGGGTATGGGTCATAGGTCACGAATATTACCCAACCTGTTATGAATTTTATTACAACATATTACTATTACAACATTTATGTAAATGACCAAATATATATACTTTGCAAAACAACATATATTTTTAGAATTTTACTTATGAAAATTGTATATTTGTTATCAACAAAACTTAACGAGATCGCTAAATATAAACAAACGTTTTTATGGTTTAATTTTGTATTAACAAGGGATACCTTAGAAATTATTTGCTAGCTTGATATTTGTCTTGTCCTTAGTAATAGCGTAATAAACTAAAAAAAAATACTTGTTAGGGTAATTTTAGCACCAAATTTTAAATTTTTTATGACATTTATGAGTAAAACTTTAGTCTTAATAAAGCGTCTAATGGATAGGAATTATATGACTAGCACGAAAACCCTCACCACTCAAATTCCACCCCCAAAATGTGAGGTTCTCCTTTAGATATATATGATAAAAGCATTCATCTTTAATGCTTATTAAGTGTACCGGTAGCATATAGATTCTAGAACTTGTTTTGTTAGGATTTAGTAAATCCATATAAAAGAGTCGGTCACCCCAACTATAGTCTAGCATATGTTAGCTCGTGAAAAAATTTATTTGATTAGTTATAGATTAGCGTAAGTAACACCGTGGAAAAAAAACAGGGCCTTTACCCACTATATGCCTGATCCATAGCCCAAAGGAGGGCGTATGAAAGTTGTATAAATAGCCCTCTCCTCACAAGGGAGAGGGTTGGATGTTCATTTAGAATCTAACCTTCCATATTTTCTTTCTCTCTCTAGCATCCCATTCTCTTTTGTTTCTCTCTCTAGAACTAACGTCCCATACACTAATCTCATTTTGTGTTATGATATCAATAATCTTACAATTGGTATCAGAGCCCATGGTTTGATTAGCTAGGTTGTATGTGCGTTTTCTTGGTTATTTTAGATTAAAAAGTTGGTTTTGGAAGGTTTTTGGTCTTATCTTTGGCTTTCTTTGATTCTCACGATTGTGGTATTAAAGTAAGTGTTCTTAGGGTAGTTATAACCTTCCAAGATCAAGTTGTGCAAAAGAAACCAAGCAAAAATGTTCAAAAGGGTGATTTTTAGGTGGTTTTAGGTGAAAAAGTATCTTGTTTCATGGTTGCGGTTTGACTCTCGGACAAAGTTCTTTGTTGCGATTTGACTATTTCTAGAGAGAGAATTTCACCAATTATAGCAACTGCATGATCATGTGAAGGAGAGTAGCATTGAACCTTTTCGGAAATTTCATTCTCACCTCACGATACTTCTAGAATGAAATAGATTCACGAGGGGATTCGTACGAGCATTTAATGCACTTTTCCGTCAAGATGTACAGACTTTCATGGACACATTGTTCTTGAACTTAGGGCAACTTGAACAACTTGACAAAGAAAATTTTCAAGAAGACTGATCCAAGTGCACCGGTGATGAGCAAGACAATTTCGGTCATTCTTCAAAGTGAATACTTTGGGATTACGATGATCATATGACTGAAAGGTGCTTTGCAAGTCACACTGGAATGGAAGCTGATGTGTTTAGAGAAACATTAATC
This sequence comes from Chrysanthemum makinoi, assembly GCA_910596185.1. Taxonomy (NCBI): domain Eukaryota; kingdom Viridiplantae; phylum Streptophyta; class Magnoliopsida; order Asterales; family Asteraceae; genus Chrysanthemum; species Chrysanthemum makinoi. Next base: position 114,615,700 of record OU343217.1, on the reverse strand, counting down.
CAACACATGGATAATGTTAAGACGTACATTGAGGTAATAGCACAGTATGATGACAAAGTGAGTTAATGTCGGGTGCAACCAAGAGATAGTAGTGTTGAGTCAGTTAATCGGATGATGGATCAGTTGTCATTGAATGCAGAGGGTCAGAGACAGATAAGCTTGACACAACCAGCAGTTCGGTGACTCCTGTCACACAAGATGAATCGCTTATCGGTGGTAAATGAGTGTGGGGTGTTGAAGTACTCTTAGCTATTCAACATTATGCATCTGCTAATATACTTGTACAAACTGATCAAGATGTTGAACCGGATTTTAACATTTGTTACTTGGTTGAAAGTGAGACTATTTATTTCAAACAAATGACATGGTTGATAAAGAAGCGTTTAACGAACTTTCAAACAAATTCTCAAAACTTGAAAAACATTGCATTTCACTTTAAATTGCAAACAAATAAAGGAAGAAAGTTTTCAAACTAAGAAACCATGTAAAAATCCGGAATTGCATGAATTTCATGAATTTTTTGAAATTAACGAGTTAAAAGCTCAGCTTCAAGCAAAAAACTCGACAATCAACAACCTGAAGAAACATATCTCTGATATGAATGAGAAAAATAATTTAGTCGGAACTAACCAAGACAGTAATGAAATTAAGACAAGAAATATTGAACTGTCAATTTATGTGGCTAAATTACTCAAGAAAAATGAAACTTTTTAAAGGCATTAAAAAGATCTAGGTGACTCAACCAAAGAAATTAGGTCTAAAACTTTAGAGCAAACAACATCTTTGATGGTCAAAGTTGATGAGCTCAAAGCTTAACTTCAGGATAAGGGTTTCACAATTGTAGCATTAAAGAACGAGCTTAGAAAAACTACAAGGAAAAGTGTGAACACTAAGTTTGCAAAACCATCAATCTTGGGAAAACCAGTTTTACATCCCAATAGAGACCGATCAGTTGCTAGACAACCGACTGCATTTATTTCTAAACGACCAAAATCTTCAAAAACTCGGTTTGCCTCCCAAGTTGATAAGAAAGAAGTTTTGTCAAAACTAGTCACTTCACAATCTAATCCCAAGAATCTAAAAGAAAATGCTCATGCTATGGTTCAACCTTCTAAGACTAGGAATAAGAAAAAGTCTTCAAGTGCGTAGAAGAAGCCTCATAAAACTAATTCCTCTCCTAGGAAAACACTTACTAATAAAGCCTCAGAAACTAGGAATAAGGATAAATCTTCCACTATGCCTAAGAAGTCAAACACTCCTAGATCTTGCCTTAAGTGGATACCAACTGGTATAATTTTTAAGAATATTGTTCTTATATGGATTCCTACCAGCAAATTGACCACCGATGGCAACTCCAAGGTTGATTGTGAAATTCCCAACAGTTTGGATACTGTTGTTGCTAACCTACATAAATGAAAACATACCTGTGACGTTAGTGCAGGTGTTACTCACTCAATTTCAGGTACATTGATCAATTCCATCAAGAAAAGACTCATGGTTTGGGTGCCTAAAGAACAGATGTCTCCTGGTTCAGGAGCTTCAGAATGTCAGAGTTGATGTATATGTACTATGACTCCTGAACAATTCAGCTCAAGACTCGTTCTTTAACAAAACACATATGAGAGCATATCCACTACTGTTATACTCTACACAGTTTTCCACGTTGTACATATCTTAATCATTCAAAAATCCATAAAAATTTGAAAAATTGAAAAATACCAAAAATAGTTTTCCAATGCATGTCTTCTGATCAATAACATCTATGGTCTTAGAAATGTCATTGAATAATGACACGGGTCTTTAGATGAAGTTCGAACAGAAGTTCATATGTGTTTTTCAAAACATGCCTACACAAATATTTTTCAGTATATGATTTATCAGAAAAGTATTTGTTTTTCACATGGTTGTAAAAGAGTATCGTTAAATCAATTGGACTCAAGTGTGCATAAATTTTTCATACTCAATCAATGACTGAAATTGTTTTACTTGAATTCAAGTCATAAATTGAGGGGGAGAGTAAGTTTCAAAATTTATGCAATCTCACAATGCGGATTCAACTCATTGTATACTTTCCCTGATTTAACATTTTTCTGGGCCTCATGTGTTGATTATGTGTTAATTTAGGGTCTTGCTTGCTACCTGCTATCTGCTAATTGTTTTCTAGATTTTCTCACATTCTTGAGGTCCATTCATGCTTATGCTTTATTTTGATTAAACATGTTTCTTACAAACCTAATGATATGTGAGGGGCTTAATCTGTCAACATATGAAACTTGTAATTCAAACGGGATTTCGGTTTGTCAATTAGAAGGGTCAAAACTGCCAAAACATGAATCTGTTAAAGAAAACGGATGCGGTTTGATAAGTAGGAGGGCCAATTATGTCATTTCTTGAAAATTGAATATATGGGTATAAATATGGTTGCAATTTGACCGGTCATTCTTTTCCACATTTAGTCAAACCCTGTATCCTCTTTTACTCTTGTTCCATCTTGCGATTTGAGCTATCTTTGACAGTTTGTGTTCAATATCTTTGGTATGTTTTGTCCTTCATGCTCCATATCAACTTATGAATAGTATGTTATAGCATCATGATCCTAAAACTTGCTCATTATTGTTTTGATCAAGTTTTCTTACCGATCCACCATCTATTCATAGGTTTGTGTTTCATTATGTAGTGTTGGGTTTAATGTCATTTGATGTTGTATTTGTTTGATTAAGTGTTGAATCCGTCTCCCTTGCTCTGTGCGTCTTGATCTATTGATTTGAAATTTCGTTGTTACTGTCGTGACATGATTGTGGATTAATGTTATGGTTGTTATTGTTATGAATCAATTAGGGGTCAATGATTAATGTTGTAATTGCATTAAGCTTCCCATCGTATAATAGAATTGATATGCTTTAGGATTGCGAATAGGAACAGCTATGGATATGTTCTTCCTTGCAATTTGGCACGTATATTCTTAGTTGCGGTTTACATATTCTTGATTGCGTTTTGAAGTAAGTCTTCTGGGTTGCGGATTGTTAATAATTGTTCTTGGTTGAGTTTTGACATGACGTTCTTGGCTGATTTGATTGCGTTTTGAGGTTTGGTCAATGGTTCCTGCTTGCGATTTGATATTATTCATTCTTAATTGCGATTTGAATAAAATGCTCTTTGTCGCGATTTGATAGGATTTCTTAAGTTGCTTTTTGTCAAAAAATATGATGTTGGATTTTGTTTAGATTGTTGGATTTTGTTTAGATTGTTGCATTTTGACAGGTCTCACTAAGTTACGTTTTGAGTCAAATGGCAATCACTGCGATTTGAAGTTTAAGAATATTTTTACTATAAATCGTAGGGACCACTCTGGAAAAATTTAAAATTTTGTTGCGATTGGAGTATGAAACCTGCGTTTTTGACATTTGCGACTTGCTTGTTGCGTGTTGACTTATCTTGCGGTTTGAGAGTTGAGAGTTGATAAGTTGCGTTTTAGCTGACTGCATTTTGACCAACTGCATTTCTTGCGATTTGGGTCTTTGCATTTTGTCATGTTATGCGATTTGACTTTTTGAGATTTGATGTTTGGTGATTGTTTGATTGAGATTTGATCTTATATGTGTTTTGTTATATATTGCGATTTGACCATTGTGTTTTTACTAGTTGCGAATTGCCCACCTGCAATTTGTCACTTGAGATTTGATCATCACAAGTTGTCAAAACTAAGTTTTGTCTAACTTGTAATGTTGATCAAAGTGACTTAATCTTGGGATTATTCCTTGTTTCATTAAGTGTTGCCTGACATTGTCTCTAGAGTTGTCCACCTATGTTATCTATCTCTATGTGTCTTATGTATCCCTTTGTCTTGGG
>OU343217.1:114444620-114611751 GCA_910596185.1 Chrysanthemum makinoi | reverse complement strand
TTTTTGATTAATTTGTTGGAGATGATGATGGTTTTTTATATTTGATATAGTTATGTATATACATGACTTATTGAAGCGAGGCTAATAGTCATGAAGGAGACGTGGAATTGTCTTTGATGAAGTGAATCATGGAAAAAACAGAATAAGCATTTCGGTTTGGTGCAAGATTAGTATATCATACTTCTTGCAATTCTTGGTAGGTTGTTGATTCGTTAGAGCACGTTTACGGCTCTGCTATATACCAATCATGTGTTTAAAATCTCTTATGTATTGACTCATTTTCAATTTCTCATTTTGGTCATTTGGTCGGAGAAGACGTAGAAAAATCATTCCTTTAACGTGTACTAATATTTATCATTACTATATATATTAAAAGACATTCAAAACGACGTCATTTAACTTAGGCCATTTCATCGATTAACCTGGCCCATTTTTTTGTCGCCGATAACCCAACCCAATTTAAGAGATACGGTTTGATTTCTCCCGAAGCTTCTTTATTTGATAAGAAATTGTATCCGGAATATACGGATAATCAAACCGCTCTCGCCTGGCGATTTGTTCTGAAGTTGTGGTTGGTATGTTTATATGGGTATTATACTCACTCATGCGTGATGTATATCGGTGTTATGGAGTATCTGTAACTCGATTATACCAGGTAAACCCATCATTCGTTTTGTGTAAAGATTGAATCTTGATAGTTAACTTGATGGATTATGCTGACAAATAAGTTCAAATTAGGCCATTTGATAGTTTAGGTTACGGTTTTATTTTGCAAGTGATGCTGGGAGATTAGTGGACTCGTAGTTATTTGTGGTTTTATTGAAGATATTCATACATGAGCTTTGAAAAAATAAAGTTATTTGTGTTTTGGAGTTCAATAAGCGTAGTAAATTATATGTGCTTTGATTCAGCTTATAATACAATCAATTTCTATGGTTGTGGTTTGGTCGGAAAAAGATGTAGGTCGCTTGATACATGTATGTCTTAAGATTATTGACACGTTCACTTTCATCCACATATTTGCAGGCCTACCCATTCTGAATAGGTGTTTGCAGCTATATTGAGGTTGTATTTTGGTAGCGCGTTTATGCTAACCAAACCATTTTAATAATAATAGGTCATCAATGTTGGTGGGTTCAAAAAACTTGAGATTGTGGTATCTTGGCGGGCAACATGCTATGTTTCGCGACCATGGCGGCAATAATCTTTTTAGGTCCGTCACGTATCCAAGGCTGTTGATTGTACCCATTGTTTTGTTGTTATGGTTGTCCTGCTGCAGAAGTTGGAAGGACGTTAGAGTGTGACAAACAATCACCTTAGCAACCTCCGTAAGCATCCGGGTAAACTATCAACTCTAATTCACCAATTATTCCGATGTCATTCCATGATATCTGCCCAGTGTTTTTATGTGTGGGGTTTGACATACTTTTGTTGGTTATAATAGGCTCCTATGATTAATTTGTGTGGTTCGATTAAAGCCATCATCTCGTCTCTTGCAAGGCAAACTATAACGTTCTATGCGCCATAGCGATGTATACACTTTTCTCGATTACTAATCAATCTGAGTCAAATGATATTGGTTATTTGAGGACTGAACTTCTGTCATTGTCTGTTAAGTCGAAATTCTAAAACCCATATCTTGGTGTGGCGACCGGTTAATTGTTGCATGACCATGGGTTTTGGGTACCACTTCCATAATCGGCCTTTGAGCCTTATGTCGATGTGTGGGCTTGAGGAGGATTTGGATGAAAGAACTTATGTTTTGTGTGGCGTAGCTTATTTAGCAACCGGGATGTTGGCATGGCAACCTTAAACACGTGTTGTGGTTGCAGCAAAAATGAGGCCAGGTTAATCGATGAAATGGCCTAAGTTAAGTGACGTCGTTTTGAATGTCTATTAAGCTAAGTTAAGTGACGTCGGTTTGAATGTCTTTTAATATATATAGTAATGACAAGAAAGAGAAAAGTAGAATTGAGATTATCCGCATCTTGGCAGGGCAAGTTACTAACTGCGACCATGGCGGCTTAGTCCACTTTCTAATAATTGAGATTCTCCGCATCTTGGCAGGGCAAGTTACTAACTTTGCAGCCATGGCGGCTTAATCCACTTTTTCAATTGAAATGAGGCTATGTTGATTGATTCACGATAAATGTAGATAATTGAGATTGTGCCCATCTTGTGGAGGTGTTACTAACTGCACGTGACCATGGCGGCTTAGTCCACTTTCTCAATTGTTTATAAATCGAGCCTTTGACTATAGTGTGTTGGACATTGAAACCATTATATTTTATTCGGTCTAAAAAATATCTGCAGCCAACAGCTTATTGAGCCGTGAGGTATGATCATCGTGAAAATGTTACGCGAAAAGTAATTCTCGGTAAATGTTATATAGTTCGTAATTGGCTTGACAATGCTTGATCCATTTCTGATTCATGCTTTTAGGATCGCCCGTCTCGATGCCCAATATCTTGGCATCGCAGCGCCGTCTATAACGTGGTTGCGACCATATCGGTTACCGTTTCTTGACTCCCTTTGCTTGAAAATCTTAGCCTCGGTTTTCATTATAGCTACTCTTGTCCCCTCCTTTGTCGGTAAACATCGGTTCATCATCATTTTATGATTCGTTTAGTTAGCTAACAACTGTTATGGGCCATGGCGGATTAATAGTCCACTTTCGATTGTTTATAAATGCGATCCTTTATAATGCTTAGAGATTGTTATTTCTTTCTGCTAAAAATGAAGATTGCTGACGATAAAGGTTGCTTATACTTTCGACGACATACATGTTAGATATACGTGGAATGTGGTAAATTAAATTATCTTGCCATTCAAATGAGGCTATGATGATTAATTAATGACAAATGTACACAATTGAGATTCTCTAAAAATCATGGCAGGGCAAGTTACTAACTGCGACCATGGCGGCTTAGTCCGCTTTCAAATGTTTATAGATCTAAGCCAATGACTATAGCAAGTTGGACATTGAAACCGCTTTATTTTGGGTTAATAGCATGAGATCGGGTGTTATTGTTGATTTTACGGGTTTACGGATCAAGAGAGTCGGTGGATGTGATTTGAGTCTGTACACGTGTTTTAACGCTGGTGGTGCATATCCTCGTTATAAACAAAACGTTGGCCGCCCAAGAACCGCATTAAAGTATAACGGGTTACTATGTCCCGTCGCCATAGTTTTGATATATAATATATAATTGGCGATGATGATCCATTTTCGCATTCATGCTTTTAGGATCGCCGATCTTACTACTGATGCGAGTATCTTGGCATGGCAACCACGCCTATAACGTCAGTTGCGGCCATTTCGGTATCTCTTAGCGATCCTTTGCTTGAAAATCGAGCCTCGGTTTTCATTGTAGCTATTTGTTCCTATGCTCGAGTTAACATCGATGCATCATCATTTTATGATTCGTTTAGTTAGCTAACAATTGTTATGCAAATGTATCATTACTTATCCTTGGCGTAACACATAAAAAGTGTTCGAACCCATGCTAGGCTGGTATGTGTCAAATCCTGAGTAGGTTTTATGTTTCTCTAACTTAGAAACACAAATAACATTTCTACAACTAATTTGTTGGTTTTGTGTTTAGTTGTGTTTATTTTCCCGTGTTTCGAGGTTCAAGATATTCGGTATTGAAGAAGGATAGCGGGAAAAAGTTGGTGAAGACCAGCGTCTGAGTAAATGGAAATCTTCAACCACGTGTAAGTTTTCGCACTCTTTTGCATCGCATTTAAACTATTTATGAGCAAAGCTAATTACATAAATTACGAAAAAAATGTCAAAAAGGTCCGCTTTAACGTGTGCTGACTAATCGCAATACTCGTTATGATGATATGTAACAATTTGTAAAGGGAAACCAATTCTATTTTTTATTGTGCCAACTAGCTATTTAAGGATGTCATTTAGATACAAGATCAGTAGATCACATGTATGGTATTTTAATTTGTGGGAGGTTGTTGAATCATTCTATTTGCATGCAAAGGTTATATCACTTGTGACTGAGAATGGGCTTGAGATACTCTATGGACTATAATACATGTGAAGATAAATATTATGGGCGGCTATGTTTGGCACACAAGATTATGGAGAGATTATGCTTATTTTTTCAAAAAATAAGCTATTTAAAAAATAATCTTTGTTTGGCAGACATAACTTATAAGAGATTATAAAAAAAAACAATCTTCCATAATCTCTGAAAATAAACGGTTACTTCATATAGCTTATAAAAATAATCTCTTTTTATAATCTTTTTAAGCAACAGCAACAGCATCAGTACAATCTATTTTTGCCAAACATACAGGCTATGTTTGGCACACAAGATTATGGAGAGATTATGTTTATTTCAAAAAATAAGCTACTTAAAAAATAATCTTTGTTTGACAGACATAACTTATAAGAGATTATAAAAAAAAAAAATAATCTTTCATAATCTCTGAAAATAAAAGGTTACTTCACGTAGCTTATAAAAATAATCTCTTTTTATAATCTTTTTAAACAACAACACGAACATCAGCCAACATGGCCAAGCGTCAATGTAATCTATTTTTGCCAAACATAAGTGTTGGCTGGAACCTTTGCCCATGGCCTGGTTATAATGTTCGATTGTTTATTGTGGTGTTAACATTGAACACTAGTATTAGCCATGAGGAGACTTTTAAGTGCATAATAACTTGTCAAAATCCTTCTTCAACAATACCAATCTATGTTATCACGAGTTGTTCTCTTATTATTGCATCATTATGTGCAATAAAAGCTAAACACAATGTTCTGAAAAGCAGATTAAGCTATGACTACATTAGAGATCTTCACAAGTCTAACATATTTCTACAAAGCAATAAACCACCTGAACTAATCGATTTTCGCTCCCGCCAGTTCTCAAATAAAAGTTGCTCATTGTTTTGAATCTCTACGTACTTTGTCATGTCGAATGCTGATCTTGGATGACTTTTCTCTTCTTTGGTTTGGCTCGTTAAAGGAGAAATATCACCAATCTCCCATTTAAACCATGGAAGACTTGTATCACCGATCTCAAGAGAAAAGACTTCTCTAATAATCTTGGACCCGTCCACATCTTGTTGATCCTCTAGTTTACTACTCTGTGGCTTTTAGTAATAGCAAAGTAAAGAGATGAGATCAAGAAAACTAGACGTATATGTAATAATAAAGTGTAAAACGCTATACGTTAACGAATCATCATGTACCTCATGGATATCGTCCTTGACCGGAGAAAAATCCAATGGCAAGTCATGGAAACAAATTTCAGAAAAGCTTGAACCTCTTGTGGTGTTAACAAAATTGTGCGCGGGTGATGGATTGACATCCTGTACTTGCTTCATCCGAACTAGGTACACAAATCATTAGTCAAAACTAAAGAAGACGGGTCTAATTTTCATGGTGACATTAATGTATGACTGTCTGTCACTTGTCAGGTCACTAATATTCACGAGAAAAGAATGACAATGTTTAAATGAATATCAACAGATTCAAAGATATAAATGCAAAAAAATTGGTTTGTAAACAACAAATGAGTGTTCCTCTACTTCAGTTATGTCAAAGTAAACCATTTATAATCTTGTTACCAATTTTTTTTTTTTTTAACATCATCTGAATCCATTATAGTTCATTGTATAGTGACTGTGGAATAGAAACTGACCATGTGATTAATAACCACCCAGACGTCACCAAAGCTAGAAGTTTGGAAGCCAGTGAAGAGAAAGGCAAGATGGCAACGGCAGGCGGTGGTGAGGAGTTTGCTTTTGTGCTTGAGATGTTGTGGATTTGATGGTGAAAGGTGGAGGCTGGTTTTGTATATTTTGGTAGTATAATCACATGAAAATGCAAGGTCAGGGAGTTATGAAAGGATTCAAAACTGAATTATAGGCGTTTTACTAAAAATGTGCTCATAAAAACTATTCCCTGAAATTTTGAACCTATTTGAATTCAAAATTATATATTTTTAAATTTAAACTTTGATTTTTATTGTCTTAAAAAATAACCTTATTCAAAACTACCCTGTATGATATAGAGATAAGTTATTATTGGTCAACAGTAAACCAAACACAAAGCAGATTTTATGGATCCAAATCATAACCAAAATGTTCTATCATGTGAACTTGTCGACGTATAGGGGTGACAAGAGAGGCACCAAAAGCGTGCCCAAAAAAAATAGTCGCCGAAGAATATTGTTCCTAAAGTATAAGCTTAGCATAACTGCTTTGAATACGGCTAAAAACCGATAAAAGTTTTGTATGCGGCCTTAAACCCACAGACAAGGGCTGGGTGTTCAGGAATGCTTACTTGACACGACACGCCATTCTTAGCACGTTTGAGATCTATCTGTTTAAATTGCTTATATTAGCAGTTTCAAGACAGCTCGAAAAACTTATTGCCGTACACCGCTTTTAAATACTACATATGAAAAGTAAGGGGAGGAAACTCATTTACCATACCTCAAAGCAATGCTCAATGTCTCAAAATGCATTATAAGATTCATAAAGCAGAAATGGTTCACTTCACAATATAACACCAAAAAAGAAACTTGTTCAACTACATTTTGATTCCTACTCAACAATCAAAACCCTACACAAGGGAGATCCGGTGGAACCAAAACACATTCTTATTCACCCTACCCAGCCCTTTATTTATTTCCGACTCGAAAACAACTTCTTGACCTACAGTTTGATGGAAGAACACACCCAAGCTGGATAACAAAGACATCCCCATCTCTTCACAAAATTTACGCCACGGATGCCATGTGAACGATCAGATCAACCACACGAGAACTGCAAAAACAGCCATCACATACATTCATTAACTTATCAAGAGACTTGAAAAAAATATATTACACACACTCATTTATAACGTGGCTAATGAGAGGATAGAAAGTATACCTGTAACCCCACTCGTTATCATACCACGAAACGAGCTTCACAAAGTTGTTATTCAAAGCAATTCCAGCTTTTGCATCGAATATGCTGGACCTGTAACGTCATATAGCAAACAAGTCTTTAGTTTCCACTAGCAATTTCATTATTCTTTATACTTGATAAGCAGTGGTCCACTTAACAAACAAGTAGCTAAGAGGATATATCCATGACTTCACAAAATAGCACAATCACACATGGACACAAAATGTGACCATATGCCGCCCCCTTTGTCATGCACAAGCTTCTAATAGAATCTTGAAGATAAGATAAAAAGTACCATTTCTTTTATTTAAAATAAAAAAATTACCTGCTGTCACCCACAAAGTCCGTGGAAACCAAGTCCTCATCGGTGTAACCCAAAATCCCCTTTAGCTTTCCTTCGGATTCCTCCCTAAAACGCACAAGAGATCAGATTATGATAACCATCGTACATCAAGAAATAACACAATGAAATGGCGGGACAGGATATGGTGCTTACTTGATAGCAGCTTTGATTTCATCATAGGTGGCGGACTTCTCCAGCCTCACGGTGAGATCAACGACAGACACATCCACAGTGGGGACTCGGAAGGACATTCCGGTCAATTTCCCATTCAATTGAGGAAGCACTTTTCCGACAGCCTGTTCAAAATTGCACAAAAAGATTATAATTAGGTATCCTTTTCTACTCAATAACTGAAAGTAAAACGTGGTTTCACAAGTACCTTAGCGGCACCAGTGCTGCTAGGAATGATGTTGAATGAAGCAGCTCTTCCACCTCTCCAGTCCTTTGCCGATGGTCCATCAACAGTCTTCTGTGTAGCTGAATCATACATCAACAACAATAACCCATCAGCAAAACTGCAATATTTTGAAAATAATACAAAACACCAACACGACAGATCATGATAATTGAAAACTTACCAGTGATCGAGTGCACGGTGGTCATGAGACCCTCAACAATACCGAACCTGTCATTGATGACCTTTGCAAGAGGGGCAAGGCAGTTGGTGGTGCAACTGGCGTTTGAGACGATGTGAAGGTCTGACTTGTATTCTTTCTCGTTCACACCCACGACAAACATGGGAGCATCCTTACTGGGTGCGGAGATGATGACCTTCTTAGCACCACCCTGAACATACGCGTAAAAAAAGATTATAAGAACTTGATTTAACGATCAAAAGAGCTTTTAATGAGTAAAACTATGATCATTCCATCCAAACACAAAACTGATCAATCAACTTGATCACATATTTAAAGGTCATAAGGAGCTATAAAAAGATACCATCTTATTTCAATAATCATAATTAATCAACAAGCACAAAAATGATAAACCCATAATTAATATGCATCTCATACTCTCGTACTAACAGTAGGACACATAAGCTGAAAATATATACCTTCAAATGAGCAGCGGCCTTGTCCTTGTCAGTGAAAACTCCAGTAGATTCCACAACGTACTCAGCTCCGGTGGAAGCCCATGGGATCTCTTCCGGGTTCCTACAACACATTCAAATATAAATTATCCAACAAATACCTTATCAAACTAACCCCATTTAGAAGACAGTCAACAGCATCAAATAGCACATTATCATCAATTTAACACAGTTTGTATTATGATACGAATCATATTAACTTTGTTACTAACCACAGAGATATACGATCACATATTCATATAAATGTTTTAACATAAGTTTTTATAACAACATAACAAAGTAGTGATGGAAATAATATAGAGAGAGGTGTTATACCTTGAACCGAAAACGGCAACAGGCTTCTCACCAAACAATAGTGTTTTGTCATCCTTCACTTTAAGCTCATGGTGCTTCCAGTGACCATGAACACTGTCATACTTAAACATGTATGTCTGCACAACAAATACACATTATTATCATCCAAATTAGTTTCAAACAATTTTCATAAACTACCAATCTCATACTTTATGCCAATTAAAACTTGTGCTTTATCAAACATTATCGACATCAATCACTTACTTTTGTAAGAAAAATACTTTCTTTAATCACTTTTGTGTTGTTTTTGTAACAAATGAATAATAATAGAGGAATGCTATAACCACATAAAATTTCACACAATGAGATGTCTTAATGTGATAAGCCAAAATAAACTCAAAAATATTCTATTTAATATAGTTTTTGGGTGAAATTATATGGTTATAGCAATTCTCATAATGATAATAATAATAATATTAGCGTAACGTCCCCAAAGCCAAAAACCGGAAAACGCTTTAGCTTCAACTAAAAGGCGGGGTGTTTTTTTTTTCGGCTTATATAACCTGCTTATGGCTTATTTGGTTTTGGGCTTATGTTTCTCAGGTCACTTTTTGTGGCTTATTTTGAAACTTTTCGGCTTTTGATAAGCTCAAAACCAAATAAGCCATAAGCCATAAGCCGGCTATATAAGCCGAAACAAACACCCCCTTATAATCAATAAATTAATTAACTAGACATGTATTAAACAAATAGTATATATATTTATATTCAGTTTTGTATATCAAAATTCCCAACATAGATCCACTGATCAATATCACAATTATAATAAAAATAAATAAAAAAAACAATAAAATATAAAAAAAGAGCTACAAACCATGTATTCAACGGAAATGAAAGGATCGTTAACAGCAACAAGTTCAACATCATCTCTTTGCAAAGCTACTCTTGCAACCAACCTTCCGATTCTTCCAAATCCTATATACACAGTTTACTAACTTTCTATTATATCAACAAACAAAACAAATAACTTTTTTTTCTCCTAATAAAAAGCAAACAAACAACGTACCGTTGATTCCGATCTTGATCTTTCCTACTAAACAACAACAACAAAAATAAATAAACATCAGATTAAGATCATAAGATAAACTTTTATAAAAAAAATGAAAAAAAAAAAGTAAAATTGGCGTACCCATGACGCTGTGTCTGTGTGTGTTTTGACTGTTGTGAGAAAAGAAGTGGTGTTGAGGGGTTTGAGAGTGGGTAGCGGGGTTTAATAAGTGGGATGACTGGTTACCGGGATAGGCGGTGGGTTTAAAGGAGGAGGAGCTGTGATCTGGTGTGGTGCGGGTGTATGGTACGAGAACATAGTGTCAACATATAGGGTAAGTGATGAATTCATTTGTTTGACTTGTGGTGGGTCACGAGAAGCAGCCCCAAGATGTTTCTCGAATATCGGATAAAAGGGATATTATCAGCATAATTATACCGCAAATCTTGATTAAGAATATGGTGTTTTCTTGTTTGTGTCGTAAGAGCGGAATGTGTCACCGCCTTCTCGCCGTCGTTCAGCTCTAAGCCAGGCCTTCACCGGTAACGTGTCCTTCGTCGTCCGTCGCCGTGGGTTGCCTCGTCGTTTGCCCGATGAGGTTGAAAGCTTGTACTTTTTTTTTTCCTCTCTTTTTTTTTATATAAAGTGATATTTATGTTTTGAATTTTATAAGGTGAAGTGTTTTTTTGAATAGATTGAAAGGTTCGTGGAGGAAAAAAATGCAAACATAAACGCATAATGATAAAACCTTAAACTAAACTTGAACAATTAACTAAAAACATGAAATACATAATACGCTTAAACATAAAAAAAACTACATAATCTCCCTAATAAAAATAACATAAAACATGAAATACATAAACGATACCGATGAAAATAAAACTACTAAAACTTAAAAACGAATCATCCGGCATCTAACTCGAACTTGGGGAATCAAACTCCCCATTAAAGAGCCGACGCCCATAATGTCGAAGTAGTTGTCTTGGAGATTGAGCTTCCGCGCTTCGCTTCACTCATGAAAGCGCCTTTTTCATTTGTCTCTATTCCATAATCTCCCTACCGCTTCATCTGTTCTAGTTGCCTGGAGGAAGCCTCACTTAACCCGCCGGGGGGTTTTGAAAATCCATGTGGACTGCTCACAAGTGTAGTTGGAACAATTCGGAGGTATGGGATGTTTTCAAAACCCACCGGAAAGACATTTCCGGTGGTGTTGAGTAAACTTCAAGTTCAAGTGGAAAGCTTCTTGCATGGTGAACCCAAAGTTCTAAAAGCTAGGAGGAAACTATGGTGAAATTGAAAAGCTTGTTTCCAGCAGCCTTTTCCGACTGGAATTGCCGGAAAAATCTTTACGAGACATTTTTGTGTGTGAATTGTGTGAGTTGTGTGTGTAATCTGTGACTGGTAGGGTAGTATATATAGGCTCATATAATCTCGCCAAAACTATACCGTTGAATTTAAAATTTGAATTTGAATTTTAAAGTATTCCCGGCCCTATTTGAATTTGAATTAGCCTCGCTTATTTGAATTTGAATTACCCGCCTATTTGAATTGAATTACCTACCAAAAAGTATACGGTTTTGAATTTGAATTGAAATTTGAATTGAATTGAATCAATTTGAATTTGAATTTGAAAACCACCCCTATAAATAACAATTTATAACCATCATTTTTTCACATCCACATCAATTAAAAAAAACACAAATGTCTCAAATTCTCGTGGAACAAGTCGAAAAATGTTGTCTTGCGAAGTTGGATAGAAATTTCAAGCTATAGATATGGAAAATAACCGCTTCAAAAATATTTTTGGAACGACGTTATGCAGATGTTCAATAATCGCACTACCGATGACCATCGCATAAAAAATTCAATCACGGGTAAATGGACGAGGATTAACGTCGATTGCAAAAATTCAACGCAATTTACAAACAACAGTAAATAAGTGGTCAAAATGACCACACTCATCTCAAAATGCTAAACTAAACTTTCAAAGAACAATTTGGTGGAAAGGAGTTCAAGTATGTTCACGTTTATTTTGAAAAATTTCCGTGGGATGTCAAGATCTAATCCATTAGTATCTCGTTGTATTTTTTATTCGTGTCGTTTCCATATCGTTTTTTATTATTATTGTATGTATTGCAATTTTATTTTGAATTGTGAATTTAGTTTATTTGAAAAATTGAATAAAAATAAATAAAGTGGTAGTGGTGGGCCCCAAATGAAGAGGTTGAGGTTTGTTATGAGTGAGGGGGTGTTAGGTTCCCATATTTGTAACACAATCATCAATATGAAGAAATGAGACAAGAGATAGATCGGTCGAACAAGCAAACATAATACACGAATGAATGAGAAAAGTTTATGCGTAGGTATTGAGATAAGATGAACAACCAACCATCTAAGGATGGTTTACATGAGGTATTTATAGGAGGGAACTAGGACAACACACCAAGTTCCCATCCTTTCCTTATGGTTTGGATAGGCCAGGCTTTCTACATGAGCCAAGCCTAGATTACTAACATAAAAGCCTTAATTAATCTAACTATTACATATTAATTACTAACACTTGAATTTCAGTTTATGAGTGATTCCAACAATCTCCCCCTAAGTGTTAGTGATTGATGATTTGATCTTTAAACTGTGTGTTGATGTAATAGTAGCTTTGACGTCTTCCGACATTCTTCTTCTTTAAGAAGTATGTTGATTCGAACAATCTCCCCAAGTAGGGAAATTGTTTCCTTTGAAGTATTCAGCTTTGACGTCATCATTTACTTTGTTCTTTGATCTTTGTTCTTTGTGATGGAAGTGATAGTATGTTGTGGTTGTTCCAGAGGTCCGCTCATTGCTCCAGTTGTTCCACGTCTTTCTCCAACATGCTCACACGCTATTTAACGTTGATTTCAATAACGATGTAGTTCTCTTAGTCTTTAAACGTTGTAGATTCTTTGACTGATTTAAGAATCATTCGACTTTCAGGCTTTTGAGAGAACTTCAATTAGCGTTGTTGTTGGTATGAGCATGTGGAGAGTCTGCACGATCTTTTCCACCGCTAGCATCCATAAGAAGGAAACATAAAACATGGGTTAGAAATAATCCAGCACTTACAAGTTTGAACTTCGAGCAGTTAACAAGATAGTATGAAAACACATCTCTAATTCTCACAAAGGTCGCTCCTCAACCTGAGTCCCACAAGAGATAACGCGATGTCCGAAGTACACTCCTAGCTCGGATGAGTCACGAGGTACACCAAGCATCACCCCACGACGTAGACCGTTTGAGACACACTGCGAATCCACGTTGAGTTACCGAAGTGACCTGGGCCGCCGTGGTCGCCAAGTTGACCGCGTGAGTTTCCATTCAATCACTGAAGATCACATGTGTGAACCTCTCATAAATGTTCTCGACGGATTGCTAAGATCTGTGAAGGACTCGATAATGAATCACTTGCGTTCTTATTGTTGAACGACAAGCGATGAATTGTCAAGTGTTCCTAATAGATCTTTTGATGAATCTCGTGGCTCTAGACTCAATAAGCGCTTTGGTTTTCCCGAAATGAGACTGGGAGAGGGTCTCCTTCATCAATACCAGCAATCTCTAAGAGAAAGCCGATAGTTTACGTAGGGTTCCCTGTGAGAATGAAACAAGCTTCTGTTGAGAGAAACTTGAGTGGCTAAGAAGGTTTAGTGCAGCACACGGGTCCATGACGACTTTTAATCTTCAATACCGATGTCATCAAGTGACAACCAGTAGCATATGAATTGAACCCGGTGTCTGCCCTAAGTTGAATAATATGGAGGGCTATTTCTTTTCACCCTTTTCCTTACTTTTCTTTTTAATTTTTCAACTCCTTCTTTCTCCAATTCTCATTTTCTCCTTTTAATAATCATACCTAAGGACTTCTAATTCTAACTATTGGTGGTGTCCTTGGGTAGATCCTCCCACTGGGGATCATAGGACGGTTATTCCGAACCTTAGTCACCTTATAACTCCATGACTAACCTATGTTGCCATAAAACCAATTTTTCTTGAAAATATCTCAAAGTGGTTATGAGTAAAAGCATTTAATACCACTGTTGAGAGTTTAAGACTTTGCAAATACTCCACACGCAAGCTTAAGTATTTTGACGAAATCGCATCTGTGAGAGAAGAGCGCCGCGACTTTTGAATTGATCAACTCATGATAGACAATCCCCCGCGAGACACGGCTACGTTGCATAGTTAAAGAGTTACATTGTCAGCTTTTAGGTGACAACTAGCTCTAATAACTACCATGAAGGTGTGGACAAACCTAGAAAGGTTGTCAAACCCGTCAAAGTTCATGTCTACCAGGAGTTTCTCGAATGGTACATTCTACTCGGACAAGTCCTTTGCGAGACACGTTTACATCACTAGCGAGCTAGCTTGAAATTATTACCCGTCCCGGACAAGTCTTTTCGAGTTACTAACATTTAAGATTTCGTCAATTCATTGGTTAAGTCTTTAGTACGACGATTCATTTGCAATTCACAACATATTTCTTATCAACATAATTTTTCTCCCCCTAAAAAATGGCATATAAATGTTATTTTTGAAGAATTTTGATATCGAATATGACCATTTCGAGTTTTGTGGGAAGATTACCACGAAGAACAATTTGTGAACAAAGTTTTTAATCAAATACTCCCCCTCAACAAGTGATATTAACTTTTGAGGTTTTGAAAATCATAAAGGGAAGTACTTGTTCTTTTGAGCAAAACTTTGAAAAGTGAGTTTTGATTAGTTTTACTCAAAAGTAAGAAGCTTTCGCTCCTTTTATAAGGATTTTGGCTAATCAAGCTGTACTACGTGGTCCTTTCATTACAAGAACGGTTTGTACACTGCTATGCAAGATGCCATCATTATATAAAAATCACACATCCAAATAATAAAATAATGAAACAAATCAAGGGTTAACAGAGAATCCGTAGTCCAAAGAATAACTCCGGAATGCTCTCGAAGTTGATAAATCGTGGAGATATGGGACGCCCACCTACGAAACTCTCCAAAGTTCTAAGTCGATCCCTTCAACAACCTTTCATCGAGCGATGATCTTCTTCACATCCCTTCTCCCTCAATTCCATCTCTTAGGTGACCCAATGCCTTGTTGTATCGCCTTTAACCTATAAGCTACTCCAACCCTGACTTTCTTCAATGTGTGATCCCCAAACTTATGAAGCTCTTTGCACGCCATTAAGCAATTTCGGTAGTTCACTACTTGAGACTACTCCAAAAGGTTTGTTGATGGGGTGTATTGAGGAAGTTGGTTTATGCTCGGAAGGTCTAAGTGGTTTAGTGAGGTTAACACGGTCTCATACGATTCCACGGCAAGTTGTATGTCTTCTACATGTTATGGATCACTATGCTTCGATGTAGATGAGTAATGACTTGATGTATTCACGTTGACGGGCTTGTGGAGAAATGTCGATTCGTCTTGCACCTTAGCGAGATACATATCTTCAATGTCATTTAGCGACGGTCCCGAAAACTGGGCTTCACGTAAGTCATAGTCCTCTTCGTCTTGTCGCTTGACCACAATGTTCTTGAGGAATGTGTACCGATAAGGTTTTAAAATGTACCCAGGGGTCGTTTAAGCACTTATTTGATCACTTTTGTATCCGTTATTACTTAATATCGCTCCTTTTCACTTTTTAGGTCTCTTGCGCCGAAACAAACTTATTGGAACGAAAAGGCTGAATATACTAAGAAAATGGCCAAAGTCAAGAATCAGACACCTGCCGCCAAAGGGGACGGCCGTGTTAATGCGACGGCCGTGAGCACTGCGGACTCAAGACAAAGAGCCAAATTGCTTATTTTCGCGACGGTGTCGCTTTAAAAGAGTAGGCCGTCGCAACTTAGACGCCTAGATTTGATCCAGACGGCCGAGACCGGAAGGGACGACGTCACAAGCATAAGGTGACACCGTCACAAGACTAACGTGGCCAAGACGAAACCCTAATGATTCGCACCGACGCACGCCACAAATCATAAGGTAACGCCGTGATTGTAATCTTATATATAGAATCCAAATTTTTCGCTTTAGTGTGTAGTCTGGAGTAAAACCTAAACCGAACCAAGGCTATCTTGTACAGTATTTTAGGGTTCCAAACCCTATCTTACACCAAGATAAGTGTTTTACTTCATTAATTCAATTATGTCTTCAATTATTTGTGTGTATGCTTGCATGTTCTCCATGTTCGGCTAATTTACGTGTGTGTTTGCTTAGAGAATATGAAACTTAATTATTGAATATTGATTGGTTGTCTCTTATCTTAATTGTTAATGATCTAGTAATGCGATAGGTCATTCGTTGTGTAGTTAATGTTTGATTAAATCTTTGTGAATCTTAGACTATAACACCTAGAGTATTTGTAGGCTAAACCATCCAAAGAGTACCTTAGAGTTAGAGTTTATAATTCCTAAAGATTTTGTAGACGAGACCCTTTGGTAGTTTCAAAGAGTTAGGGACAAACGCATACCCTACGACTTTAGACACACAACGCGATTAAGAATAAGGACGTGGCAATTCAACCATCAATAGGAGATAATTAAGGAGTAATAAAACCTAAGTAAACACATCTTTAAACTATCATACGAGCACACAATAATTAGACATAGACTACATACACCTTAGATTAGATAATTAGATAAGTAGAGTAATCGGTAGAAATACCAACCCCCAAATCCAAACCCCTAGATTCGTACCTTGCAAATTCCTAAAAAACATAAAAAGATAAAAAATAATCCTCCTCAACCCCAACCTTAGCGTAGTAACTCCTCACTAGCATTACTATTCCCCAGAACGATATCATACCAGCGCTTACCCTAATACTACACTACAAAGATTAGGTTCATCATTTAGGGTGTTATAAAACTTACTCAAGAAAAGGAAGTTCCTTTGACCCGAACGACGCGGTAGCATTATCAAGTTTTTATGCCGCCGAGAATAGAATAGCTAGTTAATAGTCCACCTCATTTAGGTTTCTTTGCTTGATTCCTATCAAGTAAAATTTTTTCTCATTTTTAGCTTTCTCGTAGTCTATCCCCTTTCTTCGTGACCTTTGTTCGTAGAACCCCATCACTTTTCATCATGGAAGGTGATAACCACCCACCATTCATCAACCTACCACCAAATAACCCGCCAAGAGCCCGTGACTTGGTGAATACTGAGACCGCCACCTAGGCTATAGGAACACCATTGAGCTTCCGACCAAGCCCAAACTACGGCCCTTCGATCCGACACCATCCGGTTGGTGCAAAACGGATGTACATTCCATGGACTTCGTTCAAGATCCAAATCAGATCTAAGGGATTTCCTCAAAATGTCGATTCCATTGACCTTGATGCTTCATCGAGACCACGCTCAGGCTCTTCCTTCCACTTTCTACGGACCTAGTAATTGGCTTGAGCGACTTCCCCACGGCCCATCTCAAGTTGGGATGATCTCACCTCGTTTACTTGCTCAATTTTTCCCACCGGGGAGAACCACTAAGCTTAGGAATGACATCTTGATGTTCCAACAACGCTGGGTGAATCTCTACTGAAAGCATGGACTCGATTCAAGGACTCACTTCATAAAGTCCCTCATCATCATGGATCTCTTGGCTCCAAGTCCAACTTTTCTATGATCATGTCAATTTCCCCACTAAGCGATCCATTGACCAAGCGGCCGGTGGAAAACTTAGTGATCTCACCGCGGAAGAATCGTGAGGTATAATAGAGGACCTTGCTCTCTATGACAACGAAAGTTGGAATGACCCGTGAGTTGCCCAAAACCGTTAAGGCAATCTCCTTGCCTTCCCTTGACTCACAATCTTCCTACCGTAGGATGCTCGAGCTTGAAGATCAAGTAAAATTCCTAATGAACTCCTACGAAAATCCTAAGTCTTCACGCCATGTGAACAGTTACTCATTGTGTCCGTGTAGTGATCCTCATAACACGCCACATTCTTGCACCGATCCCTAACATGCTTCCGTTGACTACGATCCTCGCAGATAATGGAACGGGAGGAAGTTTCCCTACAATACCCGGACCTAGGAATTTCAATGAAACCCGAGAGGCATGGAAGGGCAAGCCCGACTTCTATTGGGGACAAACCAAAGAATTCACTTCCAATGATTTCTCATGGCCCCCATCTCATGGCCCTACCCAACAAAACATTGAGGGGATGTTGCAACACCTAGTCGCATCCCAAGAAGCTCAAATTGCTAAGCTCTCTCGACGTTTTAACCAAAGAACAAGTCGATATGGAAAGGAAGATAGATAACCTCCTGAAAGCCATGACTAATAGTGATAGGAAGGTTAATTCTATCTCAACTCCGAACCTTCCTAAGTAGAGATTAAAGACCCAAGTAAGTTAGCTAAGCACGCTCAATTCGCCAATACCATCGCCTTTAGTGAACCCTAATAGAACAAATGACGAAGCTTAACCATGAGACGATACTTGAGGTTAAGGAAACACCGATTTAATGAAACAACCGAGGAAGTGAATGAAGTAGACAATGACTATTTCAATAAGTTTCCTACAGAAGAAGAACTATCTCGCCACCCTCACTTAGTGCGTGACCTCCGTCACATGTATGTTAGAAAAAGCCCTAGGATCAAGTTTGGGAACCCTTGGAATCTTAACATACCATGTTGCATATGACACCTTTTCGGCAAAGGCCTGATTGACGCAAGTCCCCAATCAACATAATGACTAGCACCTACTACAATTGGGTAATGAAGAATCCTATTCCAACTAGGCAAGACCCCGATAATCCTAGTGTTAGTTGCAATTTTCTTGGTAGAATTAAGGGATTACCCGTTTATGTAGGTAGTTTCACGTTCCCTACGGACTTCATAATTGTGGATGATATTAGCACGGCCATAGATCCTAGCTTGTCCCATGTTATTCTAGGAAAACCTTTCATAGAAAACATCGGGATGACTTATGATCCCTCATTAGGAATAGTGTGATTCAAGGATGAGACCGATGACATAGTTTACCAAATGCCGTTTAAGATTGAGAAGTTTTCATCACTCTCTAATGATGAAAAGGAACTTAAACTGTTGGTCTATTATAGGAATAATGGGATAAGGAAAAAGAGTAGATTATGTTATGGCTAAGATTTTCGGATTCTATAAGGATTGCTTGAACTTAGGACCGGAATATATAAATAAGTGGGAGAGGATCGAACTCTTGAGAGGTGTATCATGGACACTTCTACAACATGGAAACAACCACTAGAGACCGTCATAAGGAAGGAGATGACGGTAATGAAGTTACGAGCACCCACTCACGAGTCTAGCTACAAGACTCATAAATAAAGAAAAGCTGGGAGGCAACCCATGCTTAATTGTTTGCTTGTTAGTGTCATATATCTTTTATTGATTGCTTATTCTCATGTTTAAATTTGTAAAATTGCTTTATTTTGTTTTTAACCTCGCCTTAATTGCATATAAAGGTATTTTACATAAAGCATAAGTGTAGGGAGGATTACACACGCTTTCAAAAGAAACGTAAACATGAGAATTGCAATTAATTAAAAGATATATATGTGTGTTTGTTCGAGTAAAATGCTTGTATCGAGTCATAATGGATGTTTTGCATAAAATTTTTCCAGATTCTAAAGATGTAAATTTTCCGTAGCACCGCTTGTCAGATAACCTCGACGGGCGCCGTGATCGCAACTGACAAGGCCAGAAGGAGTAAAACAATGATTACTTTTTTCTCGCTTTCTCGAGCTACTTATAAATTTTTTGAATTTTCCGTGTCTTAATTTTCCGTAAATTTCAGAAACATCCATTCCACAAGCATTATATCCTAGTTTAGTAGAGTCTTATATATATTATTACCGCCCATTTTACGCGAAGGTTTCGTTTGTTTTCTTCAAGTGTGCAGTTTAATTTATTAGAAGAAGATACATAAGGTTGGAAGGAGCTTTTCACGCATACATTCTTCTTGAAAAGAATTTAACCACCACTTTACACGGATCCTACCGAGCTAATCAGGAGAGTATTAGTTTCTTTCGTTTTTAATTACCTTCATTATCAAAACTTTGATACTTTCGGGGAACATTGGGGACAATGTTCAGTTTAAGTGTAGGGAGGGAAAATAAAACGGGAACTTTGAAACTATGCTTATCCTTGATTATTTGCTTTTTCCAATTGTATTTGTGTAATAAACCATGAGAAAATGTCGGTTTGGGTAATTTTGGCACCAAATTTAAAATTTTTCATGACATGTAGGAGTGGGCCATTAGTCTTAACAAAAGCGTCTCACGGATAGAAAGTTGCATGACTAGCACAAAAACCTTTTACCACCTAAATTCCACCCAAAATGTTAGGATCACCCTTAGATTAGTAGGAATTAAAGCATTCATCTTTAATGCTTAGTGTGTGAACCGGTAGTATATTAGATTCTAGAACTTGTTTTGTGATGCATCCCGAGATTGCTAGTAAGACTACACTTGTGTAGTTAGGAATAACTAAATGATAAGAGCATTAGGATAACCCTTGTTTGATACCTGTAATATAATTACTTCTTCCACATCGGTTGAGTAATTCCCCACACCTTTCGCTTGTACTCACTTTTAGTACACGGTACCCTTAGTTAACCCTCTCGAGCCTATCCTTTTCATGGGTTCTCTTGATTTTTCAGTTTTCCGGAATATCAATGAAGAGCATTGTTTACACCCCACCCCCAAATGTACACCCAAATCGCTTTAGCCTACCTTGTATGCACTCACTTTTAGTGCATTATTGTTATCACACTAAACCCTTAGTTCAATTATCTAGTTGCTTGCATGAGTTGCTAAGTCGAGTCATATCCTTTGTATACGCTTTGGGACGATTGACTCATGGGAAAAGTTAAAGTTTATGAAATGACTAGAAAGGAACGTAAATTCCTTTAATTGCGTAATAACGCACTCCTCAAGTGTTTTGATCTTTTCAATTCGGGTCAAATTAGTGTTAAAGTAATAAAACTCAAGTGTAGGGATGTGCCTATAAATCCCTATCATTTTGATGTTACCGAGAGGATGGTAGAGAAAAGTGATGAAAAATCAAAAAAAATGAAAAGAAAAAGAAAAAAAAAAAAATAGAGCTGAAAAATACGGGCTACCATCCTACATCTATCATTTAAATTTATGTTTGTGTGTTTCGGTTATCTAGAGTTTAGAGTGTCGAGTCTTGGCTTAGCAACGCCATTCTTCGAATGCTTGTAACATAGATATTTTTGACTTGCCACCACTAAATAGCCTATCCCACCAAACCCTTTGTTTCCCTACCGTAGTTTCCAACATTACAACCCTTTATAAGACCTCTTTGATAGTCTTTCCTAGGTGCTTACGCCAAAGCGATGGAGGTTTGATCTATTCTCAAGCTTATGGTAATCTATGTACAAGGACCGGTTAATGAGTGTTTATCTTCCATTTCCAACTTGTTATATTTCATATACACCAGAGAGATGTGAGTACCCAAACACCCCACGTGAGGTGTTAGTATGTAATTTTCGTGCTTGTTATGACTTTTGCGGGGCTTATATGTGTTGTGGATTGTTCTAAACCAATGCCTCATGACCCCTAACTTATAAATTAATTGGCTAAAAGCACATTTGCTTGAGGACAAGCAAATACATAGTGTAGGGATATTTGATAAGGTTTTAAAATGTACCTTTTTGAGGGGTTGTTTAAGCCTTTATTTGATCACTTTTGTATCCTTTATTACTTAATATCGTTCCTTTTCACTTTTAGGTCTCAAGGCAAATTGCCGGAATGGCACTTATTGAACTAAAGGCGCCAATATATGAAGAAAATGGCCAAAGTCAAGAATCGAGACACCTGCCGCCAAATACAAGTGGACGGCGCCGTGTTAATCGCGACGCCGTCGAAGCACTTCGTGACGCACAAGAGCCAAATTGCTTATTTTCAAGTGATTTCGTCGTGCTTTAAAAGCATAGGTCAGTTTAACCGCATCGACCTAGATTTGATCCGGATGGCGCCGAAATCAAGGACGGCGTCACAAGCATAAGGTGACACCGCCGCAAGACTAACGGGCCAAGACGAAACCCTACGATTTTGGCGACCACGGCGCACAAATCATGGTGACGCCATCATGATTGTAATCTTATATATATAATCCAAATTTTTCAGTATTAGTGTGTAGTCTTTTGGAGTAAAAACTAAACTCAACCAAGACTGCCTTGTACAAGATTTTAGGGTTCCAAAACCAATCTTACACCAAGATAAGTGTTTTACTTCATTAATTCAATTATGTCTTCAATTATTTGTGTGTATGCTTGCATGTTCTCCATGTTCGGCTAATTTACTTGTGTGTTTGCTTAGGGAATATGAAACTTAATTATTGAATATTGATTGGTTGTCTCTTATCTTAATTGTTAATGATCTAGTAATGCGATAGGTCATTCGTTGTGTAGTTAATGCTTGATTAAATCTTTGTGAACCTTAGACTATAACACCTAGAGTAGTTGTAGGTTAAACCATCCAAAGAGTACCTTATAGTTAGAGTTTATAATTCCTAGAGATTTTGTAGACGAGACCCTTTGGTAGTTTCAAAGAGTTGGGACAAACGCATACCCTACGACTTTAGACACATAACGCGATTAAGAATAAGGACGTGACAATTCAACCATCAATAGAAGATAATTAAGGAGTAATAAAACCTAAGTAAACACATCTTTAAACTATCACACGAAACACAATAATTAGACATAGACTACATACACCTTAGATTAGATAATTAGATAGTAGAGTAATCGGTAGAAATACCAACCCCCAAATCCAAACCCCTAGATTCGTACCTTTCAAATTCTTAAAAACATAAAAAAAAAAAAGATAAAAAATAATCTTCCTCAACCCCAACCTTAGCGTAGTAACTCTTCACTAGCATTCCTATTCCCCTAGAGAACGATATCAATACCCGCGGCTTACCCTAATACTACACTACAACGATTAGGTTCAATCGCCTAGGTGTTATAAAACTTGCTCAAGAAAAGGAAGTTCCTTTGACCTTAACGACGCGTGTAGCGTTATCATAGTCCCACTTTGACGAAAGAGTAACATGCTTAATAGCAATGATCCGCTATCACAAAACACTTCCTTCTTCGATTTTGAACCCGGCAGCTTTTGTAGAAGATTCTTCGCGCTCGTGCCGATGATGAATCCCATACACGCATCAAGGTCATACTTTTCCACTTGTTGAAGAACATGTGCTGCGCTTCTTCCTCGATGGTGGATTGTTAGAATAAATTGTCAGCTGAAGCTTAAATGAAGTGACGAAAGACTTCCTTGTAAACATCGCAACACGCGGTAGAAAAACTCGAGGTCATTGTTGAAGAAGTAACGTATGGAATTTGAGGTTGATCCGGCTCTGCAATTGTTGGTAGTGGTCCGGATCCATGCTTTGTAAATGGAGGATTGTCCCGTTGAGTGAAGTCATGTTTGCTTCTTGTTGAGCCAATCCATGTTGTTAGACATGGCTCGTGCAATATTATCAAGGTGATATTCCGACCATCGATGGCACTTTCAGAGCGGTTATATTTAGAAGTTGAAATTCTTCATTCTTGATTCGCTTCAACTCGGATTTCGTCATCTTCTTCACACGAATTTTCTTTTAGAAATTTCGCATGCTCCCATTGTACTACATTCTGTAACCTCTTGACCTTCAGATGGGTAGGGAGTGGAATTAACAAGTGTAGAAAACCATTCAAATTCCTCTGTGTTATCTTCATTCTAGCCAGGATAAACGCAGCCTTGGGCCGTTCTTCTTCTTTTTCTTAGGCCTGGATGAGGATTCTGGTTTCTGTACTTTGTCGGGAGAGGCGGGTTGTTGTTGGGGATTTATTCACTCTATCAATAACCGAGCCGGATCTGGTGTATCATAAGAGATTTGCCTTGGTATGTGCTAAAACACATACCTTTTCATTATCAAAACTGACCCAAAATAACCAAGAAAGAGCCGTTTATTGCTAATATTTGTGGTTTTCTGAGTTTGTGCTTGTGCGAGTACGGATATGTAAAACACACAAAAAGGAGCCAATCAACATAAATCCAAGCACGAGAGATCAAGAGAGCTTAAGCTGAGCCGGAAGATAAAATTGAGCTTTATGAAGATTTTATTCTTCGAAGATGATTTTTGGAAGTTTTAATCAAGTTTGAACAATTGGCAAAAATGGCCCATCAACTTTGAGTTTTTGGCAAAAGTGACCCTTGAAGATTCAAAAGTTGCAAATTGGCCCTTATGCATTTACTGAAGATGGCAAAGATGGTCCTTGATATAACTTTTAGATTTACAAGAATGGTCCTTGGAATTTCAGATTGAGACAACTTTTGTCCCTATGGTTGCTCTTATCACTTAACTAATCCAACATAATCCAAATCCATAAACAAAACATTCGCCCAAGAATATCAAACCCTCTACCCGCCCAAAAACACAACCCGCTTTTCTTTATCCCTTGAATAATACTATCCAACCGCTACCATTTACCCGATTTTACCCAGCTTCAACCCACCCATGACCCGGCCAACTCTTTTGATTTATTATAAACAATCCAAACGCCTTTTCTTCCCCTTCCTCCCAAACGCCCATTTACCCCCGTTACCACCACAATTACCCACCACCATTTACCCAATCTAGTAACATCGCCATCTTTCCCAAGAGCTTCTGAAACACGCGATCGGAACCGGTGTAGATAAGATCACCACGCCATTCAAGCTCCCTCATTGGCCTAAACACCTCAATTGGTGAATTGGAGAGTCCGATGGATATGATGACAATGGAATGATATGTGGCCGCTGATAGGACTTCTAGGCTTTTCCAAGAGATCCCAAGGCTGATTTTGGCTATAAAAAGACCCTCTGAGCCTCACAATGGATTTCGTGCAATTCCTTAGTTTTCATTTAGCTTATTGTTCGCCCTCTTGTGTATTTCAGAGTTTATAAAATGTTTTCTTAAATTTTTACATTCTAATCTCAATTCCTTGTAATCCTTTTTCAGTTTTAATCAAAGTTCCAAGTTTTTAAATTTAATCTTGCATTTCTTATTTTAAGTAATCAATAAGCTATTTTGAATAATGGAATACGTGTAGCTCATTCTCAGTCTTTGATATAGCTTTAGTGAGCTTATATTGCACCTTTTTTATCTCATTTCAAGCAATACACAACAAAAGACACTTGGTCAACAAAAGTCAACTGGTGTGCTCATTTGGTTCAGAAATGGTTATAGGTTGATTATGATGATGGATCTGGGTTGATTTGATGTTAAATGGGTTAGATTGGTGCCGTACATTGTAGCTGTTTTAAGCCATAGTGGTCGGACTTCTTTGTAAGTGTGAAGCTTAATCTCATTTCTAGCTTAATATTAAGTAGCAGTTATAATTTCTATTAGATCAGCTTATATTGATATTTGCTGCCATATTAGTCTTTGTTGATGTATTGGATCTCGCTTGATGTTTGAATGAGCTTATCATATTGATTTTGATAGAGTTGATTGCATAACAGATTTAGCCCAAAGAGTGTTTGGATTAGGACTAAAACCTCTGCTAGAAAGTAAAATATTGGAGTAGTTAAGTTTCTCTAGGTTTGCTATAGTTTATTGATTTCATATCCTGTGATGGTGACTTTTGTTTTGTTGCCATTTGCACTCTAAGTCAAAATCACAACATAATCTCTTTGATCTCTATTCTGTTGAATCGGTTGTTGGAATTTTACATATAGGTGTAGAATCTGTTAGGTTAGCTTATTTGGGTCTCATTACATCCACTTTCAGCTTAAAAGTCGACTCACCAATTTGATTCAAATCTCAAATAAGTCAACCTTCATAACGTTTTAAAAGTCAAGACCATAAAAAATAGTTTAGCGAACCTATACCTCTGCACAAGGTTCTTTACAACTTGTTAGGGTCTCAAATTTGGTTTAGTCATAGTCTGCTAGGTGGTCTTGGAGACCACATATCTGGTTTTCCTGTTTTCACTTAAGCTTATTGATAAGCATTTGCAAGCTTATAATGACAGGAAGCTATTTTGCTTAAGCATCAGTTAGCTCAAATCTTGTTAAACTGCTTATTTGAGGTTAGGAGTAGCAGTGTAGTTATTTATTTCTAGAGTGTTATAGTATAAGCATTTAGCTTCGTAGAAGTTTGTGGAACTTATTGTGCTAGTTTGCTTATTCTAAAGTGCTTATTTGCACGTCATACACTGCAGAGTCCTCTTGAGATCTTATACATAAGAATCATATTTTATATTTTTCATAGCTTTAGAATAACATTTTAGAATTTTCCTGAGATTTTCATAATTTTGGTCATCCCTTTTTGCTATTTTTCTCAATTTAAAATAGTTTTTAGTCACTTTTAAATAGCTTTTATTGCAAATAATTAAGAAAAAGTTCAAAAAATAATTTTTCAATTTTCCCAGTTTAAGAAAAATATAAAAAGCATAAAATATATTTTTCCTTATTTTTCCCCTTTCATTTGGTATTTTTCACAATTTAAATTAGATTTAAATAGTTTTAAATTAGTAGAAAATAGAAAAATAATCAGAAAAATAAAAAATAGTTTTGAAAAGTCGCTTATGGTATTTTAGATTTTATAAAAATAGTTTCATATTTTTCTCCTTAATTTTATAATTTTTAGTATTTTAATTGCGAGTTTTAAAAGTTAAAAATTAGTTTTTAATTCTAAAAAATAAATCAAAAATCCTAAAAATATTTTAATTTTTAAATAGTTTTCATATTACATTTCTAGAGTAAAAGTATTTTTAGGCAATTTAGATATAATTTAGACGTAGTTGCATTTTAAATACGCTTTATTAAATTACGTTTTAGTTGATTCGCAATTAGGATTTCCCATAAATTAGATTCCCTTAATTACTTTTCCTATTCCCGTAGTTTAATAAAATCAATCAAACAAATCAAAACATCGAGCATTAAATTCCAAACCAAAAACGACGCAATCCAGCCCGCTGAAAAACGATTCTATGACTAATCCGTATCAACGATCACACACGGACGGATTGATTTATTATTCTTTTTCCTAAAGGAATTTGAATCCATCTTCGTGATTATTTTTGATATCGATATTGAGGTTTTATCCACACACATACCCTTAAGCCTTCATTATCGCGAAATCTCACCAACTGTTTTAAAGTTTCTTACGGTTAGTCATTCACAAGTGGCTAGCTTGTGTGAGATAACTTGACGGCTTTGGCATTCTTTTGCATTAATCAAATTTTGGCCATCGCTGACGCTTCCTCGGACGTTACTGATACGACAATATCGTTTGAGGTTTGATTTATTAGTAATCTTGCTCGAGATCCTTCATTCATGGTTACTATTTTTCTATAAAATAAAAAGTAAAAATATTTTCTTTTGTATATATATATATATCATATTAAAAATACAAAAAGATTTTCTCTTGTGTTTTTGCTAATAAAGAGAAGACACCAATTATATAACATTCTCACGTAGGTGTTATCCATAAGTCTCCTCGAACTAAAGATCAAAACTTGCCTGTCGTGTGTCGCTACTAGTCGTTTATTTCTATCTGATAAACAAACCGTGTGGTGGGTATAAGGACGGCCCGACATTAAATTCGCGGCCGTGAAGAAGCGGGTTTTAATAACAAGCCGCCTCGACCTAAAAGCTTCTCCGCCGCTGTGCTGCTGGTCTTAGAGAGGTGATTTATTCACTTGGGATTATTGGTTAAGTTCAATGTTTTTTCGAATACCGCTCGCTTTGATTCAATTGCCTTGTTTTTGAAAGTGCATGACTCGCTTCTAATAAATCTGAGACCGATCGTGAAACCGCTACAATTCCGAAGGCGAAATAGACCTCCATTAGTCGAACTGAGATTCGAACTAATCAAACCCCTTCATCATCGAAATGGCGGAGGACAATCGATCCATGCTGTGAGCAACCCAAGCACCCACCGAGGGTTACGGGAAGCCATCGTCGCCCGGAATTGTATATGCGTTGCCGATAACTTTGAGCTTAATGATTGATAAATTTGGTTTCGTCAATTTTACGATTCGAGAGAGACGACTCACATACATGATCCGACGATTCAACAAGCTCACGCTTCACGATCATAGTACCGTAACGTTCCCAAGAGGTTATCAAGCTTCTACTCTTCCCATTTTCACTTGAGGGGCCGCCGGATTTGCCCGAAAAACTACCCTCGATCGATAACCACATGGGAGAATTTAGTGTCAAAATTGTGAACTTAATTCTTCCCACCATCTAAAACAATAAGCCTTAAAATGAAATAACAACATTCACACAAAGATTTGATGAATCATTTAGTGAGGCATGGGACCGATTCAAAATTTGCTTAGGCAATGTCCCCATCATGGTTTTTCTGAGTTGCACCAACTTGATACGTTTTATAACGGTTTATTGAGACCGATCAAGACTCTCTCAATGCCGCCGCGGGTGGTAATTTGTTGAGCCGATCAACGAGAGACGCCTTGTCAATTATTGAGAACAAATCTAAAGTTCACCTCACGTAAGCAAATCGGCTGCCGCCCGGGAAAGTGGTGTTACACCATCGTCCCTCGTTTACTAAAATACGTCTAGCACCGATGCTAAGATTGATAAGCTTACGGACATGATTCAAGGCTTGGTTAAGATTAAGACCGCAAGGTTAATTTTCTCCACCCGCCAAGTCAAGCTTGAAACGACTTGCATACTTGTGGGTGGCCCCAAGACGCCTACTACAATTGTACCGCCACCGATGGAAACCTTTGTCAAGCTAATGCCGTAACTCGGAGGTAACCAATATCGTTACTCAAGTTGAACCAAACCCTCGTTAGTAATCAAATGGTACCTCCGGATTTTCTCAATCAACAATCAGAATCGCTTTAATCGTAGGATGTTCGTGACCAAATGTTCAAAACCAATTCAAAGCTCCACCAAATCAATACCCAAACCAAGGAGTTAATTACAATCAAGGATATCAAAATCCAAGCTATCAAGCTTCACCTTTGCCTTCAAATGAATTCACAACTTACGCTCAACACAAAATTCTACCATCAACACTATGCAAAATCAGATTACAAGTTTGAGGAACGAGTTTCAATCTTCGCTAACTAGACAAAGCAATGAGTTTAGGAATGAGATTCGACTTCAATCAAAAGCATTCGAATAGCATGGATGCTTCAAATTTCACAATAATCTTCTGAGAACATGTTGAATGCCGGTTTTGTGTGGTCACCCTCAACTTGGGATTTCTTCCAAGTGATACCATTCCTCAACCCAAAGGGGTTTAGTTAAAGCTATAACCACACGGAAAGGGTGCGCTTATGATGAACCATCGCTTTCCTACTCAGCTCACCGAGAATGTGAGAGGAGGACGAGAACCCGTGGTTATTTGAAGAAAATGTGCACTGCGACCCGTCCCCACCTCTGAGTAGTCATATTCAGATTCGACCGAACCCGATGTTCAAGACTACTCCAAACCTCTCACTTCCTTACCCGTCTAGACTTCAAGATCAAAGGATTCGTGATAAAACCGAAAACCAAATGGAGAAATTTGTTGAAATCATTCAATCCTTGAATTTTAACATCGGCACCGACGGTGATCTTTACTCCTCATGCGAAATTTACCGCCATGATCAAAAATTTAAATGAGTAAGGTTGGTTATGGAAAAGTTGGTTTAAATTGCAAAAACACCGTTGAATGAGAATTCGTTTTGCTGCTCCTCAAGAAACTTCCCGAAAGTTGGGGACCCCTGCAAATTCTTATCCCTTGTGTATTTCCGAATTGTGAAATGCTCCGCCACGATCTTTCCTTGTGCGTAGTATAACTTAATGCCTCTTTCGATTTATAACAAGTTTTCTCCCGCATTCACTCCTACTAAGATGACTCTTGAACTCGCAGACCGATCAACCTCTATTCAAGGAATCGCTTGGGATGTCTATGTGAAGGTCCGACCACTATAGCATTTTCCCGCCGACTTCGTTGTCGTTGACTTTGATGCCGACCGAAAGTGCCGCTTATTCTCGAGGAGACCTTTCTACGAATGTACCGATGATTGACGTTATGAAGGAGAAATTACTTTACTTATCTCATAAGGAAACCGTCTCATTTAACATTGACCATCCTCGAGATACCTCCAATTATGATGATGTTTATTAATCAATCGACGTTCTCGATATTGTTATTTGAGGAGTATGCAAAGAGCTTCATTTTATGAGTGGTAATCCCACTATTCATTCAAAATATTGAACCATCTTCTCGAGCCTATTATTGCCGATTCTTAGCTTCTCACTAGGGAGGTGATTTCATTTTGGAAGAAATCGATGAGTTTCTATGGATGATGAATCGATTCCACCTGGAAGATGATGGTGTTTATGATTTTGGGGGATATCCGTTATCTTGAGCAATTGTTGAATGAAGATCCATTACCGTCACTCCCTCAACACAAAGAGATCAAATAATAAACGAAATCAAAGAAGTACAAACGTCTAATGAAAATCCTCCCGAGCCCGAGCTCAAGGATTTACCTCCTCATCTTGAATACGCTTTTCTTGAAAACCGAACAAATTCCCGTCATCATTGCTAAAAACTTGAAAGATGAGAGAAAACCGCACTTTTGATGTCCTACTTAAAACACAAAATGCAATCTCTTGAAAATTTCGATATCAAAGAATCAAACTCGTTTCTACAGTACTCCACAAAATTTAATGGAGGATGATAAACCGTGATTCAACAACAACGTTAGGGTTAACCCAAAAATTCATGAGGATCAAAAGGAAGTTCTTAAAAGTCTCCTTTGATGAATCATTTATCCAATTCCGAGCTCATGGGTTAGCCCTATCCATTGTGTTCCGAAAAAGGTGGCATACACGCTTAATCCGTTGCCAATGACAATAATGAGTTGATTTCCACACGCATCACCTTATGGAGTGTGTATTGATTATCGAAAGTGAACGATGCTATGGGACCATTTCCGCTACCTTTTTATGGATCAAATGCTCGAACGTTAGGGGAATGAGTTCTATTGTCAATTTCTCGATGGTTTTCTTCCGGGTTACTTTCAAATTCGATTGATCCGTTATTTTGATCAAGAAAAATCGACTTTCAAATGGTTTTCGCCTTATGCGTAATGCTTACCACGAATGCCATTATGGTTTATGCAATGCCCCAAGTACGCTCTTCAAAGGTGCAACATCTTTTCAGAACATGGCTTTTTACGCTTTTTCATGACAATTGATGTTTCGCTTTCTAAAACTATTTTCATTAGTCCAAGTCTATGGAAGTTCCCTTCCCAATACAATGGACGCATTTCTCGGCAAATTTATGGGGTCAGATTCTTTCACTTCTTGCCTCTCCGAGTAAGCATCTAAAATGTTCACTTTTATTTCACATCTCAACGCTAAATTTTTGATGTCTAGGAAAGTGTCAACCGAATTTGACAACTGTATTGATTTTACTTCACCGAGTGAAGGTAAAGGACACATTAATTTCAACTTGGGTCAGGGACCAACATTGAAGCATTGGGAGAAATGTAAGCTGTACTTCATCTTTGTGCTAATTTAAAGTGGTCTTTTAATAGTTAAATGGTTCATATAAAACAACATTTTCTAATTTTGATCGCACTGGTCCTTCAGAGGCATTGTCCTCGGTTAGTGCAAATATTACGATATTTAATCTATACAGTCTTGTTTTGATTGATGACAAACATGTAACTTGTAATACATAACGTAAAATGTACAAGTTACTTGTAATCACATTTGTCTCAACATACATTCAACACCTCTCGATGTCTCAAGTCCTCGTATGTTACAACACAGTTCATACATGTTTGTTATGTGGCATTATGATCAAACCCATTAACAAATCATTTAGAATGTTTAAAATACATTTAGAGTCACTAAGTATTTTAATAGGTTAACCATTCTATTTCGAACCTCATTTTACATTTTGCATTCACAAGTATTTCAAAAGGACATAATTTTATTTTGACAAGCATAGACAGACATTTTATTAACTAAGTTACATAATACATTTTACAAGTTTACCTTGATAAACTTTTTAATCTAAAAATGGAAATACATGTTACATCATGTCATGCATCATCTTTGAAATCCTTGGAAGATCACTTGAATATTTTGGTTAGATTGACACTCAATATATCAAATGTGATCTTAGTAAGATTTGGTAATATCTTGGAAAGATTTGAAGAAAGATTTTTAGATTTTCTGTCAGGCACCCACGGCACCAAATTGTATAAAGGACGGAACCCTTTTAAGGGGTCCGTGGTCCGTGGACGCCTCCCCACTTTTGGCTATAATAGAAGCCCATTGTTTTCCCATTTCTTCACCACTTCAAATCACATCTTCTCCACCTTCTTGCATACATTTAGATCAATCATTAACAATGTAATAACATACATTAAACACCCTAATGATCATGATCATAATGCTTCTAACATTCATCTTTGTTGTAAGCATACTCTTTGATCAACCAAGGAAAGTTTGGAGATTTAGCCATCCCCACTTACCACAAGTTGAAGATCTATCACAAGAAGTTTAGGGAACTTGTGATCTTCATCATGAAGGCTTCCTATCAATGGAAGTTCATTTAGAAGTAGTTATTCATATCCATTAGACATTTGTGTCATGGATCATTAGTGTAAACATCATTGCATCATAACAACACTTTCACCAAACTAGATTAGATGGTTTATGTGTTTGTGCCATAAAACACAAGGTTTATTATGTTGGGCCATAAAACATATTGGGAGTGGTTGTACCCTTGTAAAAGAACTCGACATCTAGCTTAGTGTCGGAAATATTGTATAGGCGACGTTAGGTTGGTTCTACCTCGAACTAGAACCCGGTATTTAGCTTTGTACCGAAAAAGTGTGTTTAACGATTGTAAGGTTTACTCCGCCGAGAAGGGAGCTTGTTGATTTAGTGAAGTAACTCTCGAGTTGGGTACTCGAGGAGTGGAGTAGGGCGGAAAGGAGATCCGTGACCGAACCACTATAAATCCTCGTGTTCGGTTTGCACTTTCCTTTCTTTATCTCTTTACTTTTATA
The DNA here is from genome assembly GCA_910596185.1 of Chrysanthemum makinoi. NCBI lineage: Eukaryota > Viridiplantae > Streptophyta > Magnoliopsida > Asterales > Asteraceae > Chrysanthemum > Chrysanthemum makinoi. Next base: position 114,579,004 of record OU343217.1, on the reverse strand, counting down.
CTTGCACTATACTATTGTTTGTGATGTGGTTTGATGTTCATGATTGTGTGACAACTTGGTTTACCATACTTTATATTAGTCACAAACAATAATTGGTACTTTCATATTATAACAAGCTTCATAAGCGATTTGATACTAAAGATCTAAAGTTTTTAAACGGTAACGTATTCACCCCCTCTACGTTTCCACAATTGGTATCAGAGCCATGTAGCTCTTATTTTCAAAACAAATGGTTTTAAAATAGAGTACGATCCATGTATCAAATTACCATTGAAGCGAAAAATAATATGAAAAATGTTTTGCTTGTTATACTTAGAAATTTTGTTGTTAAATGTAACTTTGTATACAAGCTTGAAGGTTTTCTTGAAAAATAAAATAAAAAGTTTGTTGAAAGAACTAGTAAGTATTGTATTGTGTGCTTATAGAAAATTTACGAAGAAATATGATTTTAAAGGAGTGTTTGGGATAACTATAAATTTAGTTGAAAAATCACCTCCGTAAATGTTTAAGATAAGTTACACAAGTAGATATGTTGTTAAATATGTGTATTATATGTTTACTATGAAATCTAGTAAGTCACACACGTTTTCTCTATGTCAAATACTAGTTTTGGTGAATTTGTCTCAGAGGACCACGGCACCAAATCTTATAAAGGGCGGATCCCTTTATTTGGTTCCGTGGAATCCGTGTGTACAAGATGCGCTTTTGGGCAACTTCAAATAATCATAACTAATTAACCGTAAGTCCGTACGAGTCGAGCCACCTATCATTTTAAAGGGAATTGAGTCTACTTTCATTTAAAAATACTCTCATAGCCTGAGTCTAATTTTAAATAAGTGAAATATACCAAATACTACAGTATGTCTAAAATATTGAGTTTCGCTTTAACATAAAAACTCAAATTTTTGAATCAAGCAATTTAAGTTGGTATTCTTAGAACTTTGATACAACTTCCTTTGAAACTAAATAATTTGGTAATATGTTTAAAGGAAACTAATCAAGCTTGGTATACATCGTCATATTTAAACGCAAAATGACTAAAAGTGTCTTTCTTGTTATGCTATGCTAAATGACCACTTGTTTATGTTGTTTGCATATATGTTGCTTGCTTACTTTTCAAATTGTTGTTTACACTTGTTTGTTTGCATAATATAAGTGTCAATCTTGCCATGTTATTTATTCGCTTGTTTGACGATTTCTTGTTTATGCACAATAGGTTATTTGATAGATTTTGTGCACTAAGTTGGAAAATTGTTTTACCATCGCTTGTAGAATTAGATCACTTCATTTGCATAGGTTATACTAACATCTCGCATAACTTATGAAATGTCATAACTCACTTAGCAATAAGTACTAAGTAAATTAGTCAAGTACTTTGAAAAATGAAGGTTTTAAGAGAGTGTTTGGTACAAGGACAAAAACAATGTTGTATGATGTAATTTATATGTTTTCACTTCGTAGGATGATAAACTAACTTAAAACATTGATGTATGCTAACCGGTTCATGCAGGGGATAACACACGGGTGTTATCAATTTTACCCATTTTCACTTATATGTGAAAATCGTTAGCCCTTGGTCAAAGTCTATGCTCCACTATGTTTGTATATGTGTTATTGACTTTTCCTAACTAGAAATGATTAATGTCACATGTTTTAAGCAAAATTTCAGGTTTCGAAAAACTCCCCGACACCTAAAAAATGGGTCTGTGAAGTTTTCTGGTGTCCACGGATTAGACGGCACCAAAAATTTGGTACCGTCTGTTATGCATTTTGGTACCGCCGCTCAGACCAGCGGCACCAAATTAAGGGTTCCGCCTGTGCAAAAAATTGGTGCCGTGGATTCTACAAGTAAGTTGTTTAATTTTACTAAATCTCGCAATCTAGATTACCAAATTTTGTTTCTAGGATAGTTGTTAATGCATATCTTTCATACCTCACTCAACACATCCTCAATGAATTAACTTAGGATGTTTGACATGATCTTAGACACTTCCATCTCATTAGAAACTACTATCTTTGTATGAATTAACATCAAGTGCATGAATCCTTAGTTCCATAAATCGACACATTCAGAATGGTCATTTTCACACCTTCATCAAGTTACTTTTCCTTAAGTTTAGCATTTCTCAAAGCAAAGTCAAAATGACTAAATCTTTAACCTCAAATAAGACACTTAAGAAAACCACTAGGATTAGCATTCGATCTTGTTGCTACATTAACTTGAACTCTTCATCCTTAGACTCATTACCTCTCAACATCTCATCACCCATTCAAGATGTGAACTTTCTAAACTTAAGTACTCCAACTCCACCACCAAAATCACCCACCATTATGACTACTTCACAACCATCCAAAACACCTTCACTACCAAAGTCTCCAAAGCTTGTCTCTATCAAACTTTGTGCAACACCACCAACATCTCCTCACCCGCTTATGGATGACTTAGATGACTTACCGAGACTAACAAATCTAGACTCATTATTTGCAAAGGTATCATACACAAGTCTATCATATGACTATAGATATTGTTTTGTATCTACATGTATTGCCTCACTTGGTTAACATGAAAATAATGTGTCATCCTTCAAGACGATAAGTATTTACATAGAGTCATAACTCACACGTATGTTAAAGACATACTATCAAGTCTTGTTATACTTGAGTTCAATCTAAGCTTTATAATCTCAACAAATTAGGATTGACAACTTAAGTATTTCATCCAAAATATTCAAGTATATGCGACTTACGATTGTAGTCATTAAAAGTCATATCCTAAAAATCAACACCCAAGTATTTTAACAACACATGTTGAAACACTTATCCAAAACAAACAACCCATTGTGCCACTTATCCCTCTTTGACACCTACTATCCCTCTTCCATCTTTTGGCACCATTAAGAGTATTGCTCATGATCTTCCAAGAGCATCCTTTAAATCAAACGCCCCCTTTCAAGGTGAACCTATACCTCAACCCCTAAGCTTCATAGACATAACCAAAGCTTCAAGCACTTCACCCACTAGTTGTAGCAACCAATGAACCATAAGAATTAGTATCCGTACTTTTTATGTTCAACATCTATGGACAATCAACCTAAGTATTCACATAGCACAACAAACCCCTACATCACCACATCCTTTTTAGACACACTAGAAAACCTACCACCTAGATCAACCAATCCACCATCCTTACCATCATTTGAATTTGTTAAGTGTATTGCTCAAAAAGCCCTTGTGTCCAACACTTGTACTGAATCAAATGCACGCTTGAACAAACTCAAACATTCCTTCCCACATATAAGGACTTAGATAATTCATTATGGCTAGAACCTCAACTATCAAATAAGCATGGTGCTCTTGGTAATTGTTGTCAATTTCCACTAGGTATAAGTAGTACTACCTTCACAAATTATCAAAGTATTAGTAATACTTTGTCATTAAACTTCTGCATAAATTTCGTTAAACTTCAAATCAACATTTTAACAACATATGTTAAAATGCAATCTCAAAGGCAACATCATACACCCCAAGCAACAATGACTCTTGAGGAGTATACATAAGAAACTCGAGTGAATTCCTCTTGTCATCATCTAGTGAATATAATCTTGAGACCAAGTTTATTTAGATAGGACTATCCAATTCAAACACTTTGGCTTCATATCTTCATTTAGGAAAACATGATGTTTTGAAAACATTATGCCTAAGAAATCATGCGTTAAGTATTCATCTTATTAAAAGGATATTGTATATCCTATGCATCATTCTCTCCTTGCGACATATATGGTTATGTTACAAGAGATTTCATTACACCTCATTGGCTAAATGATCTTGAAACGAACATCCAAAAGTTCTATGAACTAGCATATCCAATTCATCTTGTCATACTTATTTTCATAAGCATGATAACTTTATCCCATGCGATAATCTCATTTGTTGAAAGATACTATTTGTATTCATTTCCTTTCAAGCGTACATCATAACCTAACCTTGCTCAAACCTTGTGCACATCCAAGGTTGAAACTACACATCTCTAGAACATACACATGATCTATTGAAGTTAGTAACCTTATTTAGATTCTTGTCAAATAAAGTTCCAAAGAACTTTCTTGAGAACATTCTTAATTTAACATATTCCATTCCCTAGTCTTAGATAATTCAATCACTTTTAAAGTATACACTTCAACATAAAAGATGTCATCCATTAGATCATACAATTAGCTTTGTAATTTGAACAAACCTTAGATTCTAAACACAAGATTAAAACACATTGTTTATCAAACACACCATTGTTAAAATTCATGTGTATAACATGACGTCTTCATCACTTTAGTTATATTGCATATTAGTTAAGTCACATTAAGCTAAGTATTGGTAAACTATCATCTTTTATGCACTTTAATATGCAAAAGTAGGAGTTCCCATCTTTCTAACATGAGAATGACTACTGGAGAACCTATTGCACTAGAAACTCAATTTGACCTAACGGTTGAATTGCTTCCTGGAGAGAAGTTGGGTATGTGGAATCACCCGTAAAAATGGTCGTGTTTAGCCTTAATTGAGCACCGCTAGTAATAGTCTCATATTCATTCTCCAACTTGAAAAATCTGTATTCCTATACTTGCCTAAAGTAAGTGTTAAAACATTGATAGTTTGCCTCGCCTTAGGAATACTAATCAAACAAGTAGTATATATGACTTTTCTTTTAAAACCACTTGCATTGCACTTACATGTGTTGATTACATGTTCTTGTTTGATACGATAAGTTGATTTGACATTATCTTAGTGTTTGATAACTAGTCAAATGTATAAACCTTAGTAAAACCACTTGCATTGCACTTACATGTGTTGATTACATGTTCTTGTTTGATACGATAAGTTGATTTGACATTATCTTAGTGTTTGATAACTAGTCAAATGTGTAAACCTTAGTACGGTTTTTATAATGCTTGTATCCTTGTTTCATGCTACTAAACGTTTAAAACCTAAACTTTATTTGCATAATACTTACTTTTGAATTATCCTTAGCATGATTAACATGTTGCTTATGAACTCATAATATGTCATTTTGATATGTGATAATTTTTTATATGATATATTTGTGTTTGAAAGCTATTAGTTGGCATTCATTATATCTATGTGTAGTACGATCTAAATGATACATGCTCCAAATTGTTATGTCTTAAACATGGCTTGCATGACTCTTTCATCTTGTTTCTTTTGCTTCTTGTCACATAATTTGTTTGCTACGTGTGCACATATAATATGTCAAAGCGCTTTTGGTATGACAAACTTTTAGAAGCCTTTTTATCTTACAAATTAATCACATAGATTGTTGTGTTAATTTATAAGCCAAGTATGCTTATACGTCTAAGTCTAACGACAAAACAATCTCAAAATGAAATGTCTTGAATAAAGTTGTATTCTTGCATAATATGATTGTCTTGATGCTATCTTGTATGGTGATCTCTTGTCTACTTAAGTGCAATGTGTTGTTCTTGCTTATATAACATGTTATCATTTGATTTCTATCATGTTAACATCTTTTGTCACTAACAAATTTGTTTTGTAGGTTGATAACAAATTATTTGTTATCTCAATTGGTTTTAACTTTTGTATGCTCATTTTGCATAATCCCCTTTATTGCTACGTAGATTAGTACTATGCTTTATGGGACCCCTACACTTGCATATAGTTTAAAAGCATATAGAATTAAGTTCTAGCGGGTTGGCTTTGCATTTTTGTCTTTCAACCGACCTCTTTCCAAATCTCAATTTAAGCTTCCGCTTTCCAAAAATCATCTCCATCATTATTTAGTTATAACAATACTCTGATCCTCTTCACTTCCTATTAGGAAACCACATGCCTCATCATACGATCATCTCGTATTAATCGAGAAGAAGTACGTGACTTTAAGGTTGAAGCTCATTGTATGCTAACCATCATCCAGAAAAACATTACTAAGCTCACCTCTTTCGTTAACCCGAATAACCTCCTAAACACTTTGTTGTCATTCCTTATTTGATACATTGCACATTATGTTAGATATCCACCAATTAAGGGGAAGAGAAATCCATTCACATAATTGTCTTTTGTCAAAATTTATGTCTCTTAGACTCTAAAATACCAACACATAGGTAAACACCACTTAGCTAAAACCGTTCACGAAACCACAACTAGTTCAACCTTTTTAACCTTATATCACAAGTTTGCACCAATACCTCATCAAGTGAAAAACACATCATGTGTTTTACAAACTTCTTCATCTCCACAATCAACTAATCTAGGATTTTCCTTAAAACTAGCACCTTACAACTTCACTATCTAGAACACCATCATAGGATCTTATCCTTTTCTCGCTTGACATATATCATGCATGTCATTGTTAGTGCAAACAATATATTAATCAAAATAGCCATTTCCAACACGTTGGTCCATCCAACTCTCACTTATATGATGTCATTCTCATCCTCATATAGGTACTCATTATTATTATTATTAGTATTTTCCATATTGTCTTCACTTCTTTTCAAAGTGATAATCATCCATGTCGGTCAAAACCATGCTAATACTACCTTCCCCATTGTCACCTAGAATAGGTCATTTTTATAATTCGTGTCAATCAATGAACGAATTTATCTTCATGTTATCACTTTTATATATTCTTAGATAGAACACATTATTGATTACTCTTGGGTTGAAGCATATGAGAACTTGCTCAAAACAATAGGTTGTTAGCATCAATAAATCATTCAAATCATAACCCTTATGCATCATTGAAATGCAATGTCCATTCATATTTTTTTCTTCTTAGCTTTGGTCACTTGACATGACGAAAGGATTGCATGAGTCCATATTTTTATATTTGCTATACATACGAGTTTCTAACTCCTTAATAGCTTCCTACCTAATCACCACCACCTTCCATCACCACTTTCACTAATCATCACCACCATGGATTAGCGAAAACTTACTTTTGTAAATCTCGAGTCATCTATCATCACCACATGAATCCTACTAGTAAACCGACACCAACACTAGCACCACTAGTGGCACACCCGTGGAAGACTTCATATCTTATTTCTAGGAACTATTTTGTAGGCTTTTATCATATTATATTCTCACTTTTCTTATGATTGTAATTAGGAGACTACACTTCATGAGATCTTTGATTATATCATTTATCACATATATACATCTTATTTTTCTTTGTGAAAAAGATGAAATATATTGCACTAATGTTTTTCATTGTAGGTTCATCACCATATACACTCGATTGTATATAACTTACTCATCTAAGGATGAAGTTTGCATCAATTATTTTTCTTATTTTAGGTGCTTCTTGACATCCTAGAACAAGGAGGAATATCCTTTAAGCACTCATATTGCATCGCCTATACACTTGGTTGTATATGACATATTTGTCTAAAGACAAAGCTTCTATTATACTAATATTTATTTTGAAGGTTCATCTTGACGCCCTAGAGCAAGGGAGCTTCCGTCAAGAATTTACTGAATGCATCTTATACACACTTTGTGTATATCACTTACTCGTCCAATGACGAATATAGTTTTGCACTAATAATTGTTTTGTAGGTTTTAATCATACCCGACACCTCAAACAAGGGGAGCAACCGTCAAAGGGGAGCATGCACGCATTTAGCATCATTCTCACTTTTCAACAAGCATTTGTGCTTCGATAAAAAGTGGAGAAAATAGGCTAACATTGCTATGGATTTTCCTTTTTCATATATTTCTCATAATTTTTGTTGCATAAAACTAACCTTGATGTAGGTTAAGCCTCTTTATTTGATCCATGGATCCGCTACCAAACAAGGGACGGATTGAAGTGGACGATTTAACTTCACTAGGGATGATGCAAGCTCGCCTTTTGGGGAGAAATTAAGTTAAACTCTAAGGACACGCCCTTTTTGTTTCGACAAAAGGGGAGAAGAGTGTAAACGGAGAAGGTAATGTAAAGGTAGTAAGGATACAAGTAACCTTTTACATTTTACTTTCTATTACGTTTACATATATTTGTCATCATCAAAAAGGGGAGATTGTTAGTGCAAATATTACGATATTTAATCTATACAGTCTCGCTTGTTTTGATTGATGACAAACATGTAACTTGTAATACATAACGTAAAATGTACAAGTTACTTGTAATCACATTTGTCTCAACATACATTCAACACCTCTCGATGTCTCAAGTCCTCGTATGTTACAACACAGGTTCGTACATGTTTGTTATGTGGCATTATGATCAAACCCATTAACAAATCATTTAGAATGTTTAAAATACATTTAGAGTCACTAAGTATTTTAATAGGTTAACCATTCTATTTCGAACCTCATTTTACATTTTGCATTCACAAGTATTTCAAAAGGTAACTAGACATTTTATTAACTAGTTACATAATACATTTTACAAGTTTACCTTGATAAACCTTTTAATCTAAAAATGGAAATACATGTTACATCATGTCATGCATCATCTTTGAAATCCTTGGAAGATCACTTGAATATTTTGGTTAGATTGACACACAATATATCAAATGTGATCTTAGTAAGATTTGGTAATATCTTGGAAAGATTTGAAGAAAGATTTTTAGATTTTATGTCGCACCCACGGCACCAAATTGTATAAAGGACGGAACCCTTTTAAGGGTCCGTGGTCCGTGGACGCCCTGCCCACTTTTGGCTATATATAGAAGCCCATTGTTTTCCCATTTCTTCACCACTTCAAATCACATCTTCTCCACCTTCTTGCATACATTTAGATCAATCATTAACAATGTAATAACATACATTAAACACCCTAATGATCATGATCATAATGCTTCTAACATTCATCTTTGTTGTAAGCATACTCTTTGATCAACCAAGGAAAGTTTGGAGATTTAGCCATCCCCACTTACCACAAGTTGAAGATCTATCACAAGAAGTTTAGGGAACTTGTGATCTTCATCATGAAGGCTTCCTATCAATGGAAGTTCATTTAGAAGTAGTTATTCATATCCATTAGACATTTGTGTCATGGATCATTAGTGTAAACATCATTGCATCATAACAACACTTTCACCAAACTAGATTAGATGGTTTATGTGTTTGTGCCATAAAACACAAGGTTTATTATGTTGGGCCATAAAACATATTGGGAGTGGTTGTACCCTTGTAAAAGAACTCGACATCTAGCTTAGTGTCGGAAATATTGTATAGGCGACGTTAGGTTGGTTCTACCTCGAACTAGAACCCGTTATTTAGCTTTGTACCGAAAAAGTGTGTTTACGATTGTAAGGTTTTATCCGCCGAGAAGGGAGCTTGTTGATTTAGTGAAGTAACTCTCGAGTTGGGTACTCGAGGAGTGGAGTAGGGCGGAAAGGAGATCCGTGACCGAACCACTATAAATCCTCGTGTTCGGTTTGCACTTTCCTTTCTTTATCTCTTTACTTTTATACTTGCACTATACTATTGTTTGTGATGTGGTTTGATGTTCATGATTGTGTGACAACTTGGTTTACCATACTTTATATTAGTCACAAACCATAATTGGTACTTTCATATTATAACAAGATTCATAAGCGATTTGATACTAAAGATCTAAAGTTTTTAAACGGTAACGTATTCACCCCCCCTCTACGTTTCCACACTCGGCCATAAGATTTCAAAATCTGGGATTGAGGTCGACCGAGCTAAAGTCGACGTTATAGCTAAACTCCCTCATCCCACTACCGTCAAAGGTATTCGGAGTTTTTAGGTCACGCCGGTTTCTATCGCCGTTTCATCCAAGATTTCTCTAAGATAGCCAGCCCTCTGACCCATCTCCTTGAAAAGGATGCTCCGTTTATCTTCACCACCGAATGCGTTGAAGCGTTTAATATTCTTAAAAGAAATTAACCGAAGCACCGATCTTAGTTGCCCTCGACTGGGATTTGCCCTTTGAGCTCATGTGTGATGCAAGTGATTACGCAATTGGGCAGTCTTGGGGCAACGTAAATCGAAACATTTTCAACCCATACACTATGCGAGTAAGACATTATCTGAGGCCCAACACAATTATACGACTACTGAAAAGGAATTATTGGCCGTTGTTTATGCTTTTGAGAAATTCTGACCCTACCTTGTCTTGTCAAAGACCATAGTGTATACCGACCATTCTGCCCTTAAGTATCTTTTGGCAAAGCAAGATGCTAAGCCACGATTACTTCGATGGGTTCTCCTCCTTCAAGAGTTTGATGTTACTATTCTTGACAAAAAAGGAGCGGAGAACCTTGCTACCGATCACCTTTCTAGACTTGAGAATCCCCATCAAAGTGTGCTCGAGAAAAAGGAGATTACGGAAACATTTCCTCTTGAGACACTTGGGATGATTGCTAAGAAAGACCCGAACACCCCATGGTTTGCCGACTTTGCAAATTACCATGCGGGCAATTTCATCGTGAAAGGGATGTCGTCCCAACAGAAGAAAAAGTTTTTCAAAGATGTTAAGCATTATTTCGGGGACGATCCCTACTTGTTTAAGATTTGCGCGATCAAGTAATCCCGGTGTGTTCATGGCCACGAGGCTCTTGATATTCTCAATGCTTGCCATAACGGACCCACTGGTGGCCATCATGGTGCAAGCTACACCGCTAAGAAGGTTTTTGATTCCGGATTCTATTGGCCTACCATATATCGAGATGCTCATGATTTAGTCAAATCTTGTGATTCTTGCCAACGTCAAGGGAAAATTTCACAAAAGGATGAAATGCCACAAAATGCTATTCAAGTTTGTGAGATTTTTGACGTTTGGGGCATCGATTTTATGGGGCCATTTCCATCTTCTAAGGGTAATAAGTATATCCTCGTGGCCGTCGACTATTTGTCTAAATGGGTTGAAGCGAAGGCGCTCCCCACCAATGACGCCCGAGTGGTTGTTAAGTTTCTGAAGAACTTGTTTTCCCGATTCGGAGCACCTCGTGCTATCATCAGTGATCGCGGTACCCATTTTTGTAATGAACAATTTGCTAAAGTTATGGCTAAATATGGAGTTACCCATCGTCTTTCTACCGCGTATCACCCACAAACGAGCGGACAAGTTGAGGTCTCCAATCGTGGTTTGAAAAGAATTTTAGAAAGGACCGTAGGAGAAAATCGAGCTTCATGGGCCGATAAGTTAGATGATGCATTATGGGCTTTCCGCATCGCATACAAGACACCCATCGGGTGCACCCCATTTAAGTTGGTGTATGGAAAAGCTTATCACTTGCCCATCGAGCTCGAACATAAGGCATTCTGGGCTTTGAAACATGCTAACTTTGATCTTAAGACCGCGGGTGATCACCAGAAAGTTCAATTGAATGAATTAAATGAGCTTAGGGATCAGGATTACGAGAATTCTTTGATTTTCAAAGAGAAGACTAAGAGGATTCATGATTCTAAAATCAAAAACCGCTTTTCAACGTTGGTGATCAAGTTCTCCTTTTTAACTCTCGATTGAAGATATTCTCGGGCAAACTCAAAACCCGTTGGTCAGGACCATTCACCGTTGCTCAGGTTTTCCCTTATGGAACGGTGGAGCTTTCTCAACTCGATGGCCCTAATTTCAAAGTGAATGGCCATCGTGTGAAACATTATTTTGGAGGGGACATCCCATCTATGGTTGTCCCGGATCTCCAAACTTTCCCTAAGGACAACTGAATTCAGGGATCGAGTCAAGCTAGCGACTCGGTGATCAAAAATAGTAGCGCTTCGTGGGAGGAACCCCATGCTTATCTTTATCTTCTTTCTATTTTCTAATAAGTGACGCGAAGGGGTCTGCCTCTTCGATTTATCGTGTTTGGTTGTTTGTGATGTTGTGTTTAGGATGTTCCCGATATGAAGACTCTCGTGCTCGAAGTTTGTCATTTTCTCTACTCGAGTTTCATGATCGATGCTAATGGAAATCCGATATCCTAATCTTATCGACTAACGTTTATCTTTGAGCATACTTAATAAACGGCTTTTAGATTTTCGTGATACCCTTTCTTTTAAACATTGAGGACAATGTTTCGTTCTAGTCTGGGGTAGGGTAATCTTCGATTTGATTTGACCGCACTTGCTTGTTTTTTGTCGTGTACTCTCGTAACCCCGTTTTTCCTTAGAAAATGAAAAATTGTGCAAAAATGAGCAAAATTTAAAAATTTTTGTAAGCTTTTGTTAAGTCTTTTTGATTGAAAAGTTTGCTAGTCTCTTAGATAAGAAGCTATAAAATGCGAATTCTAGCTCACAAGGCCAAGATTTTGCAAGTTTCCCTGAGTGACTTTAAATATGCATGACTTAATTTCATTTAGACAAAGCATTTGCTAAGCTAATATATGTTTTGAAACCTTGTTGACTTTCCGCTGGTGAGAGTAGGAATAGAATTCTGACTTGACCGGGCGTGTTGAGCCCTAGCTTGTTCCCTTAACCATAGATAATCTAAAAATTATCGGCTAAGCATCTGCGGATCTCATTATTTGGGATTTTAAATTTGCAGAGATCGAGAAATGATAGAGTTACTTATGAGTTTAGATGCTAAGCGTGGAGTAGTTGGTTCTCTTTAGAGCCCATCGAAGGTACTTATGGCTTTTTGTTCCCACAAAATTGTTTCACCCCATATCTGTCTAATAAATAATTAGAGATGTCGAGTTTTTGGCGATAGTTAGTTCTTTATCTTCTTAAAAGAATCTTTGTTTTAAAAATTGGGTACACATCAAGGATCCGTAATAAATAAGCAATAAGTGATATGTGAAAAGTAATAAGTAAAGTTATGAGCTGCGGTGTCGAGATCGGACCCTTGGATCTTTAGCCAGGATTGAGTGAGGTCTTAGCCTAGCCAACCGGGATCCTCATTTCATGAAGCCTATAGTCTTGGAATTACCCCTGAAGCTCAGAAGTTCATAGCTCATATAAATAAAAAGTATAAGTGCAAAAAAAAAAAAAAATGTGAAAAAGTCAAAAGTATAAGTGAATAAAAATTCCTTGATGTGGACCTCATTTTTGGGACAATGGTTCTTGAGAGAAGGCGGATAACTAATTATCGACTTAGCTTTGTATCTTTATCGGAATAAAAGTTATCGAAACGAGAATTATGAAGAAATTCACTTCTCACAAAAATAAAAAAATTTCTAGAGGAAAATAGGAAAATGGGAACAAAAGGTATTTACACAAGTAACTTCCATGGGTAGTGTTAGCATCTAGAATCATATGTAACAATGATTTCGGTTTTACGCTTAGTTTGGGACTTGTGAAAAATCAGGGACGATGTATTCTATCCGTATGGTCACTTCATGCTGTGTTGTGTTTCCTACTCCGTGATCCTAACGTGTTGATTGAAAAATGTTGGAGTTATTGATCGACATGAAAGTTCAACAAACCGTCACTCATAACCGGAATGTGCTTAATCGTAATATCTACATGTGAATTGAGAGGTAAACGGGGCGTTTTTAGAATTAAGGCTTTCTTAATCCCTTTTGAGGAATCTTTGCTACTTCTTCATAGGTTTAGTAGAAAGAGATTGAAATCCTTGGTTTTAGAAGCGTGAGTTGATTGCATTGCGTGGGGACACAACAATGGTCTCGTCTGGGGTATTTTGGTATGTGCTAAAACACATACCTTTTCATTATCAAAACTGACCCAAAATAACCAAGAAAGAGCCGTTTATTGCTAATATTTGTGGTTTTCTTGAGTTTGTGCTTGTGCAGGTACGGATATGTAAAAACACACAAAAAGGAGCCAAATCAGACATAAATCCAAGCACGAGAGATCAAGAGAGCTTAAGCTGAGCCGGAAGATAAAAATTGAGCATTTATGAAGATTTTATTCTTCGAAGATGATTTTTGGAAGTTTTAATCAAGTTTGAACAATTGGCAAAAATGGCCCCTCAACTTTGAGTTTTTGGCAAAAGTGACCCTTGAAGATTCAAAAGTTGCAAATTGGCCCTTGGTTTATTTGAAGATTGGCAAAGATGGTCCTTGATATAACTTTTAGATTTACAAGAATGGTCCTTGGAATTTCAGATTTGACAACTTTGGTCCCTATGGTTGCTCTTGGATCACTTAACTAATCCAACATAATCCAAATCCAATAAACAAAACATTCGGCCCAAGAATAGAAACCCTCTACCCGGCCCAAAAACAACCCGCCATCCCTTGAATAATACTATCCAACCGCTTTACCATTTACCCGATTTTACCCAGTTCAACCACCCATGACCCGGCCAACTCTTTTGATTTATTATAAACAATCCAAACGCCGCACTTCTTCCCCTTCCTCCCAAACGCCCATTTACCCCGGTTACCACCAATTACCCACCACCATTTACCCAATCTAGTAACATCGTACTAGCATCTTTCCCAAGAGCTTCTAGAAACACCGACATGTCGGATAAGATCACCCACGTGGCCATTTGAAGCTCCCTCATTGGCCGAAACACCTCAATTGGTGAATTGATAGCTCGATTGGATATGATGACAATGGAATGATATGGGTACATGGATAGGACTTCTAGGCTCTTTCCAAGAGGATCCCAAGGTTGATTTGGCTATAAAAAGACCCTTGAGCTCACAATGGATTTCGTGCAATTCCTTAGTTTTCATTTAGCTTATTGTTTCTTGTATTTCAGTAGTTTATAAAATGTTTTCTTAAAGTTTTCATTGTAATCTCAATTCCTTGTAATCCTTTTTCAGTTTTAATCAAAGTTCCAAGTTTTTAAATTTAATCTTGCATTTCTTATTTTAAGTAATCAATAAGCTATTTTGAATAATGGAATAAGCTCATTTCAAATTTGATATAGCTTTAGTGAGCTTATATTGTGCCTTTTTTTTATCTCATTTCAAGCAATACACAACAAAAGACACTTGGTCAACAAAAGTCAACTGGTGTGCTCATTTGGTTCAGAAATGGTTATGGGTTGATTATGATGATGGATCTGGGTTGATTTGATGTTAAATGGGTTAGGATTAGTGGTACTGGTATCGATTTGCAAGCCATAGTGACTGGACTTCTTGTAAGTGTGAAGCTTAATCTCATTTCTAGCTTAATATTAAGTAGCAGTTATAATTTCTATTAGATCTGTTACTATATTGATATTTGCTGTCATATTAGCTTTGTTGCAATGTATTGGATCTGTTTTGATGTTAGAATGAGCTTATCATATTGATTTTGATAGAGTTGATTGCATATGATTTAGAAAGGAGTGTTTGGATTAGGACTAAAATTGTGCTAGAAAGTAAAATATTGGAGTAGTTAAGTTGCTCTAGGTTTGCTATAGTTTATTGATTTCATATCTGTCTTTGTTTTCGCCATTTGCACTCTAAGTCAAAATCACAACATAACTGCTCTTGATCTCTATTCTGTTGGAATCAGTTGTTGGAATTTTACATATAGGTGTAGAATCTGTTAGGTTAGCTTATTTGGGTCTCATTACATCCACTTTCACTTAACCAAATCACCAATTTGATTCAAAACTCAAATAAGTCAACCTTCATAACTGTTCTTAAAAGTCAAGACCATGTCAAAAACAGTTTTTTTGCGACCTAGCGCCTCTCTGCACAAGGTTCTTTACAGCTTGTTAGGGTCTCAAATTTGGTTTAGTCATAGTCTGCTAGGTGGTCTTGGAGACCACATATCTGGTTTTCACTTAAGCTTATTGGATAAGCATTTGCAACAGCTTATAGTAGGGGGTCAGGAAGCTATTTTGCTTAAGCATCAGTTAGCTCAAATCTTGTTAAACTGCTTATTTGAGGTTAGGAGTAGCAGTAGTTAGTTGATTTAGAGTGTTTATAGTATAATTTAGCTTTTGTAGAAGTTTGGTGGCTTATTGTGCTAGTTTGCTTATTCTAAAGTGCTTATTTGCTATCAGTTAACACTGCAGCTCTCAGATCTTATACATAAGCATCATATTTTATATTTTTCATAGCTTTAGAATAACATTTTAGAATTTTCCTGAGATTTTCATAATTTTTGGTCATGCTATTTTTCTCTATTTTAAATAGTTTTTAGTCACTTTTAAATAGCTTTTATTGCAAATAATTAAGAAAAAGTTCAAAAAAATAATTTTTCAATTTTACCAGTTTAAGAAAAATATAAAAAGCATAAAAAATATTTTTCCTTATTTTTCCCTTTTTATTTGGTATTTTTCACAATTTAAATTAGATTTAAATAGTTTTAAATTAGTAGAAAATAGAAAAATAATCAGAAAAATAAAAAAATGGTTTTTAAAAGTCTCTTATGGTATTTTAGATTTTATAAAAATAGTTTCATATTTTTCTCCTTAATTTTTATAATTTTTAGTATTTTAATTAGTTTTAAAAGTTAAAAATTAGTTTTTAATTCTAAAAAAATCCAGAAAAATCCTAAAAAATAGTTTTAATTCTTAAATAGTTTTCATATTACATTTCTAGAGTAAAAGTATTTTTAGGCAATTTTAGGATATAATTTAGACGTAGTTGCATTTTAATTACGTTTTATTAAATTACGTTTTAGTTGATTCGCAATTAGGATTTCCCATAAATTAGATTCCCTTAATTACTTTTCCTATTCCCGTAGTTTAATAAAATCAATCAAACAAATCAAAACATCGAGCATTAAATTCCAAACCAAAAACGACGTTGGCAATCCACGCCTCGTTGGGAAACGATTCGGGTTGACTAATCCGTATCAACGATCACACATGGGATTTGATTTATTATTCTTTTTCCTAAAGGAATTTGAATCCATCTTCGTGATTATTTTTGATATCGATATTGAGGTTTTATCCGTACACACATACCCTTAAGCCTTCATTATCAGCAAATCAGTGTCTGAACTGTTTTAAGTTTCTTCTTTGTTAGTCATTCACAAGTGGCTAGCTTGTGTGAGATAACTTGACAGTTTGGCATTCTTTTGCATTAATCATTGGTGCTCATGGTATTCCTCATCGTCACCCCCCGTATACTCAAAATGATCACCGGTTTTCTGAGTCTGGGGTGGTGTCTCGGAATCCTGAGGTTTATCAGCAGAAGGGCGAGGAGGAGATCTTTGTTGGCGAGTCCTTTGTGGTGGAGGTTGCATCGAGTACTCAATGGAGGATGTTTCACCAGACTTCTTTGTGCGTTTGGGCTCTTTATCCTTATCCTGATCTTTGTCTTCATCTTCTCTTGAACGCTTAAGCCTTACAGCTTCTTCTCTGAATGAGGACTTGAGTTGGTATTCCAGCAATGCTTCAAACAATTAGCTTCGTGGGAGGAAAACGTTGCAGAGCATTTTGACATTTGGGCTACTAGCCGGTTCACCAATTCATCATCTGAGAAGATTGTAGTTTCAACTGGATTGATGCTCAAATTCATTGGAGTTGACTTCATGGCTTGCTTGGCTAAATGTAAGAGATTCGGATAAAGTTGTCTGGTATACATCTCCTTTGTCAGTTTTGGAACGACCTCCATTAAGAACTTGTGAGTGTATCCTTTTATCATCTCGTCCATGCTCCCTTGAAGATCATCCTTCATAAGCTTCGTACATACTCCTTTCAACTTGCATCTTGTCATTCTCATCATGAAGGTACGTTAACTGCGTTAATAAAATTTAGCTTTTTTTAAAGCATGTCTTTCTTTCTAACCTGTTTGACCGCATTCACAATTCTTTTATGAGTATGAGAAATCCAAGATCGAGGTGGCTTCTTTACTGAGTTGGATGTTGATTTGGTTGATCTTTTTGATGGTGGTGGTGAAGAATGAGAAGACGAATCTGATGATGAAGAGACATGAGGAGACTTTGGATCCTTTGGAGGTGCAGAGGTTTTTCTCCTCCGAAAGCAGGGACTGTCTAGCAGAAAATTATCATAATCAGTATCATCTCCAGACTTTTCTTTCTCTTCAGTCTTTTCTGTCTCAGTCTTTTCTTTGTCACCCTCATCTTTCTCGGACTTATCTTTATCAGGTTCCTCAAAGTCATGCTCAAGAGTGTCCTCCACACGTGTTTGTTGTTGTACCAAAGTGGTGGCACCAGATCCCTTATCGGGTTGATTAACCGCATCAGGACCTGGTGAAGGTTGAGCTCCACCACTCGACCCTCCGGGGCCACCCATTTGTTCTTGAGCAAATTGTTGTGCCACGTGTTGAAGTATAACAAATTTGAACTTCTTCCTGTATGATTTATCCAGTTGCTCTTCATCTGAGCTTGAGCTTTCTTCATAAGGCACAAGTACTGGAGTCTTCCCATTTCCTTGATCAGCTGGAGGACTAGGAGGTTTAGATACAGTTGTAGTGTCATCTTTAGCAGTTTCAGAGTAGAAAGTCTCTTCATCTCGATGCGGTACCCTCGAGTCCTCGTCTGTTAGCTTTCTTTGCGGTTCAGGCTTAGATACGGGAATAGGAACAGCTTCCTTGGCGGGAACTGTCCCCTTTAAGTGGAGGATTCCTCCTGGGAACATCCTTCGACTCGGTGCTTGAAGCACTTCCTCTTCAGGTTTTCCTTATAGGTGTTCCGAAGACTTCTCATCGAGATGACCAACTTTGCCTTCTTTTGCTACGATACCTTTTGTATGTCTCGAGTTTATTTATCTCATTAGTGAAGGTGATCGGGAGTAACACCGCACCCTGTTTCTTTGTTGACGATTCCTTGATTCTGACTGATAGGGTAGGCTCAGTCAACATATCGTGATTGTCGGGGTCATTGAGCCTCTTGGGAATATCAGGATGAAGTCCAAGTGCTCTCTGGATCAACAGTTTTGTGTATCTGACATAGGGAATCTTTGAGCCAAGTTTATTGAGAAATGACATCATGTCATCCCATATCAGAGCTTCAATTTCGATGTCCTTCTTGTTGATTAATGACCAAAATATTTGCAGCTCCATGAGCTTGGGATGCTCATAGCCATGTCACGACCAAAGACTGACTTGGTGATGATGATGTAGAAGGTTCTCCACGGTTGAGGAATGTTCTTAAGCTCCACATGAGAATGCTTAGTGATAATTCACGAAGCTTCATCATAACCAATATCCATCAGGAATTGCAGAACTCTCTTTAGTAGGTGGCATAGAAGTCGTTTGGCTCGATGTCGGAATAAGAAGACAATAGATCTGCATGTGTGATGGTGATCTGTTTGTGATTGAATTATATCACCTCTTCACTTTGACCTTTGATCCTTTGCATTGAATTCGGAATTGTTGAATGTAGATCTCTGGGAAATAAAAGAGTGTGAGAGCATGTTCGGTATGGATGATTCTTAAGAATATCCACAGCAATCAAGCAAGAAGATTCTGAGCATGTGAGGGTTTCAAAGTCAACTCTGAGATTGTTCTTTACAATCTTTCTTGGATAGCCATTAGGAAAGATATCGGCAATTGTGAGAACCTCAGGTGCATCCACATTCATTTGAGCAACCATGTCGTGATCTGAAATAACATTAGCCAAAAGAACCAACATATCGAAAGACACAATGTTAGTCAACGTAAGGTTTTATTGTCTAGTTATTGAACGTATAATGTCAATGGTTGTTACGAGTCCAAAGTCACTTGTATGTCTAATAGTCCAATGACGCCGCGTGAAGAGTTTATTGTCATGAGTTAGTTAAGTTTAAGTTTTAAAGTTTATGTTATCACTTATTTAACACAACATATTGAACGTTTAAGCTTATTAGTGACATTATTGGTTTAGTGACGTTATGATTCATTTATATACAAGTTTGCACGCGTAACAATTCATAATGAAGGTCAATCAAGGCTTAGGCGTTGATATGGCAAAGTTAAGCTGTGAAATGTGAGTGGTATATGTAGGCTGAAAGCTTATGCAGGATCCTTACTTACGTGTAAGAAATGTTACGCGTAGGAAAAAGGGGACCTTAAGCGTAGAGCTTACGCCAGGCGCATGATATAAGACCTTACGTAAGGCTTACTCGTAGAGTAGACCTTATGCGTGAGTCATGCTTACGCATATCCTTCACAGGATACGCGTAGTCCCTTTGTAGAACCTTACGCGTAATAGTTACGCAGCGTAAGATTTCTCTTCGCAGCATAACTTTCTACGCCGTAAGGTGATCCTTATCGCGTAGAGTAACAAGGACCTTGATTATGAGTTTTATGCGTAGCAAGCCTGAAATAAAATCATCATATCATCAATCTTAACATGTATAGTCATTTTAAAAACAGATCATGGCATGAAACTCATTTCTCAATTTACAGCGTGAAAGTCATACTGCGTAAGTCAAACCCCTAGAGTTTAAGAATTACGCATATGATTTCTAGCCATAGGAATTGCACCAAACGTTTTTCTGGTAGGTCTTAGGTGTTGTGAGAGTCTAATAACCAAGTTTTAACATCCAAAAGTCAATGAATCAAAAATACCCAAACCTAAGAACATTAAACCCTAAATTCCAATTATTAATCAATTAGTGTTTTACGGGTTGTTATAAGGCCTGGAAATCATTAATTCATCATGATATTAACATCACACAACAATCTTTTTGACCAAATACAATCACATTTGAAAATACCCAAAACCACGCATAAACCCTAAATTTGAAATTCACTCAATTCGTATATGCAGGTTCGTTTTAAGTGATGAAAATGAGTTTATTGATGTAAGAAGAATATTTTAACACTATCCTTTTAATCACAAACACCCATTCTTGATTAGGTGTTCATACGCTTATGCATAGAACACCAAATCAATCATATGCAAAAATTTGACCGTTGGATTCTTGTAAAAATCAAAACCAATGTTTGTAAACACGTTAAGATCATGAAACAACTTACAAATTGATGATCGAAACGCAGTTGAAGAACGAATTTTATGCGTAGGATTTGTTGAGTTAGAGTAATAAATGTAAGTGAAATGTTAGGTGGGTGTTTTTATTAAAATGACTTTAACCTTTTTGGCAGTTTTGGTCCCTCCACCTTTTCCATTTTCATTTAAAGCCTTTTAACTTCCATTTTGGTTACCAAACAAAAGATTTTAGGAAATAAACTTGACACTCCCCTTGACTTAAGAAAATAATGAAAGGTTATAAATTTTAGTCAGGAGTGTCGGGCTTAAACTTAAAAATTTACCACCATTGATAAAAGAAACAACGTAATATGGTAACATGCAAGTACACGGATGTTATGAAACAGCATTAAAGTATTTATTTTCTCCCCTCAACACTTGATCAAAAATGCGAATTTTGAAAGATTATAGTGTTGACGAAGAAATGTACTTACGGTTAAAGAAATATAGATAGAGAATATTTTGTTGTTTTATCAGGTTTTATATTTTGTATTTTGTTTTTGAAAAATTTATTTACAAGAGATGTTTTGGTGTTTGACAGGTTTTAAAGACTGTTTTAGGAGGTCATCCAATTCCTCTTGAGTCAAACACCTCATACCAATCCGTTGGACCAACTCATTAAACCTAGGCGGAGGCAAGGCTTTGGTGAGAAGATCGCCAATTGATATTCTATACCCCAAAAAATATAATTCAACAGTACCCTGCTCCACGTGGTCCTTGATGAAATGATATCGAAGATCGATGTGCTTTGATTTGCCGAATCTTGTGAAGGCACGAGATCGCGCAATAGCACTCATTGTCGCAGAGCACATCGAGGATTTTGTCAAATCGCATAACCATAGTCTTTTAGTTGTGTTCTCATCCAAATGACTTGAGCACAACACGCCGACATAGCTACATATTCTGCTTCGCTTGAGGGTGTGAGTACAATCCTCGCTTCTTCTATTGCCATGACACCGGTTTGTCACCAAGGTTGTAAAGCCCTGAAGTACTTTTACGTGAATCTAAGCATCCCGCGTGGTCGTCAAAAAGCTGCGATTAGTTCAAAACCGAATCCCGGATACCGATTCCCAATTAATGGTTCCCTTGATGTATCGGAGGATTCTTTAGCCTCCCGAGGTGGGTTTGCTTGGTCGTGATACGAGCAAGATATACAAAGAAAGACAATGTCGGATCCTAGCTGTTAGATACATGAGAGACAATAATACTACGGTATTTGGTAGGGTCCAATCACTTTTTACTTACCATGTAAATCATTGCCTACTTCTTGGTATATGCCATTGGAGTGGCATAGGTGTCACTGAGTATTCATTTCAAATTTTTTTAACAATTCAAGGGCATATTTGGAATGACTCAAGAAAATACCACGGGGTGATTGGTGAACTTGTAATCCTAGAAAGAACGTAAGTTCACCCATCATGGACATTTCAAAATTTTCTTCATTAGTTTTGCAAAAGCGATTGAGTACTTTTTATGTGTAGACCCAAAATGATGTCATCCACGTAAATTTGAACAATTAAGATATGTGCCCCGTGATATAGTAAGAAAGAGTAGGGTCAACCAACCTTTGGTGAAATTATTGTGAAGGAAAGATGATAGCTTATCGCATTACCATGCCCGAGGAGCTTGTTTGAGACCATACAGAGATTTTTTCAGTTTGTAGACATGGTTCGGGAGCGAGGATCAGCAATCGTAATCCACGGTTGGTCGACATTGAAATACGTTTCTTTTAGTTGTCCATTTAGAAGCAGCTTTGACATCCATCTAAAAAGACCGTCATATTCATATGAGCCTGAGCGCGAAATATCCGAAACACCTCAAGAGACGAGCAACAAAGTAAAAGATTCTTCAAAGTCAATACCCTCTTCTTGACGATAACCCTTAGCCACCGTGACGTGACTTATTTCTGATAACGTTCCTTGACATCAATTTGTTTTTCCAAATCCATTTGAGACCAATGACGTAGACCCACAATTTGGTCTTTCAACCAATTCCCATACTTCAAGAAATTTGAATTGGTTGAGTTCTTCTTGCATGGATTCGATCCAGTTGTCTTTTGTCATTGCGTCTTTGATGTTTTAGGTTCAGATTAGGATGTTGGGAATTATGTGAAGTCACAATTATCTTTGAAGATTATCTTGAATGGATTCTACCGAAGTGTATGGATTCTGCCGAAGACATAGTTCTACTGAAGTTATATAGTTATTAGTTTGTTTCTGTGGATATAGTTATTCCGTATTTTCTATAGTTAGTTAGGATATGCATGATGTAGGATATTGGATTTCACATACACATCAAACCATAACACAAAGTAGGCGTATAAGTGGAATTCTAGAGAGAGAAAGTTAGAGGTTTAGGGAACTTTAGTGAGAGAAAGAAAATTCTTATTATGAGCTCCAACTCTCTACCTTGGAAGGTAGAGAGTATTTATAGTCTTACAATAAAGCGCGCGTGGATGGGGGCATCTGATGGGTAAAGACCGTCCGTCCTCCACGGTGTTACTAAACTAAATACTACTTAACATAAAAGTACTATGACTCGAGCTTTCGCGATTACATATACTTGTGGTGACCGACTCTTTAATACCCGGAATTTCTAATTCCTAACAATCTCCCCCTAAGGAGGTCACCTCAAACATATACTAAAATGACATTGAATACAATCAGATATTACATTAACAATTGATCTTGCATTCTTGATGTAGTACTTTGCTCGGAAGCTCGTAGTCATTGATTCCACTCATTGCATGTTTGGTTAATCCAAGTGGAGGTCTTTTCCTGATCCACGTGATAATAATGTTGAGCCAGCTTTTGAGATCATCAGCTAATAGAAAATCTCGATACATCCATTGTGGTGTTGGTATTATGTGATGTTGTGACTTTCGGACCGACATGCTCATGTTATGGATCATGATATCTTCTCATCAGAGTAGCGGAAGCTTTCGTTGATTCATGATATTGGCGTAGCGAAGCATGGAGTTAGTATATCAGAGTCATTGATGCACCAATCATGATTTCTTTCGATATGAATGTGTTGTGTGAGCATGCGGCTATGGATTGACCGCTCCATTACGATCGGTACAAAGCGTCGGGGTGTACCGCATAAGGCGGTTAGCAATAAAGCGAACGGAAGTGTCTTTGATCACTTTCGATGAATTGAGGTACACGGCCCACGGTTCCCGTTGATCGATACAAATCTTTTGTGATCGAGTATAATTCGAAGAATTTCCTTGAGGGTTTAGTTGCTCTAGCCGTTGTTCTCAAACTGGAGCGTCTCAAAGAAGACAACACGGAGTGAGTGAACCGGTAATTTAAGTCCAGCGATTGATGAAAAGAGATTTAAAAACAATCGTGTATTGCTCAATAGAAATTGTTTTTGCAATATAACGAAGGTTTTAATGAAAATCAATTATCAATCATAAAACACCTTTTGATTTGAAAAATTAGTACACGGTCGACGTGCTAATGAAAAGAGTTTTAAAGCACAAAGACCGGTTTTCAAAGGTATCCGTCAATCCATAACTGAACGGGATTGATTCAAAAGATTGAATCGCCCCATTGTTTCATCGTCAGTTGTCACATGGTTGATCGTATAATAGATCTCACATGCCACCTACCAGGAGCTTGTTAGATGTTGGCTCGAGAAGGCTTTCCATCTTCACAGTGAATATGTAAACACATCACTCGGATGTTCGGCAATACCACAAGGATAATGCGTAGGACTCAGGATATAATTTCTCTTTCCACATTGTGTGAAGCAGAGAGTCTTCATTGAAATTGTCCTAATGAGATTTATTGATGATCTCGTGGCTCTAGACTCAATTTGTGCATTTTGGATCCTATATCGGAGACTAGGGAGAGGGTCTCCTTCTTCAATATCAACAATCTCTAAGAGAAAGTCGATAGATAATGTAGGTTCCCGGTGAGAATGAAACAAGCCCTTTTAAGAGGAACTTGAGTAGCTTGGGAAGTTTAGTGCGGTCGTCACTTTGGGTCCATGACGTCTCGTCTTCAATACCGGAGTTACCTAAGTAACCACCAGTAGCATATGTATTGAACCGGTTTACGCCCTAAGGTTGAATTATATGAGGGCTATTTCTTTTCACCCTTTTCACATTCAATTCTTTTTCATTCTTCAACCCCTTGAGTGCTTACCGAGACTTCATAACTAGAACCTTGTTGGGTTTATTCGATTACTAGCTCGTCTCAGTCCGCACTCTTCCCGTATCTCACTTTTCTCCTTTTTTAATATACCTAAGGACTCTACACTATCTAGTGGATTGTCCCTGGGTAGATCCCTCCGCTTCTGGCGGATCATGGGAACCAATACCTAACCTTATCATCCTTATATCACCATACATAAAGTAAAGTTGGTCGGTCTATTTGGTATTGTTCATCGGCCATAGGAACCAATTGAAAACCATTTGAAAATCAATCCAGATACTTGTGATATATTATCAAAGCATTTTGTACCGGAATTGTTTTTGATATTTTTAGAAGAAGAACTCCCCTCAACATGTGAATCAAGTATTTGAAATAGTTTTCCACACGGAGGCAAGAGAAAGAATTAACTTCTTTGATTACCATTTTCTAAAAATATCAACATCACTTCCCTAATCGAATCAAGTAGATAAAGCATTTTGGGAAGGATGAGGTTTTCATGATTTTGCTCCCCTCAATATGTGCCTCGAGATTTGAAAAGAGTTTTGCACATACTAGAGGGAACTTGCACATTGAGATAAGTGATCACGTTTCAAATCATAGGTTTAAGATAGATGCTCCCCTCAACATGTGCATGGAAAATTTGAAATCGTTTGTCACATGTGGGAAGGAGAGCTTGTACATCCTTATAAAACCATTTACGGAATTATCAGTTTAAATCCAATTTAAATCACACATTCTCCCCGATCACAATTATCAAATCATTTGAGATTTGTGATCTCTTATAGATTTAAATTGATTTTGAAAGCTTTTAAGGAGAATTGTGACTTGATTATGAAAGCGTTTTAAGCGATAAGGATCGATTTTGAGATTTTAATCTCCATTGGTTAAACATGCATGATTATCTTTTGAAAACAATTGAATGCCAAATAACTTTTAATTTAATTGAAATCATTCTCCCCTTCAATCAATGACATAGGTTGTTGATTGAGAGATAGATATTTTGACAAATAAATCCAGATGATTATCAAAAATAGAGTCCGAGTTATTTTTCATAGCAGATTAGTTTTCACAGATAAATGTTTTTAGAATCGAGCATGTGAATTTTGAAAATATGATAAAGTATGGCTCTGTTCTTTCTTTGACAAGCGGGTTACTGCCTGACATGACAATAAACCATTTTTTCTCTTTCTCCCAAAATTATTTTTTTATTTTTTTTATTTTTTTAAGAATTCGAGCAACATCTAAAGTCCCGTGTCATTCTTTGAATGACAGCACAAAGACCGTAGATATTATCGAATCGAGAAAAACATGACAAATTGACAATATTTTTTGAAGATTTTTCGAATTTTTTAGATTTTTATGGATTTTGAAAGTTTTATAATTTTGTATTTTGTTTTTCGAATAAATATTTACAAGAGATAGATGAGCATAGACCTTTACTCCTCGTCTTCTTCCGGAAGACGTTTGAGTGTTTCTGGTTGAAGGCTTTTCAAGCCTAGTCGTGGAAGTATGAACTCAAAGCGTTCTCTTGGAAGAGCTTTGGTGAAGATGTCGCTAGCGATATTAGGACCTCACAAAATAGAATTCCACCACACCCTTTTCCACTTGTTCCCTGATGAAATGATGACGAATGTCGATATGCTTTGCTCTTGAGTGTTGAACGTTGTTGCATGAAAGAGCAATAGCACTTTTATTATCACAATCTGAGAGGATTTTGTTAAATACAAAGCCATAGTCGATTAATTGAGATCTCATCCAAAGATTTGAGCACAACAAGATGACATGGCTATGTATTCACCTCTGTAGAGGAAATAGAAGTACTCATTTGCTTCTTTGAAGACCAGCTCACAAGCTTATCACCCAAAAGCGAGCACCTCCAGGGCGTACTTGACGAGTATCTTGACATCTGCATGATCGGCATCGCATAGGCATTAGTGACATACCGGAGTCCTTAGGGTACCAAAGTCCCATATTGATGGTTCCTTGGAGATACCGAAAGACCCGTTTAACCGCTTCAAGGTGCTTTTAGTAGGCTTAGCACGGTATCTAGCACACATGCAAACAACGAACAAGATGTCACGGTCTACTAGCGTGAGGTACATCGGGGATCCAATCATACTACGATATTTCGTTTGGTCAATCATGATCCCTGAGTGGTCCTCATCTAGTTTGGTTCGATCAATCATGGGAGTGTCAACAGGTCACTTGAATCAAATCCAAATTTCTTTAAGATCTCAGTAGCATATTTAGATTGATTTATGAAAATGCCTCAGGGACTTTGTGAAATTTGTAATCCCAAGAAAAATGACATTTGTCCCATCATTGACATTTGAAATTTTGAACTCATTTCATTTGAAAAGCGATCACATTCATTAGGGTCGGTCGAGGCAAAAATGATATCATCAACATAAATTTGAACATGAATTAAATGTTTGCGACTTTACGGTGAACAATGTTGGATCAACTACTCCTTTCCTGAATCCGGTAGATAGAAGAAACTTTGATAGCGTATCATACCATGCCCTTGGAGCTTGCTTTAAACCATAAGAGCCTTCTTCAAACGATAAGCGTGGGTAGGATGTTCGGATTCACAAAGCCTTCAGGTTGGCTCGACATGACGACTTCTTTAAGATCTCCGTTCGGGAATGCCGTCTTCACGTCCATTTGATAGACTACCATGTTCTTACTTGCGGCATTAGCCAAAAAGATTCTAATTGCCTCGATTCGAGCAACAGGAGCAAAAGATTCTTCAAAGTCTATACCCTCCTCTTGACGGTATCCTTTAGCAACTAATCGAGCCTTGTTCTTCAACACATCACCATGCTCATCAAGTTTCACTTTGAAGATCCATTTTAGAGCAATAATCATAGCACAATCTGGGCGGTACTAACTCCCATACAACAAGTCGATCAAACTCATGAATTTCATCTTGCATGGCATTGAACCACCTATCTTCATTCATGGCGGTTTTGACATCTTTTGGTTCGATCTTAGAGAGTCGGAGTTGAAGAAGCACCATAAGGCATCGGTTGCAAGTTGTTTCCGTGTTGATACTTGACGAGAAGGATTTCCAATGATGTTGTCTAATGGATGATCGTGAGTCCATTTTCGGAGGTGTTCATGTGGTAGTTGTTGAGGGAATGAAGTAGCGAGTCGATGTCTCCTAAGGAAGATGGTTCTGATGAAGATTCAGGAGCAAATATGTTTTCAAATGGAGCATCTTCGGGAGTAGCAAAGGGATTAACTTCATCATTGATGCGAGAAACAGTTCCATGATGTACATTTGAAGAATGATGATTTGTTGATGAGGCGAAGGATCGGCGTGGCTTCTTGACTTAATGATATTGAGACTGAGGATTGACTTCATTCACGGGAATATGAGCGACCTCTGTTGTAGGAATAGACACCTCATTAGTACTTGGATCATAAAGTTCATCAAACATAGGATCAAACAATTTCTTTAAATCATCTTAGATGGAGGTACATATGGAGTTTCTTGAGAAGAGTTTGGAACAAGGGATGAACCAATGGGACTGTTTTGAAGTGCGGGTTCGAGGCTGGATTGTCCAGGAGCCATTTGACCGGTCGACTCATCAAGCGTAGCGTGAATTGTTTCCATGATATTTTGGGTTCTTTTGTTGTAGATTCGGTATCCCTTTTTGTTTGGTGCATACCCTACAAATATTCCAATGTCTGCTTTAGCTCTAAGTTTGCCTAAGTCTTGACCCTCATTAGTTGGATAACACAATGCACCAAACACACGAAGGAAAGAGATTAGGTTTTCATTTGTGGACAAGTTCATATGGAGTTTTCCATGAGCAGGTGTGAATCAGGGAGCGATTTTGTGTGTAGCATGCATGGCAATAGCCAGCCAGAGAAACATTGGCACCTTTGAGTAAATCAGCATTGTTCTAGCGGCTTCTACAAGAGTTCGATTTAGTCTTTCAACTACACCGTTACGTTTGAGGAGTTCGTGGTATACTTCTTTGATGGCTGATTCCAATGCTTTCATAAAATTCACTAAGTTGTTTGTTAACAAACTTCAGTTCCATTATGTCTGTCCGGATAATTACGGCCGGTTTTGTTAAGTCGAACCTGCAGCTGTTTGATGAGTTTGATGATGATATCGGGAGTTTCATCCTTTGTCCTTAAGAACTTGACCCAGGTGAATCTAGAGTAATCATCAACCACAACTAACACATATTTCTTCCCAAAGATATTCGGCACTCTCATTGGTCCACATAAATCCATATGAATTGTATGAAGAACTTACGTGGCGAGTTAGTAGGTTTGGATTTATGGGCATACTTCTTGCTTTTTCCCAATTGACATCCTGAACAAAGATGATCCTTTTCATACTTTAGTCGAGGTAAACCTACAACTAAGTCCTTTATGGAGAGATCATTGATGGTGCCGAAGTTCAAGTGATTGAGACGACGATGCCATAACCATGACTTTGTTTTGAAGCCTTTGACAACAAGCAAATTGGAGAAGACTTCATCATATCATCGATAGAGATGGTGTAAAGATTTGAACCACGAGTTCCTCTTAAAAGTTCCTTACCATCAAGTTCTCTAACAAAACAAGTATGTTTTCGGAAGGCTACTTCTAGATCAGAATCACAGAATTGACCGACAGAGAGCAGATTATGACCAAGACCTTCCACATAGTATACTCTAGAGATAACACTATCACCAACAACATAATCACCATAACCCATAATTGCACGAAATGATCATTACGAATCTAAGCTGTCAGATGAATTTGCTCACGAAGTTCATGAGCAGCGACCGGTCTCCAGTCATATGCTTGGAACGACTGAGTCCGGTACCACGAGCGATTTGAACGATGCGTTGAACACTGAGACAAGAATGGATAACTGGATAATTAGGATCCCCATGGAAGAATGGGTTCCACTTGGTTAGTATGCGATATGGAACACCCACATTAAAAATAGAAACATCCATATCAGAAGTAGAAGCAATGGAATCATTGGGAATAGATGCAATCTTTGGTGTCACGTATTTGACCTATTCAAAGTATGTTCACTTCTTAAGGGAATAGTTCTATGAGGCATCCATTTTCTAGTGGGCATAATCTTAGCGGTTTGAGAAAAGCTGATTATTCTTATGGCCAAAAGGTATCCAATAATAACCTATCTTTATAAAAGTTCTTCCGTGGGTTTCCATTTGTTTTCTAACAATCATTCGTTTTTGCCTTTTTGCCTTCTTTGCACGATTATTAGCGTTAACAATTTTAACCGGGCATTTGACAGCATTAGACAAAGCATTCACACCACATTCATGATTAGCAAGAATTCAAGCGAACATCATTACAAGGTTTGCAAATAGTATCGAATTGAATTAATTACTGATGCGCTAAGGCTAATACTATAATCAACACGATTCGTTTTATTCAACTCAAGCTTAAAGATCCTAGGTTGGTCTTCTACTCTTTTCCAATGCACATTTTAGCTTGCGAGGTCCTATCATTCCTTGTATTGTCTTGAGACTTTGACACCTTTCGCTTTAATGTCATTGATCTGTAGAGGGAATTATGGGAACATTAGTTGGTTGATCTACTTTTTGCATTCTGAACTAGACGTGCAAGGATCTGTATTACTAGACGACACATTGATGTATACTTTCTTAAAACTCGGCCTAGAATGGTTTGAAGGCTCGGCACTAGGCATAGAACAAGGCATCACAGCTTTGCCTTTTGCACCTAAGGTTAAGGATTTGGGACATGTTGCAATTACACATTCTAGCAACTCTTGAGATCGTTTGGCATGGAGGCAAGCAAACCTAATTTCACTATCAAGAGGTTTGTTAATGAAATCCTCTTCGACAATCTCACGGAGACATTCTAGACTATCCTTAAGGTGAGCACAAGAGTCATGAAAAGCATGTTCATTATTCCTAAGATGAGGAGGAATATATTTAAGCATCACAGGTGTATTTGCAATCTATGGGTGACTTTGAGACAACATTCTTATTGAAAACAAGTGGTAGTTTCCCATTTCCCGAACTTCTCAGATTCTCAATTTCCTTTTGTAAAGACGTTATTTTTCGTTGTTTTGGTCACGGGTGACTTTTATTGAATCATATAACTCTTTAAAATGTCGTTTAACTTTTTCATTTTCTTCTAGAAAACTCTCGTTTTCCTTTTGTAAGGCATTAACTAAGTTTTGAAGATGAAAAGTTTGAGAATTGTGAGAATCTAAAGGAGGAGGCATTTGGGAGCTGTCATATTGTTCTTTTGACCCTTTAATTGAGAGATTTGGGCTTTCAACTTTCTGATCGTGTTGCAATGAGCTTGAATCAGTTCATCACGTTTGTTAATTTGAAAAGCTGCATCAAACTCTGGAGCATCTGAGGATGTCTTGATATTTGAAGTTTTGACATTTTCTTTAAGATGTTGATATTTTAGTTGTAAATTAAAATGCTCAACCTAGTTTAGAAAAATGTTTAACCAAATTGTCGTGATCATCGGTTCAATTTTCTCGTTAATTTAGAATTAGTTATTTCAAGCTCAATGACACGATCATGGGAGACTTTCAGGGCAACAGATAATTCATGAAATTGGAAAGCATTAATAGAACAAGTTGTAGCATTGAAAAACACATCTTGAGCAATACATTCAGAAATCATATTCTCATTCAGTGTATGCAAGTTCTTCCTTTCAATCTCATTATATTTTAATGCTCGCTCATAGTCACTAACCTCAACTATCATAGCATCAAATTCCTTTTCCATTTCTTTAATATCTGAATTCATTCCCTTTTTAAGACTCTCAAAGTGATCTTTTAGTTGTTTAAAGAAAGGCATGACTTCAGTTAAATAACATTCTTTAGTTTGCTCAAAACCTCTTTCTCCTTATTATACCGGTGGGTGTGATCCTTTTCTTGCAAGTTTTCTCAAAATCAACAAATAGTTGAAAGATAACATATTGGCTGATTAAGGTCTTGCTTTTAGTGGCAATTGTTCTAGGAACTAGATGCATTGGTGTATTTGGAGGATACATAGTCGCTCTAGGCATTTTCCAAAGGGGGGGGTTGGTTTCAACAATATTTTCGACTTTCGCTTATCTAAATCCAATTTCCAGAACACTTGTTCGGGAGTTAACAATGTCTGAGGCTTAAACTTGTTTAAGGCAATCCAATTCTCCTTTTGTAATCATGGGGTGTGATGATTACTTTCTTTTCTTACATTTTGGATCACTAGTTTCTTGTTTAACTTTTCCCTAGTGATTTCATCAAATTTCTTATCTTCCTCTGTGCACTCAGCGCAACTAGGTTTCTGTCTAGGTTTAAGGATTTCCTTGCCATCATAAAGAACCTTATGAGCATTTCTAGCTTTTTAATGACCTCTGGATTTGGTTCCTCAACAAGGGGAATGCTATGCTTATCGCTTAGGACTCTATGCTTAGTGATCATGTGAGCGGTCTGAATGGTGTTTCCTTGTACGTACAACTTATTTTCAAGCTTGTTTTTCAAGGTTTTTAGATTAGAAAAATCATTCAAAGGTTTTGATTCCTTAGCACTAAATTCTTGCTTAAGCATTTTAACATTTTCTTGAAGTTCTTGTTTTTGCTTAGCGGTTTTTGAAAGTTTTTCTTGTAAGGAGTTTAACTCTTGTTTTAATACTTCTTCTCTAAACCTACTTTTTCTAATAGTTATACGCATTTGGTCATCCATTTCCTGCTCACGGGTGGTCAACTCAAATTTTGCACGTTGTTCATAAATAGCAACACGTTCTTTATAGGCATTCAGTTGAGAGATACAGACATCATCAGGCACATCACGGTGTATTCATCAAAATCATAGTCATTGTTGACTGCAGAAGATGCATCACTTGATACAATTTCACTTTCACTTTGTTTCACATATTGATCATATGGGACAACATTGATATTACCCATATTTTCAATATTTGATTCAATAGTTTCATTTGATTGTACTTTGTCATGCATCTTTTGTACATCAGCATCATCGTATAGTTTTAATACCTCTGAGATGAGTTTGTCTTTGGATGGGCCAGCTTGTGGTGAAGAAGAGACCTTGGGAGAAACCATTGGAGAAATGCTAGCCATAAAAATTGTGTGTGCGGTAGGTCCATCATCCACATCAGAGTCGTATGCATCACAATCAACGACTTGAAAGGCATTCTGATGATTGTGACCTATCTCTGAATTGGCGCTCATCCACATGCATCATAGGTCTTGGCATTGCCCTCGGCAAGAAACAATAACTCCTCTTCATCCAACGCAGCACCATTATCCTGAGCTTGTACAAGCAACATCTTATCTGAAGTAATCGGCATTCTCGTGGGCGTTTTGGAGATGTACATTTCCTTGCAATGTGTCCCTCACCACCACAGTTATAGCATTTGATCGGCTTAGTTTGACCTTGATTTCCATTTCTTCCTCGATTCGGATTACCAACATAACCTCTACCAGCTCCTCCTCTTCCTTGATCATCTTGTCTTTCCTAAGCTGGTTGCACAACAATTCTCCCATCTCTAACAGTAGCTTGATTGTGTGGGTTAGAAGCGTTCGAGGTGGTTGTTGGTTTGTGGGAGATAATTCATGTTTTGACTAATCAGGAGAGCCAGTTGATTAATGAAGTTACCCACGTGTGCATCGGCATCAGCTTGTTTGAACTTTGGATCGGGAATGAGTTTGTGAGTTCCATCACCCATGGGTATAACTTGTGAAGCTTTAGTGGTAATCCCAATGTTTGAGTAGAAGGCGGTTGAATCATTTGATGAGCTTGTCTCTCCTGGTTTGTTTTGAATTGTTCAAGAATCCTCTTTTCAAACATGGCATGTCTCTCATTCTGAAGAAGGAAGGCATAGAGTTGCTCATAGTTAGTATTCTTCAATCCTTTAGTGAGCTTCACAGAAGTAACAAATTTGTGCCATTCGGGATTCATGTTGTTTACAAATTTTGAGTTCATCTGAATGTTAGGCATAGTCATTCTGATGTTCCTCATGTCATTCACCAACTTATGAAATCTCACATAGTACTCATAGACACTTTCATTTGGTTTCATCTTGAAGTGCTCAAATTCATCATACAGTTGTGATTCTCGGTCTTCAACAGTTAGCTTCAGAACCGAGAAAGAAGCATCTTGACATTATCCCATACAACTTTTGCCTCGGTGTTGTGATTGATAAGCTTGTAGATGTCCTTTGGTAGACCTTGCAATATAATGTTGGAAGCTTGAATATCTGCATCGAATCTCTTTTTCTCCTTATCGTCAAGCTCATCATACATCTTTGGTCTGTCCATTCAGTAAATCAAAGTTCCATCTTCAAAGTATCTTCTCAGTAGTTTCGGTAAGGTCCTTCATCAATGGATTTGAGAATGTTAACCCCATTTTCTTTTCCAAGGCAACAATCGATTCGTTGAGCCCAAGAGTCATAGTCGATTCATCAAGCATGGGTGGGCGAGTGTATGCATGAACCGGTGCTTGAACATCCCGTAGCAGTGGAGATGATTGTAGGAACGTTGGTAGACATGATGACAAGTTAAGCGAGATTTTATAACTCTATGATTAAACCGGGAAATAGATTCTTTCACGGAGTTTTACTTGAATCAAGAGAAAACCGTATTTAAAGGAAATCACTCAAGTAAGCTAGGAAAATTGTGAACCAAGTAGCTAAGTGCTAAGTCGCTAAAGTTCCAAGTCGTTATGTAACAACTCGCTACAATCCAAGTCGCTAACAAAATTTTGGCAGAAATTCGCTAAGCACCAAGTTAAGCTAAATATTCAAGTAAGCTAAATAGCAACTCGCTAGGTACCAACTCGCTAACAATATAAAAGTACAAATTAGCTAACTTCCACCAACTCGCTAACCGTAGTGGAGATTCCACTACTTGTACTGTTTGTCGGCTTGTCTCACTAGGCAAGTCGCTAGGCCTAAGTCGCTAACTCCACAAACCTTCGCTACCAAAATGTAAAGCAAGTCACTAGCGAGAAAAGCTATCCGTAGATCAAGTCGCTAGCTAGAAAACTTCACAAACACCACTTTTCAATCCCAAAACAACCCAACCAAGATGATTCAAGCTTACCAACTGAAAACCTAAACACTTGTGATGATTCTAAACACAAAAGTACTAACAAAATCCAAGCTTTAACACAAGAAATCAACCAAATGATGCAAAAACCACTAAACTTTTTCAAACTCAAAAACCACCTAAAACCCACTAGAAATCCAAAGATGTGTAAGATATGATCTAACCATGGCTCTTGATACCAATTGTAGGATATTGGATTTCACATACACATCAAACCATAACCCAAAGTAGGCGTATAAGTGGAATTCTAGAGAGAAAAAGTTAGAGGTTTAGGGAACTTTAGTGAGAGAAAGAAAATTCTTATTATGAGCTCCAACTCTCTACCTTGGAAGGTAGAGAGTATTTATAGTCTTACAATAAAATACGCCACACAACGTGGATCAGGCATACCGTGGGTAAAGACCCGTCCGTCCTCCACGGTGTTACTAAACTAAATACTACTTAACATAAAAGTACTGTGACTACGAGCTTTCTAACGATTACATATACTTGAGGTGACCGACTCTTTAATACCTGGAATTTCTAATTTCTAACACATGAGCTTTATTAGGAAGTGATTGTGTATATCTTATTTATTTTTACGTTTCTTAGAGAAGAAGTTAGGGTTCCTTGTCTATAAAAGGAACACAATAGAATGAATTATGTAATGCACGTTTACAAGTTATTAAGATAACGATCCATAGAGGATCAAAGAGTTCTTAGTTATCTGTGCTTTATACTTGTGTTTATATTCCGCTAAAGAATACAAGTTGTAGAGATTTTCTTTTAGTTTGTTTGTGATTACATAAGCAATACTAACGATCTACGAGCTCAAGATCTATCAAGGTGCTAGTTTTTAACAAGTGGTATGAGCCTCGTGAGAGTCTCTGATACTAAGGACAGTTTTTCTAAACACCCATACCCAAAACAAAACTCACCATGCACGGATCGAGGCGTTGATGTTGAAATCACCAACAACCAAACTCCACCCATCTTGCAACAACTAAGTCTATCTAATAGCAATGCTAAGTTTCCTTACCTAAAAAGGGAGGAGTATGATCTTTGGGCGATGAAGATGTAGAACTGGATCTCCAACATTGATTGGAATCTATGGGAGATAGTAAAGAAGGAAGCAGTTTGAAGAAAACTACCATTGATGTTGAAGGTAAGATGACTTATGTTCCTCCCAAATCTGCTGAAGATTCTTGGCGGTTCAGAGAGAAACCAAGGTTAAAACAATTCTTCTTCAAGCTATTCATGAGGATCACTTGAGTGATTTTCACTTCATGCAAGATGCTAAGGACATATGGTTAGCAATTAAAGGCGAAGTTCGGTGGGAATGAGAAGTCTAGGAGAATGAGAAAGTCCATGCTGAGACAACAGTTTCAAGATTTTCAAATCTCTGAAGAGGAAGAATTCATAAGGGCTATGACAAGTTTCACAAGATTTTAAGTCAGTTAAATCAGTTAGGAGCAAAGCCGGATAATGATGATTGTAATTCTAAGTTCTTGAGGTCTTTACCTCAATCCTGGCTACAAGTGAGCATTGCTTTAAAAGCTAAAGGTGGTTTGGATATGCTTACTTTTGATGAAACGTACAACAAACTTAAAACACTTGAACATGATGTAAGAAGTCCTTTTAGATCATCATCTACTGCAAGTCACACAACATTCGTTGGAGCCTCTACCCCTAAGATGAGTTATGGTCCAAGTCCAACTTACTCATCATCATCTTACACTACCACTTCATCAAGTTCTCAATCTGGAGGTATAATGGAAGATGTGCTTGGATCCTTCTTTGCTGATTATGATCCTCAGCAGGAACTTGCCTATGAGGATTTCAATCAGGTGGATCCACTGGAGATGGAAGAGATGAAGCTGAAGTGGCGGCGTGGATATCTTTGTCCATGGATATCAAGAGGTTTTGGCGCAAAGCTGGCAGAAGGTTTGGTTTCCAAGGAAGAGATCCACAAGGTTTGACAAAAAGAATGTCAAGTGCTTTACATGTCAACAGATGGGTCACTTCTCCAGAGAGTGCAAAGATAGGAAAGGCGGTGATGAGTGAGATACTCTACTTATCAATGCAGAATCAAAGGGATCTTTGGAACTTCAAAGGGATCTGCTTTGGTCACTCTTGATAGCAATGTGAATTTGGAAGCAACATGGCGAGGAAAATGATGGTCTGTTATTGATAATGTTGGTTTGATTGCAAAATGTACTTCGAGGAGGATAGGCATGATCAGATTGCCTTGATGGGCATCTCTCAGGTACAAAGCTGTTTGTTTGGTTGTAGTGAGCGTTATAATGAACTCAAAGAAGCTTATGATATTTTGAAACCTAAATATAATGAATGCTTTGTAGAAGTTGAAGCTTATAAACAGGCTTTAAAACCACTAGAAAGACAAAAGGTTTGGTTTCAGAAGAATCAAATAGCTTATGATGAGAAGATAAGTGTGTTTGAAAGGGATCTTGAATGTGCTAAAATGAATTAAAAGATCTGAGAAATTAAGAGCATATGTAGTATCGAAACCTAGAGCTAAAACAGAAACTAGATGAAGAAATTGCTAGGCATAAAGAATGGTTATTAAATGGAAACAAGTTAGCTAGTCACATCTATGCTAGTCAAACTCTAAATACTTCTATAGGTTTAGGCTTTAAGAAGTATGTAGGATTAGAAGCTAGGGATGACACACGCAAATCTACACCAGCGAAGCCCTAGCTAATTTTGTGAAAGAAGGTGCCCTACATGCTGCACGTGGACCTATTAGAGGTGAGCACATGCCCATTGACCTTTCCATTTCTGTTGACTTTGATGGATCACATCATCTCTATGGCAAAAGTCAAATGACTTGCTAGACCACGATACTTCTTCTAATGACTTTGTCTCTTGTGTTAACAGTGACAAGTCCTCCGAGCAAGGGTCTACATAGTGTGATTCAAATGACAAGTCTGACCTTCCCAAGTCTTCACCCCTGCCTGCACCCAAGACTACCAATAAGCATGTCGAGAGTTGTGCCAAGGAATTCTCTTCCAAGACAGTTGCCTCTGAAGACTTGCCTTTTAATTCTTTGCATAATATCTTGTTAAAAACAATTCTTTTCATGGTTTTGGTTTGAATACTTCCGCTTGTAATAGAACATCTTTTGGTTTGAATAAATCTTCTAAACAGAAGACATGTTTTGTGTGTGGAAGTAAATTTCATTTAATTAAGGATTGTGATTATCATGAGCAAAGGATGGGTAGGTGTGGTGATTCTAGGACATCTAGACCAATGTGGACCAATGTTAATGCTATACCACCTTATGTTCCACAAGCAACTTATACTAATTCTACTTTTTCTTGGAGAAGACCAGTTGCAAGACCATATGTACAACCAACAAGTTCATATTTTAAGAATGGTTATTGGCTGGATATGTTGACTCATGGCTGATGGGAAAGGGAATAGGGATACTGCTGTCAAGTCCTCAGCAGGTTGTTCTTGGAATAAAAAGGGACCTAAATTTCAATGGAAACCCAAGAATAATAGTGGATCTTATACATCTGCATGGCATAACTCATATGATCCACAAGGAAGGTTCAAGTCAGCAATGACTTGAGCCTCCATAGTGTACTAATATTTTGTATATTTTTGTTGTTGTAGAATCATCCTCTTAAGCATAAAGATGTTGGCATTGTTGATAGTGGTTGTTCAAGAAGTATGTCAGGAAACAGGTATATGATGCATAACTTTGTACCAATTGAAGGAGGAGGCAATGTAACCTTTGGAGGAAGTGATGGTAGAATTAATGGGAAAGGGACCATCAAAACACCTCAACTGGACTTTGAGAATGTATACTATGTCAAGGAACTCCAACACTTCAATTTGTTCTCAGTCTCACAAATCTGTGACACCAAGAACAAAGTACTCTTCACAGAGGATGAATGTCTTGTGCTATCTAAAGACTTCAAACTCCAGAAGAAACTTCAATTCTGCTGAAAGTTCCTCGGAATCACAATCTTTATACATTCAACTTAGCTGATGTTAAACCAGAAGGTGACTTAACTTGTTTGGTGGCTAAAGCATCCTTGGATGAGTCTACCAAATGGCATAGGAGGATGGCCCATGTCAACTTCAAGACCATAAACAAGCTCTCTAAACTGGGTCTTGTTGACGGTCTTCCTTCCAAAGTCTTCACAAATGATCATAACTGTGTTGCATGCAACAAAGGAAAGCAACACAGAGCCTCATACAAAGTTGTTACTGCTGTGAGCATTATTTCTGAACCTCTTCATCTGCTTCATATGGATCTGTTTGGTCCAACTCAAGTTAGAAGCATTGATCAAAAGTATTTTTGTCTAGTTATCACTGATGGTTATAGCAAATTTTGTTGGGTATTCTTTATACGGACCAAAGATGAAACATCTCCAGTCTTTGAAGACTTCATTACCCTTATTGAAAATCAGTTGAACAAAAAGGTTAAAGGAATTCAATGTGATAATGGGACAGAGTTCAAGAATGCTATACTTATAGAACTCTGTAGGTCAAAAGGGATCAAAAGGGACTATAGCACTCCAAGAACCCCACAACAAAATGGGGTGGCGAGAAAGAAAAATAGGACCTTAATAGAGGCTGCAAGATCAATCTTTGGCAGACTCTAAGCTACCCACCATGTTTTGGAATTTGTTGGCCAGACTTGTTATATACTTGAATAGAGTGTCCATAACTAGACCACACTTCAAAACACCATATGAACTTCTCTATGGGAAAGTTCCGGCTATTCATTACCTTAAACCTTTTGGTTGTCAAGTAACCATTCTGAATACAAGTGATTCGTTGGGCAAATTTGATGAGAAGGCTGATGATGGTTATATTGTGGGCTATTCAGCTCATAGTAAGGCGTACAGGGTGTACAATTTATCTGCTAAGAGGATAGAGGAGACATTGAACCTGAGGTTTCTAGAAGACAAGCCTAATGTTCAAGGACAGGGTCATGTTTGGTCTTTTGACCTTGATTACTTAGCTGATTATTTGGGTTATTCTAGACATATGGCTAA
The DNA here is from genome assembly GCA_910596185.1 of Chrysanthemum makinoi. Lineage (NCBI taxonomy): Eukaryota > Viridiplantae > Streptophyta > Magnoliopsida > Asterales > Asteraceae > Chrysanthemum > Chrysanthemum makinoi. The sequence goes on along the minus strand of OU343217.1, from coordinate 114,539,010 downwards.
CCAACATGCAAGTACTCAAGAGTCTCCAACCAGTCAGGTACTATGGATCTGATTCGACAGTGAGTTTGAAGATAATGAACAACCCATTGTAGTGCCTTCTTTCTCCCCTAACAATTTTGCAGGTGACACTTCTAGAGATTATACTGATGAGAGTGAAGATGAATCACACTATCTTTGAGGACCTTGCTAGGCTGAAGAAACAAGAGTATGCAGCTAATCTAGATCTTTGAGAGGAATCTGAGGAGAGTGCCGTGAAGCAATCAGTGGAAACATCAATTCTGCTGAAAGTGATCCTGTTTCTCCAAACATCACCAATTCTGGCTGAAAGACATCTTGTTTCTACTCCTATTTCTACTAGTGTATCAACAGACTTTGGAGAAACTTATACACGTTTTCCAAACCTTGGATCTTGGTCATCATCAATCCAAAGCTGGCATCTTCACCTCACCTTCCTATGACACTGATTTTGAACCTACTGTGACTAATCTTGATTCCTCCATTGAAGTCAACACCATTGCTACAAAAAGGATTCACAATACTCATCCACAGTCAAATATTATTGGTGATCCTAATGCACTGTTAGAACAAGGGAATGCTGTGGCAAGTTCTACATATGGTCAAGTGGCTTTTATCTCTTATGTCTCAAATCAGCAAAGAGACAATCACAGAGACTATGAACATTGTCTGTTTGCTTGTTTTCTTTCTCAAGTGGAACCAACCGGTGTTACTCAGGCTCTTGAAGACTCAAGTTGGCTTGAGGCAATGCAGGAAGAGATGCAACAATTTCAAAATCAGCAAGTTTGGATATTGGTACCACTACACGATGGCAAGTATGCAATTGGTACTAAATGGATTACGAAGAATAAGAGATGCACGAGGTGCGGTCATTAAAAACAAAGCAAGATTGGTTGCTCAGGGGTATAGACAAGAGGAGGGGATTGATTATGATGAAGTGTTTGCACCTGTGGCTAGAGTTGAGGCCATACGGATATTCTTGGCTTATGCATCTTACATGAGATTTATGGTGTATCAAATGGATGTTAAAGGAGCCTTCCTATATGGTGAAATAGAAGAGGAGGTTTATGTCACTCAACCTAAAGGATTTGAAGACCCAGATCATCCTAATCATGTTTACAAGTTTGTCAAAGCTCTCTATGGACTACATCAGGCACCAAGAGCTTGGTATGCTAGGCTTTCAACGTTTCTGCTGAAGCATGGTTATAGAAGAGGTGCAATTGATAAGACTCTTTTCCTTAAGAAGAATTCCACAGACATTATTCTTGTGCAAGTGTATGTGGATGACATTATTTTTGGATCCACAAAGGAAGCTTGGTGCGGGAGTTTGAGGAACTTATGAAGGGAGAGTTTCAGATGAGTGCTATAGGGGAGTTGACTTTCTTTTTGGGTCTCAAGTTCAGAGAAACCTGATGGTATCTTTATCGGTCGGAACAAATATGTGAGGGACATCTTGAAAATTTGGTATGGAGAGTGTAAGGACCACTACACCTTATGAAGCTCAAAGACAAAGACCAACAGAAGTAGATCCACCAGTGAATGTTCATCTATCACGATCTATGATTGGTTCTTTGATGTATTTACAGACTTCAAGGCTGATATTACTTTTGATGTAAGTGTTTGTTCTCGACATCAAGTTACTCCACTTACTTCCCATCTCAATGTTGTCAAGAAGATCTTTAAGTACCTCAAAGGCCAACCTCAACTAGGCCTTTGGTACCCAAAAGAATCTCCATTTAAGCGATATAGTGATAGTGACTATCTTTGGTGCAAATCGGATAGGAGGTCCACAACTGGAGGTTGCCAATTCCTTAGAAAGAGATTGATTTCTTGGCAATGCAAGAAACAGACTATTGTGGCTACCTCATCTACTAAAGCAGAATGCGTTGCTGCTGCAAATTGCTGTGGGCAGGTTCTTTGGATTCAAAATCAATTGTTGGATTATGGGTATAACTTCATGAACACAACAATTTTTATTGATAATCAAAGTACCATATGCATTGTTAAAAATCCAGTTTTCACAGTAGAACTAAACATATTGAAATCAGGCACCACTTTATAAGAGATGCATATGACAAACATTTGATAAAAGTGGTTAAAATTCACACTGATGATAATGTAGCAGATTTGTTAACTAAGGCTTTTGATGGACCAAGGTTTCAACACCTTGTGGTCCATATTGGTATGCTTAACCCTTAACTGCAAAGTTTAAGGGGAGGCATAGGCCTCAGGGGAGGCATATGCCTCAGGGGAGGATTTGTGTACACTTTGCATATTTTTATATTTTTATGTAAATTTGTTTGCTTTTTGTGTATTCTTTGGATATCCTGTTTTCTAACACTAACCAGCTAATGTAATGATAGTTTGTTTGTCTTTGTTTGGTTTGTGTGTTGCTCTGTTTGTTTTGTTTTGCAGTTTGCCTTATAAAGTTGAAGTTCATCATGATTGGTCAAATGAAAAATGGTCAAGTAAGCTTTGAAGCTTGTTTCTTACGAAATCAATGCTGAAGTGAGCAATTTGTTTCCACTGAAGTGAAATCTTGAAGTTAAAGTGTTCATTCAAGAGAAATCTTGAAGGTCATTGTTCATTCATTAGAGAAAAAGTTTACACTTCTACACTTATAGAGTACAATCAACTTCAAATGGAAATACAAGGACTACTAAACCTATTCTAAAAACTAGCTCATATCATCTATTCCTACATGTTGTGGATATGCATGATCGCTCATATCTTCTATTCCATTTGCTGGATATGCGTTTGTGAAGTCTTGCATAACCACCCATTTCTTCTATCTCGATGGCTGGATATGCATGACCGGTAATGACGAAGAATCTAAGGATCAAAATGGGAAGGATGGATTGATGAAAACGATGATGATGAAGATGACCACGTGTCTTATGTGCTTCATCTACTTGGTTTCACCAAAAAGCAATCCTTCCACCTTCCTTAAGCTCTCTTTCTATACGATGTGTGATGAAGCACCAAACCATGGCGCAGGAAGAGCAAGCACCACCTCTTTTCAGAGACAAGGCCTCTTGTTAAGGTTGAGGTCTTTGGAGGTTGGGAGTAAGATGTTTCCTTCTTAGTGGACTCATCAGAGTCATTAGAAGATTCACTTGGATTCACTACACTATCATCATCTGAAGAACTGAGAAATGGGGATTTCAATGGTCGTGGGTCATATGGACATGACCAAAACTGAAGGAAATCACTGGATGATGATGATGATAGAGAAGAGGTTGGATTCACAACCTCTGGTTTAGTATTCATGGTTAATTGTGGTTGATTGTGGCTTATGGTGAATTTAGGGTTTGTGATGAAAATTGGGGGTAATTGATGAATGTTAAGAGTGCATTGGGGTTTGTTTTATAGACGGGTTCAAGGCTTAATGAGAATTAATGCGATTTGGTTGAAACAGTTAAAAGATATTTACTGAAGCTTCTTGAATCGTGAATTGCTTTTCTGCTGATTGTATCACTTCATTGATTGACTATTGTTTATGCCGAGGTTGGAATTTGAATTGGGTAAAAGGTTGCATTACACGTCAGCGCTGGTCAACAACTTAATATATTTGACCACAATTTGGGAAACTTCTACCTATAACCTATTCGCATATCTTCGTCTAATAATAGCTGATTCCCTCTTATTCGATTCAAACACACCTTTAGTTGATTGCATCGTAACTCTTTATCTAAAGTTCTCATGGCGCTTCAATTCAAGCACGATCATAATAAAGTTGCTTTTCTGGGAACGGCTAAGGGTGATGATCTGTATAAACCAATGGTGGAGTTCTTAAAGAGGTCCAAGATTCATTACGCTTTAACACATTCTCCTAATGCTATATATGAATCTTTGGTTACTCAATTTTGGGCGACTGCTACAAAGCGAAGTGAAACAGAGATTGTGGCTAGAATCGATGGAGTAGAGCACATTGTGAAAGAGGAGTTGATACGAAGACGACTTTAGTTGGCTGATGAGAATGGGGTTTATCATTCTAATGCTGCAGTGGTACTTGATGGGCTAAGAGTGATTGGATATCAAGGTACAAGGACGGACATGTGGTTAAAGAATCAGCTTTGTCCTATGTGGAGGTTTTGGTTCATACATTGCTTCAGTGTTTAAGCAATAAATCAGGAGGATGGGATCAATTTTCTACTCAATTGGGATGTGGTATTATATGTCTATCTCAGGGTTTAACTTATAATTTTTCTAGGTTTATTTTTGATAATATGGTTGAGAATATAACTAAGAAAAACAACAAGTTTTTAATGTACCCTAGGTTTTTGCAAATAATTTTAGACATTACTACCCAAACCCAAGCCTTTTATCCCATAGGAGCTTTATCTGCTAAATTATTTGCTTCAATGAAAACTAAATTTGAGGGGACACATTATCCTTTACTAGCAGCTATGTTGCCTCAGGGAAATGAAACTGCTGATGAGGATAATGTTGTTAATTTACCTTCTACCAATGTTACTGCTGATGGTAATCCTTCAGTTGCCATTGATGAGGGCCCTTCTACAATTGCTGAAGCATCTAATGTTTCTCCTGACCAACCTCTACCCACACCTTCACCTAGACCTAGTCCACCACCTACACAGGTTCCTCATGATGAGGTTGAGACTAAGTTTAATAGGCTGCCTACTCCTAGTCCTGTTAGAGATTCAGTTGATGATAGTGTTCCATTCATTGAGCATGTTGATATTTCTTCTAAAAGGCCCAATGATGCTCCCATTCCCACAGAGCAATCTGATGGTGGAGCTGAGGACCCTATTACACTTACATCTTTGTATGCTTTAGTGAACGGTATGTAACGAAGTTGCTGATCTCAAGTAGGAGCTTGGAGAGACTAAATCTAATCTTGGTGGTGAGATTGTTGAGTTGAAAAGAAAGGTTCAGGATTTGGAAGTACAACTTGGGTCGAGAAGAAAAAGGAGATTGGATGTTTCTTCAGATGAGGAGGACATGGATGATCAGTTTCAGTCTCTTGATATGTTGGCTAATGTGGCTCAAGAATCTAATGTTTCTACTCCAAAGGTTGATACATCATCTGCATAAAAGGAACCAATTTTATTTACTAGAAGGAAAGAAAGCAATCGTGCACAAGGATATATTGCAAAGTGAGGATATTTCAACTACTGAAGAACATGTTGTTGCTGCTACTCCTTTGATGGACATTGCTAATGCAGGTGGTCAAGCTTCAAATGTGCTATCTCAACAGCTTCTATACCTTTCAGCGATACTTAAAAGTTTTCCTTCTTTGGAAGGAATTTTAATTTGAATCAGTAGATGCATTTTCAACACACTTTGAAGATTTATCTCAACATGTTTCTTCGAAGCACATCGGGACGAATCTTACGAAGTTCCTTTTACTGATACTCCTTGGTGATCTTTGTTTTTGAATCTTCGATAAAGGGAAAGGAGCAACGGTTGATCTTGAGCTTGGTCGGATCGGTTAGTGAACGAGAAGGTTAGCACAAGATAGAATGTTAGATGAATGTGCCAATTTGAAGAAAAGTGATGAATTGGCTAAACAACTTGAAGTTGAGTCTATTTCTAAATTGCCTCCTGAGAGACGAAAAGAATTAGATGCAATGGCTACTCAGATGCCTGCTGAACACTGGGATGTTTATACTCACAAACATGTTTCTAATCCTTCACTTGCTCAGAGTATTTTGGGTGCAGATTTTGATAGTGAGCAATTTGTGCCTCAAGTGGTGGCTCGTGGACAACAAAGAAAGAAAGAAGAAGCTGCAAAGAAGAAAGTTATAATTGCTCAAAAGAACAAGGCTAAGAGAGAGATACCACTAACTGAGCTTCAAAGAAAGCAAGAATGAGAATGGTGGTGAAGAATCGAGTTCTTAGATATATAACTCGAGGTTTAACAATGAAGCAAGTCTTTGCTTTGCACGATCTGATTCGATTCACAAATATAATTATATCATGAAGTTTTCTTCATCTTCTTCAAAACCTTCTTCAAATTTGAAAAGATTGCTTTGGACATATAGGTGCTTCACAGGCCAAAAGACCTAAATTTGTTGAGATTGTGGATAATTTTGATGATATTCCACCAAAGATGATGTCTCCAGTGGTTCCTTCTGAAGCCACTACTGAAGCTATTCCTTCATCCTCCAGGGTTTCTTCTACCTTTTATTGTTTATGCTAAAGCAACTACTGAAGTTCCTAGTTCAACTGACAAAGTTTCTTCTGCTGAAACTTCTGCTGAACCTTCTGTGGTTTATTCTGAGACATCTGATGTGCCAGTTTCAACTTCATTTGTAAAGTATGTTGTCTGAGAAGGAGATAATCTGGTTAAGGAAGCTGAAACAACTACTGTCAAATCTACACAAGCGAGAAAGGTGCTTGACAGAATGAATGAATTACGTGGTAGTGTTTCGGACCGCACTAATGCAGAATCGAAGATATTCCATCTTTGGATATCTATATTCCTGGTAGGAGGAAGAAGAGGATGGCTAAACGAAAGTTCTCTTCTTTAAGGAAATCTGTGAGAACAGCTCGGATTGGTCATCTCGTAAGTATATTAAGGTTGAGACATCTCACAAGGATACTCATGTGGATTTAAAGATGGCTGAGTCATCTTTTATCAAAGAAGGATCTGCTGCTGATTTTCTTGAGGGGTCTCATGATGTTTTGATTAATTGGTCTTTGACAGATGATGAGCTTAATATCATTCGCCGTTTGGATCAAACCACCATGCAATTTAACTTTTTGAAGGAGATATTGCATTTGGTTGACAGGACAGATTTGGTTATGTTGTATAACCTTGTCAATAAGTATTACCATTCTAATGCACCACAGGGTTCTGGGTTATATTTATTAGGTGATCTTCATGTTCTGTTTGATTATGTATCTCCCAATGGTAAAGGATATTTTATTTGGAAGAACTGTCATTTATGGCAGGTTACGTCTTGGAGATTTTATCCTCTGCCTCGTGTGCATGTGGTTGAGACAAAGGGTGGTATTACTTTGTGTATGTTTCTGAGAGAACTTATCCATTATCTATGAAGCTTATGGAAAGCATGCTTATCCAGAAGTTGGAAGTTCCTCCGGATCCTGTTGGCAATGATAATTTGAATGTTGAACAATGTGTTGGCGTTATTAAGAATCAGCTTATGGCACATAGAGGTTCATCTTGATTATGGTACTCTGTATGGTTTGTAATTTTTGTTTCTTTCTTTTCTTATTAGTTAAAAAAAATCTTTTTGGTTTTGTCTAACTTTTCTTGCAGGTTTGTTGTATATTCATGATGGTTATTAACTCACCAGATGTACCTTGCGTATGTCAAAGAGTTGGCTAGTCCAAAGGGTACAGCTTTGGTAAAGACACATCAAATCTGTTGATAGCGGTAATGGTTTGCTCAAAATCATAGGGTTTGCAACCACCCATGCTTAATTACTGAGTGTTGTATGGTCATCAATTCACCATGGTTTATTTCTTTTTGGAATCCTAGAATTGACTAGCCCACATGTATATGGCTTGTGGTAAAGGCATTGGAATACCATATTTGGTTATCAGTTCACCTGTTTTAAGAATTGACTAGTCCGAGCAAGCGGCTACTGGTAAAGACATTTCAAATCCGTTCATGGTTCTTTGCTTTGCTAATAAATCAGATGGTTATCGGTGTACCATAGTTTACGAACTTAAACATTTGGCTACTCCAGTAGTGATGGCTATTGGTAAAGAGACATCAAATCCATTATTTTCATTGATTCACCTCTCACAGGAGTTCACACACCTGGATGTGATGAGAATAGTATGAAACTAATATGTTTTGATGTACATGTTGTCATTTGTTGCTGCAAATATCTGGAGTTTTAGAGTTTCTTCATCAAAGATATGATTTTGTTTTGATTCTTTCTTTGATATTGTTTGACTACAATCCTCTAGTACTGCAAGGTTAAAGATCTATCAAGAAACTGGAACTTAACCAAGTCAAATTCCGTTTAGGGAGGATTGTTGGGAATTATGTGAAGTACGAATTATCTTGAAGATTATCTTTGAATGGATTCTACGAAGTGTATGGATTCTGCCGAAGACATAGTTCTCTGAAGTTATATAGTTATTAGTTTGTTTACTGCTGAGATATAGTTATTCCATATATTCTATAGTTAGTTAGGATATGCATGAGCTTTATTAGGAAGTGATTGTGTATATCTTATTTAGTTTCGTTTCTTAGAGAAGAAGCTAGGGTTCCTTGTCTATAAAAGGAACACAATAGAATGAATTATGTATGCTTGGGCGTTTACAAGTTATTAATATAACGATCCATAGAGGATCAAAGAGTTCTTAGTTATCTATGTTTTATACTTGTGTTTATATTCCGCTAAAGAATACAAGTTGTAGAGATTTTCTTTTAGTTTGTTTGTGATTACATAAGCAATACTAACGATCTAATAGCTCAAGATCTATCAAGGTCTGCTAGTTTTTAACAGCAGACAGTGAGTGCATAAATGCAATGTTCACCATCTGAGTGAAGACGTTGTCTCGTAACGGCGATTGATTCTGTTGCCATAATATTTTCAGGAGGATGGTCTTTTGTCCATCTATGTGTGGAGGGTTGATGTTGGTATACATTGTTCAGATTTTGAGGATTCAAATGGCTTGTTGAAGATTACTGACATCGAGGTCAGGTCTCGGTTATCAATAACGGGTTTAAAGAACGCATTTGGATCAAAATCTGCGGTGGGGTACTTCATTGAGAACATCATCAGTAGATTCATCATTGTTAGAAACGGTTTGTTCAACTGTTGTGTTGGAGTCAACTGGTGGTGCTTCTTCAATATTAGTTGTTGTAGCTTGAGTGTATCGGTATATGAGTATTATCAGGTTGAGCGGTGAGCTTGGTGGATACACACGAACACGTTCATCAATATCGTCACTAACTAAGCGAGGAGCAAACAACCTTTCTATTTGTTGTGAGTAAGTTGGGGGCTTTGTTCACCGATGATGGGGTTTGGGGAAAGTTTAAGTGGTTGTGACCGGGTTCCAATTTGTTATACTCGAAGCCATCTCCGTAAGTTCATCAAAATGATCATGAATCTTTTCCATAACCTCCTTTGTTCGACGATTCCAGGTTCGGAAACCTTTAGAATTATCACAATATCCAATAAAGACTCCAATGTCAGCTTTGGCTTTGAGCTTTCTAAAGTCATCACGATCATTATTCGGATAGCAAAGAGATCCAAATATATGAAAGTGTTTGAGATTCGGTTTTTTGTTGTGGACAAGCTCGAAAGGTGTTTTGTTGTGGCGTTTTGTAATCATAGATCGGTTTTGAGTATAGCATGCACTAGATCAGCTTCGCCCATAAGTAATCTGGGAGTTTAGCATTGATTAACATTGTTCTTGCGGCTTCCACTAACGTTCGGTTTCATCTTTCAACAACCGTTTTGTTGCGGTGTGCGTGCAATAGATGTCGATCTTTGAATTCCCACTTTCTCATAAAATTGACGAAGAGTTTGGTTAACAAATTCATTGCCTCATGTCGATTACGATTTGTCGAACGGTGTTTCGTAGCTGAACTTGTATTTTCGTGAGAAGGTGATGATCATCTGTGGAGCTTGATCTTTGCTTTGAAGAAAGTAGACCCAAGTCCAACGTGAATAGTCATCAACAATTACTAAGATGTAGCGTTGCCATTAATCGGGTTGCAGCGCGGGCCACACAAATCCATGTGAAGAAGATGAAGCACATCTTTGAGAGCTATGTTCCACCTTTGAAGGAAAATGAGCACGAGTGCTTTTGCCTTGTTCACAAGCTGAGCAAAGGTGATCTTTTGAATACCGAAATCGTGGGAGTCCTTCAACTAGTTTGTGTCGAGCAAGGTTGGTGATGGTTTGAAAGTTTAGATGTGAGAGACAACGGTGCCATAGCTATGATTTTGTTGATGTTTCCTTTGAAAGTAAGCAAATGGGAGATGAAGCAACCATGTCTTGCATAGAGATAGTATAAAGCTTGGAATTACGAGCGGACATAAGGTCGTTTCCTTGTAGATCACGAATGAAACAAGATTTCTCCTGAAAGCAACCTCCAAATCTCCATCACAGGCTGACCTCTTGAAAGCAGGTGTGACCGAGGGCCTTCCACATAATAAACTCACGCTAATTTCGATGTTCCCATTGATGTAGTCTCCGTAGCCCATGATAGCTGCTTGAAGTGATCATTCGAGATCGGCGATTGCAATGAACTTTCTTGCAATAAAGTTTGATAAAAAGTTTAAGGTTGCTGTCATGTGTCGGGAACATCCGCTATCAACAATCCAGAGAATGATCATCACACCTATTACAATACCAGGCGACACGATGGAATAGAAGTAGATGTGGAACCCGAAATGTTAGAGGGTTAGAGACAATTATAGTAGACATACACACATCAATAGCTTTAGGTATCCATTTAAATCCTAGTGTGTTATATATCCAATTCCGCCATCTCCAACTAGTATTTTCTTTAGTCTTAGTGAATGCACTAGGTGGTACTACATTCCTAGGAGGTGAAAGCTGGAGCTGACAGAGGCAGCAATGCGTTTTAGAATCTAAAGAGGGCGGTCTACCAAGCACAAACTTAGAAATATTAGTGGGCCTAGAGGTATTCCGGTTCTTAGGATTCCTTAAACGAGATGATAGCTTTAGCAACACATTTATCATGACAATCGAATTCATACTTTTCACGACAAATAACCAAGGTGCATCAGTGAATATCAAAGTGCTTAAAGGTTTAGCATTAGTTTACATCACTATTTCTATTACATTTGCCGGGCCTTAATATCTATAGTGGAAACAACATGAGTCTTATTCATAGTCCTAGGGTGTTCTTCTACTTTAGCATTCCTTATTGATCTTTTCTTAGGTCGCAACTTCCTATTCTTGATGTAGTGCTCCTAAATTTTGGCGAAGTGCGGACGTTTGGAAAACCTTGACTATTCTGTTTCATTAGAAGGAAGCCGTTAGCAACTTGTGATTTGGCAGTAGGGATTCTAGGTTCCGCGATTACTAAGTGTTCTTGGGGCTATTCTCTTAATCACGGTGTAGGCGAAGTTGTTCATACTTTCCTAACATTTCTCTTAACTTGAAGATAGTGTGAATCAGATCTTGATTTTCAGACCGAATATTTCAAGCAAAATGCATAACTTCTTTAGTGTGTGCAAGATAATGATAAAGTTCATTTGATGCTTCATCACGAGTCTTTTTGAGTAAATCAAATATGACACCATATTCCTTTTTAACTTTTACAAGTTCTTGTTCATATTTTGAGATTTGACACTTAAAAGACACGTTTTGATCATCCAGTTGCTCAATTTTAGGATCGAGAAGATTTTTACGCATGGCTGGGCAATTTTGTGTTGATAAGCAAGTTGTTGATCGTGAATATCTTTTTGACACCAATTAAGACGACGTATTGCATTTGAAAGTTCATTTGACAATCGTTTATTTTTAACTTTTAAGGACTCGATCGAAGCACATTATCGTGTTCTCAACATTTACCACAGAATCAACGATTATCAGCGAGATATAATCAAATGCATATGACAAAGAATTCAATAACACACGTATTATGGACATCACCTGAGATGACATCTTCAAAGAGTCGATCAACATCTTTTCTCAACAGTTTCTTTTTACGTTTAGTATTAGAAAGAGATGTTTCGCTTTTTCTCGAAAATGACCTTCATCAATACAAGTTCCTTATGAAAGTCCCTTTCCCAAGACAATGCACAACTTTTCAAATTTTTAACATTTGGTAAAGATTTTTCTGAAAAATATCTCTTTGTTCTCGCGCCGAGGTGATTGAAAATGTTGAACTTAGATTTCAGAATGATATTCTATCTCATGTTGTAAAGTTTTGAGGTCAGCCATGAAAGGTCAAAATATCTAAGAATTTTGCGATTTTAGAGTTTTGAGTTTACTTCACTTATGGAAGGTAAAGGACCATAAGTTTGTGCATAATCTGGTTTGGGATTAACATTAGAAGACTTCAGACGTTTTATGATAATCCTTGGTGTGTTAGAAGAATCCGTTGGTGTGACGAAAGTGGCCTTTTTGAATAGTTAAAGGTTTGTTGTAAATACTTTTCTAATTTTGATCGAATCTCGTCTTCCGCATCTAATTCCTCTTGACGATGATATTCAACAACACTCATAACTGAATTATCAATTTTATATTCTGCACTGGAAACTTTATGATTTGGTTTGAATGCTTTGGTTGAAAGCTTAGGTTTGTAATCAGCAAGATTTGGTCCATAGCCATTTGGATTTGCTTTTAAAGTAAACTTTTCAATAGCTGTGACCGACTCACCATGTTTGTAAACAACAGTTTTAAACTCTTTAAGTTTGTTTTGCAAGCCGATGATTTCTTCAAGATGATCATCTATTCGTTTCGTTGAATGCTTTTTGTATGCAGAGAACTGTTTTTGACAAGTTAACAACTCAGCCTTAGCTTTTGATTTTCCAAGGTGAGAGCGTTAATTTGCTTTTTATGTTCATGTTTGATTGTTCTATTTGAGAAAACAAAGCATTCTTGAGCGGCTAGATCACGCATCACGCCTCTCTAAATATTTTTCATTTTGATGAGATTTAGCAAAATTTGCTTCAAAACCTTTTCCACGTTTTTCTTGAGTTTTGAAAAAGTTGAGTTGCTTTTGTAAACATTCAAAATCCTTGGTTAACAGATGCATTTTACTTTTCAAGTCGATTAATTGCATGCGACATTCTTCCACTCTGGTTTGTTGGTCTTGTATTAAACGAGCAAAATCTGGATGAGGCAAAAGTTCGTCGTGTTCAACGTGAGTCACAACATGATCATTACTTAGATCCTCAAGTATAACCTTGAGTCAATTTGATTATCAAGGGAAATCATTTGGTCATCTTGATCGTCAAATATAACTACGGGGTCTAGTTGAAAATCGTCGAATGCGATGTGGACGACTCATTTGAACATTCGAGCCTTGCTTGGATTCAGATGTTGGCGGAGATATGAGATCGAGAGATGAATATGGTTTGTTCGTTCACGAGACAAGCCATCGATGTCATACACTGGGCATGTGTCACTCATGTGTAACTCATGCATATTAGCCATCAACATAACAGTGCATTGGCAAATCCTCCATATCATCATCGAGTGCGCATTTGCCATAAAGCTCGTTTCTTTGTCTGTGAGAGTTCCACGGCTTCATCCTTAAGAGCCAAAGAAGAGCCTCTTTGGATAAGCACTGCCCTTGTCCTGGCTTTGGGCATGCATTAGCCAGTGTCTCTTCTCATTCTTGGGACTAACAACATCGAAGACCATTCAACCCATTATGAGCATTTTCCTGTTCCACCACTTGAGCTCTGTTGTTATTCCTACCCACAACATTAAACCCTTGACCACGCCCATCGGCGACCATAACCACGATTCTGAACTTCAACTCGTCCATTGTTCACAACAACTTGATTCCTTGTGTTAGATGAGGAACGAATACGATTGTTGGATTTGTTGGTATAACGGCTAAAAGCATTAGCAATCATAGCAAATCCTTGTTGCAATGCTTGAATGGATCGATTCCTCATTAGCTTCGCTAACAAGTGCTTGAGCATTGTTGTTGTTGTATGGAACCAATTGAGTTTGTTGAGATTGAAATTTTGTGAAGGATCATATGGTGTGATTGTAGATTGGTTGAGTTCTTTGGTTGAGGAGAATAACTGTTTTGAGCATATAAAAACAAGTTGTTGATTTTCCGGTTGTGAAAGTGAAGCAATTTGAGCACGGAGAATCCTTTCTCTATCAACTTCCTTTTCATGAGGCTTCAAGTAATCATACAACAATCCGTATGTAGAATGATGCATGTTCTTTGCTTGATGTTGATTCCATTGTTGATGTTGTGGAGTGAGTTGTTGTTGACGTTGAGAATAAGTGTAAGGGAAATAGTTAGAGTATGGTGGTTGTGACATGTTGAAAACTTGTGTTATAAAAATGGATCTTTGTAGTAGAATGAACCTTTGTTGATGAAGTGTCCTTAGGCGTAGAAATCATAATAAACCAAGTAGGACTTATGCGTAAAAACACCAAGTTCGTAACAAGGAGGGTTAGCGTGTAGTTTTAGCTTCTGCGTAAGTAGGGAAAAGACACTAAAGTTATCTTGTAGAGCAAAGTTAGGCGTAGAAACTTATGCGTGGGATTACCTTGAAGTAAGACAAGGCAGGCATAAGATTAATCTTATCGCGTGGGATTTCTCTGCGTTAAGCTTTATCTTATGCGTTAAGTTTAGGGTTTTATCCCAAATGATCTTTTACACTATCACAGTGCAAAAGATATCCAAAGTCGTATTTTGAGGCTTATCAAGCAATAAAACACGGAGTAAACCCGCGGCGAAGATCAAACCACGGATAAAGTTACAGCGTAAGATTAGGGTTTTGATACGTAATCTTACTCGTAAAAATGATTTTGCCCAAAAGATGTTTCTAGACCAGTTTTTTGTATGATGAGATAGCTTCAATAACACAAATGACACAAAAGTGTGTGAAACTTGATGATCAAGCTCTCCTGCTTGATTCTGCGTAGGTTTAAACCCTCGTTCAAAAACTAGTTGAAAAACAATGATCCACGCAAAGTTCAAAACTTTGCCAAAAACGATAAGTTTAACACTTATAACATTGAAAAGTACAAGAATCTTGGATTAAAAAGTGTAAAAATGTGTTTTTGAAGCGAACCAAAGAACTTCGTTAACTTTTGCGCGTAAGATCAAAAAAACTTTCTTCAAAAGCAATAACGATTCACCCAACTAGTTGGCGATTGATACCATTGTTAGGTCACTAGATTTACAACACAAGCTTAATAGAAAGAGATAAAGGTGAATGAACAATGAACCAAACACACACCACTACGTTATGCTATGACCGGTTATGCCTAGATGTGAGTGAAAGGAATAAATTGAACAACCAACCCTCAAGTGAGGGTTATACAAGAGTATTTATAGGAGGGAAGCTAGGGCAACACTCCTGGTTCCCATCCTTTTCCTTATTGGGCTAGGCCTAGGCTTATGGGCCTTCTACATAAGCCTAAGGCTAATAACAAACATAAAGGCCATAATTAAGCTAACTATTACATGTGAATTACTAACACTTGATTAAGGTTTAGGAGTGATTCCAACAGAAGTGCCCTTAGATATCTCCTAACATGGTTACGGCTAGAAAAAGATTCATCAAGTGCTTGTAAAGATGTAATAATAGTATTAAAATTAGCAAATGAATGATCTAAAGTTTCCTCATCCGATATTGAAAATTGTTCATATTGTTGAACAAATAAATTAATTTTATTATTTTTAACTTGTTGATTACCTTGATGAGTTACAACTAAAGAATTCCAAATTTCTTTAGAGGTTTTAAGCATAGAAATTCTTTCGAATTCCTTTTTGGGTAAAGTATTATACAAAACCATTTTAGATTCACTATTTTTAAAAGCTTTTTTTTCTTTATTTCATCATTTAGTTTATCATGAGGTATGTTAACTAAATTTCCTTTATCATCTTTTGAGGTAGCCTCAAAAGTAAGCTAACAATAATGTACCAAAGATCAATATCTTTTGACTTCACATATGTTTCGAATCTATTTTTTCAATATATAAAACTATTAGTTTCAAGTAGTGGTGGTTGGTTGCATAGTGCCCTTCCTTGTAATTTTAGAACCATGTGTCGAAAAGTTTTTAAATAACGGTTTACTTTAAAACTTTTATAAACTTAGCTCTTGATGCCAATTGTGGAAAAACAGAAGGGGGGGAGGGTTGAATAGTTTTGCCGATTTTAAGTTAGTTTCAAAAACTTTAGATTCGATATTTTGTGAAATCGTATGGATGTAGAGAAAGTATAGATCTAATAATAAAGCAAGTAAATAAAGTAAATCAATGGATAGAAATGACACAACCGATTTATAGTGGTTCGGCTACAAGGACACCTTCCTTGCCCTACTCCACTCCCCGACTCACCTACTCGAGAGTTCAAGCACTATGTCAACAAACTCCTTCAACTTGGCGGAGAAGCCTTCACAACGTTGCTAACACATTTTTTAGGTTTGCAAAGCTAAATACAGAGTCCATAACGATTGGACCAAACCAACCGCGACTATTACACAACAAATATGTGAAATATCAAATACAAGATCTTTGATGAGAAATCTTGTGGAGGAACAAATCAATCAAGGGCCCCTTGCTTGGATGACTTGTAGAATGCTCGTGATCTAGCCTTAGAGAAGGACCTATATGAGAATCACTAAAGAGAAAGAAAAGTACTCTCTAGATCAAGTGATCTTTTGTTGAAAGAGAATGAGGTATATGAGAGAATTAGTAAGAAAGAGGGGTGAGTTAGAATGAATAAATGGCTCTCTATTTATAAGGCAAAACTTGCCCTTTGTTCCCCGGATCCCAGTCCCTCCCACAAAGGGATCCGTCTAGTGTAATCCTAGGGATCGTAGGGAGCTCCTCTTTGCCCATAGTTTTTTTGGTTATGGGTCATGGGTCATGGGTTATGGGTTGGTCCATGGGTATTCTTTTAGATTCAATGTATCTAAGGAGTACAATGAATCTAGTCAAGTGGTTATGGGTCAATACCATGGGTTATGGATATGATCCATGGGTTGTAATTTTTACCCATCCTAATAAACTATTACAACAAATGATTTATTACAATAATTTGTATTAAATGGCTATATGTAAGTGTTTTACAAAAACAACATGTATCCTTATAATTGTACTTAAGATAACATTATATTTGTTATCAACAAAACACAAAGAGATCGCAAAATATTAATAAACGTTTTTACGGTTTATTGGTATTAACAGATGGTTGTTGGGCTTTAGATGTTTTTTGGTTAATGTTAATACAAATAAGCCGTAAAAACATTTATTTATATTTTACGATCTTCTAATGTTTTATCGATAACAAACGTAAAATCATTTTCACGAAATAAATAAAATACATAAACTGTTTGAGCCAATAGTTTTCTAACACACTTACGCTTTCACATAAAACACTAAAACAAGTATAAGTGATTTTAAGATTTAGTAATACATATGTACAACAACTAGTGTTTACATATTTGGGTAAATATATACTTAACTAGTATATACTAAAATGGGTAAAAACTAACAAATTGTATTGACCCATAACCCATGGTATTATCCAAACCACTTGACTAGGTACATTGAACTCATGAGATACATTGTATCTAAATAAGAAACCTTGGATCAACCCATTAACCCATGACCCATGACCGTAACCAAAATACCCATGAGAAGCGTCCACGGATCCCTAGGATTACGCTAAGCGGATCCCTTGTGGGAGGGATCCGTGGGATCCGGGGAACAGTAAGCTTTCTCCTCTATAAATAGTGAGCCATTTCTTCCTTTTGGCTTACCACTCTCACACATACTTTCCCCAAGTATTGTACCTCTCTAACCACTGATCCTAAGGGATCTTTCTATGTTGTTTGTCTTTTGTTTTTGTGTGATTCTCTAGGTTCCTCTTAAAGGCGAGATCACCACTTCTTGAAGTCGAGCAAGCTCAAGTCCATGAGTTGCCATGCTTCGTCATCATCAAGACAACCAAGGTTCTCATGTTGATAGTTCTTTCTTCCACCATAGATGTGTTGTGTTGAAGGCATTAGTGAAGGATGTCGAAAGAGTCAAGACGAAAGCATTAGTGAAAGGTGCTTAACGTCCGTGTCAAAAGCATTAGTGAAGAATGCTAAAGGTGTCAAGACGAAGGCATTAGTGAAATGTGCCAAGCGTTGTGTCAAAGGCATTAGTAAAGGATGCCTAGGAATCAAATCAAGTGGCATTAGGGAAGAATGCCTAGGTCGTATAATCGATGAGGTGCATCGTTATACATATAGTATTAGTTTATTTCCAAGGATAGTGATATCCTTGATGCTGTTGTAATAAGGAGTGGATCTCCTTGAGATTAGGTGTTGTGTTGTGTTGGGGAGTAGTTCCTCCATTGTAATGGAACTAGGTACTTAGCCTAGTACCTAATAAAGGTTAGGTGACGTTGTGATAGGTGTGGTTCACCTTGGAGTGAAAGAACCCGGTGGTTAGCCTAGTCTGGAAAAAGAGTAGGCGACGTTGTGAAGGCTTCTCTGCCATAAGGAGATTGGTGTCGTGTAGTGTTTACGAACTCTCGAGTAGGTGACTCGGGGAGTGGAGTAGGGAAAGGAAGGTGTCCTTGTAGCCGAACCACTATAAATACTCGTGTTGTGGTTATGTGCTTCTTACTCTTTCTCTTTCATTACACTTTTATATATCTATCTATCAACGTCCAACATACACATCTAAATAGATTGACATAAGTCCATCTAAATAGATTGACATAAGTCGATCTAAATATTTAAAAGGAAGTTTTAAATTGGTAAAAATATTCAACCCCCCTTCTAGTTTTTCACAATTAGCATCAGAGCTTCGTTACCAAGTTTCTTAGAGCATGTTGTACTTTAAAAACATGATATGATCCGTGTATGTTTGAAAACTACAAAGAATGATTTTTCAAGTCATATTTTAAAAATCATTATAATGTTTATTGTTGGACAATGATAGAATGATCTAACATTTTTCTTGTTAAGTATTCTCCATACTTGGATTTGGGCTTACCAAGAAGATCATGAAGAATCTATCTAAATATTTCTTTTCGCAAAAAGAATGTTTAGTATTGTTCTTCTCACACATGAATCTGGAGATTCCAAGAAGACCACAAAGTATTTCATCTAAATACTTCTTTTCTTAAAAAGAATATTTAGCAAATGTATGATCATTAATAGTTTACTTCTATTTTTATTATTTTTAAAATCTTAGTTGCATAATTAATATCTATTAGTAATTACTTAAGTAGTTATCTATATTAAAGTCATCATCAAGAATAGTATTCTTCGATTAATTTGTATAGACTACACTACCAACTCGTAATAATGATATCTTGGTTATTCGATAGCCTTAATCATTATCCATCACAAAGAAATTATTGACACTCCATCTACGTCAATTAACTTCCGTGTCAAACCTCTCATATTATGATAAAATGGGATTTTATCATAATCTTTGATTAACCTTCCAAGAATTATGACTAATTCTTAAAAAAGGAACCACGTCTAGTAGGATTAGTACTAAACCGTCAAAAAACTCAAACCACAAGTTATTGAGCTTAAACATCAAACTCTAGGATTTTTTAGAACTCTCAAACCAAAGTTATCAAGGAATGCTTAAGCTAATTTTTGCTGTCATGCCGGATCCCTACGTTTACACTAGCTGGATCCCAAATGAGAGGGATCCGCGAGATCCATGCAACAGAAGACAACATAAGTTAGTAATGATCACTGTGGATGTTCCACAATTATATTCTCTTCAAAGACTCACGAACAAGAACACAACTACTGTTCAAAGGAGCAAATTGATCATTTCTCTCAAGCATAACAATCACTTGTATAAGTATAATCTTCACTACATTGTTAATTTAATTCCTTGATTTCTAGGATCACTATTTCTTCATCTTTAAGAGTTGGGTTCAAATGGGTTTATCATAATTTGTCACCACATTGTTTTCTAAGATAATCTAAATCAAAGAATTAACATTGTTAATACAAATTAAACACATTTCTTGAATTCAACAAAGATGATGAGAGCAAAATTGTGATCAAACCCTCTAGGTTACTATTCACAATTAATACCACATTGTCGTTATATTGTTTAGGAACAATCATGCCAAGCAACCGACAACAAGATTACCAAGATACCGCTCATTACATACCACATAGAAAAGATGGACTTAGTCCCGAAGATAGAAAAGCCTTTAAAATGCTCGAAAAGCGACTCTTTCATGAAGGTCGAGTAGTAGAACCATCATTTCTTGCCAATACTGACATAAGAGAAGTTTTTGGAGCTATTGGTTTGATTGTTTATTGACATAAATGAACAAATTTGCCGGTTTTGTACTCGAGTTCTACAAGACAATGGGGATTACTAGAAATGATGATGGGTCCATCTCAATTGTCTTCACTATATATGAGCATGAGTACACCCTTTCGCTTGGAGTTTGAAGAATATAGGGTTCCATACCAAGGTGTTTGCATGTATTCTAATGAGTGGTCTTTGGAAGAGTTACACTCTATGGTTGATCATCATGAAATCTACCACATGATGATCCCGGAAGCAACCACGGTGAGGGACACCGTGTTCATGCCAAGAGCATCCCCATCAAGGGTCACTAGGAATTCGAAAGTGATCTATAGGGATCCTTTCCAAATGGAGTTCTCCGAGATGTACGGATTGTATAGAAAATGGGAAAATGTGGTGAGGGAGAATGTGGTGTGCTTAGTAGGAAACAAGGATCACCCCAATGCATGTCTAAGCTTCATGATCTATTGCCTAATGACCGAGACTCGTTTTAACCTTGCCTACTACATGATCAAGAGAATGGCAAGTGTAAGAAGCATGGACAAAATGGTGCTCCTGTATGTAATGCTCCTAACCCGTCTTGCTAAATTCATCTTTGCATTAGATCCTTCTCCGCAATCCTATGATCATAGCTTTTGCAACAAGGTTATGGTGTCATTGACTGAGGGTAGAACTACAAGGTTTATGGTAGAAGGCAAAAGGCCTCACCCACCCACAGATTCCTCAGAAGAAAGGGAGAGGCAAAGAGAAGGTGAAAGTAGTAGCAACCCACTCGGAAATACCGATCTCGACCCCTTGGACTACATTAACCAATTGCCGGACATTCCTAATGCATCACCCAAATGGCAACAAACCAAGGGAATCTTCAAGTGTTTCGCCAACTTCTTGAAGAAAAGGAAGTAGAGACGGTGTGATAAAGAGTGGATGATGTGTAACACCCCCAAAAATGGTTTGCATCAAAAGTAAGTGTTACTGGGGTGCTACTCGACTGGTACCACAACACAAAGTATATAACACAATTTGACTTGAGAAATCTAATTAATAAAGATCTGTGGTTACATCTCTCAAAATGCATATTATGAAATGTAGGCCCATAAAAAGAATTTAAAGGGTCCCCAGTTTTATATCAGAGTCTTTTATGATCATGCCATGCCAATGCCCAAGCGCCTCCAAAGTTTAGCTATCACCTGCAATCCTGAAAAGACATACTAAAGTGTCAAGACAAAGGTTGGTGAGTTTACAGGTTTTAATACACCAAGTAGTTTCCAAAACAGTAAGATCAATTGGTTGTCAAAGTTTCGAAAGGGCCCATTATGTATGCAGCGCGTTCATGGCATAAAGGTTCCACTACTTGCCGATTCAAACGAAAATTTCCCCTACGGCAACATGCTCTAACCCAGCATGAGAAGTGTTACTATGCACTCCGGTTAGTCGACTGAGGGGATGGCTCTACCCCTAAATAGCGCTATCCATAGTTATCAACGGCTCGTCCGTACAGTTGGAATGAGTTAATAGGAGTATAGTAGGGGACTTTTATTGTTCTCAGGCGCCAAACATAAGCATACATATCAGTTTGCATAGTATAGCAGAGCATAGCTCAGTAGATTGAATCAATTCATTAAATCCATAATTTCATGAATGCACAACCAATTTAGTTTTAAGTAATCATAGCATGATTTTCACCCCAAAAGAGTAAAACAGTAAAATGGGGCTGTGAAACTCACCTTAGTCCGAAGAAATACAAGGATCACAACTAACACGAATGGCATCGAGAAATGTAACACAATAGTATCATAATGTAGCAACGTACAACGATACGAGAGTACTGACACAACGGACCGTTATTGGCAACAACCTAATAGTATATGGATTATCTCAGAATGCGTATCGTAAAGTTAATAAGTTTTCAAAAGATAATTGTTTTAGTTTTCGTGGAATTTTAGTATCAATGTTTATAAAAAGTTTAGTATAATAGTTCGGGTGTGATTGGTGCAAAACCGTCAAGTTTTCTCACACAAACCGGCCACTTGTGAATGCCCGACCGTAAGAAACTTAAAACAGTTTAAACACCAATGCAATGAAGTCCAGGAGAGTATAGTGTTTTCCCGGGTCGTTATGTCCCAACGACCGTATGGAATAGTCAAACGTGTAGTGATCGAGATGATTTGAATGGAAAAGAGATATGATTGATTTATACTAAAGAAAGAGTACATAAACTACAGGGGCTTAAATGCAAATTAAAGGAAATTAAAAAGATAAACTATATTAAATAAACGCTATCACTATTTTTAAAACCTAAAGTTTTTTATTTTTCTTTTATAAAACTTAAATTGAAAACTACGTGACGTACAAAGGAAAATGTGAAACTTATACAATATTAATCCTAAAAATATTAAAATGACATTTTTACAATCCTAATGATAAAATAAAATTTATAGAAAAATAAAATTATTTTTATAACTATTTAACTAATTATTATTAATTAAAAACTATTTTTAACTATTTAATAATAGCCTAAAATACAAGAAAATAGGAAATAAAGCTAGAAAAATAAAATTATGACTTAGAAAAATCTAAAATAACAAAATAGAATTTTAAAAACTATTTTTGTATTTTTTTGAATATTTTTGTATTTTCTAGGAATTAAAAACTAATTAAATTGCTTAAAAATACAAATTTAACTAAGAAAAATCTGAAAAAAATATTTTTTTGGCTTTTTATATTTATCTTAACTTAAGAAAAATGAAAAATTATTTTTTTGAAACTTTTCTGAATTATTTGTATTAAATGCTAATTTAAAAGGCTTAAAAACTAATTTAAATAAAGAAAAATAGCAAACAAACTTAGAAAAATCTGAAAAATTCAAGATAAGCTTAAAATAATATTATGATTCTAGGAAAAATATAAAAACAGGGTCTTGTGTGCAAGAATATGAAGTCTGAACCACAAGTGCTTACAAATAAGCACTTAAAATAAGCCAACAACCACAAACAAGCACCAAATCACAGAAGTTTGAATAAGCTAAAAGAACTCTAAAGCAACTAAAAACAACAATCCATAACCTCTGGATTGCAAGTTACAAAGATTTGATGATGTGAGCTAATGTGCAAAAACAGATGGTACCAAGTTAGGCTCAAGCACAAGCTTCCTAATAAGCTGAAACTATAAAACAAAAGAAGGATCTAAAAGAGGACCCGCCAAGTGCTTATAAGCCAAATACCAGACCTAGACAAGCTCAAAATAGCTCTGTGCAAGCCTTGCAAGATCCCTGTGCAGACTCAGTCAATACTGAGTCAGTGCACAGGGCACATAACCCCATGTTTACAAGCCAATAAGAAGCTTATAAAAAATTGACAAAATTATACAAAAATGATGATAAGAAAATAGAACTACTGAAGTTTTAAAATCCACAATTTCACATGATTAGGCTCAGAAATGAGTCCAAGAAAATTCAACTCAGTTGGGCTCAAAACTGATTTTTTCAATTTGACTTTTCAAGTAATTATGAAAAGTTGACCAAAATGAAATTTGATCTAGATTTACCAACTGAATATGATGTTTTAAGATGAAATACACCTACTGCAAGCTTTATCTATGATAGTTAAACACAAAATGAGCTTTTGGTTTTGCCAAATCTCAACAGATAAACAACTAAGACAGATAAATGGTGAAATTGACTTTTGAGCAAATGCATGCACAAGTAACTGACTCAAATGAGTCAATTAGAACTACACAAACATAAAACAACAATATTCTACCACTGAGCAGACCTCTAACACAGATTATGCAGCCTATCCAAACATCCAATATATAACTGATTTACAATCAAAACTGATGCTAAACACTTACTAACTAATATTAATGATCAAACTAAGTTTAGATAACCTAAGTACAACTAAATAAACAAATTTAAACAGTTAATGATTACAAATACAAGTAAAAACAAAATATGCAATCTGATGTGAAAATGAAAATGGGACAAATACTCACAAGAGTCCAGCTTGTTTCTCAGGCTAAACCAGACCCAATCCTACTCTAACCTAATCTATTTCACCCCATCCAATTGCTCTGCATCACCCAAATACCATCACCAAGTACAAACAAGCCTAGTTTGACTTTTGTTGACCCACTGAACATATTGCTTGAAACTGTAATGCAAGCTTATCAAAAGCTATATAGAGCTTATTTAAGCTTATTGAACAAAAAGCTATTTGAAGCTTGAATGCTAGAGTTTAAAATCAAATTTTTCAACAGTGGACTTCAAAACATAAAATGATGTTAAAACCTTGAATTACCACTTAAAACCGATTGCAACTATAAAACAACTTAGTTTGATACATAGAAACAAAAATTACAACATTATGACTTAAACTAAAACATTTAATCTAAAAACGACATTAAAGAAAAAAAATAAAACTAGCTACTCTTATCTTCTCTCTTCATCCTCTTTTTATACTCCAATGTCTTCCTCTCTCTTAGCAAATCCCACCAATGTTTGAGGCCTTTGGATCACTGGAGACAATCTTGGCCATTCATTCCATTTTAAGGAAAAGGTTTTTAGCAGATTGAGGAGATTGAGTTTGGGGAGGGAAGAATTTAATGTATCTTGGAGGTATGTTGAAGTGGGGGGACATGGAAGTGGAAAATGAGTGGATGATGGAGGGACTGTATTTGGGCAGGAGTGGAAAGAAGAAAAAAAGTGGCAAGGGTGTGTTTTGTTTGACTTGGGATTTGATCAAGTGTGATATGAAGGGGGGTCAAAATGGCTTAAGCAAGGTGGGTCCAAAGGGTTTTTGACAAGGGTCCAAGGTTCAAAGGTTAAAGGATTTAATACAAGGACCTATTTTGTAAATTAAAATTCAAGGCCAAAGTGCCAATTCATCAAAGATGTTCCAAGGACCATAAGTGATAAGTTTTAATAATACAAGGACCAACTTGACATTTTCAATTTTTCAAGGACTAATTTTGTCAAATTTGAAACTTGGAGGACCAAACTTGTAATTTCTCAAAACTTTTTACATTTTTCACCAAAGGACTAGTTTTGACAACTTTTGATTTTAAAAGGACCTTGGTGATTTTTCTTTGAAATTATGTGCTCGGGACTATTTCCACAATTTTAGAAACTTGGGGACTCAAACCGCCAATTATGCAAACTTTGCTCATTTTTCATCTGATTTTAAACATTTTGCATCCGAAACATATAAAATGCAATTTTGAGATATTTTCAGATTTTGATGCATTGAAAGCATTTTTAAACGCTTTTGCGTCAGATTTAACCAAATATGATGAGTATTTACACACTCATCAATCCCCCACACTAAACTATTGCTAGTCCCTAGCAATCTTTTGAAAAAACTTAATGGATTTGAATCTCTTTACCAAAAGCCATTACTTCTGGAGTAGCCAAATGTTTCTGGCAAGTAAGAACCATGGTACACGATAACCATGTGATTTTGAGCAAAACATCCAGCTTCCAACGGATTTGATTGTCTTTACCGTAGCCGCTTGCTTCGACTAGCCAACTCTTAGATAAATTATCATATATCTTTGGTGAGTTAATTACCAATTATGGTTTTTCCACTGCCTTTACCACAAGCCATAAACTTGCGGCTAGCCAACTCTTCACTAATTAAAGATATGGGGTGAATAATACCATACAATTTTGGGCAAATTGCAAGCCGCAAACGGATTTGATATATCTTTACCAAGAGCCGCTTGTTCTGGATTAGCCAATCCTTTTGTTTATTAGACAACGGATCGATAACAAGCGTAAGTGCAGAACACTTACTCCAAAAAAATTTTGGCCAAAAACGGAATTGTGGATAATTACATGATAAAATTCGTGAGAATTCCCCCACACTTAGAAATGAATATTGCCCTCAATATTCAAAGTACCGGCGGTTATGCCAAACAAAGACGAAAAGGAAATACTACGGCCATTATTTGAAAGATTTATTTTATTTTTATTTTTTTTTTTTTTGGGAAAACTTATATACAACAAATGGGCAACTCCCCCACACTGGGTGGTAGAAAGTAGAAAGAAATCAAAATATGGGTGAAACCCATATAGTGTGCTATTGTTTTGTTCCTCGAGTCGCTAGCTTGACTCGACCCGCATTCATTGGTTCATGGGGAAGCAAAGTGGAAGAAACAATCTCCATCGGACTTTCATTCAAGATGTTTGGACAAACATTGAAGCACGTGAAAGTTCCACACCGATGAGATATATTCCCGGCTCAAGAGAATGAGAAATGCCGGGGTCAAAGATGGTATCTTCACTCTCGTAGGAGTTAAGACATGGAGTAGAAATGGGAGGAGAAGGCAAAGTGTCAATTACTTGACAACGGGTGGGATGGGTGGGCAAAAGATTAGATTGAGGAACATTAACGGAATGTTCAGAAATCTTATCCACCACTTTATAAGTCACAACATCCGTGTTGGACTTAAGAAATATCCGAGAGTGAACTCCTTTGAAAGGTAAGATACCGGGTTTGAACACTTTGTCCTCGGAGAGGAATGAGACGCAAGTATCAACCACGGTAAAATCCTTAAGGGTAGATGAGTTACTCATGGATGAAAGAGAGTGCGGAGCATTTTGCTCAAAAAGCACGCCCTCAATTCCCGCGGATGAGGATCGATGTGAGCGAGTTCACCAGCGAACTCCTCATGGAAAAGTCTACTCCTTTCGGAAGGAGGAGGCAATTCAAATGTGGACGACTCATACCCAGGAAGAGAAATATGAAAAGTGGGAATGCCACTACTTCCTTTTCAGTATGATCACATCAAAGCGGAATACATCAAATCTCGAAGAGAATCATTGAAAAGCCTCAATCTTAAATGGTTCTTTTCCAAGATAGAGTCACTATCCTCAATGGGGATAGGAGCTGAAGCAGGTTTAGCACAAAATGATTCGATCTTAGAAACGAGGAGATTTACATTGAACAATTTTTCACGAAGTATCTCATCCTCAATTTCCAGATCATCGAATCTTCACTTCCTCTAAGCTAACTAGCTCAAGGTAACCTCGACATAATCGCTGTCTCCATAAGATAAAGAATCGTCAAACGGTACAATCGTTGTCGATCGGAGAACATCTCGACATGATCGGTTGGGATGTCAAGAGGAGGAGAAGAATCATCATCAAGAGGCTCATCAAACATATTACTGGAGATAACCTCGGACTCACTTGGGGTTGGGACAAGGTTCTCAACACAAGACGGTTCCGTTCCGCAATAGTGCTAAGATTTTCGCCCCCATTAAAAGGTTATCCCAAGGTTCTACGGAGATAAGGTCGGAGAGTGGACATGCGCGTACTTTGTGGGCTTGAGGTATGCACCTTTTCCTTTATCATCTCCCAATCCTCCTCATCCTCGCATCGAGGGCAAGCCTCCTTAAATAGGAGAAGCTTTTGAGCTGCTCTCCGCCCGGCTAGAAATCTTCATTCAGAGTCGCTTGTTCCTCGGAAAGTTCTTCAAGGATACAAGGATATTGATCGATGACGGAAGTGTGCGGGGTTGACATTGTCAAACTGGAAGTGTTATAATAAGGATCGGGTCCAAAGTAATTATGATTCCACGATTGACATTGATAATCATCATGAGGACCCCTACACTTAGCACAATGAGGGTATTGGGGAGAGAAATTTTGAAACGATGTTTGATCATTGAAATGATGAAAATACGATGACTCGGTTCGTATAAATTTTGTGGAGGGTAGTTGAAATTGTTTTGAGGATAATTGAAAGAGTTTGTTAGGAATCATGTTTAATGAATTCTCGGCACAAATCTAACAACATCCATTGACAAGATAGTTTCCACACCACCGCATACATTTGAACAATCGAAAACCTTGTGGTAACAAGTTTCCACAACCGTAGCAATAATTTTGATCAAACAAAGGTATTTCGCTCTGAATAGGAATCGAGGGTTCAACAACATCACATATGGTAGGTAAAGTGGTATTTCCCGAAGGTGAATCTTGACGAAGTTCAATTAAGAAGTTTTGAATCATGTCATTTCGCCCTAAAGAAGTCAGTTTGAAAACGCTCAAGATTCCGGAGTTGGGACAAGTGGTGTGGTTTTAGAGCTAGCAAGTTCCACCACTGCTATGGTCTCCTGCGGTTTGAACGGGTTCATCGTAATCAATTCTAATTTCTAATCTTTTTTCATCGGGCTTGAATTTGCTCGATTAGATTACGGCTCTAAATTCAAAGAAATCGCCCTCGAACCCTCTGAGTGCTTGAGGTAGTCCGACGCTTGAACGGGTTTGTCAACATTGAACGTATTTCGGGTTGTATGTGGTCAAAATAACTTTGAAAAGAATTTTTTATGGATAATTCGCACAAATTGCAAAATTCGCTTGAACTAGGCCTTCCGCACCGCTCACACACACTTGTGACGATGATGTTGATGATTGTCTACATAAGAATTCAAACATATAGAGGGTTAAAAAGATAGAATTAAACGGTTTTGAGGTTAAAGAAGAGTAGAATCAAACGGCACGAGAGGTAAGAGAAATAGAATCATACTGGATAAGAGGAATGAAGAGTATTTTGATTTTTGATTTTATAAGAAATATAAACATATATATGGTATGAACAATGAGTGAATATTCAAATCACTAATCTAAACGTGAAGATAATTAGCACAAATCTCGGCAAGGGCGCCAAAATTTGATTAGTGCAAAACCGTCAAGTTTTCTCACACAAACCGGCCACTTGTGAATGCCCGACCGTAAGAAACTTAAAACAGTTTAAACACCAATGCAATGAAGTCCAGGAGAGTATAGTGTTTCCCCGGGTCGTTATGTCCCAACGAGCCGTGCGAGAATAGTCAAACGTGTAGTGATCGAGATGATTTGAATGGAAAAGAGATATGATTGATTTATACTAAAGAAAGAGTACATAAACTACAGGGGCTTAAATGCAAATTAAAGGAAATTAAAAAGATAAACTATATTAAATAAACTATCACTATTTTAAATCCTAATGTTTTTATTTTCTTTATAAAACTTAAATTAAAAACTACGTGACGTACAAAGGAAAATGTGAAACTTACACAATATTAATCCTAAAAATATTAAAATGACATTTTTACAATCCTAATGATAAAAGAAAATTTATAGAAAAATAAAATTATTTTTATAACTATTTAATTAATTATTATTAATTAAAAACTATTTTAACTATTAAATAATAGCCTAAAATACAAGAAAATAGGAAATAAAGCTAGAAAAATAAAATTATGACTTGGAAAAATCTAAAATAACAAAATAGAATTTTAAAAACTATTTTTGTATTTTTCTGAATATTTTTGTATTTTCTAGGAATTAAAAACTAATTAAATTGCTTAAAAATACAAATTTAACTAAGAAAAATCTGAAAAAAATATTTTTTTGGCTTTTTATATTTATCTTAACTTAATAAAAATGAAAAATTATTTTTTTGAAACTTTTCTGAATTATTTGTATTAAATGCTAATTTAAAAGGCTTAAAAACTAATTTAAATAAATAAAAATAGCAAACAAACTTAGAAAAATCTGAAAAATTCAAGATAAGCTTAAAATAATATTATGATTCTAGGAAAAATATAAAAATAGGGTCTTGTGTGCAAGAATATGAAGCTGCAACCACAAGTGCTTACAAATAAGCACTTAAAATAAGCCAACAACCACAAACAAGCACCAAACTGTTACAGAAGCTTGAATAAGCTAAAAGAACTCTAAAGCAACTAAAAACAACAAGCCATAACCTCTGGATTTCAAGTTACAAAGATTTGATGATGTGAGCTAATGTGCAAAAACAGATGTGAGGGTACCAAGTTTAGGCTCAAGCACAAGCTTCCTAATAAGCTGAAACTATAAAACAAAAGAAGGATCTAAAAAAGGACCTGGCCAAGTGCTTATAAGCCAAATACCAGACCTAGACAAGCTCAAATAGCTCGTGTAAGCCTTGCAAGATCCTCAGTGCATCACACATCGAAGTCAAGGCAATGGGCACATAACCCCATGTTTACAAGCCAATAAGAAGCTTATAAAAAATTGACAAAATTATACAAAAATGATGATAAGAAAATAGAACTACTGAAGTTTTAAAATCCACAATTTCACATGATTAGGCTCAGAAATGAATCCAAGAAAATTCATCCCATTTGGGCTCAAAACTGATTTTGTGCAATTTGACTTTTCAAGTAATTATGAAAAGTTGACCAAAATGAAATTTGATCTAGATTTACCAACTGAATATGATGTTTTAAGATGAAATACACCTACTGCAAGCTTTATCTATGATAGTTAAACACAAAATGAACTTTTGGTTTTGCCAAATCTCAAAGTATAAACAACTAAGACAGATAATGGTGAAATTGACTTTGAGCAAATGCGTGCACAAGTAACTTACTCAAATGAGTCAATTAGAACTACACAAACATAAAACAACAATATTCTACCACCGAAAGCACCTCTAACACGATTATGCAGCCTATCCAAACATCCAATATATAACCGATTACAATCAAAACCGATGCTAAACACTTACTAACTAATATTAATGATCAAACTAAGTTTAGATAACCTAAGTACAACTAAATAAACAAATTTAAACAGTTAATGATTACAAATACAAGTAAAAACAAAATATGCAATCTAATGTGAAAATGAAAATGGGACAAATACTCACAAGAGTCCAAATTTTGTTTCTCGGCTAAACCGAATCCAATCCTACTCTAACCTAATCTATTTCACCCCATCCAATTGCTCGTGATCACCCAAATACCATCACCAAGTACAAACAAGCCTAGTTTGATTTTGCTTTGACCCATCAACATATTGCTTGAACTCAATGCAAGCTTATCAAAAAGCTATATAGAGCTTATTTAAGCTTATTGAACTCAACAAAAAGCTATTTGAAGCTTGAATGCTAGAGTTTAAAATCAAATTTTTCAACAAAGGACTTCAAAAACATAAATGATGTTAAAACCTTGAATTACCACTTAAAACCGATTGCAACTATAAAACAACTTAGTTTGATACATAGAAACAAAAATTACAACATTATGACTTAAACTAAAACATTTAATTAAAACGCATAAAGTTAAAAAAATAAACTAGCTACTCTTTCTCTTCTTCATCCTCTTTTTTATACTCCAATGTGTCTTCTCCTCTCTCTCTTAGCAAATCCCACCAATGTTTGAGGCCTTTGGATCACTGGAGACAATCTTGGCCATTCATTCCATTTTGGCGGGAAAAAGGTGTTTAGCAGTTGAGTGAGATTGAGTGTTTGGGGAGGGAAGAATTTAATGTATCTTGGAGGTATGTTGAAGTGGGGGGACATGGAAGTGGAAAATGAGTTGGAGTGATGGGAGGGACTGGTATTTGCAGAGATGGAGTGTGAGGAAGGAGAAGAAAAAAAAGGGCGCCAAGGGTGTGTTTTGTTTGACTTGGGATTTGACTGGGCAGTATTATGAAGGGGGGTCAAAATGGGTTAAGTGGCAGGGGTCCAAAGGGTTTTTGACAAGGGTCCAAGGTTCAAAGGTTAAAGGATTTAATACAAGGACCTATTTTGTAAATTCTGAAAATTCAAGGGCCAAAGTTGCCAATTCATCAAAGATGTTCCAAGGGACCATAAGTGACAAGTTTTAATAATACACGGACCAAACTTGACATTTTCAATTTTCCAAGGACTAATTTTGTCAAATTTGAAACTTGGAGGACCAAACTTGTAATTTCTCAAAACTTTTTACATTTTTCACCAAAGGACTAGTTTTGACAACTTTTGATTTTAAAAGGACCTTTGGTGATTTTTCTTTTGAAATTATGTGCTCAGGGACTATTTTTGACAATTTTAGAAACTGGGGGATCAAACGCCAATTATGCAAACTAAGCTCATTTTTCATCTGATTTTAAACATTTTGCATCTGAAACATATAAAATGCAATTTTGAGATATTTTTAGTATTTTGATGCATTTCTGAGCATTTTAAACGCTTTGCAGCTCAGATAACCAAAATGATGAGTATTTACACACTCATCAATCCCCCACACTAAACTATTGCTAGTCCTAGCAATCTTTTGAGAAAAACTTAATGGATTTGAATCTCTTTACCAAAAGCCATTACTTCGGGAGTAGCCAAATGTTTCAGATTCAAGTAACAACCATGGTACAGATAACCATGTGATTTTGAGCAAACCACCGCTTCCAACGGATTTGATTTGTCTTTACCAAGCCGCTTTATCTCGGACTAGCCAACTCTAAGATAAATTATCAATATTATCTTTGGTGAGCTGATTACCAATTATGGTTTTTCCAATGCCTTTACCACAAGCCATAAACTTGCGGGCTAGCCAACTCTTCACTAATTAAAGATATGGTGAGCTGAATACCATACAATTTTGGGCAAATTGCAAGCCTTCAACGGATTTGAGATATCTTTACCAAGAGCCGTTTGCTCCTGGATTAGCCAATCCTTTTGTTTATTAGACAAGCGGATCGATAACCCAATGTAAGTGCAGTAACACTTACTCCAAAAAAATTTGGCCAAAAACGGGGGAATTGGGTGGATAATTACATGATAAAATTCGTGAGAATTCCCCCCCACACTTAGAAATGAATATTGCCCCCAATATTCAAAGTACCGGCGGTTATGCCGAAACAAAGACGTAAAAGGGAAATACTACGGTCATTATTTGAAAGATTTATTTATTTTTTTTTTATTTTTTTTTTTTGGGAAAAACTTATATACAACAGCGGGGGGCAACTCCCCCACACTTGGGTGGTAGAAAGTAGAAAGAAATCAAAAATATGGGTGAAAACCCATATAGTGTGCTATTGTTTTTGTTCCTCGAGTCGCTAGCATGACTCGACCCCGCATTCATTGGTTCATGGGGTAGCAAAGTGGAAGAAACAATCTCCATCGGACTTTCATTCAAGATGTTTGGACAAACATTTGAAGCACGTGAAAGTTCCACACCGATGAGATATATTCCCGGCTCAAGAGAATGAGAAATGTCGGGGTCAAAGATGGTATCTTCACTCCCGTAGGAGTTAAGACATGGAGTAGAAATGGGAGGAGAAGGCAAAGTGTCAATTACTTGACAACGGGTGGGATGGGTGGGCAAAAGATTAGATTGAGGAACATTAACGAATGTTCGGAAATCTTATCCACCACTTTATAAGTCACAACATCCGTGTTGGACTTAAGAAATATCCGAGAGTGAACTCCTTTGAAAGGTAAGATACCGGGTTTGAACACTTTGTCCTCGGAGAGGAATGAGACGCAAGTATCAACCACGGTAAAATCCTTAAGGGTAGATGAGTTACTCATGGATGAAAGAGAGTGCGGAGCATTTTGCTCAAAAAGCACGTCCTCAATTCCCGGCGGATGAGGATCGATGTGAGCGAGTTCACCGGCGAACTCCTCATGGAAAAGTCTACTCCTTTCGGAAGGAGGAGGCAATTCAAATGTGGAAGACTCATACTCAGGAAGAGAAATATGAAAAGTGGGAATGCCACTACTTCCTTTTCAGATATGATCGTCATCAAAGCGGAATACATCAAATTCGGAAGAGAATCATTGAAAAAGCCTCAAGCTCAGAAAAATGGTTCGGCTTTTCCAAGATAGACTCACTATCCTCAATGGGGATAGGAGCTGAAGCTGGTTTAGCACAAAATGATTTGATCTTAGAAACGAGGAGATTTACATTGAACAATTCTTCACGAAGTATCTCGCCTCAATTTCCGCATCATCGAATCTCTCACTTCCTCTAAGCTAACTAGCTCAGAAGGTAACTCCTCGACATAATCGCTGTCTCCATAAGATAAAGAATCGTCAAACGAAGTACAATCGTTGTCAGGATCGGAGAACATCTCGACATGATCGTTTGGGATGTCAAGAGGAGGAGAAGAATCATCATCAAGAGGCTCATCAAACATATTACCGGAGATAACCTCGGACTCACTTGGGTTTGGGACAAGGTTCTCAACACAAGACGGTTCCGTTTCCGAATAGTGCTAAGATGCTCGTCCCCCATTAAAAGGTTATCCGAAGGTTCTACGGTAGATAAGGTCGGAGAGTGGACATGTGCGGTACTTTGTGGGCTTGAGGTATGCACCTTGTCCTTTATCATCTCCCAATCCTCCTCATCCTCGACATCGAGACGGCAAGCCTCGTTAAATAGGAGAAGCTTTTGAGCTGCTCGCTCCTCGACTAGAAATCTTTCATTGAGAGCTGCTTGTTCCTTGGAAAGTTCTTCAAGGATACAAGGATATTGATCGATGACGGGAAGTTGTGGGGGTTGGACATTGTCAAACTGAAGTGTTATAACAAGGATTGGGTCCAAAGTAATTATGATTCCACGATTGACATTGATAATCATCATGAGGACCCCCACACTTAGCACAATGAGGGTATTGGGGAGAGAAATTTTGAAACGATGTTTGATCATTGAAATGATGAAAATAACGATTCTGGTTCGTATAAATTTTGTGGAGGGTAGTTGAAATTGTTTTGAGGATAATTGAAAGAGTTTGGGTTAGAATCATAAGCGAATGAATTCTCGGCACAAATCGAACAACATCCATTGACAAGATAGTTTCCACACCACTCGCACATACATTTTAAACAACGAAAACCTTGTGGTAACAAGTCTCCACAACCGTAGAAATAATTTTGATCAAACAAAGGTATTTCGGGCTCGGGAATAGGAATCGAGGGTTCAACAACATCACATATGGTAGGTAAAGTGGTATTTCCCGAAGGTGAATCTTGACGAAGTTCAATTAAGAAGTTTTGAATCATGTCATTTCTGGCCCTAAAGAAGTCGCCGGTAAAAGCGCTTCAAGATTCCGGAGTTGGGACAAGTGGTGTGCTCCTAGAGCTAGCAAGTTCCACCACTTCCGTTATGGTCTCCGGTGTTTGAACGGGTTCATCGTAATCAATTCTAATTCTTGACCTTTTTCATCGGCTTGAATTTGCTCGATTAGATTACGGGCTCTAAATTCAAAGAAATCGTCTCGAACCCTCGGTGAGTGCTTGAGGTAGCTCCGACGTTTTAACGGGTTTGTCAACATTAGAACGTATTTCGGTTGTGGGTGGTGGTCAAAATAACTTAGAAAAGAATTTTTATGGATAATTCGCACAAATTGCAAAATTCGCTGAACTAGACCTTCCAAGACCGCCACACACACTTGTGATGATGATGTTGATGATTGTCGACATAAGAATTAAACATATAGAGGGTTAAAGAGATAGAATTAAACGGTTTTGAGGTTAAAGAAGAGTAGAATCAAACGGTGCGAGAGGGTAAGAGAAATAGAATCATACGGATAAGAGGAATGAGAAGAGTATTTTTGGATTTTTGGATTTTTATAAGAAAATATAAACATATATATATGGTATGAACAATGAGTGAATATTCAAATCACTAATCTGCTAAACGTAAGATAATTAGCACAGCTCACGGCGTGGCGTAAAATTTGATTAGTGCAAAACCGTCAAGTTTTCACACAAACCGCCACTTGTGAATGCCCGACCGTAAGAAACTTAAAACAGTTTAAACACCAATGCAATGAAGTCCAGGAGAGTATAGTGTTTCCTCGGGTCGTTATGTCCCAACGAGCCGTGCGAGAATAGTCAAACGTGTAGTGATCGAGATGATTTGAATGGAAAAGAGATATGATTGATTTATACTAAAGAAAGAGTACATAAACTACAGGGGCTTAAATGCAAATTAAAGGAAATTAAAAAGATAAACTATATTAAATAAACGCTATCACTATTTTTAAAACCTAATGTTTTTTATTTTTCTTTTATAAAACTTAAATTGAAAACTACGTGACGTACAAAGGAAAATGTGAAACTTACACAATATTAATCCTAAAAATATTAAAATGACATTTTTACAATCCTAATGATAAAAGAAAATTTATAGAAAAAGAAAATTATTTTTATAACTATTTAACTAATTATTATTAATTAAAAACTATTTTTAACTATTTAATAATAGCCTAAAATACAAGAAAATAGGAAATAAAGCTAGAAAAATAAAATTATGACTTGGAAAAATCTAAAATAACAAAATAGAATTTTAAAAACTATTTTTGTATTTTTCTAGAATATTTTGTATTTTCTAGGAATTAAAAACTAATTAAATTGCTTAAAAATACAAATTTAACTAAGAAAAATCTGAAAAATTTTTTTTTTGACTTTTTATATTTATCTTAACTTAATAAAAATGAAAAATTATTTTTTTGAAACTTTTCTGAATTATTTGTATTAAATGCTAATTTAAAAGGCTTAAAAACTAATTTAAATAAAGAAAAATAGCAAACAAACTTAGAAAAATCTGAAAAATTCAAGATAAGCTTAAAATAATATTATGATTCTAGGAAAAATATAAAAATAGGGTCTTGTGTGCAAGAATATGAAGCTGCAACCACAAGTGCTTACAAATAAGCACTTAAAATAAGCCAACAACCACAAACAAGCACCAAATCGCTATAACATGTAAGCTTGAATAAGCTAAAAGAACTCTAAAGCAACTAAAAACAACAAGCCATAACCTCTGGATTGCAAGTTACAAAGATTTGATGATGTGAGCTAATGTGCAAAAACAGATGTGAGGGTACCAAGTTTAGGCTCAAGCACAAGCTTCCTAATAAGCTGAAACTATAAAACAAAAGAAGGATCTAAAAAAGGACCTGGCCAAGTGCTTATAAGCCAAATACCAGACCTAGACAAGCTCAAAATAGCTCTGTGCAAGCCTTGCAAGATCCTGTCTCAGAACTAGGTCACATCGAGTCAGTGCGCGAACACATAACCCCATGTTTACAAGCCAATAAGAAGCTTATAAAAAATTGACAAAATTATACAAAAATGATGATAAGAAAATAGACCTACTGAAGTTTTAAAATCCACAATTTCACTTAGATTGGCTCAGAAATGAGTCCAAGAAAATTCATCCCATTTGGGCTCAAAACTGATTTTGTGCAATTTGACTTTTCAAGTAATTATGAAAAGTTGACCAAAATGAAATTTGATCTAGATTTACCAACTGAATATGATGTTTTAAGATGAAATACACCTACTGCAAGCTTTATCTATGATAGTTAAACACAAAATGAGCTTTTGGTTTTGCCAAATCTCAACAGATAGACAACTAAGACAGATAAATGGTGAAATTGACTTTTGAGCAAATGCAGGCACAAGTAACTGACTCAAATGAGTCAATTAGAACTACAAAAACATAAAACAACAATATTCTACCACTGAGCAGACCTCTAACACAGATTATGCAGCCTATCCAAACATCCTATATATAACTAATTTACAATCAAAACTGATGCTAAACACTTACTAACTAATATTAATGATCAAACTAAGTTTAGATAACCTAAGTACAACTAAATAAACAAATTTAAACAGTTAATGATTACAAATACAAGTAAAAACAAAATATGCAATCTGATGTGAAAATGAAAATGGGACAAATACTCACAAGAGTCCAGCTTGTTTCTCAGGCTAAACCAGACCCAATCCTACTCTAACCTAATCT
This sequence comes from Chrysanthemum makinoi, assembly GCA_910596185.1. NCBI lineage: Eukaryota > Viridiplantae > Streptophyta > Magnoliopsida > Asterales > Asteraceae > Chrysanthemum > Chrysanthemum makinoi. Next base: position 114,501,527 of record OU343217.1, on the reverse strand, counting down.
ATTTCACCCCATCCAATTGCTCTGCATCACCCAAATACCATCACCAAGTACAAACAAGCCTAGTTTGACTTTTGTTGACTAATCAAACATATTGCTTGAAATCGTAATGCAAGCTTATCAAAAGCTATATAGAGCTTATTTAAGCTTATTGGAACTGAACAAAAAGCTATTTGAAGCTTGAATGCTAGAGTTTAAAATCAAATTTTTCAACAGTGGACTTCAAAACATAAAATGATGTTAAAACCTTGAATTACCACTTAAAACTGGATTGCAACTATAAAACAACTTAGTTTGATACATAGAAACAAAAATTACAACATTATGACTTAAACTAAAACATTTAATTAAAAAACGACATTAAAGAAAAAAAATAAAACTAGCTACTCTTATCTTCTCTCTTCATCCTCTTTTTTATACTCCAATGTGTCTTCTCCTCTCTCTCTTAGCAAATCCCACCAATGTTTGAGGCCTTTGGATCACTGGAGACAATCTTGGCCATTCATTCCATTTTGGCGGGAAAAAGGTGTTTAGCAGTTGAGTGAGATTGAGTGTTTGGGGAGGGAAGAATTTAATGTATCTTGGAGGTATGTTGAAGTGGGGGGACATGGAAGTGGAAAATGAGTTGGAGTGATGGGAGGGACTGGTATTTGCAGAGGTGGAGTGTGAGGAAGGAGAAGAAAAAAAAGGGCGCCAAGGGTGTGTTTTGTTTGACTTGGGATTTGACTGGGCAGTATTATGAAGGGGGGTCAAAATGGGTTAAGTGGCAGGGGTCCAAAGGGTTTTTGACAAGGGTCCAAGGTTCAAAGGTTAAAGGATTTAATACAAGGACCTATTTTGTAAATTCTGAAAATTCAGGGCCAAAAGCTGCCAATTCATCAAAGATGTTCCAAGGGACCATAAGTGACAAGTTTTAACAATACAAGGACCAAACTTGACATTTTCAATTTTCCAAGGACTAATTTTGTCAAATTTGAAACTTGGAGGACCAAACTTGTAATTTCTCAAAACTTTTTACATTTTTCACCAAAGGACTAGTTTTGACAACTTTTGATTTTAAAAGGACCTTTGGTGATTTTTCTTTTGAAATTATGTGCTCAGGGACTATTTCTGACAATTTTAGAAACTTGAGGGACTGAAACTGCCAATTATGCAAACTTTGCTCATTTTTCATCCGATTTTAAACATTTTGCATCTGAAACATATAAAATGCAATTTTGAGATATTTTCAGTATTTTGATGCATTTTTGAGCATTTTTAAACGTTTTGCAGTTCAGATTTAACCAAAAATGATGAGTATTTACACACTCATCAGTGGTATAAAGATTTAGACTCAAAATAAATGTACGCCAAAGTATAATATATATATCTTATTTATATGTATATTATAAAGTAAAAGAATAGACAAGATGTCTCAAGAAAACGAGTCACATATACGGGTGAATTCTAAGCGAGAAGATAACAACAAGAAAATATGTCAAAAAGTAAGTCAATTGGGCTTTAGCCCGATAATAGTCCGACTTAAATCTAGTTTAAATCCAATAGTAAAGTTCGTTAATTATATGTATAGCCTTATATCTTAAGTCTGACACGAGTCTAATATGTCCAAACAGTCAAGTCCAACATATATTCAATATGTTAGTCTAATAATGCTCTATTAGAACAACAAGTGCAATACATGTAGTCCGATGTGTCCAATATTTGTCCAAATTATATCTATTTTGGTATCTTAATTTCGTCATAAGTTAAACGTCCAATGTTGTCAATACATATAAGTTCAATGTCCAAGTCCTGATTCATTATGTTTAGTCCGAATATCCATTGTCCCAAAATAGTATAAACTCGATATATGTCAAATATATATAGTTCGAAAAGGTTTATCGTTCATTAATAGTCCGTAAATTAGTCCAATAAATAGTTTAACAGTCCCATGTATAATATAAGTCCGATAGTCTAATAAAAATAATCCAATGCCCAACTTCAATTGTTTTGTCCAATGTCCAATATATAACAATTTGTCCAATGTATTTAGTCCATTAGGTATTAGTATAATCCAATATCTATTATCAAGTTTCAAGGTCCAAAACGTATCAATAACATAAATTAAATAACGTTAGTCATATGTTTAGTAACTGGAAAAATATTAGTACTTATACAATAAATTTAACAAATTAGCACTACTCTTATTATTTTGTCAGTGGGCTTTGGCTCAATGCTAAACTAAGACGCACCCTAAGTGGGCTTTGACCCAATACGAGAAGCAAACTAAATGCACCCTTATGTCGTAACATATACAAGCAGAACATAAGTTCCCTTGGTGGTCTTGCCTTTGTGTCGAGACCTCACTAGGCACAAAGAAGGTGTTGAAACTTATCATGAGTCTAAGTATAAACTAAGAAAGTTAAGCCAGAAGTATATGTTCGAACAAACAAACACCCTATGAGTGTCTTACCTATGGACCAAGAACAAACACCCTGGGTGTGTAGTGGTCGAGCCGAGACTAACAACACTAACAAACTCTTATCGTCCGTGATTATAAATCCGAACCAAACATAAACGCTCCTAATAAGCTGAAATCAAATGGGAAGCCTAGTTGGAATAAGCTATAACATACACATCCCCTTCTCACGTTTACTGGTTAACCAAGAATGAAACTGACGCCCTTATATTTACACGTTTTGGATATAAACAATCACACCCTTCGAGGTGGTTTTCTTTACTAGCCGAGACAAACAAGCAGGTGGACGCACCCTTCATGGGTGTTGACCCGAGACTAGATAAAACCAACAGCACTCTTGCGGGTTTGTCGCATATCGAAACACACCCAAACACTCCTGTTTGGGTTGTGACGCAAAAACATATGCCCTCCTTGGTCGGATGCTTTCGCTGAGAACAAACCAAACAACCACTTGGATGTTTTTTTGGTTGAGCCAATGCGAGTATAAACACCCTCTTGGGTGTCTTTGTCGCGAACCGGGACCAAAGCAAACAACCCCTAGGGTTGTTTTGTTATTTACCGATCACAGAACAAACCACCCTCGTGGGTTTCCCTATTAAACCAACAACAACAATCACCCCTTGGGTAGTTTTCTCTTTGACTTGATAACAAGAATAACAAAAACCCTTTTTACCAACTTTTAACCACACGAAAAGATTCAAAACCATTTTTTTTAAAGAAGTTTTAATCCACGAAAACTCACAAATAAATTCTTAATCGGTTTTAGGCAAAAGAAAATAATACAGGTAGGTTAAGAGTGTTGGCTTACCAAGTACATGAGCCAGATGAAAATAAACAGTGATAGTGGAAGAGGTGGTGATGGCGATGGTTAACTCTAACCAAAACAACATGATCCAAACTCACAACTAAACCCATAAACATAATCCCTTAACCTTGATGATGATGATGGCGGTTGGAGATGGTCGAATGCTAGCAAGAGTGGTGAGGCGGTTCTAGAGAGAGGGAGGAGGAGGGAGTGTTGGGTTCAGTAAATACCCAAACCCCTTAATCTAGGATTTGAATAGAAAATAGCCCAAGTGTTGAGTCTGTTAAACACTAATCAGGTCACTGAGTGCATAGCCACTCAGTGAGTCATCTTTGGGATACTCAGTACGAGGCGTAGAAGAAGTCTCTCCACTCAGTAAGGCGGAACTTAAAGGGTGAAGTCTGAGTCAAGAAGAAGATGATGGATTCAGTGAGTGATGACAATAACTCATTGAATCCCTAAGACTCCTCTCCAACAACTTACAATGAAGACAAACTGAAGGATAAATAGACTGAAGAAAGAGTGGGACAAGGCGGGAGAAGTTTGAATCAGATAAGAAGAAGTCCTTATCAACATAAGTCAACTTTCCCTGAATGGCTAACTTACAAGCTCAGGTATCATCATTGAGTTATGGAAAGCACCTTGTCTTTTACTTAGAATAGTCTTTAGAATGAGAGACAAAATACATCGATATTTTGTCTTCGCATGATGTCGATTTGTCACTTAGGATAGAGTTAAAACTCATACATGTATAAATAGCATAAGAGATGGAGTGAAAAGTTTAAGCTTGTGAATTGTAAAAAAACACACATACACGCAAGCCATCTTTTCACTCCTCCAAATACAACTTAGTTCTTGAGATAGCTCAGTGAGCTCTAAGAGTTGTGCTCAGACTTAGCCTGAGCTTAGAGAGGAGTCACCCAACTTTGTTATTTCAATCCCAAGTACTATTCCGCAAGTACTTGGGTAACGTATTCTTTGTTGATTTATTTCTAGTAAGAATATGATGTTGAAAATTACTCTGTGTGTTTTACTTATGTTAATTCCAGTCATAGTTCACTATTAACTTGTTTTATACATTTAAACAAGCGGTTTTCAACGATAGTGAACGGGAACAACAAGTGGTATCGAGCAAGGCTAATTATAAAACTCGTTTTTAGGACGCTCTAAAAGTTTTTAAATTAGGATCCTAAATGGCTAAAATAGATGTACCCCAACTATTCGATAAAAAGGGTGGAGCTTATTCAAATTTGCCCCTAGACTTGACGTTGGCAAATTCAACAAATGGAAAAAGCGAATGCTTTGCTATTTGATTGGGATGGAACCTTATTATATCAAATGTATAAATGAAGGTCCTTTGTCCCAAAGATCTGAAGGGTTGCCCAAACCTGAAGCTCAGTGGACCCAGGATGAAAGGAGAGTGGTCAACCAGGACCAAAGACTCAAAGGTATCATAATATCTTGTCTTCCTGACGATATTATGGAGCCTGATTATAAGTTGTAGTACGCTTAAGCAAACCCGGATGACCTAGTTCATAGTCATGAAGGACCATCGATACCAAGGAAAACAAGATAATGGACACGAAACTTGAGTATAACACCTTCAGGGCTAAGGACTCGAAAACTCTCTCAAACTTACACTAGGTACAAAACTCTTTTAAATGAACTGTCAAATGATGGTGTTAAGTTGTCCAAACATGAAATCAATGTTGGTTTTGTCAACAGTCTCCATGAGAAGTGGTTGAATTTCTCTCAAGGACTCAGGAATGCTAATCATATCCAAAATCTTGAGCTTCCTGAGATTTATGGGAAATTTGTCTATGAGGAAAACCTCATCAATAGACGATACCCTGACTTAAAGAAGTCTCGGGAAGTCAAGAAGTCCCCACGACCACCACTTCAGCACCAATATCAACTGCTTTCTTCTCTAACAATGTGGTTCAAGATTTTCAAGAAAATTCAGATGATGAGCTTGATGAGAGATCAAGTGAGAAGTACCTAAACGACCTGAACACTGAATTTCAGGAAAGGGCACTCCTTGCTAACTCTCGCAGGTTTATAAAAAGAAACAAAGGTTTTTCTAGTGCTAAAGCAAATGAGGACACTGAATGCTTTAAGTGTCACAAAAAAGGTCATTTGGCAAAAGACTGTTTTTCTAAAACAATTTTAGAACCCTCTTATAAACCATCGGTTCAAATCAGGTCCTCGATTTAGCAAATTTCAACCAAAAATGTATCAGTCTCATCAAAATTTTCAAAATAAATCTGATAATAACAAAACCATTGATTATGAAGCCAAGTATAAGAAAGCTAAAGCTAAGCTTGCATTGCTTGAGGCCATCCCTCGGAGACAACAACAAATGTTAAAACTGCAGGGGCAAGAACAAAGGCCTCGTTGCTAAAACCTTTGACTGGGATGAAGAGCCAGTCTCATCTGATGATGAAATGGTACATGTCAGATTACAATGATGGCTCTCTCAAGAGGACAAGCTAGTGTTGAAAAGAATCATGCTAGGAATGGGGAATGGGTCAACATCACAATGAAGAAGGTAAACATTTTACTTTCTATGGATGATGACTCGATTGGCATCCTATATGAATTATCTAATTGTAGACCTTAAGTTTGTAGAAGAGCAAAGACTGAATCTTTTTTCTAAGTACAACAAGTTAAGTTTTGAATTGAATAAGTGTAGGGATGAAATGCTTATTTTAAAACAAGCCAAGCTTGAAGTTGTCACTTTGCAAATTCAAAACACTGAACTAATTAAAAGAAATCAGAATCTTCAAGATGAACTTAAAAAGGCAAATGATATTCTTAATAGTTGGATTGCTAAGAATCCCAGGGTCTTTGATCTTTGTGGGAGCCCCCAAGTAGCAAGAAGAGAGTCATAGGTGAAGATCATCTCCGACTCTCTCAACAAAGACTCTCCTAAGCCATTTGTGTCCTGGTGGCATGATTACAAATATGTTGACTAATCCTAATTCCCGATTGATTGGATTGAACGGGTTAATCCTGAGAGTAAGCTTCCAAATTTCGATTCTGGAAGGATTATAGAGCCTAAAAGTCAAGCTCTAAAGAGCATGCTTGGACTCCCCGATGTGCCCAGAGTAATCTTGAACACATCTCGAGTCGAAGCGAGAATCTCAAGCACCGCTTCCACCACTGAAACCTCTTCATGGTGCTGCTCCCACTCGAGCTTACTCCACTGAAATTCAATCCTCATTCACCAAAAGAAAGGTCTGGACTTGGTAGAACCATCTACAAAAGACCAACAAAACAAACTCAACAAGAGTCTACTCCTACTGAGACTTAAACATCCTCTGTCCCCAAGGTTTGCTGACCAAATTCAGAACTGAACTTGTGAGAAAGCTTACTGAAAAAATGGAATCCATTGAAAAGGTCCTTGAACCAATCAAGGAGACAAAGTCAGCTTCCTCCAGTTCCTCAAAGTCTAAGTCAACCTCCAAAACAAACAAAAGTGTGAGTGGTCATTACACTAGCCATACCATGACAATCTGCTATAGAATCCTTTTTGCATGATCTGCAAAAAGGATGATCACAGATCTGAGACCATCTACAAGATGTCGGCCACCAAGCAAACTATACTAAAGTTGGTCATCAATATGCTTCATCCTCCAAAGCTGCTCCCAAGAATAGATGATTCTAGTTTAAAATAAACACAAATATCAACGTATCAAATTAACCGTGAAATTCGACAAATCAACCTTTTAGGAAAAAGGGTAACGTGCCAAATCTCACGAATGTGATAAAAGTGATACCGGGAAAGTGATTTCCGCGGGTCGTGTCCCAACGAGGTGTGAAATTGACGGTGTCGTTGAGTTTCGTGATTAGGACTTGAATTGGTTTAACGAAATTGGGATTAGACTGCGTTATTCTACAAAATAAAGAACGACAATGAAAAATAAGCACGTAAAACAATGTTAACACTAAATACACTACTACTAAGCCTAAGGAACAATAAAACGAAGCTAAATTACATCCTAGGGTGCTAAAATGCAAAAACGCGGAACCCGAGCTAATCCCGAGCCCGAGAGTGAAAATTATGAAATTTAAATCCTATAAGTGCAAAACTAATTTTCCTACATTATACATGACTAAAAATGATTTTAGGAAAAAGCCGGGTATTTTTTTGACTTTTATTTTATTTATTACGAATTAAAAACTATTTAACACTAATTAATTAATTAAAAATACTAAGCTATTTTAGAAAAATATGAAAAATACACAAATAGTTCTTTGAATTATGCTAAACCTAGGAAAATTAAAAACAGTGATGGTTGCTTTGGAAAATAAGCTCAAAATAAGCTAAAGAAAGCTTATTACCTAAACTGCCATATAGTACTTAAATATTTAACTATGCATGAAAATAATGAGACAAGTCCCAAGGGCAGTTGGTAAAGAGGTGTTGTGTTGGGTTTCTGAGAGACCAAGTTCAACTGAGCTTTCACTTTTTTGCAAACATTTTTTTTTCAAATTTTCTTTTTGCAAATTAAGGATAGGATCAGAATAAGAAAATTATATGAAAACTTTACTTTTGAAAAACCACCAATAAGCTGTTGGGACAGCTTATAAGCTGCTGATTTGGACAGTCACAAAACAAACACCCCTTTAAGCTGTCTTTAGCACAAAATAAGCATGAAAAAGCAAAATAAGCAAGCATTAAGCACTTTTAACAACTCAAACATATGTGAATAAGAACTGAATTAAGCTGAAGTGGCAAAATTACACAAAAAAAGGGAAAATAAGCAGTTTATGTAATAAGCTAAACTAAGGAACCTAAAGCTACAAAATGGACAAAAGGGCATCTGATAAGCTATACTAGAGACCTAATCTAAATTAAACTATGGGATCTAGAGTATCTAAATAAGCACAAGAAAAACTCCTAATACGCAAAAACAAGGGTCTGCTGCTATACCAGTTAGCAAAACCGTTCAAATGGCTCAATTGAGCTAAAAATTAAGCTACTTAAGGGGCTTCTAAATAGATAAAATAAGTTGGGACTACTAACTTCACCATGATGAGATCACAAAATACCAAAAGTGGGGCAAGAGGGATTCTTGATGCCTTATAAATAAGTCAGGAAGGTCTTGGATATGTTAGTCACTGATGCATTAAGGCAGAAAAGGGTGTTTTCGCAAGGTGAAAATAAGCTACAAAACAACACTAAATCCTATCTAAAACAGAAAAACATGAACACTATGCATCTAACTACTGATTGCCAACAAAATCTAATCCTAGCTCTAACCTAAAGTCGTCTAAATCTAAGCTAAGAAATGATGAAGGCTGCTGTGAGAACTAACCAAAACAGTGAGACAGTGAGAATTAAAAACAGCTTGAGATACTAACTTGCATTCTAAAATAAAACGACCAAGTAACATACACTAAGATAAAACATAATGAGATGGCTTTTGACCCAAAATGGGTCGAAACTTGATTTTTGACCCAAAAGCAAACCGGTTCCAAACAGTCTTAAAAGGGCAGGAAATGGTTTTGAAAATGTAAAGGACTTTTAAAAGATGATTTGCATCATCAAATCAAGCTCAAAGTAGATTAAAACACTTGTAGCAAACACTTTTTTTAGCACTAAAATTAAGCTTTCAAGACAGGAAATTAAAGGACACAAAACTTGCATAAAAAAAAGAACTAAAACTGAAATTGCATTCAAATTAAAAGATACAGGAAATGTTAATGACAATGAAAAATAAACGGAGCTAGAATAAGAAATTCTAGACTACCTTTACAATACAATCCTCTAATCCTATTTATACTAAAGATATAAAAAAAACAATCTTTTTCTTCTTTCTCTCCCTTCTGTGCTACTTCTGTGTGAGAAAACAAACCAAAAACACATCTTGTGCTTCTTTCAATCAATCCCCACCATTGAATTTGTTAGGTACTTAATTGGAGATGTGAGCTACATGTTCATGTAGGTGCTCACAAGGATTTTAAAGTGGCAATGGCATCCTGTGACTTTGTCTTGGGAGATGAGGTGAGTGGGATTGGGAATTGGGTAAAAATGGGTTTAGGGTTTGTCTAGTTTTTCATGGGTAAGAGAGTGTGGAAGGAGGAAAGGGAAATAGAAAACCCTTTATCCGTTTGGTGTAGGGGGTTCAAGGTGGGGAGGGGTCAAAGTTATGAAAATGGGTTTTGGGTTAAAATGGAAATGTTTTGGATTTTTGGGTTAAAAGGGTAGATTGGACATTTTGGGTTTCGAGAGAGGGTAATTTGGTAATTTTGTGTTTCGGGAAGGTTTTAAGACGGTTTTCCCAAACCCACTCCAAAAATGTGTTCGGGTCTTCAGTTGATCAACGATCGTAGAAAATCACATCCAAGGCGAAAGACTTTTCTCGATTTCTTGATTTTTCCCGTCAGCCTCTGCTTTCAATCCTTTGTACCGAAAGACATAAAATACACCGAGGATATTTTTAACATATTTTGATCGTAGAAGTGTTTTTAGTCATTTTTAAGGTCTTAGGTGGGTAAAAACGATGAGTGAATAAGCACTCATCAATAGAGCAAAACCTTTTCCTCTGTGCCCTCACTGTGGGTTTAATGATCATCATCAGGATGATTATCTCATGAACACATGCTGTGATATATGCGGTAATCCAGCTCATGAGACATCCCAACATGACAGTGTCATTCATGCAAGGAGAAATTCCAAACAACCCAGATTCACTGAGTCATCCTCAGCCTCTAAATGCAAAACCTAGCACTGCACACAACCATGACCATGAGTCGATTGCAAATTTCAAAGAGACCTTAAGACCCAAGCCCAGTAGTAAGTGGGTCACTAAGAGAAACTAATTCATTTTACTACTTGTGCAGAGACATGCCAGGGAGCCTATTTGGCATCTAGGCAGTGGATGCTCAAGAAGCATGACTGGTGTGAAGGAATATCTGCACAAGTATGTAAAGGAACCAGGACCCAAGGTAGTATTTGGTGATAACTCATCATGTCCCACAAGGTTATGGTTCAAGAAACCAATGGAATAGTTTTCTAGAATAGCCTATGTCAATGGTCTCAAATACAATCTCATCAGTGGCAGTCAACTATGTGATGCTAAATACATTGTACAATTCAATGATAAACAAGGTACCATTTTCAATGCCAACAAGGAAGTTGTGTTGATAGCTCCTAGGAGAGATGATGTTAATGTGCTAGACATGTCAACACTCTCCCAAGATGGAACGTGTCTCTTTGCTAAAGCCACTGAAACTATTAATTAGCTGTGGCATAAGAGACTCTCACACTTAAACTTCAAAAACCTCAACAACTTGGCAAAACAAAACAAGGTCCTTGGCTTACCATCACTGGTTTTTGCAAAAGACAAACCATGCTCTGCCTGTGAAAAGGGCAAACACCATAGAGCATCATTCAAAACCAAACAAAATTTCTCCATCAAAAGCTGCCTTCACCTCCTGCACATGGATCTCTTTGGACCTGTCAGGTCCCAGATCAATCCAGAATGAGAAGTATACACTTATCATTGTTAATGAGTTCTCAAGATACACTTGGGTATACTTTCTTTCCAAAAAGAGTCAGGCAGTTGATACAATAATGTCATTCATCGGAAGATTGAAAATCGAATGACATTATAGTTAAACAAATCGAACGACAATGGTACTGAGTTCGAAATCAAGAGCTTGAGAGTTTCGTGATGAAAAGGAATTTCTCAAAAATTTCTCATCTCCATACACCCCTGAACAAAATGGGGTTGCTGAAAGGAAAAACAGAACTCTCATTGAGGTTGCTAGAACTATGTTAAATGGCTCAGCCCTTTCAAAACATTTCTGGACTGAAGCAGTCAAAACTGCCTGTTACACTCAAAATAGGTCAATCATTGTCAAAAGACATAATAAAACCCCATATGAGATCTTCAAAGGTAGACTTCCTGACATCAGCTATTTTCATGTGTTTGGATGTCCTGTGTTCATTCATAACCACAAGGATCATCTAGGCAAGTTTGATGCAAAAGCTGATGATGGATATTTCTTAGGCTACTCACGGATCTCCAAAGCCTTCAGGGTATTTAACACAAGGAGACAACAAGTTGAGGAAACCTTTCATGTCACCTTTGATGAAAGTGTTGAAAGCATCGAGTTCACCAACACCTCGGTGGAGGAAATAGGAATTGATAACTCATCAAGATATCCTCGATGAGTACAACTCAAATTCAATTCCTCATATCAAGTGATCTTGACATCTCATATTATGTCTTACCTCACAACCTACCCCAACCAACCATCGGTGAGTTCATTGATAATCGGTCGGTCCTGCTGGGATAGGAAACACTGATTCAAATGATTAGGAACCTGTAACTCATGAACCTCACCCTGAACAAGACATCTCTACAGATGGTATAAATGATTCTGTGGCTCTTGCACCTGAACTCACATCTGAACTCCCAGTGACATCTTCAAGCTTAGATCCCAGACTACAAAGTAAGTGGACAAGATCTTAGGACATTGAGCTTGTAAACATCATTGGTGAACCCACTGAGGGCATGCTCACTAGAAGCATGGCTGCTAATCTAACTGCAGCTTCAGCTAATGAATGTCTATATGCTGATTACCTATCAGATATAGAACCCAAAAGTGTCACTGAGGCCCTTAAACACCCAAGCCGAGTTCAGGCCATGCAAGAAGAACTGCAACAGTTTGACAAAAACAAAGTCATGACCTTGATCAAATGTCCTCAGGATGTAGTAGTCATAGGAATGAAGTGGGTTTTCAGAAACAAAACTGATGAAAACGGCACTGTTATTAAAAACAAAGCCAGACTTGTAGCCAAAGGTTACAGTCAACAAGAAGGCATTGACTATGATGAGACATTTGCTCATGTTGCAAGAATGGAAGCCATTAGGATCTTCCTTGCATATGCAACATACATGAACTTCATGGTCTACCAAATGGATGTTAAAAGTGCATTCTTAAATGGTGATCTCAAGGAAGATGTGTATGTTCAAGCAACCCCGTGCTTTGAGAGTAGTGAATTCCGACTATGTCGCAAGCTTGACAAAGCACTTTATGGACTTAAACAAGCTCCAAGGGCATGGTATGAAACTCTCTCAGCCTTCCCGATACAAAACAAGTTTGTCAGAGGAAAGATAGACAACAACACGTTTGTCTATAGAACTCAACAGGATGTGATCTGGTCGATATGTTGATGACATCATTTTTGGCTCAACAAACTACAAACTCTTCAAACAATTTGAAAAACTGATGACAAAGAAGTTTGAAATGAGCATGATGGGGGAACTCACATACTTTCTTGGACTACAAATCGAGCAAACCGATAAAGGAATATCCATCAGTCAAGAGAAATACACCAAAAATCTCTTGAAGAAATATGAGATATCTGATGGGCCTCGGTGAAGACTCCAATGGTCCCACCTAACAACCTTGGACCTGATCTCACTAGAAAATCAGTCAATCAAACTCATTTCAGAGGGATTGTTGGATCACTGATGTATCTAACTACTTCTAGACAGACATCCAATTCTCAGTCTGTCTAATAGCAAGATATCAGTCCAATCCTAAAGAATCCCATCTCACTGCAGCCAAAAGAATACTCGGTACCTAAAGGGAACCCCAAATCTTGGACTCTATTATCCAAAATGCTCAGGGTTTGATCTCAAGGGTTATTCGATCTGATTCACGTGGTTGCAACATGGACGAAAAAGTACCTCAGGGTCATGTCAATTTCTTGGAGGAAAACTGGTTTGTTGGAGTGCTAAAAAGCAACAATCGTGGCTATGTCCTTAGCTGAAGCTAAATATGTAGTCAGCGGGATGTTGTGCCAATGTATTATGGATGAAAAGTCAACTCGGTGACTATAACATCCATTACAAAATGGTGCCCATCTTCTGTGATAACACTAGTGCTATTGCAATCTCCAACAACCCTGTCCTCCACCAAAGAACCAAACACATTGATATCGGATATCACTTCATCAGGGATCACATAATGAAAGGAGACATAGAACTTCATTTCATCCCTCCTGAATATCAACTGGCTGATATCTTCACCAAACCCTTGGATGAACCTACCTTCAGGAGAGAAAGCTGAATTGGGAATGCTTGACATTGAAAGTCAAGTATCCGAAAACCAATCTCATAAGTTCTCGAAATGGTCCATCCACCTTGAACACCCAAATAAACCTCTCACTGAATGAGTAAGACTCATTCAGGGTCCCTGACATTTGACAAAGAGCATTGAATGAGTAACTAAATGATCCAAGTATTAGTTACTTAAATGTCCTAGGTTGGTAACTATGCCAATTTAATATAGGAATATATGTCTCTTTGTCTTCTCATCGTCATCCCACTTGGCATTTAATGCCTCCTCTCACAAGAATATCAAATTGATATTTTATCTCTGCAAAAGTGCACTTTTAATGTGCACTGCAACTGTTCCCTTGAAAAACGGGATTTTACTGCGGGTAATGGAGTGGTAGCATTAAATGTGGAAATTCAAACGTTTTTCAAAAACCGACTCTTAATATTCCCATTTGTGCACAAATCACCCCTCTTACCACTTTATAAATACCCTCTTCCAACACAAACAAACAAACACAAATTTTTTCTACAACAAAACTCTGTCAAAATCATTTCTAAGACTCAAAAACATTTGTGTGTGTTCAAAAACTCTTGAAACCTCTTTTGGAAAACCCTTCTTGTAAACATTTACAAAAGTTTTTCATCACAAACTTGAGAGATCAAAACAAAACTTTGGTTATTCTAGTCAAAATATTTTTCAAAACCCTAAAATATTTCAAATGGAAATGGCTAGAACTCAATCTCTCCAGTTTGCTTCTCAGTGGGTAGGGGATCTTACAAATGTTGAGTTTAAAACAAATAATGTCATAGGCAACTGTGAATACCTTGAAACTGTCCCAGCCTACAAAGACATTATGAAATTTTTGTTTAATTGCCCACTGAAAATGGCCTTTATTCAATGTCCCTCCATTGTTTACCAAAATCTCCTCAGGGAGTTTTGGGCAACACCAAGGCCTTTGACCGACACCCTCTACTGATGAGAACAACCTCGGACCTCTCAGGGAATATCTCATCGATTCAGTCTTCAGGGGGGCAACAACAATTCACCTTGGATTACAAAACGTTTTGCACTTCAACAGGGTTGGATTATAACAAAGGAGTTTATGTCGCCCATCCTGAACCCTCCACAGTGAAGGATGGGTTAAAACAAATCGTTTTAGATCCAACATTTTTGGACAAGACACCAAAAGCTCATTTCCCGTGGCTTGGAGGATCCTATTCACTTTTGTGATTCAGGTCCTCGACGGGAACCACTTCATCCAATCGAACAAGTTAACTCTATCCAGTTGATGATGGCATACTGCTTAATGAATGGGGTCACTGTCGACATAGGGGAGATTATTTACAGTGATCTTGTAACCAAGCTACAGAGCAAAACTAGGACGAAATATGTTTCGTATCCTAGGTTTATCTCTTGTGCTTTACAAGTGTTACTGGGTTCAAACTACCCTCAGGAAGAAAATTTTGGTGCTTTACCAGGCTTCCTGAGCCAATCAAATTTTCAAAAAGACCCATCCCTTGTCACTCCTATTGAATTGACGGCCCATATGGTTGCTGTAAACAACCAGGAAGGATCAGTGTCTCCAAACCCTGCTCCTAAAAGAGAAAGGGAAGTCTCAGGACTGGGACTAAGACTAAACCCAAGTACCAGGGCCCTGAGGCTTCAGGAACACAGCCTAAAAGGCACAAAAGGCCCGAGACTAAAAAGACACCCACTGATGACCAAGCAACATCCACCCTTGTGACAACGAAGGACACTGATACATCAGAGTTAGTGCCCTTGGTCACAACCACTACTCCCCAAGATCAGAGGGAAACATACAACCCGCTGGTAGGGGAGCGCCTTCCACAACGCCCAGTGATGACATTAGCAAATCCAAGCCTTTGTCTGAGGGCACACCGATCGATCTCAAAGACTTAGAGGGAATCAAACAACCCGCCGATAGGGATACAACTATCACTGACTCTGCTAAAGGCACTGGGAAACGCCTACCAGTGTCTCAGGGGTCACTGGGGGACAAAGACTCGGAGGGAAAGGAACAACCCGCCGATACGGAACCCACAACCAATCCTGACTCCAGCGAAGGCATTGGGAAACGCCCACCAGTGTCCGAGGGGTCAACGGGGGACAAAGACTCAGAGGGAAACACACCACCGCCGATATGGAACCCATCACCAACCCTGGTTAACTGCTTGTTCGATGTTCTTGGCATATTATTTTCTCAGAAGATGAACTTGCTGAAACTAATGATGATGTTTTATCAGGGGGAAGACGTGGATGCTGAGGTTCAAGCTAAACAAGGACCTCAGCCTGATCCATAGGAGCATATGAATCACCATCCAGCGACAATGATGACTCCTCTTCCTCCATTGATGAATTTGAAAGATTTGATAATGTTCTCCCACTTACTGAAAGGCAGCTCATTCAGTGGATCACCAAAGCTTCAAGAAGGTTATATTCTGGGGTCACTGACACATTGTGGGAACAACACACCGAGGTCAGCTGCGAGTTATGCTGATCTAAAAGCTGAGGTACATGGCTTTGATGAAAATGTTCATGAGCACAGGGGATCGATGTATGACAACATTCACCGACTGGATGAAAACATGGCTAAATTCCTCGGGCATCTTCAGGGTGTAGGTACCACGATAGATGAAATCATGGAGTTTGTCAAAGTAGACCCAGCACTCAACTCTAAAGTGTTGGAGGCTACTGAGGTGTACTTGAAACAATCCTCAAGCCTCACTGAACTGCTCAATATGCTCAAGTCTACAAATGTTCAGGGTCTTCCATCCTCAGTCCATATCTTCAAGCTACATTGGATTCTTTGAATACGCAGGTGGCTACTTTGGCTTAGGCATCCTCATCTCTGGCTGGAATCTTGGGCCCGAATGACACTCTGGAAGTTTCTCAAGCTAATTTGGAAACAAAGGTCACTGGTATTCAAAGCGACACTTCGGACATTAAGGCGATGATCTCTGAAATTTATCAGGCCTTCAAGGGTCAAGCAACTCCATCCCCCTCAGCACCAACTCCAACTCTTGCCCTCACTGAAGCTCCGGCAACAGTTGAGGGGGAGAATATTGTTGAAGAACCTCCTTCTCACAGCGAGGGAGCCAACACTATCAACATCAGTGGCTCAAATCTCATCATCACCACCAGTGTCAGCAACACCTATCTCATCAATCCCACCAACAACATCAACAACAACAACACCGACAGTAATCACACCAATAACAACAACACCACCACCCTTGGTTGCATCATCTTCCTCGGGCCAGGACAAAGGCAAAGGCATTATGAAACCACTCGAGCCGAGAAGATTCCCTATAAAATCGGCGACACTGAATACCTGCTCACACCACAACAGATGAGTAAACATCTTGCTAAAGAAGAAAGAAGATTGAAACTAGCTGAGGAAGAGAAAAAGAATAGAGAAGCACTGGCAAAGGTTGTCGCCGAAGAAGCTGAAAACATGGGGTTAGATCCAAACAAGCTCCAAAAGGGTCGCAGACAAAAGTTCAAGGAAGCTCAGGCCGCTCAGATGACTGCAATGAGAAAACAGTTGGAAGAAAAGAAGAAGAAAACTGAAGCTCGTGCAAAGCAGAATTGAGCATTACAACTGGACAATGACAAGCCGAAGGCTTCCTGAAAAAGATCACAGATGTCGAATCATCCCTAATACCAAACCTCTGGCCATGAACGTTTACTGAGGGGATGATAAAAGACACTTCGAAGTTCATGATCCTCTCAAATTCACGACTTCGGGATCACGAACTCGATGAACTTGATCCAATTATTGAAAAGAAGAAAAATGTGGTGGTTAAGGACCTGATGAAGATGCTCAGTAAAAGATATGAAAGACCGAGGGACTCCAGCCCAACTGGGAATTCAGCCCGCCTTAACAGCACCTCAAGGATCTCAACCACAATCATCCACTGGCAAAAGGAAGAGAGTCGAGTTCCAACCTGAAATCAAAGTGCCTGGATTAGAATGCAATAGGGAGTGCATGAAGGTGTGAAATTTGTGAACTGTCTAGTGATTGAGAAGCTTGAAAGAGGGCTATTCCACATTGATGTCTATGGAAACCACCGCTTTTCAAAGATGGAGTGATATTGATCAGTGGGTGTGGCTGCAATGCTTCGAGCTACATACCAGTGGCCTCTCAAATCCAAACCCCAGAAACATCGGTTCGCCAAGACCGAATGCCAAGATAAGAGAGCACCTTGACAAAGAAACACTCCTCAAAAAGAAGCCTAAGCTTGAAGCACTGGGGATCCATCTCAAGTGACATCATTTTGATTTATCTTTTGTACTAGTGATAGGAACCTTTTGTAATTTGATCAATAAACGATGTATGTTTTGTTAAAATATTCAGTGTTCCTTATTGTATTCATTAGTACATTCAGTGTAGGAAGAAGCCATTTGCTCACTTACACTGATCAACCACTTAGGCTATTTGTATATCCAAATAGGGGAGACTGTTGGGTTCAGTAAATACCCAAACCCCTTAATCTCGTGGGTTTCTAGGATTTGAATAGAAAATACCAACTTTTAACCACACGAAAAGTTCAAAACCAGTTGAAGTTTTAGTTTTAGGCAAAGAGAAAATAATACTTGAGGTAGGTTAAGGTGTTGGCTCAAGTACATAAACACTAACTCTAACCAAACAACATGATCGTGATCCCTTAACCTTGATGATGATGATGGCGGTTGGAGATGGTCGAATGCTAGAGAGTGGTAGGCTCTCAGAGAGAGGGGGAGGAGGGAGTGTTGGGTCATCTTCGGATAATAGAAAATAGCCCAAGTGTTGAGTCAAACACTAATCAGACGAGGCGACTCGGTGAGTCATCTTTGGGATACTCAGAAGTCTCTCCACTCAGTAAGGCGGAACTTAAAGGGTGAAGACTGAGTCAAGAAAAGATGATGGATTCAGTGAGTGATGACAATAACTCACTGAATCCCTAAGACTCCTCTCCAACTACTTACACGGAAGACAAACTGAAGTAGAAGATCAAGGATAAATAGAGAAGAAAGAGCGGACAAGGCGGAGAAGTTTGAATCGAATAAAGAAGTCCTTATCAACATAAGTCAACTTTCCCTGAATGGCTAACTTACAAGCTCAGTGTCATCAGAGTTATGGAAAGCGATCTTGTCTTTTACTTAGAATAGTCTTTGTGCAGAGACAAAATACATCGTATTTTGTCTTCGCACGCATGATGTCGATTTGTCACTTAGGATAGAGTTAAAACTCATACATGTATAAATAGCATAAGAGATGGAGTGAAAATTTTAAGCTTGTGAATTGTAAAAACACACATACACGCAAGCCATCTTTTCACTCCTCCAAATACAACTTAGTTCCTGAGATAGCTCAGTGAGCTCTAAGAGTTGTGCTCAGACTTAGCCTGAGCTTAGAGAGGAGTCACCCAACTTTGTTATTTCAATCCCAAGTACTATTCCGCAAGTACTTGGGTAACGTATTCTTTGTTGATTTATTTCTAGTAAGAATATGATGTTGAAAATTACTCTGTGTGTTTTACTTATGTTAATTCCAGTCATAGTTCACTATTAACTTGTTTTATACATTTAAACTGTTTTAAATGATAGTGAACGGGGAACAACAGGGAGAGGCGAATGTAGTGAGAAGAAGAGGAGATAAGAATAATCTAATCTTCTTTCTCTCTCTCTCTCTTTTTTTTAATATATATATAGTAATATAAGGCGGTTTAAATAGATGAGGTGTGTACCCGTGTATTTCGTGTCCCGTTAAGCTAAAGCGTAACCGCGATACTTTTGTTTAATAATTGCGAGGAATATATTTTTGAAAGCGTTTTCACAATATTAATACAAAAATGAAATTATTGAATCTGATTAATAATTATCGAATTTAAACCATAAACTATGAGGTGTCAGTACCAAGGAAAAGCAATATAACTGCTTGTTAAATAGATAGATGTGAACAAAAATGTAGAGAGAGAGAGAGTAAATACTTGAAATAGAGTAAACTTAAAAAAGTACCAGTTAACTACCTATTTCAGTATTTACTTTTACGTTACGGTAAAAGTAAAATAGTCGAAAGTCAAAGACCAAAATGGTCAATTTACATTATAAAAATTTTGCATCACATTAGTTGTTGTGACCAGATAAATCGATAACGTTTAGTCTAAAAGAAATCTAGACGTAGAAAATGGATAAATATTCTTTTATTAAAATATTATATTAGTTTAGTACAAGGTAAAATTCACCGATGGTTACATGATGGACGAAGACAGGAAACGGAGGAGAAATGAGGTAAGGTCATAGGACCTAAATTTGTGAAGAACAATTTCAAAAATGGGTTGTAACACTTAAACAATGCTTGTGTAGAATAGTGTAGCATGTAGGTCTTGCCATATCTTGGCACTAAACAATCTTAACTTAGGAACTTGTAGAATGAGATTTTACGACTCCTTGAAAACATTCAAGTGGTCGTCGTCATTCATTTTAGGAACTTTTAGCTCTCCCTACTTTGCTATGCCTTATATCTGTTGTGTTCTTGCATTTAATCCTTATAGAAACAACTAGGAGAAGCATTTACTAAAAAGGGCAAAGTTGCACATTTGCTGAAAGCCTTCTGATCTACAGTAGGCAGATCCCAGCATTATAACTAGCCGGATCCCTCCCAGAAGGGAACCGTGGGATCCGTGACTACTGATGAACAATGCAGACTTACTTACATCAAAATAGCTCACTAGATCACATCACACTAGCCAAACATAAGGCATTAGAACCAACTAAGTCTTCCGCAAACATTTGAAAGCATCACACTTACCCATTGCTTATCTAGGATCAAATTCAAAATGTTGTTGATTTATCAACTCATTAAAACTCACCATATTTTTGCTCCAACGCTCACACATTACTTCTTACATCTTATAACTCTTAGTTTGAGACATTTATCAATTTTAGCAAATTGATTTTAGTCACCATTAACTCTAAAATAAGCTTAAGACTAGTTTTTCATTTCTTTTTATTTTTTAAGATTTTAGTAAATTTTTTTTGAGTCATCATCTAACTTCTAGGACTAATTACCACCATTTTTCCATATCAAATCAAATGGTATCCTTATCAAAACTTAGTTAGACTACCTAAAGTCAATTTTCTTACCCCAAAACCATCATTAAGCACCATCACCCTTTATGGTTGAGCATTTAAGACATCCACCACTCAAGACTTCCTAATTAAGTCAAAACCTCGAGATACATAAGTACTAGACCTTTCAAAAAGCATGATTATTTCACCTAGAATATGTCTGACAGACGGATCCCTGGTTTATAACCAGCCGAATCCCTGCTGAGAGGGATCCGTAGGATCCGTGGCTGCAGAAAGCTTAAATCAGCTTCCCTATTCAATTTTAAGCCACCTTTTGGTTATCTAACCACTTTTAGCCTTCATTTATTATCTCTCTAGAGCTGATCAATATCCTAAGTGCATGCTTAATCCTCTTAGTGGCCAAGAATTTAATTCTCTAATTCAAATTACCCTTTATAAACCAAACACTCTTAAGGTTAAGGCACCACTCTCACTTATCTCTCAAAAATCAGCAACTAGAAGCTCATATAGCATCATTATCATCACCATGACTAAGGCTATTAGCAACAACTCCTCAACCAAAGGCTCATCCAAAAGAAAGGGTCAAATGATCCATGAAATCTCATCCACCGAATCATCTCCCATAAGAGATAACAATGCTAGAATCCCACCTCAACAAACTCATTCAACAATTGCTAGGAGAACCGCAAGGATTAGCATCAAACCTTTTGGACTAGAAAAAGGGTCATCTAGTTCAAAACCAAACATAGCTAACTCTAGCAAGCTGTCTAAGTCCTCATTCATTGAGCATAGATTTAACGAGCCTCTTCCTCACCCAAATCTCTATTCATTAGAGCATTCACCACCAAGAACCTCCCACTCACCAAATTTCTCGTTAAATAGGGAACCACCCACAACACCAAATAGTCCATCATGGGAAACAAGGAACAATTATGGACATGATCATATGGAGGAATTTCCACTACCACCATCATCACCTTTAGTAGAAACTCATCCCACACCTCAAAATGAAACCCCACAATCATTCGTAGAGCCTCCTCAAAACATCCATTTTCCTCCAGTTCCACATTAAGACAATAATTGCCCAAATTGTCTAATCACCCAAGGACTTGTTCAAGAAGTACGAAATGAGTTACATTTCATGTTTAATCATCTTCTTGAAAGATTGGACCAAATCAACAAGTCTACTCATCCTTGGACTCTAGCACTTTGTTGCATTCTAGGCTTTAGTAACTTATTAGTAGAAAATGTATGGCTAAATCATTCTCTTAGTTTTAGAGATTTGTTGATTATCTCGTTGTTTTATTGAATGATATCTTATGTGCCATATTGCTTTGAGTGTATTATTTATACATATCTAACTCTCATATTTAGCATTGTTTGGAATATCACAAGTGCTGAAAATCTGTCACCAGACAGACGGATCCCTTGAAAAAGCCTAGACGGATCCCTCCACAAAGGGAACCGTGGGATCCGTGGTACAGAAGAACAATTTACTACTAACTTGAGTCTTATTTGCAGGAAATTATGCACTATACTCTTGTTTTCTAACCTCTATTTTGTAGATTTTCAAAATACACATGAAGAACTTGACACCATAAAGCTAGGGGGAGCTTTATGTCAAACCATATTGCAAAACCATTTGCAACATAATCCTTATTTGGATTATACTTCGTGACACCCCCATTGCAACGTTGCAATCTTCAAGGGGGAGCATTTTCATCACAAGGACGAACCATTTGCAAACATAATTGCAATACATTAGCTTACTTATTTTTATGTACTTGACGCCCTCACAAAGGGATGGACTCGTCAAGGGGGAGTTAAGACGAGAACCAATCCCGTCACTTGCTCTCTTTACATTTTTTCTTTTTACATGTTTTTCTTAAAACTTTGTGTTAGTTTCTTTTCGACGCTTTTTTGTTTCGACAAAAAGGGGAGAAGAGAGTAAAAACTCCAATTCAAACTTTTTACGAATTCTAGTTTTTCCTTAAAATAATTTTATGTTTTGTCATCAACAAAAAAGGGTAGATTGTTAATACAAATAAGCCGTAAAAACGTTTATTTATATTTTATGATCATCTAATGTTTTGTCGATAGCAAACGTAAAATTATTTTAACGAAACAAATAAAATACGTAAACTGTTTGAACCAATAGTTTTCTAACACACTTACGCTTTTACATAAAACACTAAAACAAGTATAAGTGATTTTATGATTTAGTAATACATATGTACAACAACTAGTGTTTACATATTTGGGTAAATATATACTTGACTAGTATATACTAAAATGGGTAAAAACTAACAAATGGTATTGACCCACAACCCATGGTATTATCCAAACCACTTGACTAGGTACATTGAACTCATGAGATACATTGTATCTAAATAAGAAACCCATGGATCAACCCATAACCCATGACCCATGACCCATAACCAAAATACCCATGGGCAAAGAGGAGCGTCCCACGGATCCCTAGGATTACGCTAAGCGGATAAGCTTTCTCCTCTATAAATAGTGAGCCATTTCTTCCTTTTGGCTTACCACTCTCACACATACTTTCCCCAAGTATTGTACCTCTCTAACCACTGATCCTAAGGGATCTTTCTATGTTGTTTGTCTTTTGTTTTTGTGTGATTCTCTAGGTTCCTCTTAAAGGCGAGATCACCTCTTCTTGAAGTCGAGCAAGCTCAAGTACATGAGTTGCCATGCTTCGTCATCATCAAGACAACCAAGGTTCTCTTGTTGATAGTTCTTTCTTCCTCCGTAGATGTGTTGTGTTGAAGGCATTAGTGAATGATACCGAAAGAGTCAAGACGAAAGCATTAGTGAAAGGTGCTTAACGTTCGTGTCAAAAGCATTAGTGAAGAATGCTAAAGGTGTTAAGACGAAGGCATTAGTGAAAGGTACCAAGCGTTGTGTCAAAGGCATTAGTGAAGAATGCCTAGGAATCAAATCAAGTGGCATTAGGGAATAATGCCTAGGTCGTATAATCGATGAGGTGCATCGTTATACATATAGTATTAGTTTATTTCCAAGGATGGTGATATCCTTGATGCTGTTGTAATAAGGAGTGGATCTCTGTTGATCCCAGTTGAGCAAACGATCTAATATAGAAATTGACTTGAACAAAAACTTATTAAGTATCACGCGGAATTTAATACTTAATCTTAAGAAGAAGAACAATGAACATTCAACACCTCAATATTATTATTAATACGAATACTCTAACCAGTATTAGGGTTTTACAACCTTGAAGTGTATCGACCTTAGATATAAAACATACGTATAATCTAACCTAGGACCTCCTTTTATAGGCTAAGGAGTCTTTGACATAATACAATATGTAACCTACAAGCTAAATATCTTTTCCATATTTATCTAATACAAAACATTAAACCGACTATACATGACTAGCAGTGGTTACATTACAATATCCGTGGTTACACAATACTACTAGCCGCGGTTTGTCTTCAGCAGTGGATCCATTTTTCTGTCCGTGGTTTCATCAACTCTGTCCGTGGTTCCAACACTTAGAATAATTCTTGATCCAAGGAACCAAAAACCCAACAATCCTCCCCTAAACTTGATACATTCAAATAGAATTCTCAAGTTTCCTTTAAGCTCAAAACATTTGAATTGGAGAATGTAGCCAAACACTTACTAGATTTAAGAATTTTCTCATACTTCAGCAACAAATTGTAAGCTTGACCATCATAGGGCATCAACATCTTTGTACCACCAGGCTTCACCATCTGAGCAATAACTTCTGGATACTTATTCAATTTAGGATAATCACCTTCTACAATCATATGAATAACTTCTCCAGATACAGTTAAAACATGAACTCCACAAGTTTGATATATAAACCATTCTGTAACTTGTCCATTGCAGAGTCCTTTCCATTCAGGTTCATCATGAATAGGTTCAAACAGAGTCTTCAAGTAATGATAAACCATTCTCTCATGATAATCATCTGGTTGCACATCACCAAACTTATTCCTATAAAGCTCCCAAAGATTCAGCAAATCATCTCTATCAAAATCTTGAAGCATCTGTGAAAATTTATTATACTCAGAAACTTCATTATTGAGTCTTTGAATTTTCCAGCATCCTTCACTTCCTTTAAGCTCATACTCATAAAAGATAATTTGATTACTATCTTCAATCTCTTTCAATCTTTTAGAACCAGATGCATCCTGAAGCTCATATTTTCTCTTTAGATTACCTTTAATCCACTCTTCTTCTTTTTCAGAATTCATTGGACAGAAACTATCATTATTAATCCTCATACACATCAGATAAAGCTCGTGAATTCTTTCAAATGAACATTTATTAAGATTATCAGGAATATGTATGCCTGAATTCTTAATAATCTTCATCAGTACATTCCTCATCTCACGAATTGTAGGAGGTTTCTTCCTTTGAATTTGCTTCTTTTCCTTACTTATCTTCCTTGCCCAATCACCCAAGATTCTAGCTCTTTCCTCATCATCTAACAATGACCATTCTTGAGTAGTATACTCATCCTTTATTTGATTAGAATCTTGCAGATAATTTTGTGATTGATACCATGTATTTAACCATTTCTGATAAGCCTCCTCCTCTTCTTGCTTTTCTTTCTCTTCAGCTGCTTCCTCATCAGCTTGTATGCCTCTTGTATACTCTGCATCATAAGCAATCTGTTCTTCTCTACTTTTAAACTTCAACTCTGGTTCTGCAATTCCTTTACCTTTTCCAACATCTGGTTGAGCTACCTTCTTCTTCAAAGGCTCACCAATAACTAAACTTTTACCTTTGGGTTTGTTTGCAGTAGATTTAAGAGATGAAACAGGTGCAATGATGGGTGTAGGGTTAGTTGAGGTTTTGCTTAGATTGATCAGTATACTTGCAGCTTTCTTAACTTCTTTTGATTTAGGTGGTGACACAGAGATGGTTGTTACAATTGTGAAGTAGTTATGATAGCAGTGGGTACAATTGTCATGTCTGAAACTGCAGCAGTGGTTTCAAAAGTACTATCCGTGGTTGCAGACACACTATCAGTGGTTATGTTCTGCATCACCTCATCTTCTACCACAGTCTTCAAACTTTCAAGAACAGCATCATTCCCATCTTTATCAAATACTACAAATTGAGCTGCTTGATCTCCACTATCCACATCTTCTTCCATATGCACATCTACAGCCTCCCCTGATTTCATGCCTTCACTCCTCCCCTGTTTGGGTACATTCTCCACATTCATAGCTGGAGAGGAGTCCACCTTCTTTGTCATCTTCCTCATTGTCCTCAAAACAGCAACCCCAGGTCTTCTTACTTTCTCCAAAACAAGCATTCTATGCTTCAGCCTCCGAATTTCTTTACCCTGAAACACAGCCAACTCTTGAAGACTTGAGATTGTAGCATCCATTTTAGCACATTTAGCCGTCAATTCGGTAAAACGTTCAAGAATATCCTCCCCACTTCGACCTGTGTTAACTGGTCCGAGAGGTGGTTCATTGGAAAAGTCATCATGTACCATATTAGGATCCGTCAATTCATGTTCATGTTCCAATCTATCCTTATCACTTCGAGCTGTGTTAACTGCTCCAAGAGGTGAATCCTTGGATAAAGAAAACATAGCATCAGCCCTTGCCTGAACATCTATGCACCCTAAATGAGCCAGTTGGCTAGGGATTCCTCCACCTGTGTTAAGTCCCAATGAACTCTCCACATTAGGAGTTGCCAAAGGTTGGGTCTTAATGATGTTTCCACTATCCTGACCAGCATCTAAGCATGAATCAGTAGTGGAAGCCCTTCCAATCATGTCACCTCCACACCGTCTGACCGCCTCATGAACAACATCTCTATCACCAGCCTGAGGTAGCTTGGTTCCCTTCTTTCTCCTACTCCATACTATGGGTTTAACAGTGGTTTGGGTTTGACTAGAAGTGGGTTGAGATTCACTAACAGTGGGAACAAGTGCACTATCAGTGGATTGAGGTGTACTAACAGTGGGTTCAAATACTATGGGTTGTTCCTCAAAACCTTCATCAAACTCAGAAATAACAGGTAAAGTAATCATATGGGGGAACAAAGGAACATCCCTTATTTGAACATTTGGCTTCTGATTCCTCATATGTTTTCCTTCCTAGGTACCCTTAGCTGTATATACTTCTCATCAGGAATCTTAAAATCAGGTGACAACACCACACACTCAGTTTCACCAAAAAGTACCCAGTTTTTCTTATCACACATTTGAGAAATATTGAATAAATTATACTTCAGTCCCTGTACCAGATAGACCTTTTCAAAGTCTAAATTCCCTGTTCTGATTGTGCCTCTGCCAAGTATTTTTCCTCCCTTTGGATCATTGCCAAATGCCACATATCCTCCATCAAAAGCTTCAAAATCCTCCAGGTTGCTCCCATCCTAAGTCATGTGCCCAGAGCAACCACTATCAAAAACTCCTTTGTCTTTTAGCTCATCTTGTAGATTGCCCGGCACATGAAATTAAACAAGTTAGTTCCTTTTGTGGACCCAAGCCAATACGACTTGGTCGCCTGTGCATCAACATAATCAAATTTGTTTAGGTTCATTGATGCACAGTTGACATGATGTAAAACCTTGGTCTTAGGCTTCCATTGCCAACTAGCTGAGGCCTTAACAGCATAAAAATGGTTTCCAACCACTGTGTCAGTTATCACCTTTGGGATTTTTAAAACTTCTTTTGTAGCAGTGGTGATATTTTGCTTAGCAGTGGTTTGATTTTGCTTAGCCATGTTTACATTTTGCTTAGCAGTGGTTGGAACCCATTTGGGTGCAGCAGTGACAATTGATTTTGTATTTCCATTCCTCATTAACACTGCTCTAGGAATCATGTTTTTGTTAGGATGAGGGTTTGTTTTCTTTGAAAAGTTTTGATGATTTACCCTCCTCCAATGATTCCAAACTTGTGGTCTGTTTTATAACAGTTTCTCTGTAAGTGCTCAAAACTACCACATGCAAAACAAGCCTTTTAACACATTGAAACTCATCTCCTAATATGTTTGAAATTAGTCCATTGAAGTTTTCTCCGGTTTCCCTAGGTATGTATCTTTTCATTTGTTCCCTAGATACTTCCTTGTACTCTACTACTTTCTTAGCAATTTGAGCTTCAAATCTAGGCACAAGGTTGGCTTGCTTAGAATCAACTTTCTTAACATGTTCTATCCTCTCAGGCTGTGTTGATTCAGATCTATCTTCCTCAGAATCTGATTCCCAATCTTCAATGATGGGAGCATCAGATGACTTATCAGAACCTATCTTAGGTGATGCAATGCTAGTCTCACCTACAGGATTATTGAAACTAAATTCACTGCTAAATGACAGTTCTTTAGTAGGTGGTGCATGTTTCATAAGAGATGGTGGAGGCATATTATTGTAACCAAGACCAGTACCATCCTTGAACAATTTTTGACCTATTGGCTTATTTACTAGATCAGAAGCATATTGTGTTTTAGCAACCTTAACAACATGTTTTTCTTTTTCTTTTAGGGCTTCTACCTTTACTCTCTCTGCCTTTTCTAGTTTCTCTTTAAGCATCTTAATCTCTCTATCCTTAAGATCAATTTCACCACCAAGTATATTAATCTTATCTACATACTCAAACTCACATTTAATACAGTAATTAAGCTTTTCTTCAACACTTTCTAGACCAACTCTATAACCTAAGTTATCTAGATACAGTCTTTCTACTTCTTTCCTTAAACTCTCAGTGATAGCTTTTTGAGATTCTAAGTTATCTTGACATGATTTAAAAGAACAAGTAGAATTTTTAGAATCACAAGATACCTCAGAATCTGAACCAGAAGATGAAGCATAGGCCATAAGAGCAAAGTTATGCTCTTTTGAAGCTTTACTAGCAAGAAAAGCTGCATTGGGTCCTTCTTCAATTTCATCACTCCAGTCATAATCACCAATACCATCTTGAGCCACCAATGCTGAAGAAGGAGCAGGCTCTTCAGTGGTCTTCTTGATGCCTTCAATCCTCTTAGGTGCTCTACACTCCCTAGCAAAGTGCCCCTTCTTTTTGTAGTTAAAGCACTCTATCTTGCTTTTATCAAATCCAGCTCTCCTTTGACCATTATACTTGACCTGTCTTCCAGTCCTCCTCAAAAACTTCCTTGCTTGAAGAGTCAACATTGCCATTTGCCATTGAAGATTTATCTCTTCAAGATCATCAGGATCAATTTGATCTAGATCTTGATTCAAAACAGAAACACTGGTAGTTAAATCAGCCAGAAAAGCACAAATTGCACCATCACTGACATTATCGCTAACAGTGGTATTGCTAGCAATAGCAGTGGTTATACCATAAGCAGCAGTGGATGCATCTTGAGGACTCATGTGATTTGTTGAAACAAAAGCAATGTTTTGTGTAGATGAAGATGAACCAGCAATGTTATTTTCAGACTCATAAACCTTCAAATTATTGTAGAGATTGTCCAGAGTCATCTTGTCAAAGTCATCTTTGTTCCTCTACACAACAGTATGCATAGCCCAGTCAGGTGATAAACTTCAGATGAACTTTAGATTAATATCTTCTTGAGCAACTTTGTAGTCCACTGACTTCAGTTGGCTGATGAGCTTTTGAAGTATGTTATAGGTGCCATCAAGTTTTTCTCCACTTAGAGCAGTGAAGTTTTCAAGCTGATGCTTGAGCATATTTTTCCTTGATTTCTTGGTAGCTTCATTACCAGCAAACCTTGTTTCAATAGCATCCATGAGCTCCTTAGAAGACTCATATTGTTCAAAGTCCAAAGCATATTCATTAGGTATTCCCATAAAGAGAATACTATGAGCTTTAATCTCCATCTTTCTCTTAGCCTTGTCGATCTCACTAACAATGGCTATATCTTTGCCATCCTCACCCTTCTTGGGAAGAGTATCACCTTTTTCCACAACATCCCAGAGAGCATAATCAATCATATGAATGTATTGCCTTATTCTCATTCACCAGATTTGGTACTCTCCATGATTGAGCATGGGCACCTTGGAAGCAGTAACCATGTGTGTTTCGTCAGACATCTTAACTTACTTAAACAGAACGTAAGAAAGCTTCTTCTTGGTTTCAGTTTCTAGATAACAAGCTCTGATACCACTTGTTGATCCCAGTTGAGCAAACGATCTAATATAGAAACTGACTTGAACAAAAACTTATTAAGTATCACGCGGAATTTAATACTTAATCTTAAGAAGAAGAACAATGAACATTCAACACCTCAACATTATTATTAATACGAATACTCTAACCAGTATTAGGGTTTTACAACCTTGAAGTGTATCGACTTTAGATATAAAACATACGTATAATCTAACCTAGGACCTCCTTTTATAGGCTAAGGAGTCTTTGACATAATACAATACGTAACCTACAAGATAAATATCTTTTCCATATTTATCTAATACAAAACATTAAACCGACTATACATGAGTAGCAGTGGTTACATTACAATATCCGTGGTTACACAATACTACTAGCCGCGATTTGTCTTCAGCAGTGGATCCATTTATCTGTCCGTGGTTCATCAACTCTGTCCGTGGTTCCAACACTTAGAATAATTCTTGATCCAAGGAACCAAAAACCCAACAATCTCCTTGAGATTAGGTGTTGTTTTGTGTTGTGTTGGGGAGTAGTTCCTCTATTGTAATGGAACTAGGTATTTAGTCTAGTACCTAATAAAGGGTAGGTGACGTTGTGATAGGTATGGTTCACCTTGGAGTGAAAGAACCCGGTGGTTAGCCTAGTACCGGAAAAAAAGTAGGCGACGTTGTGAAGGCTTCTCCGCCGTAAGGAGATTGGTGTCGTGTAGTGTTTATGAACTCTCGAGTAGGTGACTCGGGGAGTGGAGTAGGGCAAGGAAGGTGTCCTTGTAGCTGAACCACTATAAATACTCGTGTTGCGGTTATGTGCTTCTTACTCTTTCTCTTTCATTACACTTTTATATATCTATTTATCAACTTCCAACATACACATCTAAATAGATTGACATAAGTCGATCTAAATATTTAAAAGGAAGTTTTAAATTGGTAAAACTATTCAACCCCCCCCCCTTCTAGTTTTCCATAGTTAATATGTGAAGAATGGATCTTGGAGGGCTTCTGCTGTCCTTTTCATTATATATGCGTCATCCCCCATTGGGGTTAACACACATCATTATCATCATCACATAAACCGACTCCTCCAAACACTCTCTCATTCTTCATCACCATATGTTCTTTGGATAATTTCTTAATTTTGTAATCATCTATATTTCATTATTAAGATTATTTTCTGACAATGACTATCTTTTGTGTACTCATCTTATAACCCATCAATAGAAATTCGGTGGAACTAATCCAGCAGAATACATTGTGGTTGTTTATATAATTATTCGATACCTTCTTATAATATGTCTATAAAATTGGTTTGTTAGGGACACGAACAACCTTTATCATTACTAACCTCCTTTCATATGATATCAAAGAAGCTGGAATTAGTGAAATTGAGAACAATATTTTGGGCACCATTCCTTCTATACAAACAAACAAAAGTGAGATAAAACTAAAGAACTAATAATGATCTCGAGAAAATAATAGTTTCTTAAAAATATAGAATTCTAACTATTTTTCTATTAGCCAGAATTTTAAATTTGTATGCTCAATTAAAAATTGTAGAACCAAATATTGTGTATTTAAATTTGTATGGTCTCCAGACAAGCGATTGTCATCATTTAGCTGAGAAATAGAAACAGGTCGATTGCCCTGCTTGTCATGGATTTAGTTAAGAATGGTTGTTTGTTTAAGCTTTTTTGTAAGCTTATGATCTTATATAACTTGATTTATATTTCATAAGCCAATTTTCCGGTTTATTTCCAACTTGTGAGCTTATTTTACATATCTAAGTTACAATAAACTCAAAAGTAAAAGAAAAAAACAAAAAAATAAAAAATAAAAAATAAATAAAATAAACATTTGTAATATGCATAGTATATATTTAGGAAAGCTAGAGCCGGCTACTCTAATTACAAAATAAAAGTCATAACCTGAACCAAATAAGATATTAGGCTAATTGATTAAGAACCCAAAATCAGTTCAATCATACCACAAATGATGTCATTTATCAGGGACCTACAACGTTTGTCGTCTTATACAATTGAATAAATGGATCAGTAAAACCAAACAATAAGTGTATTAGAACACGTGGAGTAACTTGTTAAGCCAAACCGTACTTCAGTTCAACCATATCTGGCCTTTTTCAGCTCTTACCGTTCCCGCCCCAGAAATTCACTTTTGATGATTAGCTTATAGCAAGTTCAATTTTAATGTGCTCATTATAGAATACATATTAGAGAGCTAGGTGCGGTGCGGGACGAATAACACTTATTGGTGAGCCACCATACATCCATGCGTTAGTAAAATCCGTCAATGAGGATTAACGGTGCAAATTATTCTCCGTTATCTCCTAACGCAAGCGGAAATATTTGCATCGTTAGTCATCCGTTATCACCACCATACATCTCCTAACAGATTTACGTTTCCGTCATTTTTCTTACGTTTTCGTCAATTATTATACATTTTCGCACATTTTTCTCACGTTTTCATACATTTTTATCCGTTTTCATCCATTTTTATTCGTTTTCTTACGTTTTTATCCATTTTTGTCACATTTTATACGTTTTAGTTCGGTTTTCTTACATTTTATTCGTTTTTATCCGTTTTCATAGGTCTTTATCTATTTTTATACGTTTTCGTTCGTTTTTATACATTTTCTTATGATTTTATCTGTTTTAATACGTTTTCATTCATTTTTTGTTATGTTTTGATCAGTTTTCATCCATTTTTATATGGATAAAACGGATAAAATCTTATGAAAACGTGAGAAAAATGGACGAAAACGTATAAAAACAGATGAAAATGGATAAAAACGTGGAAAAACGGACCAAAACGTATAAAACTTATAAAAATGCATGTAAATGTAAGAAAAACGAACAAAAACGTATAAAATCGTATGGAAATGTGAGAAAAATGGACGAAAACGCATTAAAACGGATGAAAACTGATAAAAACGTATTAAACCGGATGAAAACAGATAAAAATGTATTAAAAATGACGGAAACGGATAAAACAGACAAAAATGGATTAAAGCGTATTAAAACGAAAGAAAAACGGACGAAAACATATAAAACGGATGAAAATGGATAAAACGTATAAAAACGGGCGAAAATTGATAAAAATGGATCGAAACATATGTTGGGTTTATTGATTTGATGATACAAAACAATAAAAGAATGAAACATCAAGGGCTTAAAGAAAAAGAGATGAAACCTACAAAAAGATGGAAGGACTTGCTTGCAAAAGAAGATTTGTTATTTAGTCCTTCGTAGTATTTTGTAAACCCTAATCCTCTAGTATATAAAGAGGACATGGGGTGTAGGTTTTATATAAGTCTTCCATAATGTAGTCTAGTAAAGGTGTGTGTGTGTTCTAGGGCGTCGTTCATTGTAAACGCCTAGAACTAGTTATCCCTAAGATCTGAGATGACTTAGATCCCTGTTACAGTTAGGTAACACGTTTATTCTGATCAAATAATATTTGAGGCTTGGAGTGAAGATAATGAAAAACCTTGTTCAATAATAAAGTATCGATTTGTTTATTCCGCTGTGCATGTAATAGTCTTTGTTATTATTAATCCCTAGAGGCTCAAAACGATCTCAAGGAGTCTATCAAACTCCACAATTGGTATCAGAGCTTGGGGATCTCGTTACCTAGGGATTCGCAAGGTTTTTCGATGAAGAAGATGGAAAAATTCGAAGCTGGTACAAAGTTCGTATTTTTCTGCAGCACTGTTTTTAAAACGTTATAACTTTTTCGTTAACCGTTGGATCGTGACGAAATTTTTGGTGGACGTTCTCTATATATTAATCTAACTTTTCACCAAAGGGATTGTCGATCTGAGCTCTCTATCAAAAGTTATTCAGTGTCGAAGTTGGCTGCAGAAACTGGTTTAATAATTCGAATTTTTGGGATTTTTAGGGTTTTCATACATATTCAACTTCTTGAATTTGTTTTACTTGTTCTA
The DNA here is from genome assembly GCA_910596185.1 of Chrysanthemum makinoi. Lineage (NCBI taxonomy): Eukaryota > Viridiplantae > Streptophyta > Magnoliopsida > Asterales > Asteraceae > Chrysanthemum > Chrysanthemum makinoi. The sequence continues at coordinate 114,468,008 of OU343217.1, read as the reverse complement.
ATTCTTGATGGAGGTTGTTTATACGTTGTGTGGTGTCTTTAATTTATGGAAGAAAGTAGCTTTGATAGTGTTTTTCGTAACCACTGCTAGTGTTCACTCGTTACCACTGCTACTTTGTTTGAAATCCACTGCTATGCTAGAGTGTTTCTACTGTTTATATTCTCTATTTGTTGATAACAAAAGGGGAAGATATGAGAAGAGATAACATGGATTAAGGGGAAGACAAGGAAGACAAGATTTGTTTCATTCATGGTGAGATTTAATTATCTTAACTTCTGCTACTTCGTCTAGGGAAATTCGTACAAGAACCGTGTTTGTTTTGTCATCATCAAATAGGGGAAGATTGTTGGGTTTATTGATTTGATGATACAAAACAATAAAAGAATGAAACATCAAGGGCTTAAAGAGAAAGAGATGAAACCTACAAAAAGATGGAAGGACTTGCTTGCAAAAGAAGATTTATTATTTAGTCCTTCGTAGTATTTTGTAAACCCTAATCCTCTAGTATATAAAGAGGACATGGGGTGTAGGTTTTATATAAGTCTTCCATAATGTAGTCTAGTAAAGGTGTGTGTGTGTTCTAGGGCGTCGTTCATTGTAAACGCGACGCCCTAGAACTAGTTATCCCTAAGATCTGAGATGACTTAGATCCCTGTTACAGTTAGGTAACACGTTATATTCTGATCAATATATAATTGGGGAAGATGTGGAAAAACCTTGTGTCGATAATAATGATGTTTGTTTTAATTCCGCTGCATGTACATGTTTATTATCATTGTTATTGTTAAACCCTAGCGCTCTAAATGGTCCAAGGAGTTTATCAAACTCCACAACATATAAAACGGATAAAAAAACATATAAAAATAAACAAAAACGGATAAAAACGTTTAAAAACGGACGAAAACGGATAAAAACGAATGAAACATATAAAAACGTATGAAACGTGAGAAACGGACGAAAATGTATAAAACGGACGAAAACCTATAAAAATGTGAGAAAATTGGACAAAAACGTAAATCAGTTGGGAGATGTATGGAGGTGATAACGGAAGACTAACGATGCAAAATTTTCGCTTGCATTAAGAGATAACTGCATCGTTAGTCCTCATTGACTGATATTACTAACAGATGGATGTATGGTGGCTAACTTTACTAAAGGAGGGATGTTTGTGTGCAAAAAAAAATCATGGAGATGTAAAGCGGGACTATGAACAAACCACATGGAAGTATTTTGGACTTTACTCTTTTATTTTATACAAACACATTTCATTTTAATGGGGTGACCCGCTGGTTTGGATTTAGTCTCCTAAGTGGGTAACTCCCTAAAGGTCCGGGGTTCAAACCTTAGGGAAAAAATTAATTCTCATGTGGCCACGGAGGTTCACCTGCGATGACTCTGAACTATCCAAAAGAGTAGTTGCCTTAGGATTAGTCGGACAATGTCAAGTCAGAACCCAAATAAGAAAAAAATATATAAATCTATACCAAATGTTATACAATTTATAAAATAACTAAGAGACTAACATTGCAATATATTAGAGAATAACGGTATAAAGAAAGTGTCAAATGGACAAAACAAAATGGTTTAAAATTAAAAAGTAAAAAATATATATATATATATATATATACAATATATATATATATATATATATATATATATATATATATATATATATATATATATATAAGTTAGGATCAAATAAGAAGATTACTTAAAATAAGAAGTAATAAGAAGGCTATAAACCGCTTATGAATCCAGAGATGCGTGAGCTAAATTAGATGCATCACTATAATCTTATATGCATTATAACACACAATAATGTGTTTTAGCTTTAATCAGATGCGATATATATATATATTGGATGCATTCATGATTTCTCTTGTTTTTGTTCTACGCGTCTTGAAATCATGAAAATCAATTTCACCATCTATACATCAAATTAACTTCGAAACTCAAAATGTTGCATATATGAATAGAAATGCATCTAATCGCAGTCGTTGATCTCAAATGCGTGGTTTGTCTACTTTACAACCACTTTATTTTAATTTACTTACTCAACGGATCCTTTTTTACATATATATATATATATATATATATATATATATATATATATATATATATATATATATATATATATATATATATAATTATATACAACTTCTTCTTCACTTGATAGCGGCAAAAACATTTAATCACAACACGCAACACATAAACCCAACTTTAAAAAAAACCGAATAACTAGCCGAATAGTAAGTTGTAGAATGGTAATGACGAATGACGCCATTGCCAGTGCAGAACGAATCATACAATCGCAATGAGAATTAAATTATTTTTATATAAAGGAGCATTTCTATATATTTTCGACGAATTATTTTTCGATTTTTTTTCACTTACGTCTTTTCCAGATGTAACTAAAAAAAAAATCGAAAAAAAGTTCGTTAAAAGTATATCTAAGTGTCCGTCTACTAAAAAATAATAAAATACTCAATTATTATTGTATCTTTCGGCAACTGATTGTAGGCATTTGTAAAATATTACTAGTATATTTAAAAAAAAATGAAAAATGGGTTTTTTGTATTTTAATAAAAAAAAAATAAGTGGTTATGATTAATTTATTAAATATTTAAATAATTTTGTTTCTACATTGATGCCAACTCACATTTTTGCCACTCTAAAAAACGCTATAATACAAATTACTCGATGATTTATAAATGATAAGGATAACTAGATAAGTTGGAGAGTCCATTCGAGAACCATATGCTAAGGTAATAAGTCCATATCTTAATAGTAACGCAACTATCTAAGAAAATCAAGCTTAGAAGTTCGTATATATAACTTTATGAGATTTTCGGTAATAAAACATCAACAGTCATTGATGGATCTATTAATGATACGTCAAAAGCCACAAAATAACATCTCAAACACATAAGACATGTTCCACTAATTTGTGAAACATACACTTAATTATTAGGCTAAATAAATGTGAAGGCATTGTAAAGCTTATTCAGTTAAGCACTTACAAGTTAACCATCTAGAAATTAGCACTACTCAAAGGGAACGATAACTTTCATAAAATAGGACGCCTTTTTTTCTCACATGATAACAACTTAACAAGTGATCCGTAGCACTCAATTACGTAGTACAAAAACAAGAGACTTTTCTTTCTGGATACTCAGGCCCGATGCACAAGGCCCCCTTTTTATGGGGGCCACAATCAATAGGCCCAACTTTATGTATCCCATTCTCGTCAGCCCAATCGTTTTTGGTTTTACATATTTTCATGTAACGACTCATTTTAAGTCAACTAACAACCTCATAATATTTATATATAAATATATCACACAATTGTTCAAAACAGGATTTGAACTTAAGACCAGTTAGTTGGGTTCTTATATATTATTTTGCTATTGAAATAAGGTTTTAGTTGAGCATCTCCATAGGATTCAAGCTATCATAAAAGCTTATTTACAAAGAGCAGCTCGTTGGGAGTGCAAAGTGCAAGTAACTAGGGGTGAAAACGAGCCGAGCAGAACACGAGCCTGCCAGAGCTCGAGCTCGGCTCGTTTATATATAAAAAGCTCGAGCTCGAGCTCGTTTCGAGCCTCACATTTTGAGCTCGAGCTCGGCTCGTGAAATTTTTCATAAGCTCGAGCTCGGCTCGGGCTCGACTAATTTATATGATGTGTAGAAAAAAACAAGGTTCAAATGGTGCTCGGCTCATTAACACAAGGCTCGAGCTCGAATTACGTAACACAAAGCTGGTAGAAATCGTTAACATGGTTATCGCATTATAGAATATATACGAGCTTTTTGTATAGAGCTCGGGCTCGAGCTCGATTAATAAATGAGCCCAAACTTAGGCTTGAGCGCAGGCTCGAGCTCGTTTAGGCTCGGCTCGTTCGAGCTTTTTAACGATCCGATCTCGAGCTTTTCATGAACAGCTCGGCTCGTTTCCACCCCTTAAGTGTAACTAGTGCTGTGGCACGTACAGGCCCTCCACCTGTAGAGGGCCACAAATTGTCGTGCGATACTGGTAAATAATACATGTCAGTATATTTTCATCTACGAGTGATGAGGCCGATATAAATGGATATACAAATTTATTTGATGGTTACTATTCAATAAATCAAAGGCCAAGTGATCACTGTAATCGAAAAAATACTCTGATTTTTTTTTAAATAATTTTGACGCATTTAACTAAAATGAAGTCGTTACAATACCGACGTTCTTGTACGCTTGTAACTATTGCGTATGTATATCTCAAATTTTCGTGTTTAGCGGAGCCTACTTATAGTCATGGCACAAGGCCACCAATATCTACGAGACGCCTTTGCTTTTACAATTAAGATTTTAAATGTAGTTTGATTAAGCCCACCTACAATTAATATTTGCATATTCATTATTGAAAGTATACATATTTTTTTACTTTTTACAGTGCAGGTAAAAAAAAAAGGCATAGTGAGGCTAATTTAAGTTGGTAAATTCTAAGCGATATTTATGCATAATTAGAAAACCAACTAACCAAGTCAAATATATATCGTTCCATGATACAAAATAAAACATCTAAAAATGGTAGAAGTGACAATAAAAACCGCTTGACCTATTAATTCGTGAAAATACGTAACCTACAAGCAAAATACGTAACCTACAAGCAAAAAGTCTTATATATATTGAAATCATAGTACATTGATCGATATACTTTCATCCACCATATAACATCCACAATGAAAGACCGATTCACACCATTAGCCGCCTACTTATCGGAAGCCGCTCACATCTACTCCGATTCCGACGATGAAACGACGTACAAAACCCACACCGAAAACAACTCTGCCACATACAGAACAACCCAAAACCCTAACCTAGATTTCTTTTTCCACGTCACACCCGACACGCCACCACAAACCCTAATCACTAAGCTAGAATCATCATGGGCTCATGATCCTTTAACTACACTTAAACTCATATGTAATCTTCGAGGCATACGTGGCACTGGAAAAACAGATAAAGAAAGCTTTTATACGTCTGCTATATGGCTCCATAATAACCATGCAAATACCCTAGTTTGTAATATTCCTGTTTTAGTTGAGTTCGGTTATTTTAAAGATTTGTTAGAGATTTTGTATAGGCTTGTTGAAGGTGAGGATGTTAGGAAAGTGGCGAAAAAGTTATGGATGGCGAAAAAGTTGTCTAAAGGAAAAGGAAGGGCACGGAAAATGTATTTTCTCAACAAGAATAGGGAGAAAAAAGAGGAGATTAAGCGTAAAAGAATGGCGAAAAGAGGTAGAGGTAGAAGGAATAATAGGAGAGACATGCGAGTAGATGAAAGTAGGATGAGAAAGACTCGAGAGGAGAGGGTTGAGGAAAATAGGAAGCAGATGGAGAAAAATAAATACGAAGCGAAAAAGTTAAGGAAAGAAAAGGAATTTGCTATGAAGGAGAAGATGTTTGATAGGTATGGTTCAGATCATGAATTTAAGATGTTGCATGATCAGGTATCGACTTTTTTTGCTGAATGTTTAAGATATGATATTGAATTGTTGAATAATGGTGAAATTATGAAGATTAGTTTAGCTGGCAAGTGGTGTCCTAGTGTTGATTCCTCGTATGATAAGGCGTTACAGATTTGTGAATCGATTGCTAGGATTCTTTATCCATGGGATTCAGATAGTGAGTTTGAGGCACTTGATGAGTTTAGCTATATTGTTAGGATTAAAAATAAGTTGAGGAAAGAAGTACTTGTTCCTCTTAGGAATGCATTGATGTTACCTGAAGTTTATATGAGTGCAAAAGAATGGAGCTCGATTAACTATGGGAGAGTAGCTTCTATTGCTATGAAAAACTATACTGATATATTTCTGCATAGAGATAATGAGCGGTTTCGTAGTTATCTAGAGAAGGTCAAACTTGGTGATGCGAAGATTTCTGCAGGAGCTTTGTTGCCTCATGAAATTATCAGCTCTTTACAAAGCGGAAGTGGGGGTGGTATGGTAGCTGAGCTGCAATGGAAACGAATGGTTAACGATTTGTTGAAGGAAGGGAAATTAACGAATTGCATTGCCGTTTGTGATGTATCTGGTAGTATGACTGGGACACCAATGGATGTTTGTGTTGCGCTTGGTTTGTTGGTTTCTGAACTTAGTGAAGAGCCATGGAAAGGTCATGTGATTACATTTAGTTCATCACCTCAGTTACATTTAGTAGAAGGGAGTGATCTTAAATCCAAGACAGAATTTATTAAAAGAATGGATTGGGGTGGTAGTACCAATTTTCAGGGAGTTTTTGATAGTATGTTGGAAGTTGCTGTAAAGAATAGGTTGAGTGAAGCCCATATGGTGAAAAGGGTATTCGTTTTTAGTGATATGGAGTTTGATCAGGCGTCGTCGCGACCATGGGAGACTGATTATGAAGCGATTCAGAGAAAGTTTAAGAGTCACGGGTATGTAAATGTGCCAGAAATAGTATTTTGGAATCTTAGAGACTCGCGTGCTACTCCTGTGACTGCTAACCAGAAGGGGGTGGCGTTGCTTAGTGGGTTTTCGAAGAATTTGTTGACTTTGTTTCTTGAAGGAGATGGTGTGATCAATCCGGAGGATATACCCACGAGGAGTGGTTTTAATCCTGAAGAGATTATGGAAGCTGCTATATCCGGAGAATTGTATCAGCAACTAGTTGTGTGTGACTGATGTGGGATTCCTTCTCTCTGCACCAATGGTTCCATCTTGATGCACTCTGTGGATGGACAACGGAAGTTCTTAACCCGGTCTACTCGAGTAAAATAGAGTGTAAATGTTGTAATTTTTGTAATTTTCACTTCTTGGCATTGCTCCTTGCTAAAAAGATTCAAGTCATCAATAAATTGCAGAGATCTCTTGGTTAGAAAAGCCATATATGGTCATAAAAAAGAGCTAAGCCTTGTATTACATGTTTTATCATCAGAAGCTGATCGGTTTGAACTGTGGATATGCAATGATACATTTATGAGCTTCAGTTTAAATCTATTGTATTACAACAATATCTACAGCAAAAATTTGCAAGTATGTATTATGACTTTAACAATGATAGTTTAATTCTGAAACGACAAAGAAACGCATAAACATATTATCTCTTAAAGAAACTTAGATTTTACAAGGTGTACTGGTATTATGAATGAAAATTACTTGATAAGTTTTAACAAATTAAGTTACCAACTTGCAGAGAACAAATACGGAGTAGCAAATTATTTATTGATCATTTGAGAGTTGGCAAATGGATCATGTGAGATTCAGCATAAGAGGGAACGGTGTGCTGGTTTTTAACAGTATTTTTTAGATTTGCATCAGTGGTTATTGTTTCAATTTGATAGGTTTGAACTTATATTGTATTTGATCCTTGTGTAATTTATCATTAATTGAATAAACGTGTACTGTATATATATTTTTGATTTGTTTGTTTAATACGTAACGGGGATTTGTGGTTGTATTTGGTAATTTGTACCTCTACTTTTTCTTATTTGGTTTAACAGACCCCAACACGATATATGTGATTATTAATGGGTGGTTTGGTTCGGTTTTGCTCATTTTTGGGTGTATTTTTTTCATAAAAAAATGAATAAACTAAATTGAATAACTCTGTTTAACCGAAAACCGACCATTTAAACACCCCCACAATTCTTAAAAAGAAACATATCGACAAAAGATATCGCGTTTAAATCGCTTTATTCTTAAAAATATACTCCCTCCGTATCAAAATTATTGTCATGAGAGAGAAATCATCAAGTTTAATAAAAATGGAATAAAACATAAATCCAAACAATATATTCTCTAGTTTTTACTAAAAATGAAAAGTGAACAATCTTTTTGAGACATCTCAAAATGAAAATATGGACAATTATATTGAGACGGAGGGATTATATATATTTACAAAACATATCGCTATTTCCTAACTTAAAAAGAAAATGAAAGGAATTTTTTCAACTAAACGCAACTTATGTAGAAGTACTATTTGGAAACCAAAACAACCGGAGATCATATGCCTATAAGAGCATAAGGTATGGGTATCTCGATAATATATCTCAATAACATAATTAAAATCATTCTATATAACACACATTATTATGTGACAAAATACCTCTAAAAAAATCACGAAATAAAAAACCAATGGCTTATACCATTTCAATAAACAAATATCTTTGACTTACGATAGCCAAGTGACGGTATAGCATTTGGTAGCCATTAGAGCAGGTATCGTGTTAACGGATAACGTTATTGGTATCTTGCACCATAATCTTCTCCCAATACACACAATAACTAAAAACTCTCTTATAACAACACATACTATTTGGGTAATTGTAGTCCCACAAAATCAACCAATATCTCACTCACTACAATACAAAAAATAATAATAATAAACAAACAAAAGATGAAATGGCAAAAGCTTCGTACCAACATAATCTTGCATAAACATTGGTACAATACAGATGGCAAAAAAAACGTTTGGCATGTTATTCATCTCCATTCCTTGTGCTCTGTAATTTTAAGGTACATTTGACGTGTGAATTGCATCCGTACCTTATGCTCTAACAAAACATCACACTATGAATATAGCCAACTATTATAGGGAATTGATATTTACACATAACTTATTGATTAATACACATAATTTTTTTTGTGAATTGACAGTTATGCCCTCCTCATATTTAGTCTATCATTTGACTTTTAGTCTCAAAAATTGCAGCAACCCACCCTTTTATTTTTAATTCTCGTCACTTTTTTGCCGATTTCACCATCTTTTAGTGTTTCAAATTATATTTAACAACTATTCTTCTCAAAAATTGTAGCAAACCCCTCATTTTAGTTTGTAAACTCCCGACGTCATTTTTTACATTCTAAAATACATAAGTATACATATCCGCGTCGTATACATTTATCACAATAATTTTATCTAGTTTTTTTTTACACAAAATGCTTTTTTTCTTTTCAATAATTTTATTTAGTTCCATCTTTTTGTTTTGGCACTTGCTAATCCTAGAGGAATAAGGAGTACTGACATTTTGTTGTGATCCAATGTAAATATTTTTTCCCTTAACAAAGCAAAAAACCAATGGAAACAATACAAAACTAAACCCGAAGCATATAAAGATCTAGCAACCGTAGTCAAACACGACAAAAGTAGCAAACTCAAAACGCATTCAATAGGTTCCTGTTTGGGATCATAACTTTAAGGATCACAAAGAAGAAATTCTTAACACAGTAAATTAAATAAAATGCAACAGTTTGATCTAATGTCAATAAAGTCATATGTAATTTAGCTTTACACTGTATATGTTGGATAATAAGAGGAAGCTAATTTTGTTATGCATGAGTTTATTCTAATGTCGATAAAGTCATATGAAATTTAGCTTTACCGTATATATTCTTTCATGTTGTTCACGTATGATTAGTAAGTTCAATATGATATACATGTTAAATTGCACGGCAAACACGAAAACATAGACAATCTTAATTAAATTAAACAATCAAAAAATGTCTTATTGTGATCTCATGGCAAACGTGAAAACCAACTCTATGCCTATATGTTCGATTGATTACAGTGATAAATATTAGTGATTAATTCATGTGAAAGAAATAATAAATAAGTCAATTGCATACTAACATGTGATGGAATAGTGGGTGATGGTGGAATGGATTAGGAACGGCATAACTAAAAAAGAAGAGGCATGAGAAAATAAATCACGTTATGGTAGAATAAAGGGAGGTAAAAATTACACAAGGACATAATAGTCATTGCAACATAATCTTATGTGTATGAACGAAAAAACAACACAACACAACGGTTCACGTTGTTCGGCCCCTTGAACTTAATCTGCTAGAAACTTGTTAAAGATTTGCAATTACAAGGATAGAGACACACATTTGCCGGAGATTTTCTTTGAGGCAGCTTACTGTTAGGTTTAGGACGAGGTAAGGGTATGATCTCTTTACATTTTACATCTCCGTACCCTACTCCGATAGAATTTGGTATTGTTGTTGTAAAAGTAGAAGCCTTAACCTCTCAACACTTTAACTACTTCGCAAATCTCCCTCGTAAGTTTTCTCCTCTTTTTAATTATTAAACCCCTTCGTAATACAATTTATTTACATTAGGCTAGAATATATTTTCGTAGTTCTCCAATACTATGGTCAACCCCTTAAAAAATTAGATGGTGTACGTTGCCAACAGAAACCGGTATACGAATAACTGATTCGTGGAAGTATAAAAAGTGAACAGCGATACATATCTGATTATGTGAAACGATTTTTGAAAGATTGAGACTTATGGTACGTGTCATACTTCCGGTATGTCTCAACTCTTTTATCGTTTTAACATTTGTCATGACATACTTTCAACTATCAATTACAAATAACGAACTTTGTATAAACCTATCAGATACATACAAAACTTATAGGTTACAAACTATACCTTCAAATACAATGGCATAAAAAGGTACAGACATCAGGCCAGTTATACAAAAGAAGATTTGACTGTGAAACCGACCAAGGTCAATCCCTCATCACATTTGTAGATCTCTACAAATCATGTGGATTACATGTGGTAGAGAGATGGTGCAGGTTTAAAAATATAGGTTATGAAGCCAGATCAGATATTAACCTCTATAAATGTACCCAACTCATTTGAACTTGGTAAATCGACTCTAAATCTTTTATTTAAAGTAAAGAATATGGGAGTTGTTATGCAAACCCAACATGTTATGCATCAACACCAGGGCCAGGATATGCGGGGAGGCTCATTATACGCTTGTCTACAACAGGTCCACCAACCGTGAAATGATAAAGGCTCTGATAGTTCAATCCTGTCAATCCAAGAACCTCGTGCACTGCCATACAGTAAAAAACAACATTCATTTAGATACAAACACTACATTAAACGTTATAAACTGGAAAACTAATGGAAAAATATTGATAATGTAAAATAGTACTGATCACATACCTGGATCGTCAAAGAAGCAACCAATACCAGTTGCGGAAAGACCAACTGCATGTGCTTCAAGGTACAAGACTTGACCAAGAACTCCAGTTTCCCAAAACAACCGGGGATACATCCAAACACCCTTCTCCCGTAAGGTGGACTCTAAATGTGCCACCATACCAAGGCTGAAGCAACCATCACTTGCTATATCCTACACCAGAAACAAAAACATATTTGTAACTCATTTTGTTTTTGATCATGGATGTAATTGTAGTTCTTAATGTCAACATATTAAGCTTAAAAACAACAAACGAGACCATTTTGATGCCTAAGAACCCAAAACTGAACAAAGAGTCAGGACTTGTCCAAGTGGTATGAAAGTAGCTGTGATATTGAGTAATCAGAATCACGTAATCAATTGTAATAGAAAGTGTATGAAATAGTGTTTAGATGTGTTTCCAATGTCTGGAAAATACTGATTAATTAAGAATTAATTACTAAAATGGCAAAATGATACCCTTGTAAAAAAAGGCAGAGACGGTTTGAAGCGGAAATAATATATCTCACACATCAAGTTAAATGATGGTTTAACCCTCGGCAATCCAATATTGTTGCAACTTTCCAACAACTGATCATTTGACCCTTAAATATTCAGATAATCAAAAGCAGAATCAGTTTGTCCAAACATTAGAACTGATTATATCGAATTTAAAGTCGCAATAATCAGATAATTAGTTCCAAAATGCAAATCCACGGATGACGCATGAAGTTAAAAAAAACATAAAAAGAGTTTTGCAATGCTTTCACTTGTCAACAGCTATGAAAAAAAATTATATACGAAATGAAGTGTCTTATAAGGGGTAAACGTTCAGATAAAGGGGTTAATCACTGGGGTAGTTAGACAGATTGCAGGGTTGGATCAGATAAAGGGGTGAATCACTGGAGTAATTAGACAGATTGCAGGGTTGGATCGGATGATCGATCATGTTCGGTTATTTGGTTGTGCATATTAGGAAAATCTTTTGAAAAAAATTTAGGATGAGGCTTGGTTCTCAATAAACAAACGATATATTGAAAGCAGTGAGAACACGACTTATATGCCTCCACACTACATGCAATTCTTCAAGATGCCAGAAGGTGTAGCAAATGAACTAGTTGGGATCAGATCAGAAAACCAAAGAAAGCATGTTGTTTGGGTTTGGGAGAGCAGAGCATGAAAAACATGGCGTCTTAACAAAAATGGTTATAAATGTATGGAATGAGGAAAGCTCAAAATGGTAGTAACTAACAGGGAGGTATAAAGGGTATGGGAGAGTGTGTTTGAACCATTATCAGAAGAGAATATATATTACGCAACAATGTGGTACAGTGGATACTAAGAATTTTAGGTGGCAAACAGAAGCTGTACTAGGAATTGGGATGACGAGTGGATACTAAGAAAAATTTTTAGACAGCAATAGCATCTTTTTTTTCTCTGGCTCCACCGAAAGTGGCGCTATTTATGTGGCAGTTAATGGTAGACATGTTAAATGTCCCTGGTAGCATTGCTACATAAAGAACTTGTTCAAGAGAACATGGGACCGCATTACAGGTATGGCTGGTTTGCAATGGGTTTGTCTGAGGTCTGTGTCTAGTCTTTATACTTCATGGATGAATCTTGCTGATTCTAATGGGTCCAAGCGGTTATAATAGTTGATACGGCATGGAACATACTGAACAACAAGGGGTGCATAACATAGTGTTTGGGTGCGTTCTCATTGTTTAAGGTGATTAAACAGATTGTTAGAATGTCTCAGTGTTCAGATGCGCGATTTAGAGTATTGGGGAAAACAGTTAATGATTATATCATTATAACTACCTGACAATTTAGGATCAAATTTGGAGAAAAAAATATTAATTTTCTGCTAAAGCTGATTATTGAGATAAATGTATAATCAACTGTCTATCATTAATGTTATGCAGATAATTCATTGATTAAAACATCACAATATCAGTTTGAAAACCCACATCCAAACACCCATCAAGTTAGAATCTCCCATTCATACCACCCAACTAAACCAAGATTACGTCCAAACACCCATCTCCTATGTTTAGTTATTTCCAAAGTAGTAAATACATAGCTAAAAAGTATTGAATTAACAAAATGCGAGTACCTGATGGCACGAAAGATGCTTCGAGAGCTTTTCACAATCGGCTCTTCCAAGTTCATATAATGGCAACTCCGAAGGACAACCTTCAGGTTTCTGCCACTTAAAATCTGACCGTGTGGCCTTCTTCAAATCATCAAAATGATCTTCATTCCTCACAAGAAAATACAACCCTTTCGGCAAACCAACAACTCTATGCACAAACAACACGCAATGCACTTCACTGTCCCAGTCCATAGCTCTATAGGGTAACGACACCTGTCTCTTTTGCTTCTCTTGTAAACCAGAAGGAAGACAATGAAGTAATATCTGATAAAAGGTATCCCTTTCCATTGATGTAACTCCGTCCATATCAACCGCACTCCTACGCTTCCTAACTACTTCCGTTAAACTCAAATCCTTATACGCACCCTCGCTACAACTCCCACTTTTCACAAAAGGTTCGACAACGAATTCTTTCTCCAAAGTCACCGGCTTTTCCACTGCTTTAGCTGTTTTATATATTATATCCCAATATACATGCTCTTTGCTAAGTGAATTAGGCTCTCCTTTCCAATCCAACTTACTAAATTCTGATATCGCTGAACTCAAATCCTTATAATTCACGTCAAATTTATCAGTCCCATTAGGAAAAACAAGAAGCAAACAATCAGGATGTTCAGCTTCATTCTCATCAAATATAGCTTTATCAAGCCCCATTATTTTCTTTAACTCATCATGACCCAATCCATCAAGCAACTTCACATCCCACCCTAACCCAGCAGCTGCCATTGTAACCGCCCCAATAGCGTGACCCACGTCATGATTACAGTACCTAAAGGTAGTCACAAGTCGTAAATTACCATACTACAAACTAAACTAAACTTAACACTAGATACTTCATACATGTTTATATAGTACCAACAGAAGTACTAACTACAACTAAATCCATTGACATTCTTGTGATTCCATGTTATTTTTTAACAAACAAATGTAGTCTTCTTTTGAACAAGCTAAAACTTTTTCAGACAGACGTTATATCAATGGGTACCTTAAACCACTCATAGCAACATTCCAATTCGAATCCTCATACAAATTCAAACAAAACTTGACTGTATAATTTAGTTTTTTTTTTTTTTTTTTTTTTACCAAAGGGGATTATCAAGTACTTAGATGGTAAATTTATATTATTTACAAAAAACTGTAACTTATTCATAAGCACATTTCCAACTAGAAAATAAGCTCATAGGACGAAAAATAAGTGAATAAAATCAACTCATAAGCCCAAAAGAAGCTAAAACAATCACCATACTTCCAGCATTTCCACCAAAAACAGATGAAAATCAATAAGAAAAAAATCATCAGGAAACAAATTGGACAAGCACTACTATATCTGTTGGTAAGTTTGTATTTTTTCTGAATAAATGTAACTTTGTTCGAACCAAGCCTAATCTTTGTTCAGAAAAACGCACAACTATTGGGGTGTTTGTTTTAGCTTATTTTGTTCGGCACATTTTTCAACAGACCCATTTTCATCGAGGCGTTTCTCCGCCTTACTAATAGACCAAAAGCTTATGAAAAATAAGCCGAACATGGAACACAATAAGCTTCTAAACCCAAAATTACACTAAAACAAACACCCCCTTTATTATATGTAAACAAATTATACCTGAAAGCCCTTTCACCATACTTCCAACTCTCCCGCCAAAAAACCGAGGAAAACCCAAGAAGAAAACACTCCTCAGGAAACACCCCCTTAAAAAACCTCGACGAAAACTCAGTCCTAACTTCCAACCCATGTTCTTTCGGCGCGTAATGAGCCACAAAACCATTACCTTTACCCAAACCAAAATCAGACAAAAAGACAACATAAGCTTCAGTTGGATGCAAGTTCCCACTACTAGGATTAACTCTAAGTGACCATGTTGAAAACCCAGTTGATTTCCAAGCAGATAATGCTAAGGAGTTGTGGAAAAACTCAGATATGGAGTGTTTGGATATGGGTTGGGAATGGGTGGGGGTTTGGAAATGGGAATGGTAGAGGGTATGGGAGTCTTGGGTATGGATTAGAAGGAGGAGGGGTGATTGGATATAGCGGCGGAATGGGTTTGGTTGGTTTTTCCAGTCGAGGCCACGTGGGGCTTTAGCGTATTTTGTAAAGGAGTGTTTGGTTTGGTTGTGGTAAGTTAGGACTTGGGTTAGTGATGATGATGATGATGATGATTCTTCATTTGGGGTTTGTTTGGATGGTGGTGTTGGGGATGATGAGAGTGACATGGTGAAAAGTGGTGGTCGGAAAGTGGCGGATGGACGGAGGAGGTGATGGTGTTGATGGTGGAAAGATTTCATTTTGGTTGGCTTGGAGTTTATGAAGATGCTAGTCGAATGTTCTTCAAGACTCAGGAATAGGATTTGAATTTGTTTAGGATTTGAATTTTAAATAAATAATATTATTTAAAAGAGTAAAATATACGGTTGGTCCATAAATCTTGTACATAAATATCACCTTGGGAATGGCTTACTTTTTTTCTTTTTTTCTTATACGTGGGAGTCAAAAGAGTTTTTATAGTCACAAATCAGTCTTTTGACCATTAATGCGGGGTCAGAATCAGATATAGTCCATAAAATCCCGTTATCCTTTTATTGTTAAGGGTGGAATCGTCTTATTACCTTGATGTACTATGTACTTAGTAGATATCTAATCAATTTTCATTAATAATGTATAATATAACTAGCGTATGCTAAATTCTTCATCCGAAGCTTTGTTTGAGCCTACAAAAAAACCATATTTGATATGAAATCAAAATCAAATAATCTAAGTTAGAAAATAACAAGCAGCAACCTTGGATTTACTTTATGGCGAATCAGATAACCTCCTTTTTTTGATGACCATGAGAAGAGGCTTCTGCAGTTAGGATATATGGTTAATGTTTTTTTGCATTTTTTGTTATAATCGTATACACCTATATATTAGTATGATTGTTTAAGTTATTCCCCATTTAGGTAACTTTATCGTACTTGATGGTTTTATATTTTTATCCCCATTGGATAGACGGGTTCCTTTAGCATGAGGTTCCATCATCAAGGTACATTCAAATACTTGCTAGGTAGAACTTATGATGGAGGTAAGGAATGCCTGGTTGATTATGTTGAAATTAATGAGGTATCTGTTGATGAAATGGATATACCAAACTGTCCAGTTATGATAATGGACAAACAACTATTTGTTGGTTATTGGATTTCACAAAACATCAACCAATTAACACAAGTAGGTATAAGTGGAATTCTTAGAGAGAGAAAGTTAGAGGTTTAGGGAACTTAGTGAGAGAAAGTGAAGATATTATTATGAGCTCCAACTCTCTACCTTGGAGGGTAGAGAGTATTTATAGTCTTACATAAAAGCGCCACTGCGGGGTACGTGGATCAGGCATCTGATGGGTAAAGACGTCCGAGTCCTCCGGTGTTACTTAACAAAATACTACTTAACTAAATATAACTATGATTACGAGCATTCTAACGATTACATATACTTGAGGTGACCGACTCTTTATCACAGGGAATTTCTAATTCCTAACAATCTCCCACAAGGAGGTCACCTCAACCATATCTTGAAATGACATTGAATACAATCAGATATTACATTAACAATTGATCTTGCATTCTTGATGTAGTACTTTGCTCCGGCTTCGTAGTCATTGATTCAACTCTTTGCATGTTTGGTTAATCCAAGTGGAGGTCTTTTCTTGATCCGCGTGATAATATTGTTGAGCCGACTTTTGAGATCATCGGCTAATAGAAAATCTCTCATACATCCATTGTAGTGTTGGTATTATGTGATGTTGTGACATTCGGACCGACATGCTCACATTCGGGATCATGATATATTCTCATAGTGCGGAAGCTTTAGTTGATTCATGATATTGGCGGGCGTAGCGAGCATGGAGTGAAAATATCGAGATCATTGATGCACTAATCATGATTTCTTTTGAGATGAATGTGTTAGGTGAGCATGCGGTTATGGATTGACCGCTTCATTACGATCATTTGCAAGCGTCGGGGTGTACCGCATAAGGCGGTTAGCAATAAAGCGCCGAAAGTGTCTTTGATCACTTTGATGAATTGAGTACCACGGCCCGCGGTTCCCGTTGATCGTACAATGCACTGCCGTGTCAGGTATAATTTAAATTTCCTTGCGGGGGTTTGCGGTACTCTAAATGTTCTCTCAAAGCGAGCGTCTCAAAGACAAACACGAATGAGTGACCGGCGAATTCGTCCAGCGATTGATGAAAAGAGATTTGAAAAACAAGCGTGTATTGCTCAATAGAAATTGTTTTTGCAATATAGCGAAGGTTTTAATGAAAATCAATTATCAATCATAAAACACCTTTTGATTTGAAAAATTAGTACACGATTCGGCGTGCTAATGAAAAGAGTTTTTAAAGCACAAAGACCGGTTATTCAAAGGTATCCGTCAATCCATAACTTTGAACCCGAGTTGATTCAAAAGAATGATAAGCCCCATTGTTTTACGTTGAGTTGTCACATGGTTGATCTGTATAATAGATCTCACATGCCACCTACCGGGAGCTTGTTAGATGTTGGCTCCAGAAGGCTTTCCATCTTCATTGTGAGGTATGTTTTCATATCCTCGGATGTTACGGCAATACCACAAGGATAATCGTGGGACTCAGATATAATCTCTCTTTCCACATTGTGTGAAGCAGAGAGTCTTCATTGAAAAGTGTCCTAATGAGATTTATTGATGATCTCGTGGCTCTAGACTCAATTTGTGCATATTTGGATCTATTGGAGACTAGGGAGAGGGTCTCCCTCTTCAATATCAACAATCTCTAAGAGAAAGTCGATAGATAATGTGGGTTCCCTGTGAGAATGAAACAAGTCCTTTTAAGAGGAACTTGAGTGGTTTGGAAAGTTGAAGTGCGGTCGTCCACTTGGGTCCATGGCGTCTTATCTTCAATACCGATGTTACCATCAGTAGCATATGAATTGAACCCGGTTTACGCCTAAGGTTGAATAAATGGAGGGCTATTTGTTTTCCCCCTTTTCTCATTCAATTCTTTTTAATTCTTCAACCCGGTCTTTGCAGAGACTTCATAACTAGAACCTTGTTGGGTTAATTCGATTACTAGCTCGATCTTAGTCCGCACTCTTCCCATATCTCATTTTCTCCTTTTATCATCATACCTAAGAACTACTACACTAACAGAAAGTCCTGGTAGATCCCTCGATTCTGGCGGATCATGGGAACACATACCTAACCTTATCGTCCTTATATCACCATACATAATAAAGTTGGTCGGTCTTTTTGGTATTGTTCATCTGCCATAGGAACCAATTGAAAACCATTTGAAAATCAATCCGGATACTTATGATATTTTATCAAAGCATTTTGTACTGAATTGTTTTGATATTAAAGAAGAACTCCCCTCAACATGTGAATCAAGTATTTGAAATAGTTTCCACACGAGGCAAGAGAATTAACTTCTTTGATTACCATTTTAAAAATATCAACATCACTTCCCTAATCGAATCAAGTAGATAAAGCATTTTGGGGAAGGATGAGGTTTTCATGATTTTGCTCCCCTCAATATGTGCCTCGAGATTTGAAAAGAGTTTTGCACATACTAGAGGGAACCTGCACATGAGATAAGTTGATCACGTTTCAAATCATTGGTTTTAATATAGATCTCCCCTCAATATGTGCATGGAAAAATTGAAATGGCATGTACATGGGGAAGGGAAGCATGTCTCCCTTAAAACCATTTACCGAAAATCGGTTTAAATCCAATTTAAATCACACATTCTCCCCGATCACAATTATCAAATCATTTGAGATTTGTGATCTCTTATAGATTTAAATTGATTTTGAAAGCTTTTAAGAAGAATTGTGACTTGATTATGAAAGCGTTTTAAGCGATAAGGATCGGTTTTTTAAGACTTTAAACTCCATTGATAAAACATGCATGAATATCTTTTGAAAACAATTTAATGCCAAATAACTTTTTAATTTAATTGAAATCATTCTCCCTCCCAATCACATAGGTTGTTGATTGAGAGATAGATTTTTGACAAATAAGTCGATGATTATCAAAAATAGAGAGTCAGTTATTTTTCAAAGCATTTAGTTTCGGAGAAAATGTTTATAGAATCGAGCATGGACTTTGAAATCATGATAAAACATTGCTCTGTTTCTTTCTTTGAAAAGCGGGTTATTGCACGAAATGACAATAAACCATTGTTTCTCTTTCTCCAAAATAATTTTTGATTTTTTTATTTTTTTTTTTGTGAATTCGACCAACATCTAAAGTCCCGTGTCATTCTTTGAATGACAGACACAAACCGATAGATATTATCGAGCCGAGAAAAGCATGACAAATGACAATATTTTGAAGATTTTTAAATTTTTTTTATGGTTTTTGAAAATTTTTTATAATTTTCTATTTGATTTTTTTTTTATAATTTTGTATTTTGTTTTTCGAATAAATATTTACAAGAGATAGATGAAGAAACACCTTTACTCCTCGTCTTCTTCTGAAGGCGTTTGAGTGTTACGGTTGAAGGCTTTAAGCCAAGTCGTGGAAGAATAAACTCAAAGCGTTCTCTTGGAAGAGCTTTGGTGAAGATATCGCTAAGCGATATTCGGACCTCACAAAATAGAGTTCCACCACACCTTTTTCTACTTGTTCCTGATGAAATGATGTGAGAATATCATATGCTTTGCTCTTGAGTGTTGAACGTGGTTGCATGAGAGAGCAATAGCACTTTTATTATCATAGTCTGAGAGGGATTTTGTTGAATACGAAGCCATAGTCGGATAATTGAGATCTCATCCATAAGATTTGAGCACAACAAGATGACATGGCTGTATTCATTCCTCTCTGTAGAGGAAATAAGTACTCATTTGCTTCTTTGAGACCGACTCACAAGCTTATCACCCAAAAAGCACCTCGGGCGTTGCCGGCCAGAGTATCTTGACATCCTGCATGATCGGCGTCTGCATAGGCGTTAGTGACATACCGGTGTCCTTGGTACCAGACCCATATTGATGGTTCCTTGGAGATCTAGAAAGACCCGTTTAAGCGCTTCAAAGTGCTTTTTAGTAGGCTTAGCACGGTATCTAGCACACATGCAAGCGGCCGAACAAGATGTCGGTCTACTAGCGGTGAGGTACATCAGGGACCCAATCATACTACGATATTTCGTTTGGTCAATCATGATCCATGAGTGGTCCTCATCTAGTTTGGTTATGTTCATCATGGGGTGTCAACAGGTCGCTTGAATCAAATCCAAATTTCTTTAAAATCTCATTTGCATATTTAGATTGATTTATGAAAATGCCTCGGGGACTTTGTGAAATTTGTAATCCCAAGAAAAATGACATTTGTCCCATCATTGACATTTGAAATTTTGAACTCATTTCATTTGAAAAGATCACATTCCATTGGATTCGTGGGGAAAAAATAATATCATCAACATAAATTTGAACATAGTTAAATGTTTGCACGACTTCACGGTGAACAATGTTGGATCAAGCTGCTCCTTTGCATCCGGTAGATAGAAGAAACTTTGTATGTATCATACCATGCCCTTGGAGCTTGCTTTAAACGTAGTAAGAGCCTTCTTCAAGCGATAAGCGTGAGTAGGATGCTCTTGATTCACAAATCCTTCGAGGTTGGGCGGCGTGAGCGACTTCTTTAAGATCTCCGGATTCGAAATGCGTTTTCATCCATCGATAGACTACCATGTTCTTACTAGCGGCATTAGAAAGATTCGATTGCCTCGATTCGAGCAGCGAGCAAAATATTCTTCAATGTCTATACCCTCCTCTTGACGGTATCCTTTAGCAACTAATCGAGCCTTGTTCTTCAACACATCACCATGCTCATCAAGTTTCACTTTGAAGATCCATTTTAGAGCAATAATCATAGCACAATCGGGCGGTACTAACTCCCATACATCAAGTCGATCAAACTCATGAATTTCATCTTGCATGTATTGAATCCTCTAACTGATATTTCAAGTATTTATATTTCATATGTAATAAGTAGCTTTATTATGGCCTTTATGTTTGTTTAAGGTCAAGCTTATGTAGAAGGCCCATAAGCTTGACCCGAGCCCAATAAGGATAGGAAGGGAACTGGGAGTGTTGCCCACTGGCTTCCCTCTCTATAGAATACCCCTTGTAAACCTTTATTTGAAGGTTGGTTGTTCAAGTTTTATTTTCACACATACTCTCTACGCTGCTTAGGTCTTTCTTGTGCGTGTGTGTGTGTGATACTTGTTCAATCGCCTCATCTCCTTTCTTATAAACTTGTGTTGTAAAACTAGTGACCTTCTGATGGTATCAATCGCCAAATAGTTGGGTGTACTGGTTTGTTTTGAAGTTTTGATTTTGTGACTTCTGGCGTAAAGATAAGCATACTGGTTTCTTAAAACTTCGTTTTTACACTTTTTAAACCAAGATTCTTGTACTTTCAATGTTTTGAGGTGTTAAAATACTTGTTTTTGGCAAAAAGTTTCCAACTTTACTTGGCGTGGATTCACGTTTTAAGCTTGTTTTTGTTAGAGTGTGGATTACTGCAGCGTAACTGTTTAAGCGATAGTACATCAAAATTCACATTTTTGTGTTCTTTTGGTACTATTGAAGCTATTCCATAACAAAATCTGGTTTAGAAACACATTTGGGCAAAATCAAAGTTACGAGCAATCCTACGCGTATCAAAACCCTAAAATTACGCATAAGATTTTCCTTGGTTTGATCTTCATTTTACTGGTTTATTCCGTGTTTTCTTACTTGGATAAGTCTGAAAATCGTCGACTTGCTTTAGGATATCTTTTGCAGTGGAAGTGTAAAGATCATTTGAAGGCAAAACCTAAGGTGCAGCATAAGCATAAACTGCAGTAGAAATCACGCATAAGATTCACTTTTCTGGCGTAAACTTGGGTCTACTGTAAGGTAATCCTACATACAACTTTCTCACGCTAACTTTGTCTACGCGCCTTTAGTGCTTTTATCCTACTTGCAACGTAGCTAAAACCTACTGGCGTAACTCCTCATTGTTCGGCGTAACTTTTTGGTGTTTTTACGCATAAGTGCTACTTGGTTCTTGTCTTTTCTCGCTAAGGACACTTCATCAACAAAGGTTCATTCGACTACAAAGATCCATTTTACCACACAAGTTTTTCAACATGTCACAACCACCATACTCTAACTATTTCCCTTCATATCCTCAACGCAACAACAACTAAGTCCGCGCATCACAATGGAATCAACAACAACCAATTTATCAACAACAATTTAATCAACAACATACTCCACAACTTCTGCAAATCCACAACCTCAAATGGTTCAACCACCACCAAGTTCTCAAGTTCAACCGTACACAAATGAATTCAATCAACATCCATCAAGGAACACTATGGAGGAACCCACTTGGTTTGCAAAGATGTGTGAAGCTTTAGCGACGACAATCAATTCATGAGGTCGGATCACTTGATAGACCTCAATGCTCCTCGGGAAACTACGATCAATGGGTGTCGGGTTCTTTAGGTTTTGTGATCTAAAGAAGCCACATGGAAAGTTCTTAAAGAAGGTTATCTTAGAAGGTCCATTTGAGATGCCTACTATCGGCAGGAGATCCAAATGCCATTCCACCAAGAGATGAACAAACCAACATTCTTCTTTGTTGCGATTAAATCCCCTTAGAACTTCTACATTATAGGCGATGAACTTGCAATGGAATACATCCTCTTAGGATTACCAAACCCAATTCTTTGTAGTGTTGATGCTCAAAATTTGCACAAAAATGTGGGATCATATTAGATCTTCTTATGGAAGGATGCGTACTCAATCGGGAGGATATGGAATCCAAAATTTACTTGGCTTATGAACACTTCATGATTGAACACGGAGAGACACTAGAGTCCTATCATCATAGATTTCAGACATCATCAATGATTTGGATAAACACAACATCATCATGCCAAAAATTGCGGTGAATACTAAGTTCTGAGTAGTCTTGGTCACGAATGGGAGAAGTATGTCATTTTTTCTCCGTCGAAGAACATGCATCATTACACTTACGGTTGTTTATGCGATTACTTGAAACCACATGAAAAGGAAGTTGATCGGGAAAGGATTCTCCGTGCTCAAATTGCTCCACCACATGGGAAAATCACAACAACTTGCCTTATATGCTCAAAACCGTTATTCTCCTCAACGGCAACTCGACCAATGCTGTAATACACCTTCACAACAACAACCTCCACAAAATCAATTGGTTCCATACAACAA